>CM066031.1:1237609228-1238297978 GCA_033557465.1 Ichthyophis bannanicus | reverse complement strand
CTAGCAGAGTGGGCTGAGGAAGGTGTTAGCAGCCACCACACACTGGATAGACAGACACACACTCCCCACACCTATGCCAGCATTGTGCAACTATAGAGGTGTTTGGCAGCCCTGGCCACCGCAACAGTCCTGGGCACAGTGCAGGCATGGCTATGGTACGCAATACTTTTGGGGTCACTCCCCAGGGTGGTAAACACTGTCAGACACCAGACCTGAAGCACACTCCACAGACATCAGAAAGGTTGCTATGATGCAGCTCAAACAGAAAATTGTGCTTAACTTAGGAATTGCTATCTGCCAGTAATCATAGCAACCTTTTGATAGCTGTGTACCGTATTCCCAGGTTTAAGGTGGCATTGCTAAGGTATGCAAGTGCTAGTATTGGGAGATGCACGCAGGGCCCTACATCCTTCCTCTCCAGGAGTCATTGGATAATGGAGCCTGTGGATGCGGGTGTGTCTGCCCCTAAAGGCCTCTGCTTTAGGGCAGAGGTGCCCAACTCCAGTCCTGGTGGGCCAAACACTGTTTGGATTTTCATGCTGTCCCTAATGAATATGCATGAGATACATCTGCATACCATGGGGGCAGCGCATAGAAATGCAGCACAGCCATACTTATTATAGGCAGCATGGAACCTGAATGGTGTTTGGCCCTCCAGGACTGCATTTGGGAGACTCTGCTCTAGGTAATGTACATGTTTATGGTGTCTGTGCTCTGTAGGGTAAAATGTAGGTGTTTTGGGCATGTTTACGTCATCTGCAATAAAGGTTCAGTCTGTATTAGCACGTTTTAGTAGTGTGTAAAATGTGGGGACTGGGTTGGCAGGAACCATAGCTGGGACTTGAACCTATGACTTCCTGCTCCTGAACACACTGGCTGTGTGCACTGCACCACTGTGTTGCTACAGAGACAGTGCATTCCCTGGGGATACCATGACTGTTTGTCAGACAGGGCCTGTATGTTGCAGTCCATGGCACCCACCTACACAGGGTTAGGCCATGGTCTGCTGTGGGCAGCAGCCACTGGCCCCTCCACCACCAGTACCCCTCTGCCACCATGCTGACATGCCCTTCTGCTGGTGGTGCGTGATCTCAGGCCATCCAGTGTGCGGTTAGGTGTCTGCCTATGGTGCAGGTTCTGGGGTAGGAGTGCCTGCATAGCTGTCCACGCTTCCCCCCAGCACCGCTTGCCATTGTTCTGTGCCCTTGGGGGTATCTGCTGGGTACTATCCCCTGTGACACTGTGGGAGACACACTCATGCCCATGTTGGGCCCTCATCAGTTGCGCTCTGGCTGCTGTACTGTTTCAGCATTCCCATGGCCCACCTAGGCATCACCCTAGTCCACACTGTGGCCCAGCTGCACCACAGCATGTGCCACTTGCAGCCCTCTGTGTCCCCTTTTCCAGCATCTGTCCAGTTGCCCATTCCGACATGCCCGCCCTGTTGTTGCAGAACATGTGCATGCCATAGGAAATCTGTCCAATGGAGAGGGAAAACCCTGATCAGCGCACTTTCACTGTGGGCTCATTCACCTTGTATGGGGACGGAGCATAGACCCTTCCAAAATTCATATCTTTATTTTGAAGCTTTCTTGGGAGTGTTTTTTGCTGTTTCCCATTAATATCACTATTGGCCAGCTTGGTTATGTTTTTTTCCATTTTGTTCAGGTCATTTTCACTGTTTATTTGCCCTTTTGTTCCGTGCACATGTATCACACTTATCACTTGTTGTAGGTTTCCCTGGGTTTGCTGTACATTGCTGACGCAAATGGTTTCTTTTCCCTTTAAATCTGCTCTAACGCGAGGGTTTCACTGGCGTTAGTTTTCAGCCCCGGATTCCACGGCGTTAGTGTGCAGGGAGCCTCTCCCCTCCCACTCTCTGCCCATTGACCCTCTTTCTCCGCTTCTGGTTAGCCTTCCTCCACCCTCCGGGAGCCTTTCTCCGCCCTCAGCGCTCATTTGCGCCACTGCGCACGTTATCGCACGCTAAGGTACCTTAGCGCCCAGTAACACGCCTTCATCAGGCGATAAGGTACCTTATCGCCCGATAACGTCGCCGGTGCACATTAAGATGGCTTAGTAAACATACCCCACAGTCTCTATCCTCTTTGCCCTTCAACAGTAATGTTTCAGGGCTGTGCAATGAGCACAATCCATGTTGACAAAGATTTTATTTTGCATGCTTATTCAAGAAATTCTTTAACTGACACTGAACTACTTGCTCAGTCTGCCACAGAAGAGCAAGCTGTAAATTGGTCAATGTTTAGAGGAGACTGACGAATCAAGAAGTGGCTTTTTCAACAGGGGGTGTACGCTAGCACATTTAAAACAGACAGGCACAATGCCGTCAGACAGCAATCACTGTACTAAGAAACATAAAACGTGGGATAAAATCTCTCTTGCTTTCTTAACAGAGGAAACACAGAGGGGAATTTTAGAATGGATGGCAGGTGCAATCTGGGACGTCGAAGCCATAATGTCTGAACTGTAGTTCAGAGCCCAGACATCTAGGATAGCTTAACGGTTGGAGCAGTGGGCTAGGAAAAAGGCAACCAGAGTTCAAATTATGCTGAGTACAGGGAATGATGGAGTGCTTTCTTCTCTACACCCTCTGAATGTTTTCCAACCAAAATGAGCACTTGTCAGATGTCTGTTTGTGCCTGGAGCAGGTCTAAACTTAGGGGTACGTTTTCTAAACCGTCCTAATGTTACCGGCGCTAGTTGCAGTGATAATGTGAAGAATACCATATAAAGAGTGGGCGTTCCAGTCCTAAGGTAGCAAGAATATGTATAGCGAGATAGAGGGCGCCATGGCACGTTAATGTGCGTTAACCCTAAGTACATGCCAGCGCAGTGTTGAAAGCTATAATGATGTAGCCCACTGGATACTGCAATGACTGTGGAGGCAGTGGTCATGGGTTTGATCCTGCAGTGGTGTAATCTAAAAAGGCTGTCTGAGGCATTTTATTTTAATTTAAATCAGTGCTGCCAGCAAAAATACCCTCACAGTGCCATAACCTAAGGCGCCCCATAGGTCACATTATAAAGTGCCCTGTCTGCCAAGGCACCCTATAATGTGCCCTATAGGGCACCTATGAAACACCTTAGGCTACAGCACTGTGAGGGTGTTTCTGCTGGCAGCACTGATTTAAATTAAAAGATAATGCCACAGACAGCCTTTTTAGATTACACCACTGCAGGATTAAACCCATGACCTCTGCCTCCACAGTCATTGAAGTAACCAGTAGGGCACATCTCTATATGGAGTGGAGGAGTGGCCTAGTGGTTGGGTTAAGGTACTGCAGGCCGGAAGGTCGGGGGTTCAAATCCCACTAGAGGACAGCAACCTTGGGCCGGAAGGACTGGGGTTTCTAGTCCCACAGGTGCTCCTTGTGGTCTTGGGCAAGCCACTTAACCCCCCATAGCCCATGTTCCCTGTAAAATAGTTATCTCCAAGTTATAATGCCCTGTTCAATGTAATTTCAGTTTGTTCAATGTAAACCGCACTGATGCAGAATAGCGCGGTATATAAGAGAATGTAAATAAATAAATATATAAATAGCTACTGCCACACTGCTGGCTGGCTACAGAAAGACTGTAGGTCGCCACACAAACTGTCTGCTGTGGTTAACAGGATAGGGTAAACCCACCCATACCCATGATGCACTGCACATGCAGATCAGCAGTCTACAGCTGATCACATAATGGGGTATGCACCCCCACAGCACCTAGGCCTGGTAGGGGGAACTGATCATGTGTGTTATTGGCACAGAGTAGCTACAGACTGTGACATTGTGTGGGTCCTATGCTCACCCTGGCTTGGCTGAGTTAGGCTATGCTGAAGGTCCCCATCAGTGCTCGTGTGCAATCAGTAGTCTTTGCAGACACACTTAGGATGCACCTGTGTCCATCTGTTTTTCCCAGTCGTGTCTAGCCTTGTGGACTATGATGTACCCAGAATAATGCATATCCTGTGTTGGTGCCATGGTCACATATTATAGGTGGAGGAGGGGGGGGGTGTTTGGACCCAAAAGTGGATTATGTAGCACCACCAAACCCAACCTCTGTGGCTCAGGGTGGGGAGACAGGATCTTCCACCAACAGATCAACATTGTACATCTCTACAATGGTGGCAGTAGAGAGGACCATCAACCTCAGTCCTGCTGGGGAACAGGCAGCCTACAGGGCAGTCGATGCAGAACTGTACACATAAGGCAAAGACAGAATGCTGGAGAAGCTCAGCTGCCCCCACCACTATCTGACATTCACCAGCAGAGAACACAGTCAGTCTTCACCCACTGCAAGGCACTCCAGCCATACACATGCTAACTGCAGACAGTCTGCTAGCTAGTACATAGTGCATGTTCCTGGAGGAACTGTGTGCACCCAAAAATGAGATGTGAGCACACACACCAAGCAGGTACATCAGTGATTGGGCCCCAGAAAAGAGAACCCATAAATATCACTTTAAAAAAATGCTGCATAGCACTATGGGGGAACCTAGCCATGCCATGGTCACTGCTCAGTCAGGGTGAAAGTGACCTCCCAGCATGATATGCTGTGGCCACCCTGTCCATGCAGGTGGTGGTCGGGCACTACAATGTGCCAGCCATTGCCCTATACCCTGTGCAGATGCATCTTGTCCAGGCCATACCCACAGTACCTTGCTCCTCATTATGCACATTGGCAGGCTAACACTGGAAACAGTGCAAGCAGTGTGGGCTCAGTAAGGTGTAGGCAGCCACAGCACACTGGATAGACAGACACACACTCCCACACCTATGCTAGCATTGTGCAAATATAGAGGTTTGTGGCAGCCCTGGCCACCACACCAGTCCTGGGAACAGTGCAGGCATTGCTATGGTACGTAAAACTGTTGGGGTCACTCCCTGGGGTGGTAAACACTGTCAGAATCAATAACTGAAACACACTCCACAGATATCAGAAAGGTTGCTACGATGAATTTCTATCAACAAATCATGTTTAACTTAGGATTTGTTATCTGACATTAATCATAACAACCTTTTGATATATGTGGAACGTGTTCCCAAGTTTAGGACAACATTGCTAAGGTATGCATGTGCCAGTATTGTGAGATGCTGCTCCACGCAGGGCCCAACAGCCTGACTCTCCATGAGGCGTTGGATAGTGGAGCCTGTGGGTGTGGGTGTTTATGCCCCTGTTGGCCGCTGCTCTAGGGATGAGTTTCCTAACTCCGGTCCTGGTGGGCCAAACACTGTTTAGGTTTTCATGCTGTCCCTAATGAATATGCATGAGATACATTTGCATACAATGGGGGTGGCGCATACAAATGCAGCACAGGCATATTTATTAGGGACAGCATGAAACCTGAATGGTGTTTGACCCTCCAGGACTACTGTTGGGCAACTCTGCTCTAGGGATTGCACATGTTTATGGTGTCTGTGCTCTGTAGGGTAAAATATAGGTGTTTCAGGCATGTTTAATTGATCTGCAATAAAGGTTCCGTCTTTATTATCATTGTTTAGTACTGGGTAAAAGATGGGGACAAGGTTGGCAGTAACCACCGCTGGGACTTGAACTTGTGATTTTCTGCCCTTGAACACACAGGTTGTATGTACTGCACCAAACTGTTGCCACAGGGGCAGATCATTCCCTGGGGATACCATGACTGTTCGTCAGACATACCCTGTCTGTTGCAGTGCACGGCACCCACCTAAACGGGGCTTGGCTGTGATCTGCTGTGAGCAGATGCCACTGCCCCTCCGCCAGCAGCACCCCTCCGCCACCTTGCTGACATGCCCTTATGCCGGCGGTGCTGGTGGTGCGCAGTCCCAGGCCATCCAGTGTGCCAGTAGGCAGCTGCCTATGGTGTGGGTTCTCAGGTAGGAGTGCCTACATGGACATGCATGCTTTCCCCGGCACCACCTGCCAATGTTATGTGTCCTGGGGGTACCTGCTGGATAATATCCACTGTGACACTGTGGGACACACACTCGTGCCCATGCTTGTCCCTCTTCAGTTGCTGTCTTGCTGTTACAGTTTCAGCATTCCTATGTGCCACCTAGGCATCTGCCTAGTCCGCACTGTGACCCAGATGGACCTCAGCATGTGCCTCCTGCAGCCCCCTGTATCCCATTTACAGCATCAGTACAGTTGCCCTTTCCTACGTGCCCACTCTGCTGTTGCCGCACATGTGCACGCTCTAACAAAGCTGCCCAATATAAACGGCAAAAACCCTGTTCACCGCTATTTCAATGTGGGATCATTCACTTTGTAGAGGGACAGAGCATAGACCCTTCCAAACATGATATCTTCCTTTTTACGCTTTATCAGTAGTGTTGCTTTATGTTTATCATTAATATCACTATTGGCCAGCTTGGTTATTGGGATTTCAAATGTGGTTTTGGTCATTTATATGTTTATTTGCCTTTTTGGTTCCTGCACATGTATCACTACTATCAGTTTTCTGGGTTTCCCTGCCTTTGCTGTACATTGCTGACTGAAATGGTTTCTCTCTCCTTCACTTTTGCCTCTAAGGCCAGGTTTTCATTTGCATTATTTTTCGGTAATGTGCCATTATCGTGCAATAACGTCATAGCTGTGCCGTTAGCGCCATTTAGTAAACATACCCCTTAGATGTGATGCTGGACATCCATGATGTTTCTAAGATCAGGCGGGGACATCCAGGTTCCTGGGAATGCTCTTGCCATACCTTCACCACGCCCCCATTCAGACTTGGATTTCCTCACACTGGGTTGGCTTCTAAAATGGCTTGGTAGATGTCTCTGTGCTTTGGACATCCAAAGCATGAATGGGGCTTCCAAAATGATCCCCACAGAGACCAAAGCACATGTAGAGAGATTCATTTTCTAAAGCAGCTGTACAACCTATGATGGCTATATTTGATCAAAGGTTTCCCAGAATATTGGATAAGGTCCACCTGTCATTGCCAGGTTCTCCATAATATCACCCCGAAGAGAGGCAACAACGTGCAACTCTAATAATGTTTGTAAGGGCATGCAATAGAATAATGAACTTTCTGTGAAAATATCAAATGCCTGTGCTATAAATGCCTGTGCTAGCTACAGCATGGTTGGAACACCCTGTCCTGTCTGGTTGCTGCTCCAATACATGCTAATAAGGTAATGCAGAGTTTTGGCGCACAGCCCTGAGCTATTTTTAGTGTTGTAGGCAAACCACATGCTACCCTCTGCACTACCAGGTAGCAAGCTTTAGTAAACATGCCCCACAAACTTAAATGGCCAGATCTTCTTTAACTCATCATGATCCAGTACTACTTTCAAGAAGGGATGAGCCCTCTCAACCTTTTCCCTGGAAGCAAAACTTAAACATGATATAGAAAATAAATGATAGTCAGACCATGGTACGGATACATTAAAGATAGAAGAGCAATGTTTGAACTTAGAAAATCTGGAACAGAAATAAGATCTACAAAATATTGCCCTTAATGTGAGTTGGTGAATCAACCACCTGTGAAAACACTAATGAAGACAGAGAAGTAAGAAAACACTAATGAAGACAGAGAAGTACAAAAATCATAAGTTGAACCAGAAAAGGTCCATCAAATGCCTAGAACATTAAAATCACCCATGAGCAGCAGTGTGGAAGTATCCTATTTCAAGGACAGAAATCACTCCACAAAACAAACTAAATTAGTCAAGACATGGAAAGGGGGGATATGCACTACACAAATACCTCACTGTCCTCTATATTAAAAAAAAACAGAACAAAACAACAACAACAACAACAGCAACAAAACAACCTTCAGAACTATCTGAAAAGTGCACTTCTATCTGCCTAAGATTAAGCTCTGCCTTTGAGAAATAGGATGTACTCGCCCTGTCATCTTTCCCTATCGAATAGCCTAATGGGTACAACTGATTCAGAATCGTGACATCAGAGTCTCACAGCCACACCACAGTAATCACAAAAAGATCATAATATCCTGGCACCATGATTACAACTTCATTGACTATTGATTGTGCATTAACTAAGGCCACATTCAACTTTTTATCTTTATCATCCACCAGACCCCCTCCAATTGCCTGGAGACTGGTACATTAATTGGGGGGGTCTTGCAAGAACTTGCATTTAGAAATTGGATTTGAGCCACCATAACAACCACACCCCCAAATAAAATTCATCTAGGGAAATTCATCCATAGTCAGTGCCTTCCCCCTTGCCCTGGAAAAGAACAGGGATCCTTCAACTGCACCTAAATCACTGAAAAAATGCAATGGTAAAAAATAAATGCCCCAAAAGTATGACAGCCTCAGAAAGGCTGTGTATCTTTTTACTGGCACACCTGCAGTGTAATGTCACAGTGCTGCTAGTGCTGCATGGGTATACAGGTAGAGGATTGATGGCATTACTAGGAACATGGAACCTACATCTCCTGATGAAATAAAGTACACAATTCAATCAGGAATTGATGGGAAAACACAAGTCCAATAAGGGTAAAAATACAGATCAGGAACTTCCAAATAGCAGCAGGTAAGGAGTGACTCTTGTTGCAGTGCATCTTGGGGGTGTACAGGTCACCCAGTGATTGCATCAGAGCGAATGCAGAGTTTATTGACTACTGGTGAATTAAAGTGCACTTAAGAATTGATGGAAAGACACAAGCCCAATAAGAGTAGCAATACAGATCAGGAACCTCTACAAAGCAGCAGCAGATAAGTAGTCATGTAACATTCAAAATAGAGTCATTTCTAAGCAGGTAATAATTAAAGTTAATCTCCTCTCTGGTTATTTATCTTAATCCAGACTTCAAAAACTGCCTTCTCCTTCTTAGAGATCTTGATTTGTTGCTTATAGTTTTCTTGATTTTCCTTCAAAGTTGATTTCTGAAATGGTGCCTCTCCACTTCAAGCCACTGCTAGTTCTGCTGGGTCTGTACTTCGCCTGGCTGTCTCTGGATTGAAAGTAGTTAACAGCATGAGTCATGCAACCTTCTGAGATTCTGGTTAAGTCACAGCCTGGCATCTGCTCTTAAGTCTCCTGTGAGACTGAAGTAAATCTCACCCCTTGATGGATTATAAGTAGTCTCTTCATGAAATTTTGTTTGCATTTATTATATGCAAAACCCCTCTACTGCACATGGAATATGTACTATGCCCTTCTCTTCTACTTTCTCTTCAAGGGAAATTTACTGATATTGAAAAAGTGAATGAGAGTTACAAAATATCACTCATAAACCTATTGAACAGAACCAGCCCCAAGACAGGTCCTTGAAGCAAAACATTAATCACATTTCTTTTTTCAGAGCAAACTCAATTTATCACTACATTCTTTTGTCTATCATTCAACTAGTTTCTAATCTAGTAAATCACCTTATGGGTCCCCCCTTCAACTGTTCCATTTATTTTATATGTCATCAGTGAGGCAATATATAACATGGTTGAAGGAATCGAGTATATCTTATCCAGTGCACATCCTTGATCTAATTTTTGGTCATCCAACCGAATAAATTGATCAGACTTGTTAACTTGATAATCCTCTTGTAAAAATCACCCTGCCTTGAATCCTGTAGCCTACTGGATTCAAGATATTTTACCAGCTTTCCCTTTAGTAAATTCTCCATTAATTTATCCACCATCAATGTCAGACTAAGTGATATGTTTACTAAAGGACGTTAAGAGAGCAAATGTCCCGTTAACACCTGTTATTGGCACCCTTGTGCCCTTTACACTGCAAAAAGGGTCAATAACACTATAATAATGAGCATTACAGGGTCCCGCAGAATTAAGGGGAAAGGAGATGGAGAGTGGGCATTAAAGGGGCGGAGAGTGGACGTTGACAGAGGGCGCTCCCTTATCAATGGTTGTACAATTGCACATTAGGGCCCTCATCACAGAGAACCCTAACACCAAGTGAAACCTCACAGAAAGGATTTATTTTGAGAGGAGAGAGCCTATTCCAATGTCTGCAATGTGATCTACACACAGGGGAAACTAAGACAGTGATAGTAGTGCTCTACTAGCAACAACAGCATGGTGGCCAAGTATGAAAGGGCACTATGTTGATGGTGCAAATGGGGCAAAGAAAGTGGCACATGGGTCATGCAGTGGGGGTTGCAGGTGTACAAGGCTAACCAGGCAGCTGCCCAGGTGGCACATCTGTGATGTCCGTCATGAAACCACAGTAACTGTGGCGGAAGACAGACATGCCGCTGCTGCAGAACAAGTGATGTGCAACCATGGGCAGGCCACGGAAGAAACCCCGGCTATCTGCCCCACTGCTGCCACTGAAACTGGCTACCGAGGAAGAGGCCAGCAGCAACAGTAGCTGTATCTCTAAAGAGGGCTGAAAAAAGCAGCTGCCCACAAAAATACCACTGCTGAAGCTGTCTGCTTCCCCCCAAGATGGAATTGGCAGCAGCCCGAGATGGGGTGCTGGCAGTGGCAGTTGGGTGGGGGGCATGGCCGGGCATGTGTGCCACTGCCATCCCATATGGACCTGCTACCCCAGGTAACCGCCTAACCCATATAGTGGATGGGCCAGCACAGTGCCCTACCCACACTGCCACCATACTGCCATATCAGTATTGTGTGAGGGTAGTGGCAGTAGGTGCAGTGCCTTCCACCTGCAGCAGACAAAAGCTCTGTCCTGACCCTGTGTGTTCTATGCAATGCCACATTTGGCAAAGTCTGTCTGACTGCAAACATTTCAGCAGCAGGGACATTGGTGCACATGCTGATCCCTCCCCACTGAGGGCAGACATAGCAGAACATATGCCCTCATCCTCTGGTGGAGGGGGGCTGGAGCGACTCCTGTCCAGATGTTGTATGCACATTTGAATGGTGAATTGTATGATGGTTGGGTGGCTGGGACAGGTTTGAGACATGTCCGGCATCAGGGCTTCTGTGCGGCACTGGCACACATTTTTCCCAGACAGTACAAATGCATAGGGGATGGCAGCTCGGAGACATCGGTGCTGCACGCCCATACCGCCATCTCATCTACCACCATCCATCAGCCTGTGCAGTCATGTATTCTCCTGCAAGCAGTTACACCATGGCCCACACACCAAACACCAGCAGGAGGCTCTCTTTGGCACGATGCAAGTATTACGCTGAGCATTAGCAGTAAATTTGAGAGACTAAGATTATACTCCACATACCCTGGCATAGAAGTGAGGTTCACGACAGCCATAGTATGCGCAAAACTAACCCATTTAGAGAAACTACCCTGATTAAAACCATATGTGTTGCACCACGGTGCTGCCATATGGGGATAATAGCCTCTGTTGCTAACATGCGCCCCTTCAGCTGGTCTTTGGCACATGCTGCAAGATGCATGGCACACAGGACTCGGACAAGGCTTCTGTCTGCTGCAGGCTGGTGCCACTTCCCATGCAACCACCACCACCAAACCTTTATTAATGGATCCCCAACGCAAGAGGCAGTAAAGGTGTTACCACCCACTCTCCACCTCCTGTTCCTCTTACGCTGCAGGAGCCTTTTACATATGGAAACTCGGCATTTTTTTGGCATCAAGGGGACATATGTGCCGTTACCCACACATAAACAGCACACTTGCTCCCTTACCACCGTTTAGTAAACATACCCCTATGGATTTATCTACCAAACCTCTTTTAATGCAACTTCTATGTTCTACTATCCTAACAAGTACTGCCCTTTTAGTCTTGCCTTTGTACATCAAATTGCACAGATAGGAAATCATATAAATTACATACTGAGTTTCACAAGTAGAAAAATCTGTAAGATTTTTTTTTTTTAGTCTGAGGATGTATAAACAAGTCCTTTGTTGTCAAACTATGGAGTATGTTTACTAAACTGCGGTAATCGTAAAAAATGCGCGTTATGTAACGATAACGATCGTAAGCGCATCATAATGCGTGTTATGATGCGCTTACGATCGTTAACGTTACATAACGCGCGTTAACCGTAGTTAACGATCGTAAACTACCGCGGCACGGTAAAACACCACAGAAGGTGGAGAGAGGGCGGAGAGAAGGGGTCAATGGGCGTAGAGTGGGTGGAGAGAGGCTCCCTTCACACTAACGCGCTGATCTGAAGAGCTCAATTCCAACGCGAATGAAAACCTGCCGTTAAATGCACATTACAGGGGAGAGAAACCATTTCAGTATCAGCAATGTACAGCCCAGGCAGGGAAACCTAAAAAAGTGATAGGTGTGATACATGTGCACAGAACAAAAGGGCACATAAACACTGAAAATGACCCCAACAAACTGGAAAAAGACCATAACCAAGCTGGCCAATAATGGTAGCAATGAGAAAAATCAACCCCTCCCCCCCACCCCCGAGTAAGCTCCATAGAAAATATATAAATCATGGAAGGGTCTATGCTCCGCCCCCATACAAGGTGAATGAGCCCACAGTGATATAGCGCTGCTCAGGTTTTTCCCCACCATCGGACAGGGTTCGTATGGCATGCACATGGCCCGCAACATCAGGGCGGGCATGTCGGAACGTCAACTGGACAGATGTCGGAGAAGGGGATACAGAGGGCCGCAGGCGGCACATGCTGTGGTGTAGCTGGGCCACAGTGCGGACTAGGGCGATGCCTAGGTGGCCCATACGAATGCTGAAGCAGCAGAGCAGCCAGACAGCAACTGCTGAAGGCCCAACATGGGCACGACTGTGTTTCCCACAGTGTTACAGGGGATAGTACCCAGCAGCTACCCCCAAGGGCACGGAACATTGGCATGCAGTGCTGGGGGGGAGCGTGGACACCTATGCAGGCACGCCTACCCCAGAACCCGCACCATAGGCAGTCGCCTACCTGCACACTGGATGGCCTGAGAATGCGCACCACCAGCACCACCAGCAGAAGGGCATGTCAGCATGGTGGCTGAGGGATACTGGTGGTGGAGGGGGCAGTGGAAGCTACCCAGAGCAGACCGTGGTCTAGCCCTGATTAGGTGGGTGCCGTGTACTGCAACAGACGGGCCCTGTCTGACGAACAGTCATCGTATCACCAAGGAATGCATTGACTGTGACAACAAGGTGGTGCAGTGCACAAAGCCAGGGTGTTCAGAAGCAGAGGGTCACAGGTTCAAGTCCCAGCTGTGGTTCCTGCCAACCCAGTCCCCATATTTTACCCACTACTACAACGTGCTAATACAGACAGCACCTTTATTGCAGATGACGTAAACATGCCCAAGACACCTACAGTTTACCCTACAGAGCACAGACCCCATAAACATGCCCATTACCTAGAGCAGAGCCTCCCAAATGCAGTCCTGGAGGGCCAAACACCATTCCGGTTCCATGCTGCCTCTGATAAAGATGCCTGTGCTGCATTTCTATGCGCCACCCCCATGGTATGCAGATGTATGTCATGCATATTCATGAGGGACAGCATGAAAACCCGAACAGTGTTTGGCACTGCAGGACTGGAGTTGGGAACCTCTGCCGTAAAGCAGCAGCCAAAAGGGGCAGACACACCCGCACCCACAGGCCCCATTATCCAAAGCCTCCTGGAGAGGTAGAACTTTGGGCTCTGCGTGCATCTCCCAATACTAGCACTTGAATACCTTAGTAATGCCACCCTAAACCGGGGAATATGGTACACATCTATCAAAAGGTTGCTATGAGTACTGGCAGATAGCAATTCCTAGGTTAAGTACACTGTTCTGAGTGAGCTCCATCATAGCAACCTTTCTGATGTCTGTGGAGTGTGCTACAGGTCTTGTGTCTGACAGTGTTTACCAACCTGGGGAGTGACTCCTACAGTATTGCGTACCATAGCCATGCCTGCACTGTGCCCAGGACTGGTGTGGTGGCCTGGGCTGCCCAACACCTCTATAGTTGCGCAATGCTGGCATAGATGTGGGGAGTGTGTGTCTGTCTATCCAGTGTGTGGTGGCTGCCAACACCCTCCATAAGAACATAAGAACATAAGATATGCCATACTGGGTCAGACCAAGGTCCATCAAGCCCAGTATTCTGTTTCCAACAGTGGCCAATCTAGGTCATACGTACCTAGCAGTTTCCCCAAGGGACACAGGTTCCACAATGCTTGTATTGGTTCAAGCATTGATATCCTGGGTCCCTTCTTAATAATGGTTTATGGACCTTTCCTCCAGGAACTTGTCCAAACCTTTTTTAAACCCAGCTACACTAACAGCCTTTACTACATCCTCCGGTAACAAATTCCAGAGTTTGATTACACGTTGAGTGAAAAAATATTTTCTTTTATTAGTCTTAAATAGTTTACCCTGTAGCTTCATTGCATGTCCCCTAGTCTTTCTATATTCTGATAAGGTAAACAATCGATCTACGTTTACCCGTTCCACTCCGTTCATTAATTTATAGACTTCTATCATATCTCCCCTCAGCCGTCTCTTTTCCAGGTTAAAGAGCCCCAACCTTTTTAGCCTTTCTTCATAGGAGTAGCCTTCCATCCCCTTTACCATTTTGGTGGCTCTTCTCTGAACCTTTTCTAAAATTTCTATATCCTTTTTAAGATATGGCGACCAGAATTGCACACAATATTCAAGGTGCGGTCTCACCATGGAACGATATAGAGGCATTATAATATCTTTTGTTTTATTTTCCATTCCTTTCCTTATCATACCTAGCATTCTATTTGCTCTCTTGGCCGCCGCTGCACACTGGGCCGAGGGTTTTAACATGGTATCCACAAGGACGCCTAAATCTTTTTCTTGGGTGGTGGTTCCTAATGTGGAACCTTGCATCGTGTAACCATAGTTTGGGTTGTTCTTCCCTAGGTGCATAACCTTGCACTTCTCCACATTAAATTTCATCTGCCATTTTGATGCCCAGTCTTCCAATTTATCAAGATCCTCTTGCAATTTTCCACAATCCTCCTGGGTTTTAACAACTTTAAATAGTTTTGTGTCATCAGCAAATTTGATAACCTCACTCGTTATTCCACTTTCCAGGTCATTTATGAATATGTCAAAAAGCAGCGGACCCAGCACAGATCCCTGGGGTACACCACTATTCACCTTTCTCCATTGGGAAAATTGCCCATTTAGCCCTACCCTCTGCTTTCTATCTTTTAACCAGTTCCTGATCCACAGTAGTACACTGCCTCCTATCCCATGACTCTTTAGTTTTGCCAAAAGTCTCTCATGAGGGACCTTGTCAAAGGCTTTCTGAAAGTCCAGATACACAATATCAACCGACTCACCTTTGTCCACCTGTTTATTCACTCCTTCAAAAAAACATAACAGATTAGTAAGACAAGATCTTCCTTGTCTAAAGCCATGTTGGCTGTCTCCCATTAGGTCATGACTATCTATATGCTGAGTAATTTTATTCTTTATGATGGTTTCTACCATTTTTCCCGGTACTGATGTCAGGCTCACCGGTCTGTAGTTTCCCGGATCACCCCTCGAACCCTTTTTAAAAATTGGTGTTACATTGGCGATCCTCCAATCCTCAGGTATTAGAGATGATTTTAATGATAGTTCACAGATTACTGATAGCAGGTCTGCAATCTCAAATTTCAGTTCTTTCAACACCCTTGGATGTATACCATCCGGCCCAGGTGATTTGCTACTCTTCAGTTTATCTAATAGTTGTAGGACGTCTTCCCGATGTATCGATATTTCCTTCAATTCTTCCACACCTTTAAATACCACTTCAGTCGTGGGTAACATCCCTACATCTTCCTCAGTAAAGACCAAAGCAAAGAATTCATTCAGTCTCTCCGCTATCGCCTTGTCGCCTCTTAGTGCTCCTTTAACCCCTTTATCATCTAATGGACCAACTGACTCTCTCACGGGTTTTTTGCTACGAATGTACTTGAAAAGGTCTTTATTTCGCGTTTTTGCTTCCGCAGCAAGCTTCTTCTCAAATTCTCTCTTTGCCTGCCTTATCAATGCCTTGCATTTGACTTGCCAGTGCTTGTGCTGTTTCCAGGTTTCATCATTTGGCTCTTTTTTCCATTTCTTGAAAGATGCTTTTTTGGCAACAACAGCCTCTCTGACCTCAGCTTTAAACAATGCTGGCAATTTTTTGGACTTCCTTCCACTTTTCTTAAAGCGTGGAATACAGCTGGTCTGGGCTTCCAAGATAGTATTTTTCAACAACACCCAAGCTTGATGTACGTCTTTAACCTTTGCAACTGCTCCTTTTAGTTTTTTCTTAACTGTTTTTCTCATTCTATCATAGTCTCCCTTTCGAAAGTTAAAGGGTAGTACTGTGGATTTCCTTACTATCCCTCCTCCACTAATTAAATCAAAGGCGATCATGCTATGATCACTATTGCCAAGTGGCCCCAACACCCTTATCTCTTGCACTACATCTGGTGTTCCACTAAGGACTAGGTCTAATATTGCTTCCCCTCTGGTCAGTTCATGAACCAGCTGCTCCAAGAAGCAGTCATTTATTTCATCTAGGAACTTTATCTCCCTAGCATGTCCTGTTGTGACACTGACCCAGTCGATGCCGGGGTAATTGAAATCACCCATTATTATTACTGCACTGTAACTTTTGCTAGCTTCCTTGATTTCTTTGAGCATTTCATCATCCATTTGTTCATTCTGGCCAGGCGGATGATAGTACACCCCCACTGCCATCGCCTTCCCCTTTTTACATGGAATTTCAATCCATAGAGATTCTACAGCAAATTTTGTTTCTTGCAAAACTTTAATCCTTTCTGACTCAATGCCCTCTCTAACATAGAGCGCAACCCCTCCACCAATTTGATCAGCTCTATCATTTCGATATAGTTTGTACCCAGGTATCACAGTGTCCCACTGGTTGTCCTCCTTCCACCATGTCTCTGATATTCCAATCATATCTAACCTCTCGTTTAGTGCTATATATTCTAACTCTCCCATCTTGTTTTGTAGACTTCTAGCATTTGCATACAAGCATTTTAGAGACTGTATTTTATTCATATTAATTTGGCTATTGGTAGACATGGGTAATTTGGGATCTTTAAGTTCTGTCTGCTCCATACTCGAGGGCATTTGGGCTACTTTACTCTTTTTTGGAACCTCTCTGCTTTTTGTAGTATCCTTCAAGGATACATTCTTCCGAACCATGCGCTCTTGGGCGACTGTCGGCTTTCCCCTATTATCTAGTTTAAAAGCTGCTCTATCTCCTTTTTAAAGGTTAATGCCAGCAGCCTGGTTCCATCCCGGTTAAGGTGAAGCCCATCCCTTCGGAAGAGCCCCTCCTTTCCCCAGAATGTTCCCCAGTTCCTAACAAATCCGAACCCCTCATCTCTGCACCATTGTCTCATCCACGCATTGAGACTCCGGAGCTCTGCCTGCCTATTGGGTCCTGCGCGTGGAACGGGAAGCATTTCGGAGAACGCTACCCTGGAAGTTCTGGATTTCAACTTCCTACCTAAAAGCCTAAATTTAGCTTCCAGAACCTCCCTACCACATTTTCCTATGTCATTGGTACCAACATGTACCAAGACAGCAGACTCCTCCCCAGCACTATCTAAGACCTTATCTAGGTGGCGTGTGAGGTCCGCTACCTTCGCACCAGGCAGGCATGTTACCAGGCGATCCTCACGTCCACCAGCCACCCAGCTATCTACATGCCTAATGATCGAATCACCAACTATAACTGCTGTCCTAACCCTTCCCGCATGGGCACTTGGCCCTGGAGAAACCTCCTCGGTGCGAGAGGGGTTTACATCACCTGGAGGACAGGTCCTAGTTACAGGATCACTTCCTGCCACACCAGGGTGATGCTCTCCTGTCACGTGACCTCTCTCCTCCATGGCAACAGGGATGCTGCCAGACTGGAGGTGGGACTTCAGGACTATATCCCTGTAGGTCTCGTCTATGTACCTCTCTGTCTGTCTTATGTTTTCCAAGTCTGCTACTCTATCCTCTAGAGAACGGACTCGTTCCCTGAGAGCAGAGAGCTCCTTGCACCTAGTGCACACGTAAGACCTCTCACCAGCCCACACTGCTAGCACTGTTGCCAGTATTGGCCTGCCAATGTGCATAATGAGGAGCAAGGTACTGTGGGAATAGCCTCGATAGGGTGGCCTGGCCTGGATGCATCTGCACACGGCATAGGGCAATGGCTCAGACATTGTAGTGCCTGGCCACCACCTGCATGGACAGGGTGGCCATAGCATGTCCTGCTGGGAGGTCACTCTCACCCTGACTGAGCAGTGAACATGGCATGGCTAGGTTCCCCCATAGCGCTATATAGCGTTTCTCGCAAGTGTTATATATGGGTTTCCTTTTGAGGCCCCTTCACTGACTTATCTGTTTGGTGTGTATGCTGACATCCCTGTTCTGGGGACATGCATCTCCTCCAGGACCATGCACTATGGACTAGCTGGCGGACTGTCTGCAGCTAGTATTTGTCTTGCTGGAACACCTTGCAGGGTGCAGCGGCTGGAGGCTTGCTGCTGGAGAATGTCAGATAATTGGGGGGGGGCGAGGGGGCGGGCAGTTGAGCATTTCCGGGCCTGCCGTCTGTCTGCTATTGCGTTATGGATGTGTACCGCTCTGTCTGTTCCCCAGCAGGACTGGGGTTGCTGGTCCCCTCTACTGCTGTCATTGTGGAGAGGTAGACTGTGGATCTATTGGTGGGTGATCCTGTTTCCCACCCTGAGCCCCAGAGGGTGGGTTGTGTGGTGGTACACAATCTGCCTATGGGTCCATACACCCCCCCTTCACCTACAGCAGGTAACCATGGCACCAACACAGGATATGCACTATTCTGGGTGCAGCATCACCCATAGGGACTAGACATGACCGAGACATACAGCAGGACACAGATGTATCCTAGGTGTGTCTAACGGAACTACCTATCACACACTGATGGGGACCTGCAGCATGGCGTATTTCAGCCATGAAAGGTGCTGTGGACCTGGTGCTTGGCGCCCCACCTCAACCTCAGGGTGGGCACAGTACCCGCACAATTTGACTGTCTGTGGCTACTCTGTGGCAGTGCCACACACAGTCTGTTCCCCCTACCAGTTTGAGGTGCTGTGAGGGTGCATACCCAATCTTGTGCCCATCTCTCGACTGCTGATTTGCATGTGCAGTGCATCATGGGTACGGGTGGGTTAACCCTACCCTGGTAACCACAGCAGCCAGTTTGTGTGGTCATGTGCAGTCCTTCTGCAGCCAGCCAGGGCTTTGTTCACAGCCTTATAAGGTGTCCCATAGGGGACAGTATAGGGTGCCTTGGCGGACAGTACACTTTATAATGTGCCCTATGGAGTACCTTATGGGGTGCCTTATGCGGCACCTTAGGTTATGCCACCGTGAGGGTGTGTTTTCTGGCAGCACTAATTAAAATAAACATCAAATGCCTCAACAATCACTACTTAAATGTAAAGGGTGCTGCCTTAGCCAGCCTTATGCATTAGGCCCACTGGGGAATGAAACCCATGCCCCCTGTACCATCAGTCAGTGTTGTAACCATTGTGCTAGAGCTCTGTTGCTGTGCTTGCATGCCTGCGCGCCTTCTTAAGATTAACGCGTGGTAACGTGCCCTGTAGCGCTCGTTCATTTATGGCGCCTTGTAACGCGCGTTCTTGGAAATGATGTACCGCCCATGTCCTTATTTGGGGTTTCTGTCTCTACCGCGTCTCCTAACGCGAATCACACTAACGCAGTTTAGTAAACATACCCCTATGAGTGCACACAGAACAGCATCCACATTTGAACTGACCTCTAATCCTAGGCCTGGTCTTCTGTATTGAGAGTGCTGATGGGACAAGGATATTGGCCAAATTTGTATTGTGTTTGTGTGCCACCGTAATATTATTATCATTAAAGTTAGGTAATGTAGAAAGAATGTGCCACTCCTCCTTCAGTATCTTCATAATGGCATACGAATAGTTAAAGAAAGTGAGTGGACATACCAGCTTGTCTACCCGTTGTTTTTTAGATTCCTGCAACAACTGTAATTTATCAGTACTCTTAGCACTCTGATATGCCTTTCGTATACATTCATTTGGATAACCCCTTGTTCTGAATCTGTCACCCCTATCTGAGGCATGTTTTTCAAAATCCGTAATATTGGAACAAATGAGGGGGAGGAGTGGCCTAATGGTTGGGGCAAGGTACCACAGGCCAGAAGGTTGGTGGTTCAAATACCACTAGAGTACAGCAACCTTGGGCCGGAAGGACTGGGGTTTCTAGTCCCACAGGTGCTCCTTGTGGTCCTAGGCAAGCCACTTAACCCTCCATTGCCCATGTTCCCTGTAAGAATTAGTGTATGTGTGTCATATCCACTCATGTTAAATGTATCCCCCAACCACTTTGACCTGCTGAAAAGCAGGATATAAATGCAGCTAAAAAAATAAATTCTTTTAACTCTGAGGAATTGTGAAACCGGAAGATTCCATTTTAGGGATCGGTTATGAAAACTGGTAAATGCAAGAGCTGATTTCTATCTGGGCTTGTGGTAAAGATCTGTAATGAACCCACTATTAGCTTATTAATATATCTCAATATATGGCTAATGGTAGCCTCAAACTGTAGATTCTGATTCAACTAATTAAGCCGGGATAGGAAGCACTCTAATTGGCGTAGAACCCCTTCCCACACTAAAAGAACATCGCTGATGTATCTCTTCCAAAGTTTAACCTGAGAACTGAATGGATGACGCATCAAAAACATTTTCACAAATTCAGCTACGTATAAATTAGCCATGTCAGGTGCCATAGAGGACCCCATAGCAACCTCCTTTATTTATTTATAGTACAGTCCTCTAAAGCAAAACTAATTTTCTGTAAATGTCAGATGGGTAATCTCTTCTAAAAAAACAGATAGGAATCTGCCAAGGAGTGGTTCTCCTTAGAAACATAGAAACACGACGGCAGAAAAACACCACATGGCCTATCTAGTCTGCCCTTCCATATCACCCATTACAAGAGTCCTCTTTTTTCCTTTAGAGAGTCTCTGTGTTTGTGCCATGCTTTTTTGAATTCAGATACTGTCCTCATCTCTACCACCTCCACCTCCACTGGGAGACTATTGCATGCATCTACCACTCTTTCCGTAAAGAAATATTTCTGCATATTACTCCTGAGTCCATCCCCTTTCACCCGCATCCTATGTACCCTCATAGCAGAGCTTGCTTTCAATTGAAAGAGGCTCTCCTCCTGTGCACTTATGCCATAGAGGTATTTAAATGTCTCAATCATATCACATCTGTCCCGCCTTTCCTCTAAAGTATACATATTAAGGTCCTTAATTATGTCCTCAGATGCTTTATAACCTAGACTATTAACCATTTTAGTAGCCATCCTCTGCACTGACTCCAACCTGTTTATATCCTTTTGAAGGATTGCACACAATACTCCTAATGAGGTCGCACCAAAGACTTCTTCTTTTTGTACCTTTGCTTTCCTGATTACTTTTGCCAGCCTCTCTAAGTTTTTCCAAATATAGATGCCTGTCTTCCTCTCTCTGTGATCTCTTGTATTCCATGAAGGTCTCTCTCTTTTTCTTCACCTTTTCAGCTACCTCTTTTAAGAATCATTACAGTCTGTCCAATCTGCCATGCTTCCACATGCTCTTGGTGGGGTAGAGGGAACTGCGTACAAAGCATGGGAGAGTGCATGTGCTGCACTGGCCAATTTCACTGTGTCAATAGTCAGAGACATGACATAATAAGGGAGCATGTGCAAGTCGCTGTTCAATGCTCACTGCCAAAAGCTGTGTAGGGGGACACAGTCTTCTGGTATATGACAGATGAAGGCCACTATGGGCTAACTTGCACTCACAGTCTGTCTCTGGGCTAGTTCCAGTGCTCTTGGCATTGTATTAGTTGTTCCTAAGTTCAAATGAAAAGGGAATGCAAATGAGGAACATAGGATTCTGGGTATTGTCTTCAAAAGAGCAGTTTGCAGAGGATGTACATGAATTAGAAGTTAGGTAAATGGCTGAGTCATCAAAGCATGGGTCCAGCACGAGCATGCCGAGGCCATTCTCACTGAGACCATGTCAAGTCTATATATCCATATAGTGCTATCTAGGCTTAGGTTACGTGATATGGGTACTGTTTTTGTTATGGACTCTGGTTACTTGCCAGACTATTGGCTGCCCATGATGTTTGTACGGATCCGAGATCTTCATTGTGTTTATGTGTATCTGCATTGGGTGGTGACTAGTTAACCAGGCACAATCCAGTATTGTATAGCATTTGCAGGTTGATTGCAATGGATCTAGCAGATTAGATTTCTCTGAAAAAGAGGAGAACTTCTTTCCTGGGCTATCTCTAACCCGCTGGTGACTATGATTTTGGCAGGCTGTGTAGTTTGGTATCAGCATCCCTGCCTCCCTTTCTGCCTGGACACCACTCTCTGCATTCAGGTTCCAAGGAAACAGCTGCCAAAGCCCTAAAGTGCGATATATGATGTTGCATAAGAGTCCCTGGCCAATAGGCACATGGCACAAGAGCCAAATGGGACATATCACTCCACTATGTTGCAGTTATATTGGGTACAAAATGTTTAGCATGACATACCTCACTCTACACCTGCAGCATTCTGCCAGTAGAATAGATCTGCTCCAGGGCCTGGAGAAACCATCTATTGCAGTACTTGGTCATGGAACTGGGTGTCTCTTCCCATTATTTGGAGTGGTCGGTGAAAAGGTCATTTGCATGTGACAGCTGTTATGTCTGTGAAGCATGCAACGTGCCTGCACATTCCAGAGCTGATGTGATGGATTGCTGCATTCTCCATTGGTTAAAAAGTAGTGTAAGGCACTCAGATTGTGAGATACATCGTGGGAAATAAAGAAGCCAACCAATACTGGCATACATAGCCCAAATAGACCCTGATCATTGGAGCATTGCCCAGTACTAGCATGTTTTGTATGATGAAGGAGCAAGTATGAATGCTCCCCTCCCCCTCAGAGAGGACAGGATGGTCTGGGATGGACCTCATGGGTCATGAATGAGGTTTGAGTTTGGTGTATGTGCAAAAGTACTTTTCTTCTAGTGTAGAACAGTTACAAGGGAATGCATGCCCTGCAAATGTGCTGCCCCATGAATTAGTGCCACACTGAAGCCCAGTGAATGTTTGTGTGCAAATGTTGTTTGGCTAAGGAGATACAATGCCGGGAAGGGCATCTTGCCCTCACATGTGGCTTGGTCTTTCACAGGAGATTGCTACTGCTACTATGTGTCTGTTATGCAACTGCAGTACTGAGTATCCAGTGCAATCCATACTGCATGTGTACCACTGCAGGCATGTCCAAGGTGTTATTTACAACTGTCTCAGAATGTTCCTGCCAGGCTGTTTGATCTCCAGGGTTTAGGCAATTGCAGGCAAGGACCTGTAATCTGGAGTATTCTAGAGAGCCTTCCACTCCTGGCTAAATCCAAAGGTCTTTACTCGGTTCTCATTCTTCTTGACCTTTCTGCTGCTTTTGAGACTGTTGATCATCACCTTCTCTTTGATACATTATCCTCTGTACTGTCCTGGTTCTCTTCTTATCTCTCCCATCGCTTCTTCATTGTCTATTCTAGTGGTTCCTCCTTTACTTCTATTCCTCTTTCAGTTGGGGTACCCCAAGGATCTGTTCTAGGCCCTCTCCTTTTCTCGCTCTATACCCAGTACTTTGGTGCTGTTATATCATTTTGATGCTGATGACTCTCAAATCTATCTATCTAGACCTGTTATTTCTCTTACACTCCAAGTCCGTATATCTGCCTGCCTATCTGACATCGCTGCCTGGAAGTCTCACCACTGTTTGAAATTGAAAATGGACAAAACCAAACCTCTTATTTTGCCCCCTAAACCTCGTTCCCCCTTCCTACCTTCTCTATCACTATTGATAATACTCTTCTGCTTCCTGTTTCCTCAGCCCACAACTTTGGGGTCATCTTTGACTCTTCCCTCTCCTTCTCCACACATATCCAACAGATAGCAAATACCTGTTATTTCTTTCTCTACATTAATAAAATTTGCCCCTTCCTTTCTGAACACACTACTAAAATACTTATCCACTCTTTAGTCACTTCTCGCCTCGACTATTGCAACCTCCTCCTTGCTGGTCTCCTTCCAAGTCATCTTTCTCCCCTTAAAACTGTTCATAACTCTGCTGTGATGGGTAATCTTCTGCAAGCCCCAATATACTCATATAGCCTCTTTTCTCACATCACTTCATTGGCTTCCCTTCTGTTTCTGTATCCAATACAAACTTCTCCTTTGACCTATAAGTGCATTAATTTCTATTGCTTCTCACTACCTTTCCTCTCTTCTCTTTCTCCCCCTATATTCCTCCTTGTGAACTCCACACTTCCTCTGGCTTGAATCTCTCTATGCCCTTCTCTTAAACAGCCAATTCCAAATGTCAATCCTTTCACCTTGCTGCTTCTTATTCCTGGAACAAACTACCTGAATCTTTTCAAATCCACGCTAAAAGGCTCACCTCTTTCAGGTCACTATTGGATCTTAATCCTTTGTTCTCCTTCTGTATCATTATCCTTCTCTACTGCATCCTTGTTCTCATCTTTTGTACTGTCTGTCATGATTAGATTGTTATCTTTGATGAGCAGGGACTATCTTTATATTTGTTTGTACAGTGTAGTAGTAGTAGTAGTAGTAGTAGTAGTAGTAGTAGTAGTAGTAGTAGTAGTAGTAAAACGTGTGGAGCTGTAGCTGAATGGTTAGAGCACTGGTTCATTAAAAAGCAGACCAGAATTCAAATCCCACTTGTGACTTTGGGAAAGTCACTTCACCTTCCATTGCATTTGAAGAAAGGCCTGCCAATATATCTCTAGTCACACTGCCATGAAAGCCCAGGAGCTGCTAGGTCACCAGGTGTCACCATTGACTTGAGGGCACACATTATTATTATTATTATTTTTTATATGTTATGCACATTGGTTTTGCAAGTGTGCACATTGCAATCATAGCCATCTGACAGCATGACTTTATTGCTTCTTCTGCAGCACATTGCAAAGGGTCATCTAACTTGATCTTGCAGATGCATGACACATTAGTTGTACATGATATTGGAAACTGTCATGATAACTGTGAATGAACATCATTTGCTCCATCACATATATGCAGAACATGCAGGCACATCACACTCCTGGGATGTCCACTTGCACAGATCATCCCACATCCTTACTTACTCCATATGGCCAGTATTAGAGTAACATGAGTTCAGGGACATGCATGGACGCCAGGTGTGTATCATCATGTGAGTGACCTTGTTCCACCAGACAGGATGTGCATAGACCTTATCTGTCCATGAGTACTGTGACGTAGAAGCCTCTCAAGAAGCTATGGAAACAGGTAGTGATCCGGTGGAGAGAACCGGTACTGCAGGAGAATGCAGGATTTTCTCTTCAGAGAGAAAAAAACACATGGCTAATCAGGAAACACAGCTCACCTCAGGGGAGGAGAGAAGCAAAGTCCCTGATTGGGCACGACCAAGCAGGAGGCGGGCAGTGCAAGGCACGGGGAGCTTGTTAAGCACTCAGAAACAGAGAGAGTTAGAAGGAGGACGAGAACAAGAGTTAGAAGAAGAGGAAGACGACCAGGTTCAAGTCCAAGACTTGGAGAGAGACCCACTAAGCAGCTGTGATTCACTAAGGAAGGATTTTGACTCAGGAAGCAGGTACCTGGGAGACTCAGGGGCAGAAAGACTCTTCTGTGACCAGAAGGATTCCAGAACACTGAGAGACCCAAGGTTACAGCCCAGGCTTCTGGAGGACCAAGCAGAATGGTGGAACAGAAGGCAGAGGGGCAAAGAATTCTCATGGAGGAAGCCTCAGCACAAGGTACACGGTGGGGTTGATACAGCTAGCAAGTTTAACAGTGTGAAGCCAGACAGAGTGAAAGCTGATTTTAAAAGCCAGGACAAAGTCAGTCAATATGGTGGCAGTTGGGTTCAGCATGAAAATTGTCTAAGCAGTCCCAGCTATTCTCACAAGCCAGCTGAAACATTTAGCAGAGAAGCTAATAGGAAGAAAACAGCTGAGTCATATTGCAGAGACGTGAGCCAGGAGAAGTCTGACGGTTCTACTTTTGAAGCACTCTTTAGACACTCTCCAAGCACAGCTGAAGTTGTAACCCCGGCACTTATGTTCAGAGACAAGTGGGGGAGGGATACTTCCAGCACGCTGAATTGTTGTCCTAGTAGATACAGCATTACTAATTATCCTGAGATAAGGAACTCAAACCAATATTTACCTGAAGAAGAAGCAGTTTATCAGCTTAGCCCAGGAAAGACGCAGGCTGAATTACTTCTTAAAGACTTTAGAGAATTTCTTGAGAGCAGAGCAATTCCTAACTATAAGTCAGCACAGCCTGAAAACAGCTGTGAAGTGGAAATGCCACTAGCTTGTTCTCTGCCATCCACAGAGCAAGACCAGCCCATGGATTGCTCAACCTGTCTCATTGAGAAAGTTATTTAAGGCAAAGCTTGAATGGTTATATGAAGAAATATAACAGAAGTGACCTGAATGTTTGCATTGCTGAAAAGCTTATGAAAAGTGAATAAGATAAAGCATAATTTGTTTGCATATCAGGAGCACTGTTGTTTTGCCAGAATTTGTTTAGTAAAGCAAAGGTCACATGCCTATTGAATGTGAACCCCAGAAGATAATGGACATTTAGCCCAGCACTGAAAAGCCTTGTTTTTCCTCATTCTTGTTTTGGCAATTTTATCTTCTTTTGCGTCTGTTGCATTTCAACTCCGGAGCGGGAGAAATAAACCTCATCAAAGAAATTTTCTTTGCCTGCCTTACTACTTGAGCACATACACAACTACAACCTCAACCCTGAAGGGCATCCAAGGCCACCCCCTCCTGAAACCCTTAAGGTCCAGGGAGCGGGTGCGTGGCAAAGTGGCGTAGTATTGAGGATACTGCGCAGGCGCAAGAAGTAGCCACATCAGGAGCTGCAGAAGCCAACTTCCAGAAGAGCCCAGCTGAAGAGCTGACAAGCCCAGACGAGGAAGGGGACTGCAGGAGGCTACAGGATCTGCTGTTGCTGACGTGCATGCAAACCATCTAAGCCAGGTAAAGGGTATCCACCCCGGGTAACCAGGATACCAGGGCAAGGGTGCAGCCTAGTGGTGACTAGGGAAGAAAAAAAAAAAAGGAGAAATAAAAGCACAGATAGACAAGTGTACTGTGATACCGCACTTGGGTCTGTATTTTTGCTTTATTCCAGGAATTCCAAGATGGCGATGGAGGCCAAGGACATCTTCCAATGGATGGCGACGCAGCTGGAGCGTCAGACCGATCTTTCGCTAGAGGCACAGGAAAGAGCCATCGCGAGTTTCCGGGAACAGCAGCAACCTCTATTTACCATGATGGAGGAATGGCTAAAGGAGAGGAAGCAGGCGACTGTACCACCAGCATCTACAACAGGTTCCACACTAACAGACTCTGTACACCCTGTTAGTTTACACACAGGAACTTTGTTTAACTTTGGTCAACTTACTAATCAGGATGATGTGGATGACTTTCTCGAGAGCTTCGAGAGAGTAGCTCGCCTTAGCGCCTGGCCTAGGGAACACTGGGCACTAAGATTAGCAGCATCCCTTACTGGGGAAGCGATGGCCGCTTACCGCGCCATGCCTGCTGCACTGGCCGGAAGCTATGATGAGTTAAAGAAAGCGATAAGAGAGAGATTAGGGCTCACTCCTTTAGTTTACCACACGCGCTTGAGAAGTGTAAAACTGAGGCCGAGTGAGACCCCTAAGTCCTTGTGTCACAGGATTCGTAGCCTGGTTGACAAGTGGTTAACTCCAGAAGGGAGGTCTGTGGAGTCAATACTTGATGACTTGGTACTAGAGCAATACATGAACGCTCTACCCCAGGGAATCTGCACCTTCCTGATCTTGCAAAACTGCAAAACGCCCCAAGAAGCTGTTGCACTCTCTGAAAGATACATAGAGGCAGAGTTAACTGCCCAGAGAGCTGGCACTACTTCCCAGGAGACAGGCAGTTGTGGATCAGAAAGGAACCGGAGGGTGCAGGAGGATCCTATAAAAATGTGCATGCCATTGTGGAAGAATTCTAAGAGTAAGCCAAGGTGTTACAAATGTGGGCAAGAGGGACATTTGCAAAAACATTGTTTTGTTAAAACTGCCTTGATAGCGGATAGTTCTATGAAAGACAGACAAGGGTTTCTTCTTTCTGTTGAAGTACAGGGAATTACCACTCAAGCTTTGCTAGATTCAGGAGCTGAGTTAAGCATGCTCTCTGAAGAGTTGTGGCAGAAGATAAAAGCCAGGCAGGGAGGAGAAGTAATTCAGCCTGTGAGTTCAGTTAAAATAAGATGTGTTCACGGAGGAACTTCCACCTATCCGGTATATAAGTTACACATAGCAGGGTTAGGTGCACGCAGGACTATCCCCTTAGCAGTTGTCCCAGGACTTCCCCATGCAGTAATTCTAGGCAGGGATTGGCCGCAGTTTTTTAGAGAGATGGAACGAGAGTTGCAGGTGAAAGGCGCAATGGTTTCCACAAGAGCCCAATCCTCAGCCTTAGAAAATAAAGAAGACACCCCAGAGGATCTCGGAGAAGTTCTCCCCTCTGATGAAGCATTGATAAACACTCCGGACACTAAGGTCAGAAAGGCAAAATCTGAGAAGCGTAAGGAGAAACAGTCTCGCTCTAAAAACAAGTCTGAAGTACAGGCAGGGCAAGAGCTGCCATGGGTACCAGAGGAGCTAATGAACAAGTTTCCCACATTCCCAAACGAGCAGCAAGTGGACCCCGCTCTCACTCAGGCATTCAAATGGGCTCAGACTATTAGGGATACCTTACCCAGATTTCTCCTGACCGCGGGAATACTTTATAGGGAAAGTAAAGATCCTTTCACCGGGGACAGCAGAAAACAGTTGGTGGTGCCAACCACCTTTAAAAATATAGTGCTACGGTTGGCACACGACCATCCCATTGGAGGGCATAAGGGCATTCAGGGAACCCTCGATCAAATCTTATCCCGATTCTATTAGCCGGGTACCTTTAAAGAGACGGCCAAGTTTTGTGAGGCTTGCCCCACTTGCCAAAGAGTTTTAGCCGCCCATCCCAGGGATGTCCCCATGATACCATCACCTGTGATTAGGGATCCCATCCAGAGGATAGGTGTAGACATTGTCGGACCTCTGATTAAAACCCCTCGAGGTTTCCGCTATATCTTAGTGGTAGTAGACCACGCTACAAGAATCCCGTGGGCCATGCCACTATGCACCATATCTGCCAGAGTAATAGCAAACGAACTCATTAAGCTATTCTGTGAAGTGGGTTTCCCCAAGGAAGTTCTCACTGACAGAGGGAGCAACTTCATGTCAAAATACTTAGGACAGGTGTGGGATGCCTTTGCCATTCACCACATTAAAACGGCAGCATATCATCCCCAAACGAACGGTTTAGTTGAGAGACAAAACCAGACTCTTAAAATAATGTTACGTAGGAGTTTGGAGGGGGAAATGGACAACTGGGATACAATACTCCCCTTTGTTCTGTATGCGTGCAGAGAGAGAAAACAGGCCTCATTAGGAACAGCACCGTATGAACTCCTGTACGGCAGGTCTCCCCGGGGCATTCTCGATATCTTAAGAGAACAATGGGTAGAACCAGATCCCAGGGAAAGAGAGGTGCCCGAGTTCCTAAAAGATTTAAAGAAGCGGCTACACCGGACCTCACAAGTAGCAGTGGACAATCTGAAGCGTAGTCAGGTCAAACAAAAATCCTATTATGATAGGAATACAAAGCAGCGTCAACTAACGATAGGAGAGAAAGTTATTGTAATGGTGGCTGGGACAGAACCGAAATTTGAGAGCCATTGGAAAGGCCCTTGTTGGGTAATACAACCTGTAGGACCTGTATCTTACTTGGTTGAGAATAGGAAAGGTCGCAGGCAAGTTTACCATATCAACGTGTTAAAGCCATGGCATGACAGAGTAGCTTTAGCCCAAATAGCCACAATAGCCTCTCCGAGACAACAGCCTCAACAGAAGCTCACCAGCACAGAGCCCATAGATTGTATCACGTGCTGTGCCGTCAAGACTAAACCAGCCCGTGATATCTTAAGGGGGGGGGGGGGGATCTGTGACATAGAAGCCTCTCAAGAAGCTATGGAAAATGTAGTGATCCGATGGAGAGAACCGGTACTGCAGGAGAATGCAGGATTTTCTCTTCAGAGAGAAAAAAACACATGGCTAATCAGGAAACACAGCTCACCTCAGGGGAGGAGAGAAGCAAAGTCCCTGATTGGGCACGGCCAAGCAGGAGGCGGGCAGTGCAAGGCACGGGGAGCTTGTTAAGCACTCAGAAACAGAGAGAGTTAGAAGGAGGACGAGAACAACAGTTAGAAGAAGAGGAAGAGGACCAGGTTCAAGTCCAAGACTTGGAGAGAGACCCACTAAGCAGCTGTGATTCACTAAGGAAGGATTTTGACTCAGGAAGCAGGTACCTGGGAGACTCAGGGGCAGAAAGAATCTTCTGTGACCAGAAGGATTCCAGAACACTGAGAGACCCAAGGTTACAGCCCAGGCTTCTGGAGGACTAAGCAGAATGGTGGAACAGAAGGCAGAGGGGCAAAGAATTCTCATGGAGGAAGCCTCAGCACAAGGTACATGGTGGGGTTGATTCAGCTAGCAAGTTTAACAGTGTGAAGCCAGACAGAGTGAAAGCTGATTTTAAAAGCCAGGACAAAGTCAGTCAATATGGTGGCAGTTGGGTTCAGCATGAAAATTGTCTAAGCAGTCCCAGCTATTCTCACAAGCCAGCTGAAACGTTTAGCAGAGAAGCTAATAGGAAGAAAACAGCTGAGTCATATTGCAGAGACGTGAGCCAGGAGAAGCCTGACGGTTCTACTTTTGAAGCACTCTTTAGACACTCTCCAAGCACAGCTGAAGTTGTAACCCCGGCACTTACGTTCAGAGACAAGTGGGGGAGGGATACTTCCAGCACGCTGAATTGTTGTCCTAGTAGATACAGTATTACTAATTATCCTGAGATAAAGAACTCAAACCAATATTTACCTGAAGAAGAAGCAGTTTATCAGCTTAGCCCAGGAAAGACGCAGGCTGAATTACTTCTTAAAGACTTTAGAGAATTTCTTGAGAGCAGAGCAATTCCTAACTATAAGTCAGCACAGCCTGAAAACAGCTGTGAAGTAGAAATGCCACTAGTTTGTTCTCTGCCATCCTCAGAGCAAGACCAGCCCATGGATTGCTCAACCTGTCTCATTGAGAAAGTTATTTAAGGCAAAGCTTGAATGGTTATATGAAGAAATATAACAGAAGTGACCTGAATGTTTGCATTGCTGAAAAGCTTATGAAAAGTGAATAAGTTAAAGCATAATTTGTTTGCATATCAGGAGCACTGTTGTTTTGCCAGAATTTGTTTAGTAAAGCAAAGGTCACATGCCTATTGAATGTGAACCCCAGAAGATAATGGACATTTAGCCCAGCACTGAAAAGCCTTGTTTTTTCTCATTCTTGTTTTGGCAATTTTATCTTCTTTTGCGTCTGTTGCATTTCAACTCTGGAGCGGGAGAAATAAACCTCATCAAAGAAATTTTCTTTGCCTGCCTTACTGCTTGAGCACATACACAACTACAACCTCAACCCTGAAGGGCATCCAAGGCCACCCCCTCCTGAAACCCTTAAGGTCCAGGGAGCGGGTGCGTGGCAGTACTTTGAGTTTGCATGTAGCTTGTACAAATGTGTGGCTTTAATGTGTTTTGATCATAGGCTCCTTATTTGTGTAGGAGTTTTATGCATACATGTCAGGAATATTGTATGGGGGTTAGATCAGCTGAGATAGCTGTGAAACCTAAATAGATGGTATTAGACCTTCCCTGAGGCCCATCACCTATATTTCACACACACTACAACTGAGGTTAGCTGCATTTGTGAGGTCATATTGGGTACGCTGGGACAGCAAGGCCATTCAGCACTTACATCTACCCCCATCCATCCTTCGGCCCAACCATCTACATATATCCATCATGTTCAGTCAACTATTCTCCTGCCAGTTGCTATACCCTAGCTCACATGGTGGTATTTCACTCATTGAGTTGTATCACTCCCATCTCACCTGCAGCTGATGTGCAGGTTACCACTGCCGCCCAGGCATTCTTTCTATGGCCAAGGCGACTACTCCATGGCATGTTTATACAATCCTATGCTACCCACGGACATCGCTGTGAATTACATGTGCAGCCCTCACTGCTACAGTACAACTGCCTCCTACATTCTCCTCCCTCTTACTATCTCACACGAAAGGGACATATGGATGTGACATGTTCATCAGCTATAACTTTTGCTCCCATCCAGCTGCACAAATGTGACTTGCAGAAAGTCTCCCTTATCTCATGTTATGGCAACTGGCCTTAGCGCATGTTAATGTGCACCCTGGGTGCTCTTAATGCCCGCTGTCCACTTAACAATGACTAACTGGCCTCTAGCATGCTTAACGCCAAAATATCTACTTCCCGCCCCATCCTTTAACACACGCTGGAATCCTTGATGCCATTTACCACTTGCAAATGCTGCATCCTTAGCACCATTTAGTAATCATACCCCTTTAATGGAACACAGGATTTGATACAAGAAGTATTGATGTTGAAGCCATTTGAAAACAGTGATTATAACATAATCAACTTTGAGTTTGTGAATTGAGCGAGGACACTAAGGACATTTATTATGCTAGCATTTAAATTTTAAAAAGGAGACTGATAAAATGAGGAAAACAGTTCAAAAAAAGGAGCAGCTGAAAAGGTTAAGAGTTTGGGTGCACCCAACGTGACAAAAACTGCTGATAACAGCATGTTAGTTGTTTCCCTCAGCCCTTCATTGTTTTTTATTTATTTATTTATTTTATTTATTTAACTGTGCTTATATACTGCTTTTCACTGGGTCAAAGCGGTTTGCAGATATATGCTAACAGGCACTTTTTTTTTTATTCCCTTGTCCCTGAAGGGCTCACAATCTAAGGGGTATGTTTACTAAGGCGCGGTAATGTAGCATTGGCAATGTTACCGCGTGGTAACGTTACCTGATGCAACGTTAACACACAGTAACATCTCTGGCAGCGGTAACTGTCCCAGAGGGTAGAGAAAAGGCGGAGAGAAGGGGTCAATGGGTGGGGAGTGGTCGGGGATTGGGCAAGGAGAGGCTCCAGCTACACTAATGCTGCCACATTAACGCCGGGGCATCACTGCTAGTGAAAACCTGTCAGTAAATGCACATTTGCAAGAGAGACCATCTATGTGTCAGCAATGTACAGCACAGACAGGGAGCCCAAGAAAAGTGATAGTAGTGCTCCATTTGCAGCAACAGCATAGTGCACAAGTATGAAAGGGCATTATGGTGATGCTGCAAAGGGGGCGGCAAGTGGGACATGCAGTGGGGGCAGCTGGGGCACAGGGTTGACTATGCTGATGCCTAGGTGGCACATAGGAACACAGAAACCAGAAATCAGCAAGACAGTGTCTCACCAAGGTCAAACAGTGTCTCACCAAGGTCAGACCAGTGTCTCACCAAGGTCAAACATGCCCAGCAGTCTGTGTCCCACAATGTCCCATCCAGGGGACATGTACCCTACAGGTACCCCAAACGTCACACAGGAACCACAATGCCTGTAATGGAGCATGCAGTGCACATCTGGGGACTGCGCCAACAAGGATCTATGTATCTTCCCCATGATACATCCCAAACAGTGTGTAAACCCAGCTAAATGAACACCCAGCACACCAGCCCCTGGTAAGGTAGTGCAGGGTGTGACCAAGCGCTGTTGGAAACACGTATACACCCATTAGTCAAAATATGATACACTGTACCCATATGGCATATCCTAGCCTCTCCACAGTCTGCTGGAATAACACAATCTATTGACCAGGTCCACCCACGCCAATAGTTGAAAGATCACCAACATCACACCCCCAGTCAGCCCTCCGCCATATGGACAGGGCATAAGAGTGGCACACGGTGATGGGGGGATGTGTGGATGTCCATTTATGGCCCTGCACCCCAGACCCTGAGCCCCAGGCAACTGCCTACCTGCACAGAGGATGGCCTTTGATTGCACTCTACTAGCACCGACAGTACATGGCCATGCCAGCATGGCAAGGGGGGTGTTGGTGGTGGAGGGGGCAGTGGCACCCGCCTGTAGTGGACCAAGGCCATGACCAGTTCCCGCATGTGGTGTGCAGTGCAACAAACAAGGTCTGTCTGATGAACAGCAAAGGTAGCCCCAGGCACTGTATTGCAACCATGGCAACAGTGTGGCGCAGTACACATAGCCAGTATGTCATGGAGTAGAGGGTCACAGGTTCAGGTTCTAGCTGTAAACCCTGCAGAGCATGTCCCCACATTTTACCCTACATGTGCAATCCCCAAAGCCTTGGCCAACAGGAGTACAAACACCAACACACAGGCTCCACTATCCAGAGCTGCATAGAGAGGCAAGCTGGGGGCAGTGGCATGGAGCAGCAGTGAGCACCAGAGCATTAATACAAGCGCCTGCATGCCGTAGCAATGCCTGCACTGTGATTGGAACCAGTATGGCAGGCAGGGCTGCCAACCACCCCTAATTTTGCACAATGCTGCAATAGGAGTGCATGTGTGTCTGTCTATCCATTGTTTTGTGGCTTCCTACCCCTCACTGGGCCCACAATACATACACCTTTGCCAGCATGAGCCTGCAAATGTTCATACTGAGGAGCAAGATATTCTGGGTATGGGACGGACAGGGCGGATTGGGCATGATGCGCCTTCATGGGGGGTAGGGCAATGGCTAGGGCACCATAGGGCCACACCACCACCTGCATGGACAGGGTGGCCATAGCATGTCATGCTGGGAGGACACTCTCACTCTGACTGAGCAATGATCATGACCTGGCTAAGCTCCCACATAGTGCATCTCCAGTGATACTGGTGTGAACCCATCTCTGGGGCCCAATCACTGAGGTACCTGCTGGGTGTCTGTGCTGTACATCCCAAACTGGGTGCGCATAGTTTCTTGGCCACATGCAGTATGGGCTTTCTGCAGTTAGTACCTGCTTGGCTGGAACACCTGGTGGGGTGAAGCAGGTACAGTTTGACTGTGCCCTCTGCTGGTGAATGTCAGACCATGGTGGATAGAAGTTTAGGGTATTCATGCCCACCCCCCAACATCACTGCTGGTCTGCCAGGGCCCCAGTACTAGGTACTATTCTGGCCCAACCCCCTTGGAGGACAACCTCTGGCCAGAGGGACCTGGGTTGCTGGTTGCAATGCTAGTCCCTATGGTTGTACCACATGTCCCACCATTGTCACAATTATGAAAAGGTATATCCTGAGACAAGCCATGTATATTGTAAACCACTCTGACCCCCCGGAGAGAACGGTATCATAGGTAGTGCTATATGTACCTAATGCGAGTCTAGACATTCCCACTGCTCTGATAATAGGTGGCTATGGCAGCCATATCATTTATTTATTTTATTTATTTATTTAGCTGTATTTATATCCCGCTTTTCACCGGGTCAAAGCGGTCAATTGGGAGATACATTTAACACGAGGGGATATGACACACATACGCTAATACTTACAGGGAACATGGGCAATGGAGGGTTAAGTGGCTTGCCCAAGACCACAAGGAGTGCCTATAGGATTAGAAATCCCAGTCCCTCCGGCCTGAGATTGCTGTCCCCAGGTGGGACTTGAACCCCCGGCCCTCCGACCTGAAGTACCTTGTCCTAACCACTAGGCCACTCCTCCTACTCCAACTATCATAACACTGATGTGACTGGGACATATACATACATACAGAGTGACACCAGGTCCCACTGCAAGAAACACCTACTACACACACAGGTAGCAATGAGTATCTGCAATACAGCCTAACACCTGCACCACAGGTACTGCGGGGCTGATGCTGGGCACTCATCCTCACCCTCAGGGTGAACACAGAACCCCAAGTGGCCTCAGGCCTACTGACAGAGGTCTGTTATTAATCCTGTTGCTATGGTAGGTGCACCTGCTGATGTGTTCTGGTCTGGCCCACTCCCAGTTGGCCTCAGTCCTACTGACAGGGTTCTGTGGTCCAACCTGGTGCTATGGTAGGTGTGTCTGCTGATATGTGCAGGTCTGCCCTACCTCCAGGTGGCCTCAGGCCTATCGGCAGAGGTTTGTGTTTACTCCTGGTGCTATGGTAGGTGCGCCTACTTATGTGTGCTGGTCTTCCCTAACCACAAGTGGCCTCAGGCTATTGACAGAGGTCTGTTATTAATCCTGGTGCTATGGTAGGTGCACTTGCTGATGTGTGCTGGTCTGCCCCATGCCCAGGTGGCCCCTGGACTATACAAAGAGGTCTGTGATACATCCCCTGGACCTTCATAGGTGTGTACGCTGCTGTGTGCATGCCACAATGGCTATTCACATGTGCAGCACCATCACCATTTAGTACTGTAGCACAAGCATATGCAGTAACAGCATATGATAGCCACATGTTGTCATGTCGAAAGGTGTAGCAGACATGCAGATACAGCACATATGTGTAGGATGTGGTGCATGCCCCAACTCCCCCTTGGCAACCCACCACACGGATAAAGGTACCATACAGCATTGCCGGTACGATACACATGATCTGCAACATGACAATGCCACATATGCCATGGGGCAAACATGTCACGCAAGGGTAGGCCATCAGGTAGGCATAAGGTGCCTGGGTGGTAGCACACAGGAAACGTAGGGGGTAATCCACACATGTCCAGCCTCACTCGCACACATGCAGGCGGCATTGGCAACAGCTAGCACTGGACCGACAGTGTACAGCAGGAGCAGCTTCCTGCTGCACACAGCCATGTGTGCAGCAGATGATGGCCAGGGATGTCTGTCCCCTAACAGTTCCTAACAATTGCTGTATCCCTAGGTGGAGGATCTGAGGAAGAAAGGGCGTGAGATGTGACAGCGATGCCCAAACTTTCAGTAGCGGCTTCAGTGGGAGGCGATGGCCATATGGGATGGTGAGTGATGCAGCCTGTGTGTCGCACAACAGCATGTTCCAATGCCCCATCAGACTGTGGGGCCACCTACTATGTTTTCATGATGTGGTGAATACATGACCGAGGTGGTAATATCTGGTTTCTCCCCATAGCAGATGCAGATGCTGGTGAGGGGCCATCACAGGCCAGAGAGGATGGTGCTGGGGGTCCACAGGTCCAGCCGCAGCCGTGCAGCCTCTTGGAGGTGGAGGCATCTGTGGAGACAGAGGCCACAGAGGAGGAGGAGGAGGATGAGGATGATGTGGCAGATGAAAAGGAGGGGGAGGATGTCGACGAGGAGGGGGAGGTTGGAGAGGGGGAGGGGGAGGAGGAGGAGGAGGGGCAGGCAGGGGAGGTGGAGGGAGAAGTGGAGGCCGGGGAGGGGGTGAGGGAGAGGCCGGTGAGGGGGATGAGGCAGCTGCCTATGGCACAGTGGAGGGGCAGGTAGGGGAGTGGGAGAGGGAATTGGAGTGGGTGTGGTGGGAGGGGAGGGTGGGCATGGCTGGCAGGGGTGGGGAGGGAGAGGGGGAGGGTATGGCAGAGGGGAGGGGGTAGTGGGAGTTGGTGGGTGTGAGGCACGATGCACCCCTGTAGGTAGTCAATCCAAAATTACCCCCAAAGAAACGGTAATCAAAATGTCACCACCAAAGATACCGTTAAAGATCCCCAAAATTGTGTTTGTTGTATTTTTTTCGGACATAAATCACATAGAGAAGGCACTTAAACCCAACTCCTAATGTGATACATCTCCCTTTTATTCAACCACATAGGTCAATTTATATCAAATTCAATAGACAGTGCACCTTAAATGATAAAAGCAGTACTTATCTCATGAGCAAACGCGACGTGCACGTTTCGGGGGAAGGAGCCCCCTGTATCAAGTGTTCCAAAACACAAACTGAACTCGTAAAAACTTCTGTCCACCAGAAATGGCCAAGAACACCGAAAAACCAGCAGTTCAAAACGAGGATACTTGCTCCAGATTGGCCTATTGCAACTGCCTTTCAAAAATAAGCATCCAATCACGGAAGGGAAACCCCACCAAAGACAGGGGAAGCCCAAACCGTGATAGGATGACCTCACATCACGCCCAGCCAATCGATCTCCAAGTTGAGTCCCAAAGGAGTCACCGATTGTAAAAGGAATATCCAACGCTGTTCAAGCCTCCGAAGTTTGCGCAATGGGTTACCTTACGGACAATTCCTACGCCTTAGAAGAATATGTACTTCATTGGATCAGTTTCGCCATCACGCGACGGATTTGATTAATCGTCTTATTGTTAAGGGTTACCCTAAACCTATCATCACCCGAGCATATCGCCGTGCTCTCTATTCTCATAGGGAGTGGTTTTTAGATAGCTCTTTAGACCAGCCCGTTGAGGCAGGTTCTGATATGGTGACAGGGATTTTACCCTATATGTCTAATTCCTCCAAGATAGTAAATATATTAAAGAAACACTGGCCGGTGTTGACATTACACCCTAGTCTGAATAAACCTTTGCGTATAGCCTATACACGGGGGTCTAACCTTCGTGACAAATTGGTCCATTCAGCTACCCCAACTGACCGTCCGATGAGTCCTCATAATCGGGCAGGGGCTCATGTGTCGTGTGGGGACTGTCGGTTTTGTGGCTCTACGATCACCGGGACTACTTGGAGTGATCTACATACTGATCGGGTTTTTCATCGCCGTTGGCAAACGACATGCACCACGACTCATGTGGTGTATTTTATTGAATGTGATTGTCCCCTCCGTTACGTCGGGAGTACCATCCGGCAGATAAAGACCCGTTTGATTGAACATGCCAGTCGCCTTCGTTCTCGGGTCCTTACGGCTCCTTTGGTCCCTCATTGTGAATTAAAACAACACAAGTTTGAACATTTGCGCTGGACAATAATTGATCATGTTCCGGCTGACCCGCGGGGAGGGGATCGTACCTTAAAACTTCGGAGGCTTGAACAGCGTTGGATATTCCTTTTACAATCGGTGACTCCTTTGGGACTCAACTTGGAGATCGATTGGCTGGGCGTGATGTGAGGTCATCCTATCACGGTTTGGGCTCCCCCTGTCTTTGGTGGGGTTTCCCTTCCGTGATTGGATGCTTATTTTTGAAAGGCAGTTGCAATAGGCCAATCTGGAGCAAGTATCCTCGTTTTGAACTGCTGGTTTTTCGGCGTTCTTGGCCATTTCTGGTGGACAGAAGTTTTTACGAGTTCAGTTTGTGTTTTGGAACGCTTGATACAGGGGGCTCCTTCCCCCGAAACGTGCACGTCGCGTTTGCTCATGAGATAAGTACTGCTTTTATCATTTAAGGTGCACTGTCTATTGAATTTGATATAAATTGACCTATGTGGTTGAATAAAAGGGAGATGTATCACATTAGGAGTTGGGTTTAAGTGACCCCTGTAGGTAGTGACATGCCAGCACCTGTGGTTTTGCACATGGTCCTGGCAAGTCCACACACCTCCATGGGTGCATCCTGCCTCACTGGGAAGGTCGTGGCCAGTCCTGAGTGGCACAGGATTGTACAGGACACTGGGGCCCCTGCCACCTGCACCATGGGCCTGGGGATGTAGCCCATCTGTCCACGGAGGAGACATACAGTGCCGCAGCAGGACATGTGCGGATGCCTCCACACAGACACCATGCACATGGTGCCTGTATGGTGGCATGCGTACACACATCCTGTCTGTGGCACTGTGTGCAGTATCTCTTGGCCAGCAGGAGCAGACCCAGACCATGGAACAGGTGGTGGATGCCATGATCTGGATGGCTGATGAGCTGCACATGCTGCGTGAGGCTGTCACAGACATCACAGCTCATCAGCCATCCGGCCAGGGTGGCCCCCAGGGGGTGTGAGCACCACAGTGATACATGGAACCCCTGTCCTGTATCGTCCTGTGACCCGGGACTGCCACCTCCTCATGGGTAGGGGGTGAGGCAACAGCATGGTACCAGCTGTACAGAAATATTGTTTTATGTTTGTAATATATATATATATATATATATATATATATATTGTCATATAAATAGTTTTCGTTACCACATCACAATGGTCATATGTCTCATTTCCTGACATGCTGTTGCACTGATATTGACATGTGTGAGCATGTTTCTGTGTATATGAGTGCAATACATTTGTCACATACATGGAACAGTCCTCACAGCAGGTGTAGAGGATGGGCATGTGCACTGAATTTTGTATCCCTCGAAGCCACAGGGATGTACCCATGTGTTGGTATGTTCAGCAGACATGGACACATGCATGGTGGCACAAACATGCCAGCGGTGCACACATATCACAGTGAATGGCACAGGTAGCATACCAGAACATAGGTGTGCTGAACGGTGGCAGGGCAGACCTCCCCCTGTGACATGGGATGGGGACAGAGAATGGCATGCCAAAGGGTATAGGTGCCACAGCAAGGGATATGTGACCAGGGTGACTACATGGGGGACAAAGTAACCACGGGAGCACAGAATTTATTTTATTTTATTTTATTTATTTATTTAGCACATATTTGTATACCGCTACTTCCAGCGATCAGCAGCGGTTTGATTAAGGATACAGAGAAATTCAAATCATTGACAGAATTTAAACACTACATTGTGATTAACAAGGTTATGTGATAGGTTTTAAAAACAAATCATGCGGGTTTCATTAAAGTATACAGCAGATTTTCAAAACAACTCGAGCGAGTTTCATTATTGTATACAACATAATTTCAAGATTAAGAGATTACAGTAAGTCTCCTTGGAGTGTGTAGAACAGGTTCAATTAAGGTATATAGGATTTTCAAAATTATAATAGGGTACAGTGGGGGGTGGGGTGGCTATAATTATACTTTTCTACAGTATATAGACATTTATATTTTACATATATTACATATATACATTTTGCGCTGATTTATAATACGCTGTATCTCTTGGTGCGTACATTGTTGATTTATGGTACATTGTAGGCCTCTTGCAACACTGGACATTGTAGGCCTCTTGCAACACTGGACATGTTCCCACAGTTGTTATCAATTGCAGATGCCTTTATTGCGGTGGACATACAGGCCCTGACCTCCACCCCTACATCCTATATGGCCGCCCAAGGCCACGCCCACCGATGCCCTTCCCACCCCTCAGCGCTGGTGCTGCTGCTGCTGCTGGCTGCTTCCCCCATCCAGCCATGTCCTCCAGTGCATCTACCATCTGATATATCCCTGACATCATTGCCTCTGTGGTAGCGGCAAGTGCCTCGGTCCCCTGGGCACCCTGTGAGGCTGTCTCACGCAGCTGGCCAATCTCATGCCATAGAGCCTGCACCTCCTGGTGGAGACTGTGCAGCTCATGTCTTTGCCCCTGCATGTCTTGCCATTGCCTGTGTAGCTCCTCAGGTATGGACTGCAGCTCCTGCCGTATGCCTGTGGGTGAGAAACAGTGTGACCTGTGAGACATGGGCCACACATGCTACCATAACACATGCAACAGGTGTCCTGGCAGGCTACAGTGAGGGACAGCTACGTCTGTTATGGGATCTGCAGATGTGGGTATACATCTGGCGATTCTCTGACTCAGGGGGGAAACAGGGCATCTATTGAACAGATCCATGTCATCTGTGCACCCCGTGTATCTGTTACATCGGTCAGGGCCCAGTAGCAGCAAGGAGTGTCGGCTCATATGTGGGATGTGGAAAACAGCTGTCTGGGTAGTGGTAGTACCTAGCAGAGGGCTGACAACCCAGATGTACTACCTAGTCAGGGCCCAGCTTACATCAATGGCCCTGTTCAGTCTTATTTATCGCATAACATTGCCCACTCACATTGCACGGGTACCTTTGCAGTGTGGCATTGGGTGTGTCCATTTTTTACGTGCATTTTTGCATTCCATGTACCTTGACATAGGTGTGATGCTTCTGTATCCACAGCACCCATTGCAGCAGGCCTTCTGCATAGTGCTATCTCTGCATGTCTGTGAGGTTTTGCTTTGTATGTTCTTTGGCAACATGTGCCTCTCATACCTGTTACCATGCTCTCATTTTGCATGACCCACTGATACGCACACATATGGTCTACACAGCTGAGGGGTTGTGCTGGGGCATTGGAACATGACATCATTTTCATGTTTGTTCATTTGCCTGTGCACTGCAAATCCACATCTCTGCATGGCAGCATGGCATTACATCTCTGTATCTTCCTTTCCTATCTTATTGCCTTGTAGTTGTGGGGTCAGCTTGGTGTACCTGCCTAGACCGTGCTCCCTGTCAGTTGTGTGGCCTGACACATATTTAATGGCTGACCCACCTATCAGAGCACTCACATGGCCAAGGTACAGTTGGTGGACATGGGAAACATGTTACGATCACTTTGTCCTGTCCATCTTACAATGACTTGTGCACAGGTGTTTGACACTGACAGCTATACATATGCAGACATTTTGCCCAGGTATGTTGGAACGTCAACCATGTGCCATGTGTTCTCTTGCTATTGCAGTGATGATGCAGATGACGTACTTCGGTGCCGTCTGGATCACTCACAGCACAATAACCCCAGACCACCTTTGTGATCATTGCCCAGTGTGGGTGTTTTATCATACACAGGATGTGTGAGATGTCTCCAACATTGTGCTGCTGCATTCCTGCCCACAGATGGTTTCACTGATATCCACATAGGTATTACATTTTAACACAGCTACATTCTTCACTCCCATGTGCCTGGCCAGTTGCATGTCAGCTCATTTTGACCATTGTGGCTTCTTTTGGTTGGGCTTTTCTACTAATTGGCCACTTGCATGGTCAGGCTGGTGCCAGTACATCACCACCTGGGAGGTGTATCAGGGACATAGCTGGCATTGGTGTTCGTTGGCACTGGTGCTGACAGTGGCTGCTGGGTGGATTAAAGATGTGCCTGCCTCCTTGTCTACACATCATCGATGGCAGAGATAATCATATCATGGGGTGGAGGAATGGTGTAATGGTTTGCACACTGGCTTGGGAACCAGGAAACCAGCATTCAAGTCCCACTAGCACTCCATGTGGCCTTTGGCAGGTCACCTAACTCTCCATTGCTCAAACAGGATCCAGATTATCAATGTCCCTCTTTAATGTACATTACCAGGTTTATGTTACAATGTAAACCGCTTTGATTGATATAATAAAGCAGTATAGGACAGCTGTTAAATAACTAGTTACATACATATGTCTGTACACTTGCAGACATTTAGCTGTGTATGCTTTTTCAGGTTTGTGTGCCCTGTATTGACAGGCAGGTATGCTTTTGTGGACATTTCATAAATGATGTGTGTTGGGTCCTCATTATGCACCACCTACTGTCTACATGCATGCATATGTGACTACGGCATTTTGAGCGGGCAGCTGAGGGGGGGGGGGGCCTACTGAGCAGTATATACCATGCAGCTAATGGACATGATATGTCCTGCTTATCATCTGTGGATGGGGTAGTGACTATTTGTGTGACATGTTGGACACATATTTGTCTCTGCTGCTGCATCACCACACTGACCAACATATTTGGTGGTATACTGCTGATATTCATGACCCACCTGAGCTCACATCCTTGAACGGTGGCAGCTGTCTGTGTGCCAGCCGTCTGCCACCTCACAGGGAGCTACGGGTTTCCATACATACATTCCCTTTGGTGGAACATATTTGCATTGTGGTTGTTTTGGATAGTGGCTACAGACGTGTGTTGAGCCACCATAGGTTGTGGGTTTGATTCCCACCTGTTCCTTTCCTTTTCTTTTCTTGTGTTCTGCTAACCTCACCATACAATGGCTGCAGCTTTGTCACTTCTCCGCACACCCTTCCTTCTCTTCACTTTGCACTACAGTGTGCCCTCCATGCAGCCTATCTGTCACATATTAGCTGTTACATATAGTCCCTTTCTTTGTGCTATCTGGGTGGGCAGTTGGCTCAGTGGTTTGGTATTGCTGTTGATAAGCTGTGTTTGGACTCTTCAGTGTACCGGTTCAATTCTCAGATGTTCTTTTTTGGATCTCTTCCCATTTTGCCCTTGTACACACACCATCCACATGGCTGGCCCTTCAGACCAGCCCATGTCACCCTTTCCATTTAATTTGTTTACTCTTCTGCATGCTATTTTCAATGCATACCATTTCATGATGTGTGTGCATGTGTTTATCTGTGGCTCACGTCCCAATTACAGACTGCAATATCAGCTGCTTGTGGTCTACGGCCTTACACCTATGGCTCCGTTTTTCATATGGCACCATGTCTGGACATCCCTCAGAACGTCTTCTACTGTCTGTGCGCCTTTGATTGCAACCCCTTTGGATGCGCTGCTGCTTCCCGTCGGCTGTGAGTTAACACGTCATAATTGTCCAGGGCGCCCTATACCGCACGTTACATGGCCAGGGCGCCTTGTACCATGCGTTACTGGACAATGGTTACCTTAACACCACACCGCCCATTTCCTTATATGTCATCCGTCACATTAGCGCAGCACTTAACGCCGGTAACATTACCGCGCCTTAGTAAACATACCCCTAAATGTACCTGAGGCAATGGAAGATTAAGTGGCTTGCCCAAGGCCACAAGGTGTAGCTATGGGACTAGAGACCCAAGTCCCTCCGGCCTGAGGTTACTTGTCCCTACGTGGGAATTGAACCCCTAGCCCTCCAAGTGTGGTGTACATTTTTTACAATTTTTAAAAGCATTTAAATAAATTGAAAAACCTCCACCAACACTTAGCTTAAAGTGAAATCCCATTAAAGTCCAGACTCCTAGACATGCCACTAAACCACAAGAGACTGAAATGTCAACTCGAGTTTCGCCCACTCGTGAACAGGCTGCTTCAGGACATGTCTTAGGATGGCTACAAAGGAGATCATGTAGGAAGCCCACCGGCAAAAGCTCAAGCGATTTAAATGGAAAACTAGCGGCATTAAAACAGACCAATCAGCAAACAGACAGCAATCTCAAAGGGCTGTGAACCAATCCAATGATTCATTCAGCCCCATTGGACAGACACAGGGTCATTCCAACCCATGAATAGGAGGATGGATGTCCCAATGTGACGTCCATCTCCATTATTTGTGCCCCTTCCACTCAGCATCTAATTTCCCCGTGAGTTGTACGGGGAAGTTAGTCAGGTGGTAGGGAAGGGGCGGATCGAGTTAGGGCGAGCGGTGGGTGGTCATTGGCCCTGTATGTCCGGGGCTGGTGACCTTTATGGGGAAGTTATTCCACCTCCGAGGTGGAATTACTTCCCTAGACATCGGGGATCGGTGGCCCAGGGTGTGGATGAGGCAGGGAGAGGGCCGAGGACATACCAAACAGACCCACCCTGGCCTTAGGAAGCCAGATTGGGGGTCAGGCTGTGGGGAAACCAATGCTGGTGCTGGCAGCCGGGGATTGCAGCTCTTCAATGGAGCCACAGTGCCATGGAAACTGTACGCCATGGTGCTGCGGCTCCATTGAACTGCCTTGACTGAGTTAGTTGGGCAGGGCTTGTATGTGCAGGCCAGGCTGAATCACAGTCCCGGCCTGCACATACAAGCCTGATTGCTATTCTGATCCCACGGGGCTAGATGTGCTTTGCGGGATCAGAATCGACATGCCCTCTGTACATCCAGTTCAGACCCGGCATACAGAGGGCTTGTACGTCTGGGACGGAATCGGGCCTACAGTTTTCAATGTGAAAATCCACTTTTGCTCAAACCTAGCGAGACACTGCTCAGTACAACCATACACTGAATCTTGTATACTCTCAATTACTAGCCACTGTAGTTGTTGTCATTCATGTTGACAGTCTATACAATGTTGTACTATAGGAGGCTTAACTATTTTGTTGGTAAAGCAGGACTTATGCTCAGTTAGGTGCACTCTAATTTGCCGGACTGTACGACCGACATATACTTTGTTATAGAGGCAGACAGTCAAGTAGGCTACCCACATAGACTGATATTATGTAGTAAACTTTAGCCTATAAGTGACCCCAGAGTGAGGATGAGTCCATTCGTTTGTAGACACTGTATTAACACACATTGAACAATGACCACAAAAAGCATAGCAATCCTTAGTAGAAATGTCAGTATGATGGTACAAACAAACTCTATGCACCAGCATATCCCGTAGATTCTTTGCCCATGTGAATGCAATACAATTCAACTTAGTGTAATTGTAAAACATGCCAAGGAGAATAAATGCTCAGAGCCTTGAGACATTGGGGAATCATAAGATCATAAGATGTACCATTCAGGATCAGACCAAACTCCATTAAGCCCAGTATCACATCTCAGACACTATGGGGCCCTTTAACTAAAGTCTGCTGTGCAGTTAGGGTGGGTTTTGATATCCACTAATCACATGTTGTGACCAACAGTAACTGGTAGCACAGGGCAAGCACAAGTAGCACAACCCAATTTCCACGCTAATCGTGTTTCACACATTGGGGTGGTAAATGGGATGGTTAGCGACAGAGAATGGGCATAGCGAACGTCTTGTATTTAGCATGCTTGTGCTAACTGCAAGTCTCACAGTTAGCATGGGTGCAATTACTGCTATATCAACAGATGGAGATAAGTGCACCCGCACAAGTTTTGGCACATGTAGGAGTACAGTGTTGTGTGTTAACTGACAAAATCATGCTGTCCACACCCCTAACAGTAAATGTGATGGTGCTGCACCTAACACACCATGGTTTTGTGCATTATTGCCATGTTAGGTGCAAAACCAAAATACACTTTAGTAAAAGGGCTCCTATGTTCCTTTATAAGTGCATGGAAATGTCTTTATATGTGACTGAAAGTGTGCTTTCATATCTGTCTGTCTGCCATGCTCCTATGTCAGATACATTTCATGGTATAGGGATGGAGGGGGTGTTTTGTGTGTGTGTGTGTGTGTGTGTGTGTGTGTGCGTCTGTGTGTGTGTGTGTGTGTGTGTGTGTGTGTGTGTGTATGTGTGCCCGCACATTACAATACTTTATATTCATTCATTTATTTAATTTGTAATCTGCTCTTCCAAATAACAAAGCACATAAATAGTAAAGCACAAAATAGATGCATTCTACAGAGTATACCCTCTGAAAACATCTATAGGGGTCAGTGGGTCAGTTTTGCGCATACTATGGGGGATGTTTACTAAACCGTGGTAAAGTTACCAGTGGTAAGGGCAGCATTAAGGTGCCTGAAGCCATATAAGGCAGTGGACAGGTAGGGGGCGTTCAGCATAAAGGGAGCAATGGGCCGTTTAACGTGCGTTAACAGGATGCCTTGTCATTTGACGCACGTTAACGGGACATCACATGTTAAGGTGACAAGCATGCTCTTTAGGGCACGTTAAGGTTGACAAATGTGATTTAAGGTGCTCTAAGGGCTTTAAGGTGCCTTACCTTAAGGTTCCCTAAGGACTCTAAGGTGCCTTAAATTAAGGTGCCCTAAGGGCTGTAAGGTGCTGTAAGTTGACAAGCATGAACCATAAGGCACGAAAACAGCTGTAACCCTAATGTGGATAGTGAACCAAGGAAAGGCAATGTACAGAAGATGGAAGGAAGGACAGGTGGGAGCTGATGGACCTGCCATATCTGCGGGCACCCTATGTGGAAGCTGGTAAAGCGGACAAACATGTTTGAGGCAGCTGTACAGATGCACAGGGTGGTACCAAAGTAAAGTGCTGCAATGACAGTATGTGGCATAGGATGGGGGAAACGTGTCCCCTAGCGGAGGCAGGAGCGGCAGGATATTTGCAGAGACAGGAGGACAGAATAGTAGTGGTGACATGCAGAACAGACACAGGAAAGGCGAGCACAAAGAGTCAAAATGTGGAAAAGAGTACCAATGTAGGTCATGGATTAGCAGCCTGCACAAGAAGACAGGACTAGAAAAGGGGACTGTTACTTCTGGAGAGAGATCTGCAATTGTGAGTATATATTTCTGGGAATTTTCTGAAAGGAATTCTTTCTATTAAAGCTAATTAATTTGTGAACCCACTATTTTTTGTTAAATCAGTCAGGGCCTAGTAGCAGCAGTTTAAGATTAAATTTAAAACACAGAAGAGAACTTTCTGGTTACATTTCATACCCAGCAGAGAGCTTGTAGTTTAAATTTAATAGTCACTCAGGGCCTAGTATAAGCAAAGTACTTTTAGTTTAAATTTAAAAAACAGAAGAGAGCTTTCTGGTTAAATTTGGAACCCAGCAGAGAGCTTGTAGTTTAAATTTCATAATAAGTTAGAGCCTAGCACCAGCAAAGAGCTATAATTTAAATCAAATCAGAATATAGCTTACCTCAGCAGCACAGGACAGGGTACTGTGTAGCAGCCCTCTTTTAATAAGTGTTATTTCCCTCCCTCCCTCCCCACACCCACTCTCTCCTGGGATAATTGTAGCTTTATAGGTACTTACACATCTTAAAAGACAGGAGGTGCTATCAGGTGAAGCTTGTTACCCAAATCATTCATACACTAAGGACCTGAGATTAATTAAGCTTTAGGTGAACAAGGTACATTAAACGTATTAGGTAAAGTTTTAGTGGTATAAATATCCATAGCAACCCTTAGTAAGTAAAGAACTTAAAGATCTAAACACAAATTTAAAACTAAGATGCAGACAGAAGTCCAGCAGCGAGATGGGGGCTTTCCAGTCTTTTGCATTGAGTGTCACATGTATGATTTTCTCCCAGTTGGTGAGAGGTCTTATATGTGCACTAGGTGCAAGGAGCTCTTTGCTCTCAGGGAACGAGTCCATTCTCTAGAGGCTAGAGTAGCAGACTTGTAAAACATAAGAAAGACAGAGAGGTACATAGACGAGACCTACAGGCATATAGTCCTGAAGTCCCACCTTCAATCTGGCAGCATCCCTGTTGATATGGAGGAGAGAGGTCACGTGAGAGGAGAGCATCACCATGGTGTGGCAGGAAGTGATCATGTATCTAGGACCTGTCCTCCAGGTGATGTAAAACCCTCTCACACCGAGGAAGTTTCTCCAGGGCAATGTGCCCATGAGGGAAGGGTTAGGACAGCTGTTATTGTTGGTGATTCGATCATTAGGCATGTAGATAGCTGGGTGGATGGTGGACATGAGGATCGCCTGGTAACATGCCTGCCTGGTGCGAAGGTAGCAGACCTCATGCGTCACCTAGATAAGGTCTTAGATAGTGCTGGGGAGGAGTCTGCTGTCTTGGTACATATTGGCACCAATGACATAGGAAAATGTGGTAGGGAGGTTCTGGAGGCTAAATTTAGGCTTTTAGGTTGTTGTTGTTGTTGTTAAGTGCCGTCGAGTCGGAGTCGACTCATGGCGACCCTCTGGATAGCTATCCTAAATTGTGTTCGGTCTTCAGTCAGGCGGCTCATTGTTGACAGACTGGTACCCGTAGCTGCTGTTATTGTATCGATCCATCTCATTGCTGGCCTTCCTCTTTTGCGTTGACCTTCTATCTTGCCAAGCATAATGTCTTTCTCTAATGATCTCTCTCTTCGCATGATGTGTCCAAAGTATGAAAGTCGAAGTCTTGTCATCTGAGCTTCTAAAGAAAGCTTAGGTTTGATCTCCTCTAGTACCGACTGGTTTGTTCTTCGGGCAGTCCATGGTATACACAGTATTCGCCGCCAGCACCATAATTCAAAGGCATCAATTTTCTTCCTGTCTATCTTTTTCACTGTCCAGCTTTCACATCCATATCATGTTATTGAAAATACCATGGCTTGAACAAGTCAAATCTTTGTATGGAGAGGCTTTTAGGTAGGAAGTTGAACTCCAGAACTTCCAGGGTAGCGTTCTCCGAAATGCTTCCCGTTCCACGCGCAGGACCCAAAAAGCAGGCAGAGCTCCCAAGTCTCAATGCGTGGATGAGACAATGGTGTAGACATGAGGGTTTTGGATTTGTTAGGAACTGGGAAACATTCTGGGGAAAGGAGGGGCTCTTCCGAAGGGATGGGCTTCACCTTAACCGGGATGGAACCAGGCTGCTGGCATTAACCTTTAAAAAGGAGATAGAGCAGCTTTTAAACTAGATAATAGGGGAAAGCCGACAGTCGCCCAAGAGCGGATGGTTTGGAAGAATGTATCCTTGAAGGATACTAACAAAAGCAGAGAGGTTCCAAAAAAGAGTAAAGTAGCCCAAATGCCCTCGAGTATGGAGCAGACAGAGCTTAAAGATCCCAAATTACCCATGTCTACCAATAGCCAAATTAATATGAATAAAATACAGTCTCTAAAATGCTTGTATGCAAATGCTAGAAGTCTAAAAAATTAGATGGGAGAGTTAGTATATATAGCACTAAATGAGAGGTTAGATATGATTGGAATATCAGAGACATGGTGGAAGGAGGACAACCAGTGGGACACTGTGATACCTGGGTACAAACTGTATCGTAATGATAGAGCTGATCAAATTGGTGGAGGGGTTGTGCTCTATGTTAGAGAGGGCATTGAGTCAGAAAGTATTAAAGTTTTGCAGGAAACAAAATTTGCTGTAGAATCTCTATGGATTGAAATTCCATGTAAAAAGGGGAAGGCGATGGCATTGGGGTGTACTATCAACCACCGGTCCACCAAGTGAACAGCAAATTGCCATGGAAACAGCAAACACAAAAACCAGTCCAGAGACGTGGCAGAAAAGAAAAAGAAAGCCTTTATTATTCCAGGGGGTGAGTCGTGCCAAACCCGACACTGGCCGTGTTTCGTATGAAGCTTCCTCAGGGGTACATGGCTCAACTACAGGTAAATACATAAATATAATAAAATAAAAAACGTAAATAAACAAATAAATAAATAAGTAAATTAAAAAAACTTTCAATCAATAAATTAAATAAAATTATCTGTATGGAACAAGTAGTGCTATTAAGAAAACTAATGTGACAATAAAACATTACATATATATAAAAACATCATATATGAACAATGAGAACTAATCAATATAAAATAAAAATGTAACAGCAACAATGTGCATCAAAGTGCATGTGAGCATGAAAAAGAAAAACTGTTCAATAAATTAATCAAATACATGATAATATAAAATTCCCGTGAAAAATATCATTATAAATACGTAAGGAAAAAAATAAAAGAAATAAATACAAATAAAAGAATAAAAAGGGGAAAAGAACAGGAGAGGACTAATGATAAAACAATATAATAAAACAATATATTAAAACCATATAAATTGAAACCATAGGGGTATGTTTACTAAACTGCGTTAGTGTGATTCGCGTTAGGAGCCGCGTTAGTGGAAGAAATGCCAAAAAAGGACATGGGCGGTACATTGTTACCGATAACGTGCGTTATAAGGTGCCACGCAGCAACGATCGTTACAGGGCGCGTTACTGCGCGTTAAGCTTAAGAAGGCGCGCATACACCCAAATACAGAAACAGAGCTGTAGCACAATGGTTACTACACAGACTCATGGTACAATGGTCATGGGCTTGATTCCCCAGTGTGCCTAATGAATAAGGCTGGCTGAGGTGTCATGTGTAACCCTTTGAAAGCCTACTATAATGTTTTAATCCACATTCTGCAGCCGGGTTAATGTTTGCATATGTCAGGAAAATTGTACCCGTCTTATTCAATATGTTCCAATAGTGACGTTCCCTCTGCCATGGTCATGTATTATATACCATTTGATAGGAATATTTAGGCAGAAGTTTGGATCCCGAAAGTTTTGGGCTTGGCCTGGAAAGGGTTAAGTATTGGGCTGTGAGGAAGTTTAGTTGTACTTTAATAGTGCTGCCAGCAAACACACCCTCACAGTGGCGTAACCTAAGGTGCCACATAAGGCACCCTAGAAGGCACTCCATAGGGCACCCTATAATGTCCCCTATAGGACACCATATAAGGCACATTTATAAGGTGCTTTATAGGGCGCCGTATAAGGCACCCTATAGGGCGCCTTATGAGCCACCCTAAGGTGACAGTACCCTGAGGGTGTTTCTTCTGGCAGCACTAATATGCAATAAAAATAGACAATGCCTAAGACAGCCCTATTAATGAACCCCACTGTGGGTTTTGAACCCATGACCTCTGGCTCCACGGGCTGTGAAGTAACCAGTGGGCTAGAGCTGCTAACAAGCACCTGGCTGGCTACAGGAGAACTGCAGGGCACCACACCCACATTCTGCTGTGGTTACCAGGATAGGGTCAACCCATCCATACCCAGGATGCACAGCACATGTAAACAGCAGTCTACAGATGATCACAAGATGGGGTATGCACCCCACAGCACCTCAGCCTGGTAGGGGGTGCCGACGGTGTGTGTTAGTGGCACAGAGTAGCTACAGACCGTCACAGTGTGCGGGTCCTGTGCTCACCCTGAGGGAGACGTATGGTGCCCAGCACCATTCTCACAGCACCTGGATTTGCTGAGATAGGCTATGCTGCAGGTCCCCATCAGTGCCAATGTGTGATAGGTAGTCCTTGCAAACACCAATAGGATATGCCTGTGTTTATCTGTAGGTCAAATCTAGTCCTTGTGGACTATGATGCACCCAGAAAAGTGCATACTCTCTGTGGGTGCCATGGTCACATGATGTAAGTGAATGGGGGTGTTGGAACCCACAGGGAGATTACATACCACCACCCAACGCACCTTCTGGGGCTCAGGGTGGGGGACAGGATCTCACGCCAACAGATCCACTTTCTACCCCCCTGCAATGGTAGCAGTAGAGGGGACCATCACCCCAGTCCTGCAGGGATCAAACACCCTACAGGGCAGGCAATGCAGAGCTGTACACATCTATAAAGCAATAGCAGACAGCAGGCCTGGAAACGCATAGCTGCCCACCCCCCCATTTGACATTCTTCAGCAGCAAGCCTCCAGCCGCTGCACACTGCAAAGTGTTCCAGCAACACACATACTAGCTGCAAACAGTCTGCTAGCTAGTCTATAATGCATGGTCCCGGAGAAGACACGTGTAACCAAAACTGGGAGGTCAGCATACACACCAAGCAGATAAGTCAGTGATCAGACCCCAAAAGAGAACCCATAAATATCACATGAGAGAAATGCTATACAGCACTATGGGGGAACCTAGCCATGCCGTGGTCACTGCTCAGTCAGGGTGAGAGTGACCTCCCAGCAGGACATGCTGTGGCCACTCTGTCCGTGCAGGTGGTACCGGGCACTACAATGTCCGAGCCATTGCCCTATGCCCTGAGCAGATGCGGCCAGGCTAGGCCACCCTATCCAGGCTATTCCCACGGTACCTTGCTCCTCATTATGCACATTGGCAGGCCAATACTGGCAACAGTGCTAGCAGTGTGGGCTGTGGAGGGTGTTGGCAGCCACCACACACTGGATAGACAGACACACACTCCCCACACCTATGCCAGCATTGTGCAACTATAGAGGTGTTGGGCAGCCCAGGCCACCACACCAGTCCTGGGCACAGTGCAGGCATGGCTATGGTACGCAATACTGTAGGAGTCACTCCCCAGGTTGGTAAACACTGTCAGACACAAGACCTGTAGCACACTCCACAGACATCAGAAAGGTTGCTATGATGCAGCTCACTCAGAAAATTGTACTTAACCTAGGAATTGCTATCTGCCAGTAATCATAGCAACCTTTTGATAGATGTGTACCATATTCCCAGTTTTAGGGTGGCATTACTAAGGTATGCAAGTGCTAGTATTTGGAGATGCACGCAGAGCCCAAAGTCCCACCTCTCCAGGAGGCTTTGGATAATGGGGCCTGTGGGTGCGGGTGTGTCTGCCCCTGTTGGCTGCTGCTTTACGGCAGAGGTTCCCAACTCCAGTCCTGCGGTGGCAAACACTGTTCATGTTTTCATGCTGTCCCTCATGAATATGCATGAGATACATCTGCATACCATGAGGGTGGCGCATAGAAATGCAGCACAGGCATCTTTATCAGAGGCAGCATGGAACCGGAATGGTGTTTGGCCCTCCAGGACTGCATTTGGGAGGCTCTGCTCTAGGTCAGGGGTGGGGAACCCTGGTCCTGGAGAACCGCAGACCAGTCAGGTTTTCGGGATATCCCTAATGAATATGCATGAGATATATATGCATTAGAGATATCCTGCCAACCTGACTGGTTTGTGGCCCTCCAGGGCTGGATTTGGAGACCCCTGCCTTACACCTCTGTCATTTAAGATTGTGAGTGGGCAAGGTGCAGATGTCCTAGACATCGAAAGGTTATATAGAATGTGTCACATTCCTCCTCGATTCTCACCACCACCAAAAAATTGTCTAATAGACAATATTTTGGTGGTGGTGAGAAGTGAGGAGGAATGTGACACATTCTATCTAACCTTTTTGATGTCTTGGATATCTGCACCTTGCCCACTCATAATCTTAAATGACAGAGGTGTAAGGCAGGGGTCTCCAAATCCAGCACTGGAGGGCCACAAACCAGTCAGGTTGGCAGGATATCTCTAATGCATATATAGCTCATGCATATTCATTAGGGATATCCAGAAAACCTGACTGGTCTGTGGCTCTCCAGGACCAGGGTTCCCCACCCCTGCTCTAGGTAATGTGCATGTTTATGGTGTCTGTGCTCTGTAGGGTAAAATGTAGGTGTTTGGGGCATGTTTACGTCATCTGCAAGAAAGGTTCTGTCTGTATTAGCACGTTATAGTAGTGGGTAAAACATGAGGACTGGGTTGGCGGAAACCACAGTTGAGACTTGAACCTGTGACCTTCTGCTTCTGAATACACTGGTTTTGTGCACTGCACCACCATGTTACCACAGAGATGGTGCATTCCCTGGTGATACCATGACTGTTGGTCAGACAGGGCCTGTCTGTTGCAGTGCATGGGACCCACCTACACAGGGCTAGGCCACAGTCTGCTCTGGCCAGCTGCCACTGCCCCCTCCACCACCAGTATCCCTCAGCCACCATGCTGACATGCTCTTCTGCTGGTGGAGCTGGTGGTGCGCAGTCTTAGGCCATCCAGTGTGCAGGTAGGCGGCTGCCTATGGTGCGGGTTCTGGGGTAGGGATGCCTGCATAGACGTCCACGCTCCCCCACAGCCCCGCCTGCCAATGTTCCTTGCCCTTGGGGGTAGCTGTTAGGTACTATCCCCTGTGACACTTTGGGAAACACACTCGTGCCCATCTTGGGCCTTCATCAGTTGCTGTCTGGCTGCTCCGCTGTTTCAGCATTCATATGGGCCACCTAGGCATCACCCTAGTCCGCACTGTGGCACAGCTCCACCACAGCATGTGCTGCCTGCGGCCCTCTGCATCCCCTTCTCCGGAATCTGTCCAGTTGCCGTTCCGACATGCCCGTCCTGATGTTGTGGGACATATGCACGCCATAGGAACCCTGTCTGATGGTGGGGAAAACCCTGAGCAGCGCTATTTCACTGTGGGCTCATTCACCTTGTATGGGGACGGAGTATATTCCCTTCCATGATTTATATCTGTTCTATGGAGCTTACTCAGGGGGGGAGAGGTTGATGTTTCTCATTGATACCACTATTGGCCAGCTTGGTTATTGTTTTTTTCCAGTTTGTTGGGGTCATTTTCAGTGTTTCTGTGCCCTTTTGTTCTGTGCACATGTTTCACACTTATCACTTTTTCTTGGTTTCCTTGCCTGGGCTTTACATTGCTGACACTGAAATGGTTTCTCTCCCCTGTAATGTGCATTTAACAGCAGGTTTTCATTCGCGTTGGAATTCAGCTCTGAAAATCAGCCCGTTAGTGTGAGGGGAGCCTCTCCCCGCCCACTCTCCGCCCACTGACCCCTTCTCTCCGCCCTCTCTCCACCTTCTGTGGTGTTTTACCGTGCCGCGGAGCATTACGATCGTTAGCGCATCATAACATGCGTTATGTAAGGTTAACGATTGTTAGCGCATCATAACGCGCATTATGTAAGGTTAACGATCGTTAGCGCATCATAACGCACGTTATGATGTGCTAACAATCGTTAACGTTACATAACGTGCGTTATGTATGGTTACCGCAGTTTAGTAAACATACCCCACAGACTTGTTTCTATGGTTTCAATTTATATGGTTTTAATATATTCTTTTCTGCCACGTCTCTGGACTGGTTTTTGTGTTTGCTATCGACCACCGGGACAGAATGAACAAATGGATGATGAAATGCTCAAATAAATCAAGGAAGCTAACAAAAGTTACAGCACAGTAATAATAATGGGTGATTTCAATTACCCTGGTATCGACTGGGTCAGTGTCATGGCAGGACATGCTAGAGAGATAAAGTTCCTAGATGAAATAAATGACTGCTTCTTGGAGCAGCTGGTTCATGAACCAACCAGAGGGGAAGCAGTATTAGACCTAGACCTTAGTAGAACACCAGATCTAGTGCAAGAGAAAAGGGTGTTGGAGCCACTTGGCAATAGTTATCATAGCATGATTGCCTTTGATTTAATTAGTGGAGGAGGGATAGTAAGGAAATCCACAGTACTACCGGTTAGCTTTTGAAAGGGAGACTATGATAAAATGAGGAAAATAGTTAAGAAAAAACTAAAAGGAGCAGTTGCAAAGGTTAAAGACTTACATCAAGCTTGGGTGTTGTTGAAAAATACTATCTTGGAAGCCCAAACCAACTTTATTCCATTATTTAAGAAAAGTAGAAGGATGTCCAAAAAACTGCTAGCATGGTTTAAAGGTGAGGTCAGAGAGGCTGTTGTTGCCAAAAAAACAACTTTCAGGAAATGGAAAAAAGAGCCAAACAACGAAACCTGGAAACAGCACAAGCACTGGCAAGTCAAATGCAAGGCATTGATAAAGCAGGCAAAGGGAGAATTTGAGAAGAAGCTTGCTGCGGAAGCAAAAACGTGAAATAACGATTTTTTTCAAGTACATTCGTAGCAAAAAACCTGTGAGAGAGTCAGTTGGTCCATTAGATGACAGAAGGGTTAAAGGGGCACTAAGAGGTGACAAGGTGATAGCAGAGAGACTGAATGAATTATTTGCTTCGGTCTTTACTGAGGAAGATGTAGGGATGTTATCCATGACTGAGGTGGTATTTAAAGTTGTGGAAGAATTGAAGGAAATATTGATACATCGGGAAGATGTATTACAACTATTAGATAAACTAAAGAGTAGCAAATCACCTGGGCCGGATGGTATACATCCAAGGGTGCTGAAAGAACTGAAATATGAGATTGCAGACCTGCTACTAGTAATCTGTGAACTATCATTAAAATCATCTCTAATACTGAAGATTGGAGGATCGCCAATGAAACACCAATTTTGAAAAAGGGTTCCAGGGGTGATCCAGGAAACTGCAGACTGGTGAGCCTCACGTCAGTACCGGAAAAAATGGTAGAAACCATCATAAAGAATAAAATTACTCAGCATGTAGATAGTCATGGCTTAATGGGAGACAGCCAACATGCCTTTAGACAAGGAAGATCTTGTCTTACTAATCTGTTATGTTTTTTTGAAGGTGTGAATAAACAGGTGGACAAAGGTGAGTCGGTTGCTATAGTGTATCTGGACTTTCAGAAAGCCTTTGACAAGGTCACTCATTAGAGACTTTTGGCAAAACTAAAGAGTCATGGGATAGGAGGCAGTGTACTACTGTGGATCAGGAACTGATTAAAAGATAGAAAGCAGAGGGTAGGGCTAAATGGCCAATTTTCCCAATGGAGAAAGGTGAATAGTGGTGTACCCCAGGGATCTGTGCTGGGTCCGCTGCTTTTTGACATATTCATAAATGACCTACAAAGTGGAATAACGAGTAAGGTTATCAAATTTGCAGATGACACAAAACTATTTAAAGTTGTTAAAACCCAAGATGATTGTGGAAAATTGCAAGAGGATCTTGATAAATTGGAAGACTGGGCATCAAAATGGCAGATGAAATTTAATGTGGACAAGTGCAAAGTTATGCACCTAGGGAAGAACAACCCAAACTATGGTTACACGATGCAAGGTTTCACATTAGGAACCACCACCCAGGAAAAAGATTTAGGCGTCATTGTGGATAACATGTTAAAACTCTCGGCCCAGTGTGCAGCGGCGGCCAAGAGGGCAAATAGAATGCTAGGTATCATAAGGAAAGGAATGGAAAATAAAACAAAAGATATTATAATGCCTCTATATCATTCCATGGTGAGACCGCACCTTGAATATTGTGTGCAATTCTGGTCGCCGTATCTTTAAAAGGATATAGCATTATTAGAAAAGGTTCAGAGAAGAGCCACCAAAATGGTAAAGGGGATGGAAGGATACCCCTATGAAGAAAGGCTAAAAAGGTTAGGGCTCTTTAACCTGGAAAAGAGACGGCTGAGGGGAGATATGATAGAAGTCTATAAATTAATGAACAGAGTGGAATGGGTAAATGCAGATTGATTGTTCATGTTATCAGAATATAGAAAGACTAGGGGACATGCAATGAAGCTACAGGTAAACTATTTAAGACTAATAAAAGAAAATATTTTTTCACTCAACGTGTAATCAAACTCTGGAATTTGTTACTGGAGGATGTAGTAAAGGTTGCTAGTGTAGCTGGGTTTTAAAAAGGTTTGGACAAGTTCCTGGAGGAAAGGTCCATAAACCATTATTAAGAAGGGACCCAGGATATTAATGCTTGACCTAGTACAATCATTGTGGAACCTGTGTCTTTTGGGGAAACTGCTAGGTACGTATGACCTAGATTGGCCACTGTTGGAAACAGGATGCTGGGCTTGATGGACCTTGGTCTGACCCAGTATGGCATATCTTATGTTCTTATGTTCTTATGACTGTAGACAGCCAACAGAGGCAGATAGATGGTCTGAAGGATGGATGGTGGCTGAGGAGAGGGTGGTATGGGCTGGCAGCACAGATCTGCAGAGCCTTGACTGTTACAGGCATGAAAATGATCTGAGTAGCACAGTCACAGAAATAAGGGTAGGAATCAAAACCCTGTCCTCTGTTTACAGAGGCTGTGAACTAACCAGTAGGCTACACCTCCATGTCTCTTTATATAGCAATGACTGGATACAAAGAGACCGCAGGTTACCGCCTAAAATGTCTTCTGCGTGTGCCGGTATAGGGTAGCCCCCACTAATGCCCATGATGCAGCGCACATGCAGAACAGCAGTTTACAGCCGATCACCAAATGGTGAATGCACTTATCCATCACCTCAGCTCAGTAAGAGGAACTAACAGTGTGTGATACAAGCACAGAGCAGCTACAAACCTTGCTACTGAACAGTTTCTGCAGTCACCCTGAGGGTGAGGATGGGCGTCCAGCACCTGGTCCTCAGTGCTAGAGATGGTCTCTGCTATCTGTGCTGCAGATCCTCATCACCACCCGTGTGATATGTCAGTCACAATTGGCCCTCTTGAACAGGACCCAACTAGAACAGCGTATTACAATACCCACTGTTACAATGCTGACACCATTGCTGCCTATTACCATAGGAGAGGTGTCTCTAGGCTTACATGGGGTTGGTACTGGGGTCCTGCTAGTTCTAAAAGTAATACTTGGAGTAGGCCTGGAACACCTCATTTCCCAACCACATAGGTCTAACATTTACCCACAGCAAGCACAGTCAAACTGCACCTGCTGCTCACCACTAGGTGTCCCAGCCATGCACAGACCAACTGTGGCTAGTCCACTGGTGAGTACACATTGCTTGGCCACCCATCAGTTAGTTTAGTGATCAGACCCCCCAAAACAAGAAGCTTACCCATATCACTAAAACCAGACACTATATAGCATTATGTAGATACATAGCTGTGCCATGGTCACTGCTCGGTCAGAGCCAGAGTGCCTTCCTAGCATGACATGCTGTGGCCACCTGCACCATGCAGGTGGCAGTCTGGCACTATGACATCCCAGTCATTGCCCTATCCCCGATGCAGACACATCCTGTCCAATCCGCCTTGTTTGGGCTATACCCACAATACCTTGCTCCTCATCATGCACATTTGCAGGCCAACACTGGAAACAGCTTAGGCACCGTGAAACTCAGTGAGGAGTAGAAAGCCACAAAACAATGGATAGGCATAGACACACACACACACACACACACACTCATATCGATCGATGCACCATGCAAAAATGGGGATGGCTGGCATTCCTGCCTGCCACTCTGATCCCAATCTCAGCTCAAGTATTGTTAAGGTGTGCTTATTGTGCAGGAGCTAGTAGTAGTGCTCTGGTGTTAACGACCGCTCAGTGTACTGATGCCGTTGCTGTCAGCCTGACTCTCCATCTAACTGAGGATATTGGAGCATGTCTGTGTGGGTGTTTGTACCCTTGCTGGCTGATTCATTGGGGGTTGCACATGTTGATGTTGTACCTGCACTTTGAGATAAAATCTAGGGACATGCACTACACAAGCCACAGCCAGGACCCAAACCTGTGGCGCTCAGCTCTGATACACATCAACTGTGTGTAGTAAACCACAGTGCTGCCACACAAGCACATCAGTCCCTGGAGCTGATATGCTTTCCATCAGACAGACCTTGAAACATGTTGCACTACACACAGTGCAATGGAGCAGGGCATGGTTTGGTCTGCTGCAGGCGGGTTCCACTGCCCCCTCCACCAACACCCCCTACACCATGCTGACATGCCCATGTGCTGTCAGTGTTGGTGGTGCACAGTCCCAGGCCAGCCAACATGCAGATAGGTGGATGCCTAGGGTGCATGTTCGGGGGGGGGGGGGGCAGAGGCATACATGGATGGCCACACATTTCCCCTCACAACCATCTGCCTCTCCAGGGACCCCATCACCACCTGCCAATGTTATGTCTCTTCAACCTGGGGAAAAGACGGCTGAGGGGTTTTATGTTAGAGGTCTAGAAAACATGCATATTTAAATATATTTAAATGAATCCTAATTATTTAAATGAATTTTAATCAGCTGGACTGGTATGCAAATCATGCCAATGCCTGATGCAGAGACAGGCGTAGAGGATTTCACAATCAGCCATAGCGTCAACATTTTTATTACAGGGTCTGGGTAGAAGTAAACATCTAAAGTGTGCCCCCAACAGTATTTTGATGGCACCAGGTGCTTTTCCCAATGCCTAGATCATCTTCTTCTTAGATGATCAGGCATCAGGAAGAGCCCCTGATGCCATCAAAATACTGGCAGGGGCCATGCCTGACAAAAAAGAATCCCTGCAGCACCGTTCCCTCTACCCTGACAGTATTTTGATATTATCGGGAACAATCATAGCATTGGGAAAAGCCCATGATGCCATCAAAATACTGGCAGGGGCCATGCCTGACAAAAAAGAATCCCTGCAGCCCCGTTCCCTCTACCCTGACAGTATTTTGATATTATCGGGAACAATCATAGCATTGGGAAAAGCCCATGATGCCATCACAACACTAGCCCCGACAAAAAATAATCACCTGGTGGTCTAGCGGCCCTTGAACCCCCCACCCAATGTAAAATTGAAATCACCACCAAACAAAAATAAAGTAAAATCTACCCGGTGGTCTAGCGATCCTTGAACCCCCCCCCCCCCACACACACACACCTAAAATAAAAGTGAAATCACCCCCCAAGCAAAGAAAAATAAAGTAAAATTTACCTGGTGGTCTAGCAGCCCTTGAATCCCCCATCCTCCAACCCAAAGTAAATGTGAAATCACCCCAAGAAAAAACAAACTAAAAATTACCTGGTGGTCTAGCAGCTCCTAAATCCAAGTCCCCCATACCAAGTAGGCGGGAGTGCTGCCTATGCACGTCTGTTCTGGTCTGCCATTTTGTTAAGTGGCGTGCCGTGATTTCACATTTACTTTAAGTTCATGGGTAGGGAGCTCAATAGTCACAGACCGCCAGGTAAATTTTACCTTATTTGTTTTTACTTGGGGTTGATTTTATTTTACTTGGGTGTTATTTCACTTTTACTTTGGGTTTTGGGGTGGGGGTTCAAGAGCCACTAGACCACCAGGTACATTTTACTTTACTTGGGGGTGATTTCACGTTTACTTTGGGTGGGGGTGGGAGGTTTCAAGGGCCACTAGACCACCAGTTTATTTTCTTACTCGAGGGTGGAGGGTACAGGGGCCACTAGACCACCAGGTAATTAATTTTTGTTGCGGCACCGGCAGTGTTTTGATGGCATCGGGGTTTTTTGCGATGCCACAGTCATCCCCGATACCATCAGAACACTGTCAGGTAGGGGGATCACGGCCTCTGGACCACCAGGGATTCTCTTTTGTCGAGCACCGGCCCCGACAGTATTTTGATGGCATCGGGGGCTTTTCCCGATGCCGCGATCGTCCCTGATGCCATCAAAGTACTGTCAGGGCTGATATGCAAATTAGACACTTGGTGCCTGGACAGCATGTTAAACTAGCGCAGACTTCTTGTGTGCATGTGTTTGGCTTGCTCTCCCAATTTAACGCTGCGGTGGCTCATTTGCATGCACACGGTTACCACGCCGGATATTTGAATACGCTACCTTCCTGCATCGCATGTTAAAATGTGTGCGTTGTCAGGAATGTTAAAAAAAAATCGATCCAGCATGGGTCTAGCACCGGCTTTCTGCATCGGCCTGTTTGTGGTAAGCCCTCTGAGACAAGGAAAATACCTACTGTACCTGAAGGCAACTTGCCTTGAGCTACTACAGAAGGTGTGAGCTAAATCCGAGCCCCCTATTATCAATGTCATTCTTGTGATTTTTTCCCTTGCATCAAGTGTTTATCAATTTGAATAGAAATGCCTCTGGTGATCACAATCTCTTCAACCTCCATAATTCTCCTCAGGTAATGATCCCAATAGTTTTCTGCTACAGCAGTTAGTAGCGTATAAAAACTTTTCATTGAATGAGACTTGACACTTTATTATGTCTTTCTCTATCTAATTTTTCTCCCATCAGAACTTCACAGTCAACTGCCTGGTTAGCTTTGGCGGCGAGAGTTAGGCCACCCTTTCAGGTGCCTAAATTTCACCGCTTTGCGACAACTGGGCAGTGACTCAGTATTGCCGTTGCTCGATTATTGCTGGGTGCTGCCTCTGGAACACCCCAGTGCTAACTGGCTAGCACCAGGGTGTGCAATGGCGGCAATCTCAGGTATTCAGTGGCACTATGTTAGTGCTGCTGCATATCCTGGTCAGAGTGATTAACATGGTTAGCAGGTCCGTTAACTACACTAATCACTTTCATTACCCCCCCCCCCCCCCATGTGTGTATAATCTATTTCTGTGATGCCTTTCCTCCTTCACCTCTAGGAATACATAGTATCAGTAGATACTGATTCTTATAGATTACCTCATGGGCTTGGAGTTTCCTGTTTGTATATCCAGTTTTTCAGGATATTTAGGAGGTCATTCTATAGTTCCAAAGCTGTATAAGAATAAAAGAATTGCAAGCTGATTGATGTTTTATTTTGCAAAGTTAAAGCACTTTTCAATATCTGCTTAAATCTTCTATAATATTCTTTGTTTATGCTTGATTGTTACTCCTTCCTGTACTACTAGATATTTATATACACCTTCCTGCTCAAGTTATTTTATATCAGGGTAGTCAGTCAATTAGTTTTGCTCAGTTTCTTCTAAAGAATGTTGCCATCTATAAAACAATAAATATGATGTCACCTCTGGATTCTTACTATCTTTAGGATTGAGATTTGGTATGAACATTCAGTGGATTAAGTGCCATAGAAAACAAGAGTGGTGATGGAGAGTCTCCCTGAAATATTTCTCTCTGAATTTGATGTTAGGAATGATGACTGCACATCTTCGTAGATGGTGTGTGCTTTGCTATATTTCTTGGTGAGCTTCATATATATGTTTATTCTATCGATTATTTGGTATATTTCAAGGTAATTTACAGCATTATCCAAGCAACAAGTATAAGGCATACAAAAGAGGCATATCAAAGGCTTTCCTATAGTCAGTCCATGCTATACTGAGATTTATGCTTTTCTTAGCAAAGGCCATGATGGCTTTATTTAGTACTAACCAGTCTGGAAGGACTGCTGAGAGAGTTGCTGCTACTGCTGGGAAGGAATTTGGGCTGGTAAGTACAGTATTTAACAGCTGGGAAATTCTCGGAATCTTGGGGAAAATGACATTTTTTTAGATTAGCTGATAAAATCTGTTTTCTATTTAAAATTCTGTGTTAACCTTTCCGTTAAATTAATGTCTGTTAGTATATAATTTAACAAGCAAACCTTTCAGTTAGTGTTTATTCCTCCCCCCTCCATGCTTCCACCAACCCCTAAGCATAATCTTCAGTTTATAGGCTCTTAAGCCAGTTTAGGGAAAAGGAGGGGCATTTTTCACTTTCGGATTTAATTGCTCAATGGTCATGATGCTATTCAACTTGACATGATCATATATTCTGTTAGCATCTATTACAGTGAGCAGCTTATAGAATGTAGGTCGAAAAGTTATTGGTCTGTACATTTTGGGAAAGAGAAGTATAATTCCTGCCATTAGCCACTGTGGTGTTAAATCTGGCTGCCCAATCAATTGCTTTTTGCAGTTTGCCAGGTCTCCATGGAAGGATGTTAATTATTTGAGCCAAAAATGAGTCACTCCATTTGGACCAGGTTCTTCCAGTTTAGGGCTTCTTTTAACCCATTTTCCAACTGTTTTGTTGTTACTTCAGGCTATTCCATAGCTTTGATGTTTACCTTTTCCAAATACTCCCATATGCTGGGTAGCCATTCAGCTTCTCAGTTGTGCTCTTCAGAGTGTTCATACTGGGGTCTATTCTGTCCCACGTCCATCCCCGCTATTCTCCCCCTGCTGTCCCCATCAAAAGCCTCCCTGTATGAACAAGGCATTTGTATGGGGAGGCTTAGACGTGGCAGGAGGGGGCATTCTGGAGTCGGAGCGAGGGCAGGGCATGGCCGGTCCACGACCCTGGATGTACAGGGCCAATTCTGAGGTCAGTTCTGTATGACCGGGGCCAGCAAAGTGGACGGGGGACTTTTTCCACCTTGGAGGTGGAATAAGTCCACCTGGACGTCAGGGGACGGCAGCTTTGAAAAGGTGAGGGGTGCAGGGGATTCCCCGCAGCCTGACACTGGCCATAGAAGGCCAGATCGGGGGTCAGGATGCAGGGAAAGAAGATTATGGTCGGCGTCTGGGGATTTGGCTCCTGAATGGAACCTGACTGAGTTAGACGGGCAGGGGTCTGCACATGCAGGCCGATTGGAATCGGGTCCCGGCCTGCACGTACAGGCCCTAGACCCGATTCTGATCCCGTGGGGCACGTCTAGTCCCTGTGGAATCAGAATCGGGTCTATCTCTGGACGTCCCAATTCCGATTGGATGCACGGGGACGTGGATGCACACATTAGAGTGTGCCTCTCAGCATAACAGAATGAAGGAGTAGCCTACTGGTTAGAGCACTGGCTTGGAAAACCCAGAGACCAGGGTTTGATTCCCACTAGCATCTCTTGTGGCCTTGGGCAAGTCACTTAACCTCCATTACCACAAAAGAATCCAAGCTATCAATGTCCCTGTTTAATGTACATTGCCAAGTTTAAATTGCAATATAAACTACTTTGATTGAAATGATAAAGCAGTACATAAAGTAATGCTTTAGTTGGTGTTATTTTGGCCATAATGATATTTTTTCCTAGTTCCCTGCAGACCTCTTTTGGGTTTTCCGTAAATAGTTAATGTTATCTTTGTCTAATGTTTTCTCCATATCTCTGTGGTATGGGACTTCTGTTGATAATTTCAATTTATTATTGGAGCATATGAGCCTAAGGTCTTCTTTTGTCAATGCAGCATGTTTCAGTTTGATGTTTTGGATATTTCTCATTTTTCCAGTGATCTTGATGTTTTGAAGCACCCATCTATCCATTACATTTCTGCATACAGAGATTTTATTTTCATTCAGTTCATTTTTGCCAAGGGGGTAGTAGTGGAAGGGGGGTGGGTTTTTTCCTCTTCCAGCCCCTTGTCCTTGTCTATAGGATTCTCTCTTTAATATGTTGCTGCTCAGTATTTGATTGTATTTATCTCTGTAATATCAATATATGGTTCCTTTATCTTGATTATGGCCTTGTTGAGTTTACTTATCATGCTTTCCACTTTAGTGTGAGGATTAGTTTAGGCAATCTTTCCAATTCTTGAGCCCCAGCACAGTACCAGGAGATCCACTGCCACTTCCTCAATTCCCAACCTCTCTCCTGTCTCTCTTCTTCTCTCTGCCTGTTCCATAGTCCATATTCACCATCTCTCAGCAGACGCACTCCAAGACATTATAACAAGGGATGTCAGTAATAGACCAAGAAGGACCAATAATGACAACATGATCGAAACATCTGCAGGATATCACAAGACTAAACAAATAACTTCAAGAAGAGCTCCTTCACTACTGGCATCCACAATATGGAACTCCCTCCCAACGAGCCTGAGGGCACTAAATGACATCGCAGACTTCCGCAAGGCCCTTAAAACCCTGCTCTTTACAGAAACATATGAGCAAACTGTGATACCTGGGTACAAACCCAGCAGAGAGCTGTAGTTTAAATTGAAAAGTCACTCAAGGCCTAGCATCAGCAAAGTACTTTTAGTTTAAATTTAAAACACAGAAGAGAGCTTTCTGGTTAAATTTAGAACCCAGCAGAGAGCTTGTAGTTTAAATTTCATAATAAGTTAGAGCCTAGCAGCAGCAAAGAGCTATAATTTAAATCAAATAAGAATATAGCTTACCTCAGCAGCACAGGACAGGGTACTGTGTAGCAGCCCTCTTTTAATAAGTGTTATTTCCCTCCCTCCCTCCTCATACCCACCCACCCTCCCTCCCCACACCCACTCTCTCCTGGGATAATCACAGCTTTATAGGTACTTACACATCTTAAAAGACAGGAGGTGCTCTCAGGTGAAGCTTGTTACCCAAATCAGACATACACTAAGGACCGGAGATTAATTAAGCTTCAGGTGAACAAGGTATATTAAACGTATTAGGTACAGTTTTATTGGTATAAATATCCATAGCAACCCTTAGTAAGTAAAGAACTTAAAGATCTAAACAAAAACTTAAAACTAAGATGCAGACAGCAGTCCAGCAGCGGGATGGGGGCTTTCCAGTCTTTTGCATTGAGTGTCACATGTATGATTTTCTCCCAGTTGGTGTGAGGTCTTACGTGTGCACAAGGTGCAAGGAGCTCTTTGCTCTCAGGGAACGAGTCCGTTCTCTAGAGGCTAGAGTAGCAGACTTGTAAAACATAAGAAAGACAGAGAGGTACATAGACGAGACCTACAGGGATATAGCCCTGAAGTCCCACCTCCAGTCTGGCAGCATCCCTGTTGCCATGGAGGAGAGAGGTCACGTGACAGGAGAGCATCACCCTGGTGTGGCAGGAAGTGATCCTGTAACTAGGACCTGTCCTCCAGGTGATGTAGAACCCTCCACACCGAGGAAGTTTCTCCGGGGCCATGTGCCCATTAGGGAAGGGTTAGGACAGCCCTTATAGTTGGTGATTCGATCATTAGGCATGTAGATAGCTGGGTGGCTGGTGGACGTGAGGATCGCCTGGTAACATGCCTGCCTTGTGCGAAGGTAGCGGACCTCACGCGTCACCTAGATAAGGTCTTAGATAGTGCTGGGGAGGAGTCTGCTGTCTTGGTACATGTCGGTACCAATGACATAGGAAAATGTGGTAGGGAGGTTCTGGAGGCTAAATTTAGGCTTTTAGGTAGGAAGTTGAAATCCAGAACTTCCAGGGTAGCGTTCTCCAAAATGCTTCCCGTTCCACGTGCAGGACCCAAAAGGCAGGCAGAGCTCAGGAGTCTCAATGCGTGGATTAGACAATGGTGCAGAGATGAGGGGTTTGGATTTTTTAGGAACTGGGGTACATTCTGGGGAAAGAAGGGGCTCTTCCAAAGGGATGGGATTCACCTTAACCGGGATGGAACCAGGCTGCTGGCATTAACCTTTAAAAAGGAGATAGAGCAGCTTTTAAACTACATAATAGGGGAAAGCTGACAGTCCCCAAGAGTAGATGGTTTGGAAGAATGTATCCTTGAAGGATACTACCAAAAGCAGAGAGGTTCCAAAAAAGAGTAAAGTAGCCCAAATGCCCTCTAGTATGGAGCAGACAGAGCTTAAAGATGCCAAATTACCCATGTCTACCAATAGCCAAATTAATATGAATAAAATACAGTCTCTAAAATGCTTGTATGCAAATGCTAGAAGTCTAAAAAATAAGATGGGAGAGTTAGAATATATTGCAATAAATGAGAGGTTAGATGTGATTAGAATATCAGAGACATGGTGGAAGGAGGACAACCAGTGGGACACTGTGATACCTGGGTACAAACTATATCGTAATGATAGAGCTGATCAAATTGGTGGAGGGGTTGCGCTCTATGTTAGAGAGGGCATTGAGTCAGAAAGGATTAAAGTTTTGCAGGAAATAAAATTTGCTGTAGAATCTCTATGGATTGAAATTCCATGTAAAAAGGGGAAGGCGATGGCGGTGGTGGTGTACTATCGACCGCCTGGCCAGAATGAACAAATGGATGATGAAATGCTCAAAGAAATCAAGGAAGCTAACAAAAGTTACAGCACGGTAATAATAATGGGCGATTTCAATTACCCCGGTATCGACTGGGTCAGTGTCACGGCAGTACATGCTAGGGAGATAAAGTTCCTAAATGACATAAATGACTGCTTCTTGGAGCAGCTGGTCCATGAACCGATGAGAGGGGAAGCCATATTAGACCTAATCCTTAGTGGAACACCAGATCTAGTGCAAGAGATAAGGGTGTTGGGGCCACTTGGCAATAGTGATCATAGCATGATCGCCTTTGATTTAATTAGTGGAAGAGGGATAGTAAGGAAATCCACAGTACTACCTTTTAACTTTCGAAAGGGAGACTATGATAAAATGCGGAAAATAGTTAAGAAAAAACTAAAAGGAGCAGTTGCAAAGGTTAAAGACTTACATCAAGCTTGGGTGTTGTTGAAAAATACTATCTTGCAGGCCCAGACCAGCTGTATTCCACGCATTAAGAAAAGTGGAAGGAAGTCCAAAAAACTGCCAGCATGGTTTAAAGGTGAGGTCAGAGAGGCTGTTGTTGCCAAGAAAGCATCTTTCAGGAAATGGAAAAAAGAGCCAAACGATGAAACCTGGATACAGCACAGGCACTGGCAGGTCAAATGCAAAGCATTGATAAAGAAGGCAAAGAGAGAATTTGAGAAGAAGCTTGCTGCGGAAGCAAAAACGCAAAATAAAGATTTTTTCAAGTACATTCGTAGCAAAAATCCTGTGAGAGAGTCAGTTGGACCATTAGATAACAGAGGAGTTAAAGGGGCACTAAGAGGCGACAAGGCGATAGCGGAGAGACTGAATAAATTTTTTGCTTCAGTCTTTACTGAGGAAGATGTAGGGATGTTACCCATGACTGAAGTGGAATTTAAAGGTGCAGAACAATTGAAGGAAATATTGATACATCGGGAAGATGTATTACAACTATTAGATAAACTGAAGAGTAGCAAATCACCTGGGCCGGATAGTATACATCCAAGGGTGTTGAAAGAACTGAAATATGAGATTGCAGACCTGCTATTAGTAATCTGTGAACTATCATTAAAATCATCTCTAATACCTGAAGATTGGCGGATCGTCAATGTAACACCAATTTTTAAAAAGGGTTCGAGGAGTGATCCGGGAAACTACAGACCGGTGAGCCTCACGTCAGTACCGGGAAAAATGGTAGAAACCATCATAAAAAATAAAATTACTCAGCATGTAGATAGTCATGGCCTAATGGGAGACAGCCAACATGGCTTTAGAAAAGGAAGATCTTGTCTTACTAATCTGTTATGTTTTTTTGAAAGTGTGAATAAACAGGCGGACAAATGTGAGTCAGTTGATATAGTGTATCTGGACTTTCAGAAAGCCTTTGACAAGGTCCCTCATCAGAGACTTTTGGCAAAACTAAAGAGTCATGTGATAGGAGGCAGTGTACTACTGTGGATCAAGAACTGGTTAAAAGATAGAAAGCAGAGGGTTGGGCTAAATGGTCAATTTTCCCAATGGAGAAAGGTGAATAGTGGTGTACCGCAGGGATCTGTGCTGGGTCCGCTGCTTTTTGACATATGCAGAGGGAGAAGTAGCCTAGTGGTTTGGGCAAGGTACTTCAGGCTGGAAGGTCGGGGGTTCAAATCCCACTAGAGGACAGCAACCTGGGGCCGGAAGGACTGGGGTTTCTAGTCCCACAGATGCTCCTTGTGGTCTTGGGCAAGCCACTTAACCTTCCATTGCCCATGTTCCCTGTAAGTATTAGTGTATGTGTCTCATATCCCTGCGTGTTAAATGTATCCCCCAATTGTGTTGTGACCGCTTTGATTGAAGGATAAGGCGGTATACAAAACTGTCTAAATAAATATTCATAAATGACCTGGAAAGTGGAATAACGAGTGAGGTTATCAAATTTGCAGCTGACACAAAACTATTTAAAGTTGTTAAAACCCAAGTGAATTGTGGAAAATTGCAAGAGGATCTTGATAAATTGGAAGACTGGGCATCAAAATGGCAGATGAAATTTAATGTGGACAAATGCAAAGTTATGCACCTAGGGAAGAACAACCCAAACTATGGTTACACGTTGCAAGGTTTCACATTAGGAACCATCACCCAGTTAAAAGATTTAGGCGTCATTGTGGATAACATGTTAAAACCCTTGGCCCAGTGTGCAGCAACAGCCAAGAGAGCAAATAGAATGCTAGGTATCATAAGGAAAGGAATGGAAAATAAAACAAAAGATATTATAATGCCTCTATACAGTTCCATGGTGAGACCACACCTTGAATATTGTGTGCAATTCTGGTCACCGTATCTTAAAAATGATATAGCGTTATTAGAAAAGGTTCAGAGAAGAGCCACCAAAATGGTAAAGGGGATGGAAGGATACTCCTATGAAGAAAGGCTAAAAAGGTTAGGGCTCTTTAACCTGGAAAAGAGACGGCTGAGGGGAGATATGATAGAAGTCTATAAATTAATGAACGGAGTGGAACGGGTAAACGTAGATCGACTGTTTACGTTATCAGAATATATAAAGACTAGGGGACATGCAATGAAGCTACAGGGTAAACTATTTAAGACTAATAAAAGAAAATATTTTTTCACTCAACGTGTAATCAAACTCTGGAATCTGTTACCGGAGGATGTAGTAAAGGCTGTTAGTGTAGCTGGGTTTAAAAAAGGTTTGGACAAGTTCCTGGAGGAAAGGTCCATAAACCATTATTAAGAAGTGACCGAAGATATCAATGCTTGACCCAGTACAAGCATTGTGGAACTTGTGTCTCTTGGGGAAACTGCTAGGTACATATGACCTAGATTGGCCACTGTTGGAAACAGAATACTGGGCTTGATGGACCTTGGTCTGACCCAGTATGGCATATCTTATGTTCTTATGTTCTTATGTTCAAACAACAGTCCCCACCTGAACAGTAATACAACTACCTCCGCCAGCTTGGCACCCACTCATCCCAAGTAGACATACGAGTTCATTGTATAAAGTTGTTAAATACCCTCATGTTAAATGTAACCCTCCAATTGTGATGTGATGTGACCACTTTGATTGAAGGATAAGGTGGTATAGAAATCTGTCTAAATAAATAAATAAATACATTTGCATCCTCCTGCACCACTTCTCCTCTCCTCACAACTTAAATCTGCATTCCCAGTTTTTATAAAAAAAAGACAAGAAAACAAGAAAAGTGGCAGCTTTATTCCATTTGTTTATCACAGGAGGGCCAAGGACCTACTGGAAATATTACACTCTTTGTTAAGAGAAAATATATTTCATTCCGAAAGCTTCATGAGGTGGAAAAATTCACTAAAATGTGTAATTGAAAGCTCTCTAAGGACCATTTTCTGGATGAACCAAAAGAAGTTAAAAGAAATATTAGATTGGCTATATCTCCTGCTTGTTGCAAACTCCTTCTCTTAGGTAATGCCAAATATCTTTTTGGTTCTCCCAGCTATCTCTGAATACCCTCATTTATTAGAAATGTTATCTGAGAATTTCTACATTTAGTCTGCACTGAGATATTTTACTTCTGGATCTCCAAAACAGCACTGGTGAACTGAGCCTATATTATTCCATCATTTAACTAAATATAGAACAGTGACTCATCCATGATACTGTCTGTCTGCAGTTTCCTCTAGGCAGAAAAGCAACATAATCAAAATGGTCTATTATTATTATTTCAAATCTTTTATCAAACTCGTTAACTCAATTGTCATGTGAACATATTGAATTCATTTGCTACATGTAAAATGGAAGAGGCATGCAATTGCTCATAGTATGTTTAATAAGAAATATGATGAAGTCATATAATGTAATAACAAAAACTTTAGAATATATGATTTATGGTGAGACTGACTTCAGTGACACTGCTTTGGAACTGAAAAAGCAAAACCAAAATATGTATTATTTATCCTGTATCTCTGTTTTACCAATTGTCTTATAACACTGGGTCAACCACAATTTGCAAGAGGTTTATGTCCCCACCCTTTCTCAGAAATACAAGAGAAGAAGACCATGCATAAATGAAGCCAACTGTTTTTCTTGCTGTTTATAGATGAGGAATGTAAGTACAAACATATTTGCTTTGATGGGTTCATTAAATACTATTTATTTTCTAAAGATATAAAAACCTTACAAGTGTGTAGAAGACTGCCATAACTTTCACCATGTTTTTTGCCTTAGGAGAAGGGCATCGGAAGACATGCATCCTGTTCCCTACATTAAAGATAGCAATAGCATTAACCATTTGCATGCAGAGTATGAGAAAGACAGTATATAGAGGGTGATTTTAGAAAGGACGTCCAAGTTAAATTGGGAGCATCCAGGGCAGAATGTGCAGAAAAACACCAGGAACGTCTATGTCTCTGGCTGATTTCAGGAACATAGATGCCCCCGACATGGACGTGCATGCAGGTCGCCATATAGACGTCCCCATTAGAGTTGCTGGGATCGGGGATGTCCATCTCAGGCAAGCTAGCATAAGGGGATGTCCAGCAGCAAACAAAGGGGTATGTTTACTAAACTGCGGTAATCGTAAATAACGCACGTTATGTAACATTAACGATTGTAAGCGCATCATAATGCACGTTATGACGCGCTTACGATCGTTAACGTTACATAACGCGCGTTAACCGTAGTTAACGATCGTAAACTCCCGCGGTGCGGTAAAACACCGCAGAAGGTGGAGAGAGGGCGGAGAGAAGGGGTCAATGGGTGGAGAGTGGGCGGGGAGAGGCTCCCTTCACACTAACGCGCTGATCTGAAGAGCTCAATTCCAACGCAAATGAAAACCTGCTGTTAAATGAACATTACAGGGGAGAGAAACCATTTCAGTGTCAGCAATGTACAGCCCAGGCAGGGAAACCTAAAAACAGTGATAAGTGTGATACATGTGCACAGAACAAAAGGGCACATAAACACTGAAAACGACCCCAACAAACTGGAAAAAGACCATAACCAAGCTGGCCAATAGTGGTAGCAATGAAAAACATCAACCCCTCCCCCCCCCTGAGTAAGCTCCATAGAACAGATATAAATCGTGGAAGGGTCTATACTCCGCCCCCATACAAGGTGAATGAGCCCACAGTGATATAGCCCTGCTCAGGTTTTTCCCCACCATCAGACAGGGTTCGTATGGCGTGCACATGTCCCGCAACATCAGGGTGGGCATGTCGGAATGGCAACTGGACAGATGCCAGAGAAGGGGATACAGAGGGCCGCAGGCGGCACATGCTGTGGTGCAGCTGGGCCACAGTGCGGATTGGGGCGATGCCTAGGTGGCCCATACGAATGCTGAAGCAGCAGAGCAGCCAGACAGCAACTGATGAAGGCCCAACATGGGCACGACTGTGTTTCCAACAGTGTCAGAGGGGATAGTACCCAGCAGCTACCCCCAAGGGCACGGAACATTGGCAGGCGGTGCTGGGGGGAAGCGTGGACACCTATGCAGGCACCCCTACCCCAGAACCCACACCATAGGCAGCCGCCTACCTGCACACTGGATGGCCTGAGACTGCGCACCGCCAGCACCACCAGCAGATGGGCATGTCAGCATGGTGGCTGAGGGATACTGGTGGTGGAGGGGGCAATGGCAGCTGCCCAGAGCAGACCGTGGCCTAGCCCTGTGTAGGTGGGTGCCGTGTACTGCAAAAGACGGGCCCTGTCTGACGAACAGTCATGGTATCACCAAGGAATATACTGACTCTGTGACAACAAGGTGGTTCAGTGCACAAAACCAGTGTATTCAGAAGCAGAGGGTCACAGGTTCAAGTCCCAGCTGTGGTTCCTGCCAACCCAGTCCCCTTATTTTACCCACTACTACAACGTGCTAATACAGACAGCACCTTTATTGCAGATGACGTAAACATGCCCAAGACACCTACAGTTTACTCTACAGAGCAGAGACCCCATAAACATGCACATTACCTAGAGCAGAGCATCCCAAATGCAGTCCTGGAGGGCCAAACACCATTCCGGTTCCATGCTGCCTCTGATAAAGATGCCTGTGCGCTGCATTTCTATGCGCCACCCCCATGGTATGCAGATATATCTCATGCATATTCATGAGGGACAGCATGAAAACCCGAACAGTATTTGGCACTGCAGGACTGGAGTTGGGAACCTCTGCCGTAAAGCAGCAGCCAACAGGGGCAGACACACCCGCACCCACAGGCCCCATTATCCAAAGCCTCCTGGAGAGGCAGGACTTTGGGCTCTGCGTGCATCTCCCAATACTAGCACTTGCATACCTTAGTAATGCCACCCTAAACCGGGGAATATGGTACACATCTATCAAAAGGTTCTATGACTACTGGCAGATAGCAATTCCTAGGTTAAGTACACTGTTCTGAGTGAGCTGCATCATAGCAACCTTTCTGATGTCTGAGGAGTGTGCTACAGGTCTTGTATCTGACAGTGTTTACCAACCTGGGGAGTGACTCCTACAGTATTGCGTACCATAGCCATCCCTGCTCTGTGCCCAGGACTGGTGTGGTGGCCTGGGCTGCCCAAAACCTCTATAGTTGCGCAATGCTGGCATAGGTGTGGGGAGTGTGTGTCTGTCTATCCAGTGTGTGGTGGCTGCCAACACCCTCCACAGCCCAGTATTGGCCTGCCAATGTGCATAATGAGGAGCAAGGTACCGTGGGAATAGCCTGGATAAGGTGGCCTGGCCTGGATGCATCTGCACACGGCATAGGGCAATGGCTCGGACATTGTAGTGCCTGGCCACCACCTGCATGGACAGGGTGGCCATAGCATGTCCTGCTGGGAGGTCACTCTCACCCTGACTGAGCAGTGACCATGGCATGGCATGGCTAGGTTCTCCCATAGTGCTGTATAGTATTTCTCTTGTGTGATATATATGGGTTTCCTTTTGGGGGCCAATCACTGACTTATCTGCTTGGTGTGTATGTTGATATTCCCGTTCTGGGTACATGCATTTTCTCCAGGACCATGCACTATGGACTAGCTGGCGGACTGTCTGCAGCTAGTATGTGTTTTGCTGGAACATCTTGCAGGGTGCTGAGGCTGGAGGCTTGCTGCTGGAGAATGTCAGATAATGGTGTGGGGCAGCTGAGTTTTACTGGGCCTGCTGTCTGTTTGCTATTGTGTTATGGATGTGTACTGCTCTGTCTGTTCCCCAGCAGGACTGGGGTTGCTGGTCCCCTCTACTGCTGCCACTGCGGGGAGGTAGACTGTGGATCTATTGGTGGGTGATCCTGTTTCCCACCCTGAGCCCCAGAGGGTGGGTTGTGTGGTGGTACATAATCTGCCTATGGGTCCATACACACACACACCCTTCACCTACAGCAGGTAACCATGGCACCAACACAGGATATGCACTGTTCTGGGTGCAGCATCGCCCATAGGGACTAGACATGACCGAGATATACAGCTGGACACAGATGTATCCTAGGTGTGTCTAACGGAACTACCTATTACACACTGATGGGGACCTGCAGCATGGCGTATTTCAGCCATGAAAGGTGCTGTGGACCTGGTGCTGGGCGCCCCACCTCAACCGCAGGGTGGGCACAGTACCTGCACAATGTGACTGTCTGTGGCTACTCTGTGGCAGTGCCACACATGGTTTGTTCCCCCTACCAGTCCGAGGTGCTGTGGGGGTGCATACCCAATCTTGTGCCCATCTCTCGACTGCTGATTTGCATGTGCAGTGCATCATGGGTACGGGTGGGTTAACCCTATCCTGGTAACCACAGCAGCCAGTTTGTGTGGTCATGTGCAGTCCTTCTGCAGCCAGCCAGGGCTTTGTTCACAGCCTTATAAGGTGTCCCATAGGGGACAGTATAGGGTGCCTTGGTGGACAGTACACTTTATAATGTGCCCTATGGAGTGCATTATGGGGTGCCTAACGCGGCACCTTAGGTTATGCCACCATGAGGGTGTGTTTGCTGGCAGCACTAATTAAAATACACGCCAAATGCCTCAACAATCACTACTTAAATGTAAAGGGTGCTGCCTCAACCAGCCTTATACATTAGGCCCATTGGAGAATCGAACCCATGACCCCTGTACCATCAGTCAATGTTGTAGCCATTGTGCTACAACTCTGTTGCTGTGCTTGTATGCCTGCGCGCCTTCTTATGATTAACGCGTGGTAACGTGCCCTGTAGCGCTCGTTCATTTATGGCGCCTTGTAACGCGCGTTCTCGGCGCATTCTCGGAAACGATGTACCGCCCATGTCCTTATTTGGGGTTTCTGTCTCTACCGCGGCTCCTAACGCGAATCGCACTAACGCATTTTAGTAAACATACCCCAAAGTGAACATATGAGCACCCATTCAGTATCCGTTGACATAGAGCCTGATTCCATAACATGCATGTCAGGCCCATGGACACATCTAAATTTGTACCAATACTCACAGATCTAGATGTGCCTTTGGGTCTGGAATCAGGGAGACAGATGTGTTCAGGCATGGGTACAGGCATAGGCCATGCGATATAATGAAGAAACATGTCTCCTGTCAATATTAATGAACACGGATAAACATTTTGGATGTGGACTTCTGGGGATGCGGTGAGCACGAGCGGACGCACGCCGCTCGATCTCTGGGCCTCCTCGCCCCTCCGACGCCGCCGAATGAGCTGCCCGAGCCGGGTTTGGGGTTCCGAGCCTCCCCCCGGCACCCCTGCCTGGTCCACCATGTGAGCTGGCGCTCCTGAGCCTCCATCTCCCCCCCCCCCCGCGCTGAACAACGGCCGCGGCCTGGATCCGGGCAGCCGCGGCGGAAGACCAGGAGCCTGCAGTAAGTGCCACGTGGTGGGGAGACCCGGAGGGCGGCTGACATCAAGTCATTAGGGGTGGCTGGAGCCCCCCTGCTGAGACCTGGGCTGGGCCGCGGCTAGTCCCTTGGCCTTGGGAGATCCGCGGGGGCCGCTTAGCCTGGCGTACGGCCCCCCCTGCAGGAGTCGGGGAGCAGAGGAGGGCCTTGGACTGGGGACAGAGAAAACCTTGCCCCCCCCCTGTGGCAATTGACTCGCATACCCGCGTGGGAGGTATCTACGCCGCTGAGATCTGCAGTGAGTGGTGGGGACGGGGAACGAGACCCCTGCGGACCGACACAGCTCGGGCATGGCGGCAAAGGGCGGCCGCCGGGTGGAAAAGGAGAAGACCCCTCTGCCGCCCAGAGGGGGAGAGCAGTCCTCGCCGCTGAAGGGGGAGGTTAAAGCCGGGATGGTGGATGAAATCTCCTTGGCTGTGGCGGGAGCGCTGTCAGCGCAATTTGAGGACCTGCGGGGCCGTATGGACCTCCTCCTAGCTTCTGTGGGGGCCCTGGGGAGCCGAATGCAGGAAGCAGAGGGCCGGATAGAGCGGACGGAGGAGCATGTGCTGGAGCTGCAACAGGAGATGACCCCTATGAAAAAGCTACTTCAGGGTCAGGAGGCCAAGCTGGACGACCTGGAGAACAGGTCCCGCCGTAACAATCTGAGATTTCTGGGGGTCCCGGATGCCATAGAGGACAGGGACTTACACTCTTATTTGGAAGATCTGGTGAAACACCTCCTGGAGAACGACCCTGAGGGCAGCCTAGTGCAAATAGAGAGAGCACACAGGGTTGGGCCTAGGAGAGCCAGTGATGGCCGACCCAGGGTGGTTTTGGCACGGTTCCTGCGATTCCAACAAAAGGAAGCGGTTTTGCGTGCAGCGCGGAAGAGAGGAATAGTCCAAAAGGACAATGTTAAGCTGCGTATTGTCCAGGATTATTCAGCGGCCCTGGGACAGCGACGACGAGAGTATGGACCTTTGTGCCAGATTCTGATAGATAATAACATCAGATTCATGGTGCAATACCCTGCCCGGCTGATCTTCACTCATGAGGGGACTCGCCGGTCCTTTGACTCGGCGACGGCAGCTACACCCTATGTGGAGGAGATACGGCGGAGGGCGACTGCGGCGGCTGCGACCTGAGCGCCAGTGGAGATCGGGCTGGAATCGACGAACCTTTTTGGTATATGCTGCTTTGGACTGTGGAGAAACGGCGGTGGTAATCCTGTGGGGGGAGGGGGTGGTGCGGGGATTGGTAAAGCTGTTATAATGTATGTTTTTTTTTTTCCTTTGTTGGTTGCTGGGTGCCCCCTAGGTCTGGGGGGAAGGAGGGGGAGGCTTGGTCTGTTGGAGTAGAATGGTACAGGGGGAATGAGAGGGCCTGGTTCTCCTGGTGGGGGAGGGGGGTAAATCTGGAGGGGATGGCTCTCCCTGCCTGCACGGCTGGAGACGAGCCGGTATCTGGGAGGGGCGGGGGGGTCCCACACGCATCTAGAAGTCACAGAGTGGGAGAGAGGTAGATGTTAGTAGAGTTAGGGGAACGGAGAGTGGAGGGGGTGAAAGGGGGGTGGAGGGAGGGGGGGAGGGAAGGGGGGGAGGGGAAGGGGGGGAGAGGGAGGGAGGGGGAGTAGGAGGGGAGCAGTATCGTCAGGGACCAGTGGAGGGGTGGATGACAAGAGGGAATGCCTTTGTGGGGAGGAGGGGAGGACCTCAGGCTGGGGGGGTGCCTTCCCTGTATCAGATCTGGTTCGTGCTGTATTATCGTAGGTCTACTTTTGTATTACATGCCGCTTAAGATCATCTCTTGGAATGTTTGCGGTTTGGGCAGCCCTATTAAACGGGCCAAAATCTTGCAGGCACTAGCAAGGCGGGGGGTGGACATCGCCATGCTTCAGGAAACCCACCAGACTGCCGAGGAGCACCGTAAATTATGCTGGGAATGGGTGGGACAGGTCTGGGGGGCCCCAGCTCAGGGGAAGAAGGGGGGTGTGGTGCTCCTGATTCATAAGCGGGTGCGGCTGGAGGTTGTCCGGGACTTTGTTGATCCGACAGGCAGATTTATCTTGGTGCAGGGAGTTCTTGAGGGGAGGCCGGTTATTCTAGGCAATTTGTACTGTCCTAATGTGCTTGACCTACCCCTTTATGCCCGTCTTGCCTCCAAACTGGAGACAATGCCGGAGTCTCCCTTGATTCTGGGGGGAGATTTTAATGGAGTCATGGATGTCGATCTTGATACTTCTAGGGGGGGGAGCAGAGAGACAGGATCGCGACGGTTCGGGCATTGCGACGTTTATGTTCCCGGCTGGGGTTGGTGGACCCTTGGCGACTATTACACCCGGCCGAGCGGGTTTATACGCATATATCCCGGGCCCATGGCACTAGTGCCCGTATAGATTACCTGTTGATTTCTACTGGACTGTTTGCTAAGGTGGCAGATGCTCAGATAGGGCCCATGGAGATATCTGACAATGCGTTTGTTTGGCTCGACGTCTTTTGGAATGGGAACTCTCCCTGATCCCCGACATGGCGCTTCCCCCTTGAATTATATAGGGACGCGCAATTCCGTTCTTTTCTTCAGCAACGATGGCAGGAATTTGAAGCTGATCATAGGGGTCATCAGGGTGACCCTGAATTGATCTGGGAAACTGCGAAGGTGGTTTTGCGGGGGGACATTATAGGGTTCCTTGCTCGGAAGAGAAGACTCAGAGCCGAACGTATCATTGCTTTAGAAAAGTTGGTGACGCGGCTGCGGCGTCGAGGGGCCCGAAACCCGACAGCGGTGCTTAAAAAGCAGCTGTGGGACGCTCAAACGGAATTAAATGAGCTTCTGCATCAACGGGCAAAGAAATCTGTGTTATACTATCGTTACCAACTTTATCAGTATGGGGATAAGCCCGGGAAATTATTGGCCAGATGTCTTCGGGGACCCAGGGGCTCCAAATTGGTGCCGGGCTTGCGGGACGATTCGGGGGTGTTACATCGGGAGAACCCGGCGATAGTGGGGGTTTTTTGTTCCTTTTTCCAGAGCCTCTATACAGCAGCGTCGCCCTCCTTCACGCAGATGGAGGAGTATGTGGGGGCCTTGGACCTACCGCGCTTGACCGCGGAGCAAAGAGCGCAGTTGGATCGGCCGATAACGGTTTGTAAAGGGGCGATATGCTGTTCGTAATCTGCGCAAAATAGTGGCATCCTTAGAGTGGGCCCAGCATAGACAGTTACCCTCTTTGCTTGTCAGTTTTGACGCGGAAAAAGCATTTGACCGGGTGGACTGGCACTATCTGAAGTATATTCTTCCTTGCTATGGTATAGGGCCGCTATTTTGTAGCATGGTTGCGAGTCTGTATGCCGACCCGACGGCGGCGATACTTTGCAATGGGATGGTATCCGAGAATTTTTCGTTGCAGAGGGGGACCCATCAGGGCTGCCCTCTCTCTCCTCTCCTCTTTGTTCTGTCCCTGGACCCCCTCCTGCGGAGAGTGGTGGGCCTGCGTTCCATAAGGGGGGTTAGAATAGGCGCCCAAGAATTTAAGATATCTGCCTTTGCCGATGACCTGTTGGTCCATCTACTGTCGCCTATGGACTCCTTTCCGCTTCTCTTGGGAGAGTTCCGAACCTTTGGGCAGTTTGCGGGGCTACGCATTAACAGGGATAAATCCGAGGCCATGGATGTGTCGGGGAGTCTTCGGAATGGCTGGCCGGGGGTGTTCCCTCTTAAATGGGCCGAGAATCAATTTATATACTTGGGGGTTGTACTGCCCTGTCGCCCGGGCCGTTTGTATGGGTGCAACCTGCAGCGAATGCTGACCAAGGTGAGAGCTCAGCTGCAGGCCTGGCGGCCTCTCCCCTTATCCCTATTGGGCAGGATTGCGGCGATTAAACTGGTGCTCTTGCCGCGGATCTTGTACTGGCTGCAGACCCTCCCTGTTTGGCTTCTTCGCCTGGATGTCCGGTGCTTTGAGGCGGAATTTCGGGGCTTCCTCTGGGGGGGGGGGGGGGCGAGAGCTCATGTCCCCTATGGTCGGCTTGTGGGGAGAATGCGGGATGGGGGATGGGGGCTCCCGGATCTTGGTGCCTATGCTTTGGCCTGCCAAGCACGTCATTTGGGAGATTGGCTAGGTGACACCGACCTTTACACGCCCACAGCTTTGGAGGAGGCATTTGTGGCGCCCCACTCTCTGCGGGCCCTCTTGCACCTGGAGGTCAGCCAGTGGGCTACTCACCTGGCTGAGAGTGTGCTGCTGTTGCCGGTGTGTAAGACCTGGCGACAGCTGAACGCTTATTGGGGCCATAATTGGAAGGTGTCGAGTTGGCTACCCCTTCGGGGGAATGCCAATTTCACCCCGGGGACTGAGACTGCTGCCTTCCGTCTTTGGGGGGAGAGAGGGGTCCATAGTGTGGGACATGTGGTGGACTTGACGGGGAAGCCTAAACCCTTCTCTGTGCTTTCCCGCGAGTTTGAATTGCGGCCTAATCATTCATTTGCGTATATGCAGGTGGCCCATTATGTGGCCTCCCTTCCGGGGGGGGAGTTACATAGTGACCGCTCGGCCCAGATTATGGCGTTCTTTGGTCTGGGCGACGAGGCCCGACCGTCCATCCGGGGTTTTCACCTCCGGCTGGAGCAGTTTCGCCAGCGGCTAGACTATGGCAGAGTGGAGCAGGCTTGGGGGGCCGAAATGGGGCGGGATATCCCCCAGGGCACCATCCTGGTAGCCCTAAGGCGGGTGGTGAGCCTGGTGGGCGGGGCCCGTTGGCGGGAAATCCAATTTAAATGTCTAACTAGGGTCCACTTCTCCCCGCGGAGGGCTTTTCGTTGCCACTTGACTGCGGACAGTAGTTGTCCGCGGTGTGCGGCGCCAATGGCGACTTTGTTACATATGTGGTGGGGATGCCGGCGGCTTCACCCCTATTGGCGGAGGATTGCCCTGTACGTAGCTAATCTGCTGGGACAACCTGTTCACTGGGATGCAGCCTTGGTGGTCTTGGATTCTCTGGCCCTTGCCTCTCCCAAGGGGAGGTGGGGTCGCTGGCTCGTGCGTAAGGCATGTCTGGTGGGTAAGGGGCCTCTGTTGCGGCGGTGGCGGGAGGTCCGCCCACCCTCTTTTTGGGAGTGGCGGAACTCCTTCCACCAGCTTATGCTCCTGGAGTGTAGGGCTGCCCGGGGCCATGCACGGCGATGGTCCACCTTCTTGCTCATTTGGGATCCATACATTCAAAGCCTGAGTGCCCGGACCCGTAATACGATCTTGCAGATGGGATGTTGATACCCTCATTTGTTATACTGTTATGTGGGTGATATGTCGAACTTCCAGATGGTCCTGTGTGGCTTGCTATGGGGGGGAGGGGAGGTGGGTAAGGGTGGGGGGAGGGGGGAGGGGGGTAGAGGAAGGGGGTGAGGGTAATTCTTCTATGAAAACTTTTCTGTAACTATCGATGAGTACTGCCCCTGGGGATAAGAGCCAACCCCAGGGAGTGGTGATTCTTTGCTGTGTACTTGTTGTTTTATTTTGTTGATGGTTCTAAATAAAATTTTGAAAAAAAAAAAAAAACATTTTGGATGTCACCATGCCCACTATATTCTGAAAAGTTACACGTTTCGAATCCTGTCCATCTCCATGATGTACCCACAAATGCCATGCCCCTCAGGAAAAATGGGCATCTCCTAAACTGCTCTTCACACTGACAGTAGTTTGCTGTTGCAAAGTAGACATAATTTATTTATTTATTTAGCTGTATTTATATCCCGCTTTTCACCGGGTCAAAGCGGTCAATTGGGGGATACATTTAACACGAGGGGATATGAGACACATACGCTAACACTTACAGGGAACATGGGCAATGGAGGGTTAAGTAGCTTGCCCAAGACCACAAGGAGTGCCTATAGGACTAGAAATCCCAGTCCCTCCGGCCTGAGATTGCTGTCCCCAGGTCAGACTTGAACCCCCGGCCTTCTGGCCTGAAGTACCTTGTCCTAACCACTAGACCACTCCTCCCTTAAATATATATATAAATATCAATGAGAGCTACTGCTGCAACCTAGACCACCTACCAGTCCTCTACAGGTCCTGAAAAGTGCTAGGTAATCTCAGTGCACCCTAATATGGTATGCAGTGCAATGTGTGCCTTTGAGTCAGTCCTGACTCCTGGTGACCCAAAAGCTCTTGGGTTTTCTTGGCAGTGTCACCAGAAGTAGATTGCCAGGCCTTTCTTCTGAAGTATCAACCCAGACCCAAAGTAGAGAATAAATAGTAACAAATTTATAGGATTCACTAACCAATTCCCACCGAACACAATTTAGGATAGCTATCCAGAGGGTCGCCATGAGTCGACTCCGACTCGACGGCACTTAACAACAACAACCAATTCCCCAACTATTATCAACAAATTTTTTGTCGAAGCGTGCCGAGGGAGGGTAAGAACTGAAAATCTAACCCCCACCAGACGGCAAGCTGCTTTTATTCTTTAAAGGTTCCCCACCTTTCCTCAAAAAAGTTAAAAGACGTCACTTATCTATCTTTGTTTCATAAGCTCAGTTCCAAACTCTCCACCGTTGCAGATATAGCGATCCTGTACACAACATGCATGTTTCGGGAATAATCCCTGTTTCAAGTGTTTTCACCACAACACAACTGACGAAAGCAACTGTGACCAAAACGCCGTCTTGCAGCTTGAGGATATCCATTTATCAAAACAGGCAGGACACTATTCCTTTTGAAAGGGAAACCAGCCAATAAAAAACAGGGGTAATCCCACCAAACCAGGGAATCCCTATGACAATTGGCTGCCGACATAGAAAAGAAAAACAGGCCTTATAAGGATTCAATGACATCACAAAAGACTCAGCCAATCAATCTCACGATTTAATCCAGTAGGAGAAATAGTGTTAAGTTGAAAGATCCAGCGTTGCTCACATCTTTGAAGCTTACCAATACGATCCCATCCACGAGGGTCCATAGGGACATGATCAATTATTGTCCACCGTGTAATCGCAACATTGACCAATGTGAATGGAGAATCCGCACAATCTCATAACTACGTTCCATGTAAGGCAAAATTCCTCCAATGACCTCAGGAGATTGTTGACTAGAAGAAGCAAATTGCGGATCCAAAAGCCACTCTCTATGGATATGAAAGGCCTGACGATAGGCATTACGCACCACCGAAACAGGATAACCCCTACTAAGGAGTCTATGTTTAAGATCTAATGCATGACATCTGAAATCCTGAAGAGAGCTACAAAGCCTCCGTAGCCAAAGAAATAGACCAAATGGCAACCCCCTCCGAAGGGGGCCCGGATGGAAACTCCGATAATGCAACAAGCTGTTCCTTTGAACCGACTTCTGGAATAGAGTAGTCAGCAATTTAGATCTTAAACATAGAGAGTGGCTTTGGTCAATGTTGCGATTACACTCTTGTTTTTTTGTTTTTTTTTTAAATAATGTTTTTATTGAGTATATCATAACACACCACAAAAGGAGCATATAGTAAGCATACCATGTTACAGGCAAAACATAATACAGCTCAGGTGGTACACAAGCAACACGATATGCCCCAATCCCATACCCATTATTCTTCACACCCTTAAGAACAAAACAATAACATCATACCCACATCTAAAAGAACATCATACATCATAATCAAGATAATCGAGGCAACCCCCAGCCCCCAACCCCCGAAGCGCTGCAGACAACAAAAAAGGAGAAAAAGAAAGAAGAACAAAGAAGCAACCCGGGGTCTAAAGCTTATATAACTAAAATACAGCAGATACCACACAACCAGCAAAAGATGTACAGTTTTAACAAGTTGCACAGGTGAATTGATCTAACGCCGACCATTTGGAGAGGTTTGGCACCCTACCCCTTATGCACAGGCTTCTATCAGAGGCTTTCTCGTACTTGGTAAACATGCACAGCTGGTTCCACCATTCTTGGCAAGTAGGCTTACAGGGGTTCTTCCAGCGGGTTAGAATAAGTTTTATTGCCACCATTATCATAAAGTTGAGAAGAAAGTAATTGCTTTTATCCAACTCCTGGATCCTCATTATGTTCCGAAAAGCAATTATTCGCCAGGACAAGTCAGCGTTGAATTTCAATACTCGTTGAATCTTATCCCATACCTTCGACCAGAACCTCTGAATGTGAGGGCATTCCATCAGCATATGTCTTAACGTGCCGACCTTACCATGACAGGCCCAGCACATCCTATTCTCATTCTTATTCCATTTACTCAGGGCATTGGGGGTAATGTAAGCCCTGTGCGCCAGAAAAAACAGACTGAGCGAGGGCCGCAGATTTCGATGCACGAATCGAGGAGCCCCAAAGTTTCTTCCATTCCAACGGCGATAAAGTGATCTGTGCCTCTTCTTCCCATTGTCATGGTGCAGGGCAGATGGTGCCTATAGAAACAGAAGAGAAAGTGCAGGGCAGTTTTAAAACACACAGCTCCAAGCACATGGCTGAGGGTTGCTATGAGCAACCATCAATAACATTAGCACAGGGTGTAGGGCAGTGATGGCTAACCTTTTTGAGCCCGAGTGCCCAAACTGCCGCACAAAACCAAAGAATTTCCTCAAAGTGCCAGCACGTCAATTAAAGCCCCATTTGCAGAAGGTGCTTCATTTGCATAAATATTTGCATAATGTTACCATACACTAACTTTTAGTAAACGTGCCTCTTAATGAGTATATGGATAAAGAAAGACTAAAAGGTTTCTACATTACTATAATCCAGTACCAACCGCCAGGCACATTAGGAACTACTACAAACGCTGCCCATTTAGAACCCATAGCAAACCCGCCGTATCCTAACAGCACTACCAGGACTCACAAAGCACCATACTCTACCTATCAAAAGGCAACACTGCAAATATTAAACCAATACATCTCAGAGAACAACAATACATGACCTACTGGGGAAAGAACAAGTGGCAATGTCAAATAGGAATTATATAAACAGAATACCTCAGCTCAGTTACACATGCAGAACAGACCATCACCAAACAAGGAATCACAATTTAGAAACAGGAAGACAATAATTAAACTGGGAACCCCAAAAGCCAAACTTGGAATATACAACAACACTGTAGAAATAAAACTATATATTAATTTCCTCTTGTACTAAACAAAGCGCAAAAATTAATGATGCACATTTCCCAGAGCTGACATATTCCAGTTAATAAATTCAAAATAAAGAGATATTTTTCTACCTTTTGTGCATTTTTTTTTCAGTTGCAATTGTTCCAGCCACTTTCTTCTGGTTTCTTCGTGTCTTCTGCTAACTCTCCATCTGCTGTCCATTTGTCCTTTCTTCTGTCTTCTTGTTTTTTTTTTCCATTCTCTCTCTACATCTGCTTTAACATACTAATCTTTCTCCTTTGGCTCTTTCCTCATTCCTATTTCATCTACTCAAAATTTACCCCTCCATCCTCAATCCCCACTTACTCTCCCAATACCCGGCCAATTGTAGATTTTTTATCCCTCCCACACAAAATATTTTTTCCCCTCTCCATTTTACTCTCCCAGCCCCATCCCATTCTAATCCTCCCCCAACACCAGCTCCCTTCTAGTTCCAGCCTCACCCAGCATCCATTCCCTTCTAGTCCCTGCATCAGCCCATTTCCAGTCCTAGCAGCCCCCCAACCCAATACCAGTCCTATCCCCCCCTCATCGACCCACGTCCAGTCCTAACCCCCCATCACCACCCCATTTTCAGTTTAAGCCCCCCCCCTATAACCCATTACCAGTCCTAACCCCCCACTTCCAGTCAGCCCCCCATAGCCCATTGCCAGTCCTAACCCCCCCATCAGCCCACAGTCCATTACCAGTCCTAACCCCATCAGCCCACCTCAAGTCCTAACCCCTCCCATCAGCCCATTTCTTGTCCCAGCCCCCCCATAGCCCATTATCAGTCCTAAACCCCCCATAGCCCATTACCAGTCCTAACCCCATCAGACCACCTCCAGTGTTAACCCCCCTTCAGCCCATTTCCAGTCCTAACCCCACCCAACAGCCCACCTCAAGTCCTAACCCCTCCCCATCAGCCCATTAGCAGACCTAACCCCCCCTAGCCCATTAGCAGTCCTAACCCCCCCTCTCTAGCCCATTAGCAGTCCTAACCCCCCCCATAGCCCATTACCAGTCCTAACCCCCATCACCCCATTTCCAGACAGCCCCCATCAGCCCACAGCCCATTAGCAGTCCTAAACCCCCCCTAGCCCATTAGCAGTCCTAACCCCCCCTCCTAGCCCATTAGCAGTCCTAACCCCCCTAGCCCATTATCAGTCCTAACCCCCCCCTCCTAGCCCATTAGCAGTACTAACCCCCCCTAGCCCATTAACAGTCCTAACCCCCCCCCTAGCCCATTAGAAGTCCTAACCCCCCCCCAGCCCATGAGCAGTCCTACCCCCCCCCTAGCCCCTTAGCAGTCCTAACCCCCCCCTCTCTAGCCCATTAGCAGTCCTAACCCCCCCCATAGCCCATTACCAGTCCTAACCCCCCATCACCCCATTTCCAGACAGCCCCCATCAGCCCACAGCCCATTAGCAGTCCTAACCCCCCTAGCCCATTAGCAGTCCTAACCCCTCCCCTCCTAGCCCATTAGCAGTCCTAACCCCCCCCAGCCCATTAGCAGTCCAAACCCCCCCCAGCCCATTAGCAGTCCTAACCCCCCCCCCGCCCATTAGCAGTCCTAACCCCCCATCACCCCATTTCCAGACAGCCCCCATCTGCCCACAGCCCATTATCAGTCCTAACCCCCCCTAGCACATTAGCAGTCATAACCCCCCCCCTCCTAGCCCATTAGCAGTCCTAACCCCCCCTAGCCCATTAGCAGTCCTAACCCCCCCCCCCGGCAAATTTAAAAACAGAAAAAGCGGGCTCTGGCTGCTGCCGCGAACACGGCAGCATGCAGTGTCCCGCGGGGCCCCCTCCGCCCGCTAAGCCCCTCTGCAAGGGCTTTCAGATTCGCGAGGGAGACAGCGTCTCCCTCGCGTCTCTGTTAAGCCCGCAGGGGCTAATGGGAAATTTCCCATCAGTCCCTCGCGTCTAAAGGGGCTGATGGGAAATTTCCCATTAACCCCTGCGGGCTTAACAGAGACGCGAGGGAGACGCTGTCTCCCTCGCGAATCTGAAAGCCCTTGCAGAGGGGCTTAGCGGGCGGAGGGGGCCCCGCGGGACACTGCATGCTGCCGCGTCCGCGGCAGCAGCCAGAGCCCGCTTTTTCTTTTTTTGCGGACCTTCACGCGTGCCAGCTGCAAGGCCTTCGCGTGCCACAGCTGGCACGCGTGCCATAGGTTCGCCATCGCTGGTGTAGGGAAACGCCCCAGCAAAAGATTACCTCATGCCTCATTAGCTAAGCAGGGACAGCTGCACACTCTTGAGCCACGGGGAAAAGCTAAGAATGACGCATTTAAGAAAGAGTCAGTCTTGAGTAGAGAGAGAGCTAACCAGGACCACCTCAGTCGGAGGGGAGCCAAGCAGGAAGCCAGAGGGAGGAATGCTAACTGGGACAGAGATATCCAGGAGGGTGATATCCAGGAAACCTACCTAGAAACCTCTGACGAAGATTCCAGCAGTTTCACAGAGGAGTTTGCTCAGGAGAGGGTTCCTGCAAAGAGACGCAGAGAAGCTGTGAGAGGGAATTATCCTGAATGCAGGTACCAGGATGGTGAAGGTAGTTTCCCCAAGGAGTTTTCTAAACCCCGAGAGAGACGTCCTGTAAAGGGAAGGGAAAAGCTTTTAAGAGAGAAAAGCTATTTCCAACTTCCTGGCTTAACACGTCTTGGTAGAGCTCAGGCTGGAGAAAGTCCAATTCACTTTAATAGAAGGGCAGTTGAAAAGTAGGACTTCACCTACACTTATCCTGAAGTGTATGGCCCTCTAAGGGAGAAGTCTAAACTACACGGTAGCCTGCCTTTTCACTTCAATAGTGACGAGGAGAGAAGCCCTGTTCAGAAAGAAGAGGGACTCTTTGATACTGGCACTAATTACAGTTCCCCAGAAGAAAATTATACAGAAGCCCCTGAACAGATGGACTGTGAGGATTGTGGGGAAAGCGTGGGGGATTGCTTTCTCAGGTATGGTAACATCTCTATGCTAAAGTGTATAGAAGGGAAATCTGTTTGGGAAAACAGATTTCAAGTGCACAGCTGTTGAGAATTACAAGGACTGTTTTTCACCCGTTTGTTTTTGTGAGCTGAAAAGAAGCATTATTTCTAGTTTGTAGTTCTATTTTGTGTTATGCCAAAGTATGGTTTGTTTTTCCTTTTGATACCTGTTTTGCAAAAGTTCCCGGGACGGGAAATAAAATACCTCTTTGAAAAAAAGCCTAGCTGCTCGCTTCCACAACTACACTTCTTTAAAAGCTAGTGGGACTCCAACTCCCAGGGGGCATTACTTGTCCCAGCTTATTAGAAGAGGCCACACTGAAACCCTCAGGTCTCCTAGTTACGGGGGTAAGTAGGTGCGTGACAATTGGCATAGTTGGCAGGATTTTTGCGCAAGGTTAAAAAGGACTACACACAGAACTACGCTCTACTGGAGAAGACTGTGTTTCCAGAGGGAGAAAGCCGTGCTGAGGATTTCTTGCTGCCAGATCCTGAGGACCCAGCAAAACTTTCTCACAAGCTGAACCCTGCATGAAGGCTCAGGTAAAAGTTACCTAGTCCTAAGTGGGGAAGGATAAAAAGTGAGAAAGGGGGTGCTGGTGGGCAGAAGAAATAGACGGTGGGAAGTGAAAATGTGAAAAAAAAGTAGCGATATCGCACTTGGGTTTTTGTTTTCTTTCTTTCTCCACAGGTTCACCGAGGCTGATAATGGAGCCCCAGGATGTTGCACTCTGGATGAAAACACAGTGGGACAAGCAAGTGGAGCTTATCCACTATCTCCAAGAGCAGACGACACAGACCCTAAGAGAGCAACGGAAGCCTTTGATGGACACTATGGAGGCACTTCTGAAAGGGACAATGAATGCCGCAGCAGACGTCCCCATGGTGATTCCAGGAACAGGACTAAGTTCTTGTAATGCTTTTTCTTTGGGACAACTTAGGCCACAGGATAATCCTGATGACTTTATTGATGCTTTTGAGCGTATAGCAACTGCATTAAAATGGCCGGAAGAGCAATGGGCCACTAGATTCACCATTTCCCTTACAGGCGAAGCCCTTTCAGCTTATAAAGCCGTGCCAGCCAGTTTAGCATCTAATTACTTAGAAGTTAAAAAAGCAGTCCAGGATAGGTTGGGGCTGACACCTTTACATTATCACCAAATGTTCAGGGAGGCAATAATTAAGCCTCAAGAGACCCCTAAGGCCCTGGCGCAGCGATTAAAAACCTTAGCCAGAAAATGGTTGCTGGCTGAAGGAAGTACCCTGGAAACAGTCTTAGATAAAATAGTTTTAGAGCAATTTATGCAGGCTGTTCCCAGAGGCGTAAAAACCTTTCTAACGCTACAGCACTGCCAAACCTCTGATGAGGCAGCCACTCTCGCTGAGCACTGTTTTGCGGCAGAGAGGACTGACGCCTCAGGGCAAGGTATCTGGCCAGTAGCTGGTAAAAAAGACAGCAGCAGAAAAGAAAAATGTTTGCATGAAAAACTGTATAAGCCTGAAATGTCTGATGTAAAGAATTCTGGTAACAGTAATGTCTTATCTGTACCTAAAGGGAGCTGTTTCAGCTGTGGAAAGAAGGGACATTTTCAAAGGTCCTGCCCGGAGAGAACAGTCCTGGTGACAGGAACAGAGGAGACAGAACAGGACGGGTTCCTTATACCAGTTCAAGTGGAAGGTATTCACACACTGGCTCTACTTGACTCGGGGGCTGACCAGAGCATGATATCACGAACGCTCTGGGAAGCCGTTGAGGGGCACCCCCAGTCGCCCCCGAGTCAAGCAGAGGGCCGAGTTTGCGTCAGGTGCGTGCACGGCGCAGCCTCACACTATCCCTTACACCAGGTAGTGGTTAATGCATTAGGAACCGAGCAACCCATGTTAGTGGCGATAGTTCCAAAACTACCAAGGGAGGTTGTCTTGGGGCGGGACTGGCCACCATTTCTTCAGAAAATGGAGGGGAAGCTTAGCAAACCTGGCCCGAGGTCCAACCCACTCCAGGTAGGGACCCAAGGAAGGGAGATAGAAGCCTTGGCCGCAAAACTCCTGAGCCCCTTGTTTGGCAAGCCGCAGAAGACTAGAGTCCATTCACAGGGTCACAAGAAGGGGGCGCCCTTAGTAAAATCTAAATTTGTGCTCCAGTTCTGTAAGATGACAAAATTAGCCAAAAGCCCACAGAGAACCACCCCAGAAGCAGCGGGATATGACCTATTTAGCATTGAGGACATCATAGTTGTAAAAGGGGGCAAGGCCCTGGTCGATACAGACATACAAGTGAAAATCCCAGAGGGTTGCTATGGCTGTATTGCCCCAAGGTCAGGCCTAGCACTTAAATTCTTTTTGGACATAGGGGCAGGGGTAATTGACCCCGATTATAGGGGCTGTGTAAAAGTTTTAATCTTCAACTTTGGTAAGGAAGATTTTAAAATCCGAGTGGGCGACCGCATAGCTCAATTAATTTGTGAGCGAGTAGGGTTTCCCGTAGTAGAGGAAGTATCCTCATTACCATCTACCTCTAGAGGAGAAAAAGGCTTTGGGTCCACAGAGCAAAGTGAAATAAAAATCATGACGGCCCTAGCAGAGGAACCTAAGGAAGAAGATCTGGGCCCTCAAATTACAGATTTGAAGGACAAGTCAAAGCCTAGGTTAGGGGAAGGGCTTTCTCTGCAACAACAACAAGAAATAGCCCAAGTCCTAGACAGGTTCTCCGACGTGTTAACCACAACACCAGGGGAAACTCAAGTGGTCGCCCACGAAATTATTACCGCACCGGGGCGAGTAATTAGGCAGTGGCCCTATCGCATGCCAGAGTCCAAAAAGAAAGTGATAGTGGAGTAAGTAAAGGAGATGGTTCAATTGGGCATTATAGAGGAGTCACGCAGCCCCTGGTCTAGTCCAGTGGTGCTGGTACCCAAACCGGACGGGTCTATCAGATTCTGCCTAGATTTTCGCCGGGTAAATGAAATTTCACAATTTGATGCCTACCCAATGCCCCGAATTGATGATTTGTTGGATGGATTGGGGCAGGCGAGATACTTAACAACACTTGATCTCACAAAAGGGTATTGGCAGATACCCCTAACAAAAGAGTCAAAGTCCAAAACCGCGTTCAATATGCCCATAGGGCTATTTCAATTCCGGCGCATGCCATTCGGCTTACATGGCGCCGCTGCCACCTGCTAGCGCTTGGTGGACCAGGTCCTGAGACCCCACCAGGAGTACGCGTTGGCCTATATGGACGACGTCGTTATTTTCAGCACAACATGGACCCAGCACCTCACGAGAATAGAGGCCGTCTTCGGGTGCTACGCAAGGCCGGTTTAACATTAAACCCGGCCAAGTGTTTATTTGCCACAGAAGAAGCCAAATATTTGGGTCATATGGTTGGGAAGGGGATAGTAAGGCCCCTAGCCTGTAAACTGGAAAGTGTTAGGAACTTTCCCCGTCCGGAAACAAAAAAGCAGGTCCGCAGTTTTCTCGGGTTGATAGGGTACTATCGCAGGTTTATTCCTTGCTTTGCGGAGGAGAGTATCCTATTTACAGAGATGCTGCGGAAAAATGCACCTAATTCGGTAAAATGGTCCCCAAAGGCCGAAGAAGCCTTTACTCTCCTTAAGGAAAAACTCTGCACAGCACCAGTGCTAAGGGGAGTAGATTTCAACCTACCCTTTATAGTTCAGACGGACGCGTCTGAAACAGGGTTAGGGGCAATAATGGCTCAAGAATTTGAGGGGGTAGAGCACCCCGTGACCTATTTGAGTCGGAAGCTCACTAAAGCAGAAAGGAACTACTCCACGGTAGAAAAGGAATGCCTGGCGATTAAGTGGGCGGTGGAGGCATTACGCTTTTATTTAACTGGCCGGAAGTTCCTCTTGGCCACTGACCACGCCCCTTTGAAATGGCTAAATCAAATGAGTAATAGTAATTCTCGTTTGACCCGATGGCACTTAGCGCTCCAATCTTTTAACTTTGTAGTGCAGCACAGGCCTGGGTTACATGGGAATGCGGATGCGCTATCACGAATTCTGGGCTGTCAGGAAAAATCTGCAGCCCGTAATATTTTAAGGCGGGGGATCTGTCATGGTGCAGGGCAGATGGTGCCTATAGAAACAGAAGAGAAAGTGCAGGGCAGTTTTAAAACACGCAGCTCCAAGCACATGGCTGAGGGTTGCTATGAGCAACCATCAATAACATTAGCACAGGGTGTAGGGAAACGCCCCAGCAAAAGATTACCTCATGCCTCATTAGCTAAGCAGGGACAGCTGCACACTCTTGAGCCACAGGGAAAAGCTAAGAATGACGCATTTAAGAAAGAGTCAGTCTTGAGTAGAGAGAGAGCTAACCAGGACCACCTCAGTCGGAGGGGAGCCAAGCAGGAAGCCAGAGGGAGGAATGCTAACTGGGACAGAGATATCCAGGACGGTGATATCCAGGAAACCTACCTAGAAACCTCTGATGAAGATTCCAGCAGTTTCACAGAGGAGTTTGCTCAGGAGAGGATTCCTGCAAACAGACGCAGAGAAGCTGTGAGAGGGAATTATCCTGAATGCAGGTACCAGGACGGTGAAGGTAGTTTCCCCAAGGAGTTTTCTAAACCCTGAGAGAGACGTCCTGTAAAGGGAAGGGAAAAGCTTTTAAGAGAGAAAAGCTATTTCCAACTTCCTGGCTTAACACGTCTTGGTAGAGCTCAGGCTGGAGAAAGTCCAATTCATTCTAATAGAAGGGCAGTTGAAAAGCAGGACTTCACCTACACTTATCCTGAAGTGTATGGCCCTCTAAGGGAGAAGTCTAAACTACACTGTAGCCTGCCTTTTCACTTCAATAGTGACGAGGAGAGAAGCCCTGTTCAGAAAGAAGAGGGACTCTTTGATACTGGCACTAATTACAGTTCCCCAGAAGAAAATTATACAGAAGCCCCTGAACAGATGGACTGTGAGGATTGTGGGGAAAGCGTGGGGGATTATCAAATGGACCGTACGCTTGCTTTCTCAGGTATGGTAACATCTCTATGCTAAAGTGTATAGAAGGGAAATCTGTTTGGGAAAACAGATTTCAAGTGCACAGTTGTTGAGAATTACAAGGATTGTTTTTCACCCGTTTGTTTTTGTGAGCTGAAAAGAAGCATTATTTCTAGTTTGTAGTTCTATTTTGTGTTATGCCAAAGTATGGTTTGTTTTTCCTTTTGATACCTGTTTTGCAAAAGTTCCCGGGACGGGAAATAAAATACCTCTTTGAAAAAAAGCCTAGCTGCTCGCTTCCACAACTACACTTCTTTAAAAGCTAGTGGGACTCCAACTCCCAGGGGGCATTACTTGTCCCAGCTTATTAGAAGAGGCCGCACTGAAACCCTCAGGTCTCCTACTTACAGGGGTAAGTAGGTACATGACACCATATACGGCGCAGCCAGGCGTTGACTGGGGCAAAGTGGTCCACAAACATAGCATAGAAGTGTGAGACTGCTCCTCTCGTGGCACTAATTTCTTCTACAACACTCTGCAATCCCCAGGAGCAGGTCAGGCCCGCCAGGGATGGGAACGCCTTGCCAATACAATGCCGTAACTGCAGCCATTGAAAATAACAAGTAGATGGCAAGTCAAATTCCTGCTGAAGAGTGCTGAAAGGCTTCCATGCTGATCCCTCCATTAACTGCCCGACAGTCCACACTCCTAGTCTTTGCCAGTTCACCCAACTGCACACCCTTCTATTGATCTTCAGATCCGGGTTAAAGCAGATAGGCACTGACCTTGAGGGAGGGTTTCGTTGTGCAATAATGGGGAGAAAAGATCGAAAAACCGATTGGGTTGAGGCTATCACTCTCCCAACGTCAGAGGTCTCTGGATGAGTCATTCCCATAAGTAGATTAATTGGGCAGGGGGCAACCAGTCGCTCCTCCAGCTTGAGCCATGTGGGCTTATATTCCAAAGTTTCGCTCAGAGCCCATATTGATCCCTGCTTCAGCAGGAAGGCTTTATGATACCATAAGAAATCAGGAAAGTATATTCCAGCAGTTGTCTTGGCAGCTTTTAACTTCTTTAATGCGATTCTAGGAGTTTTCCCAGCCCAGAGAAAGACACTCATGATGCGTTCCATAGTCTTGTATACTGCAAGAGGGAGTAGAAAGGGGAGCATACTCAGAATATAATTTATCTTAGGCACCACAGACATTTTAATAGCTTCCATCCGACCCCACCACGTAAGGTGGAGTGGAGACCATGACAGGGTGTAAGAACGGGCTAAATCCAGCAGCTTTTTAGCATTCAACCATACAGTTTCTTCTATGGAAGCAGAGTATAACACTCCCAAATATTTTACAGCCCCAGGTTCCCATCGAAAGGGGAACCTGTCAACCAGAGAAGGACACGCCCACCTGTTCATCGGGAAAGCCACAGTTTTCGCCCAGTTCACTTTGTAGCCTGATAACTGAGAATATAGGAAGATCAAGAGCAAAAGTGGCGGTACTGATTTTGGCCAGAGGAAGACCAGTAGGTCGTCTGCGTAGGCTGACAATTTAACATGAAGATCAGCGATCGCAACACCATGAATCTCTTCCGATTGACGAATTAACAAGGCCAACGGCTCCAGGGCGAGGTTGAACAGCAGTGGAGAAAGAGCACATCCCTGTCTCGTACCATGATGCAGAGGAAAGGGCTGAGAAAGGGTACCATTGACCAAGATTCGTGCAGTGGGATTATCATAAAGGATCCGCACCATGGCTACAAACTCTTTGGGCAGTCCAAACCACTCCAGCACATGATACAAAAAAGACCACTCAAGCCTATCGAAGGCCTTTTCCGCATCTATGGAGAGGCCCACTACGGGATCATCGATATTATGGGTCCTTTCCAGCACATCGCAAAGTAGGCGGCCGTTATCAGCTGTAGATCGTCCAGAAACAAAACCGCATTGGTCAGGATGAATTAACAAATGCAGCACACTATCCAATCGCCTGGCCAGCGTGCAGGAAAACAACTTGTAGTCGGCATTGAGAAGGGAGATGGGCCTGTAATTCCCAACCGCAGTTGGATCCTTCCCTGGTTTTTCAAGCACTACAATAGTTGCTTCTGCAAAAGCCCCGGTCCTCTGGTCAGAAGAAAGAAATTTACGGTAATATTTTAGTAGCTGCGGAAGCAGTACATCCGCGAACGTTCTGTAGAATTCAACCGGTATCCCATCCGGACCAGCGGCCTTGCCGATCTTCATAGCAGCCAATGCCTCCTGCAGTTCACTGATAGACAAGGGCTCCCCCAAAGCAGACTCCTGATGCGCCTGAAGAGTAGGCCTTTCGACCTTGGCTAGAAGATCTTCACAGGCCTTAACATCAAAAAACACTTCTGAGGTATATAGTTGCTCGTAAAATGTCCGAAATGCTGCTGCGATCTCACAGCTAGTGGCCAGAGGGTTCATCTGCGCATCTACAATATGAGAGATGTGTGCCCTACTGTGGCGGGCCTTCAGACTGGCAGCCAACAGCTTGCCCGCTTTATTTTTATCTGTATGATACCGAGCTTGGCTCTCAAACATACTCTGCTCCACTTCTGCGCTTAATATCATATTGTATTGATCTCTCAGCTTCTGTACACGGTTCAAAACATTAGCATCGGGACGTCTCTGTAGCAATCTTTCACCTGCCCTAATCTGTTGGTCGAGATCTTGGAGCTTAGCTCGCGCCATTTTGGCTTTAGTTATACTGAAGCTGGTTATACGTGCTCTAATAGATGCTTTAAAAGCTTCCCACCATGCCCAGTTTGAAGAATCTTCCTGCCTGTTGTAAGCAAAGTACTCCTCTATAACTTGCCTTATGGTAGCCTGAAATTCCACATCCCCAAGCAGGGTTCTGTTGAAGGACCAAAGTTGCTGCCTAGACGGGTCTTCCTCAGGACTTAACTCTAATACTATTGCTGCATGGTCAGATATATGGGTACTGAGAATACTAGCTCCACGAACTTCTGGAATCAACGGTCTGGAGATCAAGAAAAAATCTATCCTGGAATACGAGCCGTGTGGACAGGAAAAGAATGTGTAGTCCCTCTCTCTCGGAAATAGGATCCTCCAGACGTCCACAAGCCCAAGCTCCTGCATAAGTGACCGGAGCACTATCTGTGCTCTACCACTTCTTGCCCGACTTGGATTACAGTCTAACAAGGGGTCCAGTACCAAATTGAAATCTCCCCCAAGGATTAACTGATGAGAAGCATCTTCCTGTAGCACTTCTGCGAAGGAAAGGAAGAAAGTAGGTTGATCGCCATTGGGGGCATAAACATTAACGATGACCAGATGCTTGGCTCCCATAGATACATGCAATTTAACCCACCGCCCCTCCTTGTCTGCCCTTGTGGCCAGAACCTGAAACGGAATCCTTCCTCTGGCTAGCACTGCGACCCCATTTTTCTTTCCCAAAGCAGGAGAGTGAGCAATCAGCTTGAAATGATTTGAGCCCAGCTTCAGAGATTCCTTAGACGACAGATGAGTTTCTTGAAGGAGGACTAGGTCTGCTTTTTGCTTCTGAGTATAGACCAATATCTTCCTTCTTTTTGCAGGATGCTGAATACCCTTCACATTCAGAGATAAGACTTTAAGGGGAGGTGTTAACATCAAGATGCTTAATATAATATGCAAACCTCTCCGTGGCCGTGATCAACTTATGAACCCGCATGTTACCCCATGGTGTAAAGAAAAACCCTACTTGTCTGCAGCGCCTCGACCTATCTCCCCCAATGAGGAACAGCAACAGTGGGTGAGACAGCGTGAATGCAAGAAAGAAAACACAGCAGCAACTGCAAGACCCAAAACTAAACCGCCCAGTTGCCTTGAAAGGGAGAAATAGACAGAACCTACATATTATTCTACCATGCAGTGACGAGATACCAGCAAAAAACTAGCATAGTATGGCATAAAACTATACACTGATATAGCTTTTACCCCCCCCCCCCCCCCCGGAGCCCTCAGATGCCAACGTTTACATCAAAACATGAGTACCTTTCTGCAGTGCAATCGAGACACACATTACACCAGTTTGAATCAAAACATGCTACTTGCACAGAGTAAGAGATAGAGAGGAAGTCCTTCCACATCAGGGACTAGGATCCACTTTCCATATGCATTTTCAGCGCTTCCTGCTCTTCTATAAACTGCAAAAGCCCCTCGGGATCCTCAAATGATTTCGTTTGGTTATCCAAGGTCACTTTGAGTCGCGCTGGATAGAAAAGACCATACTTCGCCTGAAGCTGTTGAAGGCGGGGTCGCAGATCCAAAAACTTCTTCCTTTTATCCATCGTCGCCTTACACAGATCTGGAAAGAAAGAAACTCTATGTCCTTCATATGACACCGATGACAACGCCCTTGCCGCAGACATGATTCGCACGGCTTGCTGATGCCTTAGTAGACAAAAAATTAGGGGTCTTGGTCTCGGGCTGCGACCGCCCGTATGCATGGGTATTCGGTGCGCCCGCTCCACCTCCAACGGTTTGCTGAAATTTATTTTTAGGATATTAGGCAGAACTTTTTCTAGGACCCCAATAAGTCTAATATTATTCCTGCGGGATCTGTTCGATAGGTCCTCCAAGTTCGCCTCCAGCAGATTCACCTTCTTCAAGGCCTTGGATAGCTTTTGCAGGCGGTCCTCATGCGCAGACACCATACCATCAATCTTTTCTACTCGCGTTGCAAGCCCCTGTGTTCTCTCCTTAAATTCCTGCATGTCCGCCTGCATCTGCATCAAGATATCTCCATTAGCCGATATCATTGCTCTCACCACCTGTAGCTCGTAGAAAAGAGACAAATGTAGCCCCAACACTAGAAAGAGCACTCAGGAAAGGCAATGAACAGGTGAGTGAAGGAGGGATAACTTGGAGATGCTGGACCTGCCATATCTGCGGGTATCCCATGTGGCTGCCAGGACTGATGACAAACATGGTGGGGACAACTGTACCACAGCACAGGGTGTTGGCAATGTACATAAGAACATAAGACATGCCATACTGGGTCAGACCAAGGTCCATCAAGCCCAGTATCCTGTCTCCAACAGTGGCCAATCTAGGTCATACGTACCTAGCAGTTTCCCCAAAAGACACAGGTTCCGCAATGCTTGTACTGGGTCAAGCATTGATATCCTGGGTCCCTTCTTAATAATGGTTTATGGACCTTTCCTCCAGGAACTTGTCCAAAACATTTTTAAACCCAGCTACACTAATAGCCTTTACTACATCCTCCGGTAACAAATTCCAGAGTTTGATTACACGTTGAGTGAAGAAATATTTTCTTTTATTAGTTTTAAATAGTTTACCCTGCAGCTTCATTGCATGTCCCCTAGTCTTTCTATATTCTGATAATGTAAACAATTGATCTACGTTTACCCGTTCCACTCCGTTCATTAAAGTACTGGAAAGACAGTTGGTGGCAGATGATGGGAATATGTGTCCCCAGTGGAGGCGGAGGTAGCAGGATATTTACAATGATGGGTGGCCAGAGGAGTGGTGGTGCCATGCAGATCAGGCACAGGCAAGGCAAGCATGAAGAGGCACATTGCAGGAAAGGGTAGCAGTGCAGGACATGGGGTGACAGCCTGCAGAGGCAGACAGGACTCTATACAGCTGACAGACGCAGATAGACAGACCGAGGGAACGTTGGCAATTATAGTGAGGGTATTATGGTCTGGCAGCACAAATCTGCCTGTTACAGGCATGCATAGTATTTGAATAGGACAGGCATAAGAGGAGGGAACAATGAGAAATTGAACCCATGAACACTGCCAAGATGGCATTGTATTAACCATTAGGCTATACCTCCATGGTGTATGACACAGCAATGGCTGGGTACAGAAGGACTGCAGGTCACCACACAAACTGTCTGCTCTGAGTGCCAGGATAGAGTAACCCCACCAGTACCCATGATGCAATGCACATGCTGAATAGCTGTCTACAGCTGATCACCAAATGGGGTCTGCACCTCTCCGATACCTCAGCTTGGAAAGACAAACTGACATTGCATGATACTGGCACAGAGTAGCTACAGACCATGCCATTGTGCAGGTTCTGTGTTCTCCCTGAGGGACAGGATGGGTGCCCAGCACTAGGTCCGCAGTACATGTGGTGTTAGAGATAGACCCTGCTGTACATTCCCATCACTAACAGTGTGTGACAGGTGTTCCTTGCAGTGCGGCTGAAGGTAATTCAGTGTCCATCATTATCCTGCAGTCACATGTGGCCCTCTGGGACCAGACACCAACCAGATTAGTGTATACCCCGTGTTAGGGTCTGGCTGACATGGGAACCTGTTATCAGGGCAGAGGGGTTTCCAGACTTGCATGAGGTTTGTGTAGCAGTGCCTTTAGAGGTCAAAGTGGTATACACTGCATACCCCAAAGGGCTCACATCACCCTTTTTGTAGGTAAGGAACAGGTGCCCCAGCCCCTGTGAAGCAACCTCTATCCTGCTGGTATAAGACAGCCCTCCAGGGTTGGTAGGCCAGAGCCACACCTGTGGCTCAGGCAGAGGCAGGCCAGCAGCAATGACAGGGTTAGCTCTGGAAAACTCCAACTGCCTCACACCACTGTCTACCAGTCACCAGCAGATAGCACAGTCAGACTCTACCTTATAGGTGCTCCAACCATGCACAGCCTAACTGCAGACAGTCCACTAGCCAGTCCATAGTACATACTCACAGTGAAATTACATGCACTATGCAGGTATCTCACTAATTAAAACCCCAGCACTAGGAACACAAAAATATAACTGGAGACAGATAGTGTAGAGCGCTATATGGGAACCTAGATATGCCATGGTCACTGCTCGGTCAGAGTGAGTGCCCTCCCAGCATGCCATGCTGTGGCCACCCTGTCCATGCAGGTGGTGATCGGGCACTACAGTGTCCCAGCCATTGCCCCACACCCTGTGAAGATGCATCCTGGCCAATCCGCCTTGTCTGGGCCATACCCACAATACCTTGCTCCTCATTATGCACATATTCAGGCTAATGCTGGTAACAGTGGGACATTGTGGGCTGGGTGAGGTGTGGGCAGCCACAAAACAATGGATAGACATACACACACACTCCTATTGCAGCATTGTGCAAAGATAGGGGTGGTTAGCAACCCTGCCCGCCACACTGGTCCTGAGCACAGTGCTGACATTGCTAAACTGTGCAGGAGGTAGTAGTAGTGCTTTGGTGATAACTGCAGCTCAATGCTCGGGCCAACAGCCTGACTCTCCATGCATCTTTGGATTGTGGAGCCTGTGTGAGTGGGTGTTTGTACCCCTGTTCGCTGCTGCTTTGGGATTTGCACATGTTGCTGTTGTATCTGCATTGTAGGGTAAACATGGGGACATGCTCTGCAGGAACCACAGCTGGGGCTTGAACCTTTGACCCTCTGCTTCTGGACACACTGGCTGGGTGTACTGCACCACACTGTTGCCACAGATGCACTGCCCCTGCAGCATGGGCACACCCCCCACCTGCCATGCTGACATGACCATATGCTGTCGGTGCTGGTAGTGAGCAGTCCCAGGCTATCCACTGTGTGGGTAGGTGGTCACCTAGGGAGTGGGGCCTGGGGCATGGGGCATACATGAGCATCCTCACATCCGCCCCATCACTGCCTACCAATAGTCTGTCCCTTCCGCTTGGGGAGGGTTGGCTAGGGGGATGTCAGGTCAGTGCCCTGGCAACTGTTAGCTCAGGTGGAACAGGTAGATGTAGGTGGATTGTGTTTGGCCTTTGTCAGCTGCTGTCATGCTGATTTATGGTTTCTTTGTTCCTATGTGCCACCTAGGCGCCCGCCTAGTCCACCCTGTTCCCCAGCTGCCCCTGCTACATGTCCCACCTGCAGCCCCCTATGCCTCACTTGCACCATCGCCATAGTGGCCTTTCATACTTGGGCACTATGCTGTTGCTGGAAATACAGCACTACTATCACTTTTCTTGGTCTCCCTGACTATGCTGTACATTGCTGACACTAAAATGTTTTCTCTCTACTGCAAATGTGCTTCTAACGGCAGGTTTTCATTCGCGGTAGGATTCAGCCCTTCAGTTCAGCGCGTTAGTGTGCAGGGAGCCTCTCCCTGCCCACTCCCTGCCCATTGACCCCTTCCCCCTGTCCTCTCTACACCCTCTGTGGTGTTTACCGTGGCCAGGAATGTTAACGATCGTTAGGTAATGTTAATGCGTGTTAAAATTACATACCGCGCGTTAACGCTACCTAACGATCGTTAATGCTACCTAACGCGTGGTCTGTAATGTTACCACAGTTTAGTAAACATGCCCCTTAGATGTGATTAGGCTGTCCAAAAATGTGCAAATGTATGTCCAAATCAAGGAGATGTCCTCAGAGCCAATTTACAAATCTCCAGTGTGAGGATGCAGAACAGCAGTCTACAGCTGATCACCAAATGGAGAATGCACTTATCCATCACCTCAGCTTAGTAAGAGCACCTTATAGTGTGTAATACAAGCACAGAGCAGCTGCAAATCATGCTACTGAGCAGCGTCTGTGGTCACCCTGAGGGTGAGGATATGTGCCCAGCACCGGGTCCCCAGTACCTAGCAGAAAAAAGGAGGTGATAATGTCTCTGTATAAGTCTTTGGTGCAACCTCATTTGGAGTATTGGGTGCAATTCGAGAGACTGCACCTTCAGAAGGATATAAACAGGATGGAGTCAGTACAGAGGGTGCCTACTAAAATGGTTAGTGGTCTTCATTATAAAGCACATGAGGACAGGCTTAAGGATCTTAATATGTACACCTTAGAGGAATGGCAGAATAGAGGTGATATTATTAAGACATTTAAATTCCTCCGTAGCATAAATGCAAAGGTAGAGAGCCTCTTTTGATTGAAAGCAAGCTCTGATATGAGGGGACATAGGATGAGGGTGAAAGGGGATAGATTCAGGAGTGATATGCAGAAATATTTCGTTACAGAAAGAGTGGTGGATCCATGGAATAGTCTCCCAGTGGAGGTGGTAGAGATGAGGATGGTATCTGAATTCAAAAAAGCATGGGACATGAAGGTTTGAGTGTGGTATGTTAAGAAAGAGGAGAGCTGATTGAATGTATTCATGTGTTAAAAAGACGCCTGGGGGGGGGGGTTGGAGGGGTAGGGGGGCAAGGGGGTGGTGAGGGGGAGGAGCTGATATTAACAGGGAAAAAACCTGAGTCAAGGGAAAGAATAAGGGGATAATGGCAAAACACAGCTGAGTAGTGGTTAAAGTTTACTGGGGAGATGAATATTGTAAATGGAATGTTGTATGCAAGGTCAATTGAGTTTGCATCAAGGTTGGTATTATTAGGTCAGTTATGGCTTTCCTGTAGAATTACTTAAATCTTCTTATGCTAGTTATGTGTTGCAAACTTTTACTAAGATTGTTGTGGTTTCTCTAACGCTATTATTACTTGGGTGAGATCCATAATATTCAAGGCATCTAGGAAAGAGGTGGAACGTGATATGGGTATAGAGTTGAGGTTCAAATCTCCAAGGGGTATGTCTACTAAACCATCTTAACGTCACAGCAGTGGTATTATCGTGCGATAAGTGATGTTATCACATGATATTATCACATGATAACATCACTTATCACGCGATAACGCGGCAGTGGCGTTAAGGCACACTAATGCTGTGAAATCCGGGTCTGAATGGTGGAGTAAGGCTTCCCAGAGAGCGGAGAGAAGGGGGTCAATAGGCGTAGAGTGGGAGGGGAGAGGCTCCAGGCACACTAACGCTGTAAAATCCGGGTTTGAACACTAAAGCCAGTGAAATCCTCACGTTAAGGCACATTTGCAGGAAAGAGAAACCATTTCAGTCAGCAATGTGCAGCAAAGGCAGGGAAACCCAGAGTTGATAGTTGTGATACATGTGCAGGGACCGAAAAGGCAAATGAACATATAAAAGGACGAAAACCACATCTAAAATCCCAATAACCAAGCTGGCCAATAGTGATATTAATGATCAACATAAAGCAACACTACTGACAAAGCGTATAAATGAAGATATCATGTTTGGAAGGGTCTATGCTCTGTCCCCCTACAAAGTCAGAGAGCCCACATTGAAATAGCGCTGATCAGGGTTTCTGTCATTTAGATTGGGCAGGTTTGTTATGGCGTGCACATGTGCAACAACAGCAGAGTGGGCACGTAGGAAAGGGCAACTGTACTGATGCTGTAAATGGGATACAGGGGGCTGCAGGCGGCACATGCTGTGGTCCAGCTGGGGCACAGTATGGGCTAGGCAGATGCCTAGATAGCACATTGGAATGCCGAAACTGTAAAGCAGCAAGACAGCAACTGACGAGGGTCCATCATTGGCACGAGTGTGTGTTCCACAGTGTCACAGGGGAGATTACCCAGCAGGTACCCCCAAGGACACATAACATTGGCAGGCGGTGCAGGGGGAGGGGAAGTGTGCATGTCCATGTAGGCACCCCTACCTGAGAACCCACACCATAGGCAGCTGCCTATCAGCATACTGGATGGCCTGGGACTGCTCACCACCAGCACCACCAGCATAATGGCATGGCAGCATGGTGATGGAGGGGTGCTGGTGGCAGAGGGGGCAGTGACATCTGCCCACAGCAGACCATGGCCTAGCCCCGTTTAGGTGGGTGCTGTGCACTGTAACAGACAGGGTCTGTCTGACGAACAGTCATGGTATCCCCAGGGAATAAGCTGTCCCTGTGGCAGCAATGTGGTGCCATACACACAGCCAGTGTGTTCATGAGCAGAAGTTCAAGTCCCAGCTGTGGCATAAGATAGGGAAGACATGTCCCTCAGCTGAGCCAGAAGCGGCAGGATGTTTGCAGCCACATATGCACAGAGTGGGAGTGGTGACATGAAAATCAAGTACAGGAGAGCCTTGACTATCATAGGCATGAAAATGACCTGAGTCAAACACATTCACAAAAAGAGTAAGTGGGAAATAAACCCCTGTCTCCTGCCTATGTGGATATTGCACTAACCAGTATCGTACACCTCCTGAGCCTGCAATGTCTGGAATTGAAGAACCTGCAGGTCTCTGCCTAAACTGTCTGCTGTGTGTGCTGGTATAGGTTAACCCAGGGGTAGGGAACCCTGGTCCTGGAGAGCCGCAGACCAGTCAGGTTTTCGGGATATCCCTAATGAATATGCATGAGATATATATGCATTAGAGACATCCTGCCAACCTGACTGGTTTGTGGCCCTCCAGGGCTGGATTTGGAGACCCCTGCCTTACACCTCTGTCATTTAAGATTGTGAGTGGGCAAGGTGCAGATGTCCAAGACATCAAAAAGGTTAGATAGAATGTGTCACATTCCTCCTCACTTCTCACCACCACCAAAATATTGTCTATTAGACAACTTTTTGGTGGTGGTGAGAATCGAGGAGGAATGTGACACATTCTATATATACCCTTTCGATGTCTAGGACATCTGCACCTTGCCCACTCACAATCTTAAATGACAGAGGTGTAAGGCAGGGGTCTCCAAATCCAGCCCTAGAGGGCCACAAACCAGTCAGGTTGGCAGGATATCTCTAATGCATATATATCTCATGCATATTCATTAGGGATATCCCGAAAACCTGACTGGTCTGCGGCTCTCCAGGACCAGGGTTCCCTACCCCTGGGTTAACCCCTCCAGTACCCATGATGCACTGCACACACAGAACAACAGTCTGCAGCTAATCACCAAATGGAGAACGGACAGATAAATCATATCAGCTCAGTATGATGCACTGACAGTGTGTACTGCAATCACATATCAGCTACAAACTGTGCTACTGTGCAGTTTCAGCGGTCACCCTGAGGGTGAGAATGGCCGCCCATCACCTGGTCCCCAGGACTTGCACTGCTAGAGATGGTCTCTGTTACTTATACTGCAAAGCCCTATCACTGCTAGTGTGTTTAGTTAGTCACCTTGCTGCACCAGTCACATCTGGCCTTGTAATCTGCTCCTGTTGGAGCGTGGCCCTCTTAGAACAGTGCATGCTATCTATAGTGGGGGCATCTAGGGTTATCACCAGAGAACTGCTAGGCCTACCATTTCCACAGAGAGTAGGGTTCAACTTTCTTTCTCAACCACCTAGGTCTAACAATCACCCACAGCAAGCACAACAAGACTGCACCTGCTGCCCATCTCTGGGTTTTCCAGCCATGGACATACTAATTACAGACAGTTAGCTGGCTAGTACACATTACATGGACACCCAGCAGTTGATTACACAATCAGGTCCCACATCATTAGAAACAGCCACGATAAAGCACTATGTGGATACATAGCCATGCCATGGTCACTGCTCAGTCAGGATGAGAGTGCCCTCTCAGCAGGACATGCTGTGGCCACCCAGGCTATGCACTTGGCAGATGGGCACTACAGCGTCTCAGCCATTGACGATACCTCCAATGCAGATCCATCCTGACCAATCTGCCCTTTTTCAGGCCATACCTACAATGCTTTGCTCCTCATCATGCACATTTGCAGATTAACGCTTGAAACAGCTTAGGCACTGCGAGGCTCAGTGAGGTGGAGAAAGTCACAAAACAATGGATAGACACACACAAACACATACATATATATATTGCCATGTTGTGCAAACATGGGGATGGTTGGCATTCCTGCCTGCCACCTTGGTCCCAATATCAGCTCAAGCATTGTTAATGTGTGCTCCTTGTGCAGGAGCTAGTAGCATGCTCTGATGTTAACGCCCACTTATTCTGCCGGTGCTGTCAGCGTAACTCCCTATCCAGCTGAGGATAGTGGAGCCTGTCTGTGTGGCTGATGGGTGTTTGTGCCCTTGTTGGTCGATTCATTGGGGTTTCACATGTTGGTACCTGCATTGTGGGCTAAAGTTCAGCCACAGGGACATGTAATGCATAATCCACAACCCAGATCCTAACCTGTGACCCTCTACTCATATACACACCAACTGTGTGCATGGAGCCACAGTGCTGCTATATGGTTGCAACACTCCCTGGGGCAGACCTTGGCACATGTTGCATTGCACACTGTGCACAGGACCATGGTATGACTTTGGTCTGCTGCAGGTGGGTGTCACTGCCCCCTCTGCCAACCCCCTATACCATGCTGACATGCCCGTGTGCTGTCCATGTTGGTGATGTGAAGTCCCAGCCCATCCAAAATGCCAGTTGGGATGCCTAGGGAATAAGGTCTAGATGGGGGGGGACAGAGGCATTCATGGATGGGCACACATCCCCCCCCCACAACCATATGACGCTGCAGGGACCCCATCACTGCCTGCCAAAATGATGCGTCTTCAACCTGTGGAAGAGACGGCTGAGGAGTGTTATGTTAGATATCTAGAAAATATTGCCTGGAGTTGATTGGGTAAAAGTAGATTGACTGTTTAGACCATCAAACTGTAGTAGGACTAAGGGACATTCAATGCAGCTACAGTGTAAGCATTGAGGACTACTGGGAGTGAACGATTTCTCAATCAATGCGTATTCAAACTCTGTAGTTCATTTCTGGAGGATGTCGTAAAGCGTAGCTAGGTTTCAGAAATCTTTGGACAGGTTCCTGGGGAACGGTCCATGAATCATTATAAATGAGGGGCCCAGAATATCCTCTCCTTGCCCAATACAAGCATTGGGGATCCTGTTTGTCTTTTGTGGAAACTGCTAGTTACTTTTGACCTAGATTGGCCACTGTTGATCACAGGATACTGGGCATGATGAGCCTTGGTCTGACACAGTCTGGCATATTTGCAAGTCTTATGTCATTATGTTCCACCTCGGCAACTGCCTGGTCCGCCCTATGCACCAGCAGCCCAAACTACATGACCCACATGCACCCTCCTTTGCTCCATTTGCAACATCAACACAGTGCCCTTTCATACTTGGGCACTATGCTGTTGCAGCTAATGGAACACTACTATCAATGTCTTGGGCTCACCTGTCTGTGCAGCACTTTGCATATGTTTAAATAGGCTCTCTCCCCTCAAAATGAACCCTTACCGACAGGTTTTGATATGCGTTAAGGTTCCTGACGTTAAGGTGCCTGCATTAAGGAAGTGCACCTTGTTCCTGCCCACTCCCCGGCCATTGACCCCTACTGTCCACCTACTCTCCACCCACCGGTACCGTTAACACACACTAAGGTGATATTTAGGATGCACTAAGGGTGCAAGTGTGCCGTTAGCATGTGTTAATGGCATACTTGCTCCTTTACCACCATTTAGTAAGCATACCACATGGTTTTGCTAGAGGATAGTCCTATCAGAAAAATCTGATTTATTTCTTTGACTGGGTTATCAGATAATTAGATTTGGGGCAAGTGCCAAATATGGTATACTTAGATTTCAGCAAGGCCTTTGACATCATTCCACATTGACAACTTTTAAATAAACTGAGTGCCCTTTGGATGGACCTTAAAGTGACTGGGTAAGAAATTGGTTAAGTGGAAAATGACTGAGGGTAGTAATAAATAGAAATGCTTACTGTACCTGAATGTAACTTGCCTTGATCTACTCCTGGAGAGGTGTGAGCTAAAAACTACTAATCAAATTTTTTATTGAAACTAATAACAAAAAACAAACATCTCTTGAAGGACTAGAAAGGGGGACTGTTACTTCTGGAGAGAAATCTGCAACTGTGAGTATATACTTCTGGTAATTTTCTAAAAAGAATTCTTTGTATTAAAGTTACTTAATCTGTGAACCCACTGTTTTTTGTTGGATCAGTTAGGGCCTAGTAGCAGCAATTAAAGTTTGAATTTAAAACACAGAGGAGAACTTTCTGGTTACATTTCATACCCAGCAGAGAGCTTGTAGTTTAAATTTAATAGTCACTCAGGGCCAAGTAACAGCAAAGTACTTTTAGTTTAAATTTAACATACAAAAGAGAGCTTTCTGGTTACATTTGGAACCCAGCAGAGAGCTTGTAGTGTACATTTAATAGTCACTCAGGGCCTAGCATCAGAAAAGTACTTTTAGTTTTAAAACACAGAAGAGAGCTTTCTGGTTAAATTTAGAACCCAGCAGAGAGCTTGTAGTTTAAATTTCATAAGAAGTTAGAGTCTAGCAGCAGCTAAGAGCTATAATTTAAATCAAATCAGAATTTAGCTTAGCACAAAAGGCAAAACGGGGTCTGTACTCTTTGAGCAACAAATAAATTCTTCTAGAGACCTTTACAAAGAGGCCTTCTACCTTGGGGGCAAGAGACCTGTGAAACCTTTTCAATAGGTGTTAACACCAGGTGGAAGATCAAAAGGCCATTTTGAAAGGCTCCTCCTATCCAAGAAAGGACTGTTAATTACCCAGGAAGTTGGTCACAGCATTACCTCAGAAGCAGAGGCATAGAAAGCTCAACCAGAGCTCTGTGATCCTCTGTCTTGAAGGACTAGAAAGGGGGACTGTTACTTCTGGAGAGAAATCTGCAACTGTGAGTATATAATTTTGGTAATTTTCTAAAAAGAATTCTTTGTATTAAAGCTACTTAATCTGTGAACCCACTGTTTTTTGTTGGATCAGTTAGGGCCTAGTAGCAGCAATTAAAGTTTGAATTTAAAACACAGAGGAGAACTTTCTGGTTACATTTCATACCCAGCAAAGAGCTTGTAGTTTAAATTTAATAGTCACTCAGGGCCAAGTAACAGCAAAGTACTTTTAGTTTAAATTTAACACACAAACAAGAGCTTTCTGGTTACATTTGGAACCCAGCAGAGAGCTTGTAGTGTACATTTAATAGTCACTCAGGGCCTAGCATCAGAAAAGTACTTTTAGTTTTAAAACACAGAAGAGAGCTTTCTGGTTAAATTTAGAACCCAGCAGAGAGCTTGTAGTTTAAATTTCATAATAAGTTAGAGCCTAGCAGCAGCTAAGAGCTATAATTTAAATCAAATCAGAATTTAGCTTACCTCAGCAGCACAAGACAGGGTACTGTGCAGCAGCCCTCTTTTAATAAGTGTTATTTCCCTCCCTCCCCTGGGATAATCGTAGCTTTATAGGTACTTACACATCTTAAAAGACAGGAGGTGCTTTCAGGTGAAGTTCATTACCCAATTCAGTCATACACTAAGGACCTGAGATTAATTAGGCTTCAGGTGAACAAGGTATATTAAACGTATTAGGTACAGTTTTATTGGTATAAATACCCATAGCAACCCCTAGTAAGTAAGAACTTAAAGATCTAGACACAAACTTAAAACTAAGATGCAGACAGCAGTCCAGCAGCGGGATGGGGGCTTTCCAGTCTTTTGCATTGAGTGTCACATGTATGATTTTCTCCCAGTTGGTGAGAGGTCTTACGTGTGCACTAGGTGCAAGGAGCTCTTTGCTCTCAGGGAACAAGTCCGTTCTGTAGAGGCTAAAGTAGCAAACTTGGAAAACATAAGACAGACAGAGAGGTACATAGACGAGACCTACAGGGATATAGTCCTGAAGTCCCACCTCCAGTCTGGCAGCATCCCTGTTGCCATGGAGGAGAGAGGTCACGTGACAGGAAAGAATCAAACTGGTGTGGCAGGAAGTGATCCTGTAACTAGGACCGGTCCTCCAGGTGATGAAAAACCCTCTCGCACCGAGGAAGTTTCTCCAGGGCCATGTGCCCATGAGGGAAGGGTTAGGACAGCCGTTATAGTTGGTGATTCGATCATTAGGCATGTAGATAGCTGGGTGGCTGGTGGACATGAGGATCGCCTGGTAACATGCCTGCCTGGTGCAAAGGTAGCGGACCTCACGCGCCACCTAGATAAGGTCTTAGAGAGTGCTGGGGAGGAGTCTGCTGTCTTGGTACATGTCGGTACCAATGACATAGGAAATTGTGGTAGGGAGGTTCTGGAGGCTAAATTTAGGCTTTTAGGTAGGAAGTTGAAATCCAGAACTTCCATGGTAGCATTCTCCGAAATGCTTCCTGTTCCACGCGCAGGACCGAAAAGGCAGGCAGAGCTCCGGAGTCTCAATGCGTGGATGAGACAATGGTGCAGAGATGAGGGTTTTGGATTTGTTAGGAACTGGGGAACATTCTGGGGAAAGGAGGGGCTCTTCCGAAGGGATGGGCTTCACCTTTACCGGGATGGAACCAGGCTGCTGGCATTAACCTTTAAAAAGGAGATAGAGCAGCTTTTAAACTAGATATTAGGGGAAAGCCGACAGTCGCCCAAGAGCGGATGGTTCGGAAGAATGTATCCTTGAAGGATACTACCAAAAGCAGAGAGGTTCCACAAAAGAGTAAAGTAGCCCAAATGCCCTCAAGTATGGAGCAGACAGAGCTTAAAGATCCCAATTTACCCATGTCTAACAATAGCCAAATTAACATGAATAAAATACATTCTCTAAAATGCTTGTATGCAAATGCTAGAAGTCTAAAGAATAAAATGGGAGAGTTAGAATATATAGCACTAAATGAAAGGTTAGATATGATTGGAATATCAGACACATGGTGGAAGGAGGACAACCAGTGGGACACTGTGATACCTGGGTACAAACTATATCGTAATGATAGAGCTGATCAAATTGGTGGAGCAGTAATAATAATGGGTGATTTCAATTACCCCGGTATCGACTGGGTCAGTGTCACGTCAGGACATGCTAGGGAGATACAGTTCCTAGATGAAATAAATGACTGCTTCTTGGAGCAGCTGGTTCATGAACCGACCAGAGGGGAAAGCCATATTAGACCTAGTCCTTAGTGGAACACCAGGTCTAGTGCAAGAGATAAGGGTGTTGGGGCCACTTGGCAATAGTGATCATAGCATGATCGCCTTTGATTTAATTAGTGGAGGAGGGATAGTAAGGAAATCCACAGTACTACCTTTTAACTTTCGAAAGGGAGACTATGATAAAATGAGGAAAACAGTTAAGAAAAAACTAAAAGGAGCAGTTGCAAAGGTTAAAGACGTACATCAAGCTTGGGTGTTGTTGAAAAATACTATCTTGGAAGCCCAGACCAGCTGTATTCCACGCTATAAGAAAAGTGGAAGTAAGTCCAAAAAACTGCCAGCATGGTTTAAAGGTGAGGTCAGAGAGGCTGTTGTTGCCAAAAAAGCATCTTTCAGGAAATGGCAAAAAGAGCCAATCGACGAAACCTGGAAGCAGCACAAGCATTGCCAAGTCAAATGCAAGGCATTGATAAGGCAGGCAAAGAGAGAATTTGAGAAGAAGCTTGCTGCGGAAGCAAAAATACGAAATAAAGACCTTTTCAAGTACATTCGTAGCAAAAAACCTGTGAGAGAGTCAGTTGGTCCATTAGATGATAAAGGGGTTAAAGGAGCACTAAGAGGCGACAAGGCGATAGCGGAGAGACTGAATGAATTCTTTGCTTCAGTCTTTACTGAGGAAGATGTAGGGATGTTACCCATGACTGAAGTGGTATTTAAAGGTGCGGAAGAATTGAAGGAAATATCGATACATCGGGAAGATGTCTTACAACTATTAGATAAACTGAAGAGTAGCAAATCACCTGGGCTGGATGGTATACATCCAAGGGTGTTGAAAGAACTGAAATATGAGATTGCAGACCTGCTATCAGTAATCTGTGAACTATCATTAAAATCATCTCTAATACCTGAAGATTGGAGGATCGCCAATGTAACACCAATTTTTAAAAAGGGTTCCAGGGGTGATCCGGGAAACTACAGACCGGTGAGCCTGACGTCAGTACCAGGAAAATGGTAGAAACCATCATAAAGAATAAAATTACTCAGCATGTAGATAGTCACAACCTAATGGGAGACAGCCAACATGGCTTTAGACAAGGAAGATCTTGTCTTACTAATCTGTTATGTTTTTTTGAAGGAGTGAATAAACAGGTGGACAAAGGTGAGTTGGCTGATATAGTGTATCTGAACTTTCAGAAAGCCTTTGACAAGGTCCCTCATCAGAGACTTTTGGCAAAACTAAAGAGTCATGTACTATTGTGGATCAGGGACTGGTTAAAAGATAGAAAGCAGAGGGTAGGGCTAAATGGCCAATTTTCCCAATGGAGAAAGGTGAATAGTGGTGTACCCTAGGGATCTGTGCTGGGTCCGCTGCTTTTTGACATATTCATAAATGACCTGGAAAGTGGAATAACGAGTGAGGTTATCAAATTTGCAGATGACACAAAACTATTTAAAGTTGTTAAAACCCAAGAGGATTGTGAAAAATTGCAAGAGGATCTTGATAAATTGGAAGACTGGGCATCAAAATGGCAGATGAAATTTAATGTGGACAAGTGCAAGGTTATGCACCTAGGGAAGAACAACCCAAACTATGGTTACACGATGCAAGGTTCCACATTAGGAACCACTACCCAGGAAAAAGATTTAGGTGTCATTGTGGATACCATGTTAAAACCCTCGACCCAGTGTGCAGCGGCGGCCAAGAGAGCAAATAGAATGCTAGGTATGATAAGGAAAGGAATGGAAAATAAAAAAAAAGATATTATAATGCCTCTATATCGTGCCATGGTGAGACCGCACCTTGAATATTGTGTGCAATTCTGGTCGCCGTATCTTAAAAAGGATATAGCGATTTTAGAAAAGGTTCAGAGAAGAGCCACCAAAATGGTAAAGGGGATGGAAGGATACTCCTATGAAGAAAGGCTAACAAGGTTAGGGCTCTTTAACCTGGAAAAGAGACGGCTGAGGGGCGATATGATAGAAGTCTATAAATTAATGAACGGAGTGGAACGGGTAAACGTAGATCGATTGTTTACGTTATCAGAATATAGAAAGACTAGGGGACATGCAATGAAGCTACAGGGTAAACTATTTAAGACTAATAAAAGAAAATATTTTTTCACTCAACGTGTAATCAAACTCTGGAATTTGTTACCGGAGGATGTAGTAAAGGCTGTTAGTGTAGCTGGTTTTAAAAAAGGTTTGGACAAGTTCCTGGAGGAAAGGTCCATAAACCATTATTAAGAAGTGACCGAAGATATCAATGCTTGACCCAGTACAAGCATTGTGGAACTTGTGTCTCTTGGGGAAACTGCTAGGTACATATGACCTAGATTGGTCACTGTTGGAAACAGAATACTGGGCTTGATGGACCTTTGTCTGACCAAGTATGGCATATCTTATGTTCTGATGTTCTTATCTCAGTAGGTACACAGAAAAATACAAACTACAATAGCTGCAACTCAAAACATGCTTAAAATCAGCAATAAAAAATCACAATCAAAGTGGTCTTAACCAAATATGCATCTACAATTTAGACCAGGTGTGCTAGGAAGAGGACTCATGTTCCCGCTGGGATAATTTAGTAACTTCACAAATGATATCTGAAGAAATCTCTGCTGCTGAAAGGTACTTATCCTTTATAAAAACCTAACAATGTGCCATACAATGTAATACAGTACAATGGCATGGATCAAAAACAATGTTCCAGCATGGTGCTTAGCCTGTTTACTTAAAAGCCGATACACATAGTTATTATAACTAAACTGAGAAAAATAGGGAAGAGAAAAATGCTTGGAAACCAACTGACCCACTTAAACACTGAATACACAATGCAAAAGAAAGTGGTCCATGGTCTCTTGTGCCCCTTAACAGTCTTCCCTTGGATTGCCCCTTTCATTCTTTTTTCTAGATTTTAGATTATCACAGACATACAGTCTACCATGGAAGGATATCCAAGCAATGTCTCTGAACTTCTTAGAAAGCCTGGACATGGTGACATTCCGAATCCCTTGTTGAAAGGCATCATTCTGACAATCCCTCAGTGTCAGATGAGGCTGAAAAAGAAGATCCTAAAAATATGGGAAACAAGATTCCAGCTATCCAAATCCTGCATCAGGCCAAGAATCAATATACACTTCCAAATACGCTTATTTAATTGGAAGACATAGGCCCGCAGACCTCCCCTCAGTGTCTCAAAAGAGCATCCTTTAGGCCTGGCTCCAATCTCTCCAGAATCTGCCATACCAGCTGGAAAGACTGACAGCCCACCAAGGGGAGCTTCCATCAATGACTATTCAAGTTGAATATGAGAAAAAGTAAGGAAAAGAAAACTATAGAATGAATCATACTTAGCCCCCATTTGCTAAATGGGAGGTAAGTTACATTACGTTGGACTAAATTCAGTCTATTATCCTATAGAAATCCAGATGGTAACTTGAATGTCTGTAGGATTTATCCCAGCTTGTCATGATTTCCATTCTAAACTGTGTCTGAAGAAAAACAGAGAATGAAAGAGAAAGATAGGCTAATTAGGTAAAAAAAAAATATTCTGAAAGTGACAATTTCTGGAAAAGATTTATTCCTGAGTGCAGTACTATAATTTCCAGCAGGCCTTGTGTTGGTACCCATAAATTATAGGTGTGGAGAATAATTTTCTGTATCCTCAGACGTATGAAAGAGCTTTGGTTTATAGATCTTTTAAAAATGCCTGTTTCTTGCAAGAGTTCAGTACCTAAATAACTTAGAAAAGGGATTTGAGAAGCAGCAGAGGAGGCAGGTGGAAATGGGCAGATAAAGTGGACCAAGTAGTCCTTATCTGCCAACATCTTCTACATTTCCGTGAAGAGAAATCTCATTACTGGTTGATTTCTTGCACATTTACAGAGGGCCCTTTGATTCATTTCATTTCTTCTCTAGTTCAAAAGCTAAGGCTGACAGAAAATTGTTATGAGTCCTTCTAAAGCAAATGGAATCTGATTTCAGTGTATAATAGAAAGGCAGATGTAAAGGAAAATTAATATTTTCTTTGGTGTAAATGAAGTAAATCAGGGAAACTACATCAAAGGATCAGTGTATGGTGTTAGTTTTAAGGTTAAACATGATACTAGAAATTAATTACTTTGTGAAATTGTGTTTGCAATATTTTTAAAACTAGTGAAACAAGCAAATCTCAGAATTTTGTCTCCTCTGCATATCTATTTGGGACAGATCTGCTGGTTCTAATTTGTAGCTGAAAATAGCAGGTGAAATTTTCAGAAAGAACTGGAAAATTAGGTTTTATTAGCTACATAACTAACTACAGAATGTTATAGATACAAATAATACTGTATGCATTTACCCAGTTGTCCATTTTGACAAAGCACGCCAGTCATTGGGAAGACAATTAGAACTCTGTGCTAAAAATCCCACACTAACTTGGTAGCACATGATTGGACAGGGATTTGGCAGGTTAGGAGAGGAATGCAGGCATTGATGGCATATCATGGTTAGCATGAGCATTGTGGGCATGTGCTAACCACGAATGTTGCCATTAGCCTGGGTGCACTTAATGCCATCTCAGTGGGTGGTATTAAATGCACTCGTGTGCTGGTTAGCTCAGTGCCATGCTTAGCAATGCACTAAAAGCAGAGGGACAGAAAAAACATGCCCCTAAAGTTAACACAGGCCTCCACCCTAGGTTCAGGGTTCAAACGTGAGCTCTTTAGTAAACATAGTTGATTTTATAAAATACCAGCACAAGAGGCAGGGATTGTGCCTTTAACAGTGGGCACAGATGTTTACACCTGCATAAAGTAAGCAAATACGTGTGCAAATTAAAGTCTTTTTATAATCACCAATTGTAATTGTGAACTCCGCCTGTATATCACTCTGACCATTCTCCTGGCTATGCCTACCAGTAAAGTACACATATTCATGCCAAAACAGTGATTGTTATTTTATAAGAAGATATTAATGTGTGCATGTGGTTACATAAGAACAATAATGACTTCATACAATTAACCCCTTAATGTGCTTATTCACAAAAGGATTATTCCAAAGAACCTGTGGTGGGTTTTGAATGTTAGGTGTTGATAGAGAGTGACCCCAAGGTATCTGACCTCAGTCTTCGTTTTAATTGTAGTGTTGGTCAGTGTTATTTTAGAGTGGGGGACAAATGTGGTGTCTCTCATTATGTAGAGTGTCTCCTTCTTGTTGTAGTTAATTTGCAGGTTGTCGTCTCTTAGCCAGTTGGTTACTTCAGTGAAATATTCCTGGTAGGCAGATAGAGTGGATTGGTTTGTGTTAATTGGTCCGTATATGTATATCATAATATCGTCACAACACTACAAAAGCAAGTACCACGCCAAAACCAGAAAACCAGTCCAAAGGCGTGGTATGGTGGAAAAACAAAACCTTTAATACATAAATGCCAACCCGACACAGGCCGTGTTTCGTCACACTTCGTCAGGGGCTTCTGTGGCATATACTAAAAACATAAATATAAACATTAATACTTGGAAACATAAAAGAACAGAGCAATAAACAACATATATGCTTAAAATTAAATAATGCAAATCATGAAAAAGTAATAAAACACATGATAAAAAATATTAAAAAGGATTCATTAAGATTAATATAAACCATCAATAAATAAATAATATTAAAATAAATACAAAACATCATATTAAAATAAATATATAACAAAAAGACAATGAGTGTGCCCAAATAAATATATGACTTATAAAACCATATAAATACCTCTATAAGAGACCAAAAACAAGAAGTCTTGTAAATGTGCTATAAATCTGTATGTTCTGGAGAAAGATGTAAATAAATAAATAAGTTAGCAACATACATTAAAATACAATCAAAGGCACATAAATAGTGGAACAAAGGAGTGGCCAATTAATCTTGAAAAGTTCCTAATAATGATATACACTATGGGTGAGAAAACAAAGGGCAGCAGGAGTGAGTGAGCGGAAAGGGAACTCTTGACGAATTGTTAAAAATAACCTGTGACTAAATTATTGAGAACAGGAAACATAAATTGAAAGCGAGCGAAACGGGCTCGCTGGAGGGCATAAAGGAAAAATGTCCAATCGGTAAAAAATGCTGTAGCATATAGAGATGTGACATGCAAAAGAGAAAGTATTAAAACAAAAGCCCAACGAGTGAAAGAACAAGTTATGCTCTACAAAACAAAAACAAAGCAGCAATCCATACTAAATTGTTACCTTCTCTTCAGCAGCCAGCACATGTATCTGTCAAGAACATTAGATGAAAAAACGTCAGCTCATGCGCATTGATAAAGGGACCAGAAGGGGAGGAGTCAAGATGATAAAAAAACATAGTAATCAAAGTAATTGCATGCCTCGAAACAAAAAACTGTGAAAAACATGGAATGAAATAAAAATAAAGATAGAAGGTGGGGGGCGGAGCCAGCTAAGGACCTGCATGGACGCCTAGAGGAGAGCTTCTGCGGACCTAACTAAAAATCCTGCCTCATCCTATCCTGAAGGGCAGTCTGGGTGCTGAAACTGTTCTATCTGCTGTCAGGGATGGCATGCAGTAAGCAAACCAAGTTGGAGTTCTCTAACTCACAAAGTTCTGGCGCTAAGCGGTCAAAAGTCGACCCACTTTCCCCACACAAGATGGCGACGCAGCGCGAGCATGATGAGGGGATACGGGAGATCCTTAGTGAACTTAGGGCAGTCCGTACCCGAGTTGATACAAACGGGGAGTGTCTTTGCGAATTGCAGGCGGACTCTAAGGAATTGAAGGAGCAGTTGATATCGCTTGCTGCCAGAGTGGAAAACATGGAATCCAAGGCTGCGGCGCACGAAGAAAAGCTGGCGCAGTTAGGGAAGGTGGAAAGGAAGGTGGAGGCCCTAGAATGGACTCTGGAGGATATGAACAACAGGGCGCGCAGGAATAACATTCGTATTACTGGAATCCCGGAAGGTGCTGAGGGCAGGGATCCAATCGTGTTTTTGGAGGATTTAATTCCGAAGTTGCTGAAATTGAACTTGGCCCTTCCTTTTGAAATTGAAAGAGCGCACCAAATTCCCGCGACGCTGATCCCGCAGTCAAGAGTGCCTAGGCCATTAATCCTTTGTGCTTTGCGTCATCAACAAGTCGTGCAGGTTATGAATGCCGCGCGGGCCAGTACGGCTCTTCAATTTGAGGGCCACAAAATTTCTTTTTTCCCTGACTTCAGTAAGCCTACGGTTGCGAAGAGGAAACAATTTCTGGCACTCAGGGAAAGACTGCAGCTCCTTCATGCACGATTTGGACTATTCTATCCTGCTCGTTTCCGAGTCAAGCTCAACAATGTAACTAAGAACTTTGACGACCCTGCGGTGCTTGAGAGATATATAGCAGATCAGGAGGCATTACAGATGCAATGACTGTCTGGCTCGATGGTGGTCCTGAAAATTTCTTGCCAGTGTTTAGCTGGAGAGGTCCTGCAGTGCGGGTGGTTCAATCCCGCAAGAATACTGGTTTAGGAGTGTTCCTTCCGTTTAATAAGTTTTGATGTTCCTAAGTCAGATGTGCACGAGGGGATGTTATGTTGTGGATGGGGCTTTAGTATTTCTGTAGTGGGAGTCTGAAGAGTTGCTTGCTGGGTCTAATGCTGGTTTACCCAATCTGGGGTGTGTGGGGGTTGTTTTTAATTTGTTGGGGTTATCATTGGCTCTCCGGGGAGTGCAGGAATGTGAAAGCCGGTGCTGGGTGGCCCGCAGTCTCTACTGGGCAGTTTTCATTGTACATATACATGAATGAGTATGGCTAGGGAGGTGCATTTACTGTCTCTGAACGTGAAAGGAATTAAAAGCTCGATAAAAAGGAAAAAGATAATTGCATATTATAAGCATCATAAGGCAGACCTGGTTTTATTGCAGGAAACCCATTTGAATTTGGGGGAGACTAAAAAATTGGAGGGCAGGCATTATGTGCTCCTGGGAGCTTCGCCATCTTTGCAAAAGAAAAATGGGGTAGTGATTCTGGGGAGGAGGTCCTTGGGCTGCAGAGTCAAGGAAGTTCATTTCGATGTGGAGGGGCGATGGGTGTTGGTTTCTGTTGAGATTGGGGAGGTGACCTTTACTATTGTCAATGTTTACGATCCTAACTCAGATGACCCCAATTTTTTTACAGAGTTAATTGGAATACTGCAGGAACACTCCACTTCTCCTTTGATAGTGGGTGTGGATTACAACGTCACACTCGACCCCCTGGTGGATAGGAACCCTGGGAGGGTGGAGAGAGCCGTCAGAGCATGAGTGGTTCTTACTTCCCTGGGGATGATTGACATCTGGAGGCTCATGCACCCTACTGAGAGGGATTTCATTTTCTTCTCTTCTCCTCCCCTCACCAGTCCTGGTCAAGATTAGATTTCTTTCTGGTTTCTAAAAGGTTAGTTCCAGGGGTTCGGAGTTCTGAAATTTTAGGTATGCATATTTCGGATCATGTTGCCATTTCTATACGGGTGGAGTGGGAGGAGGAAAGTTGTCAGCCGCGGGCTTGGTCCTTTAATAGATCCTTGCTAGCAGATCCTCTATTCCAAGAGGAAATTAGAGCAGCCATAAAGGGCTATTTTTGTACAAACAATCCAAAGGATACTTCGATTTGGGCGTGGTGGGAGGCCTTTAAGGCCTGCTTACGGACAACGATCACCAGTTTCTCCATTAAAGAGTACAGAAGGAGGAAAGCTAAATTGAATATCTTGGAGGAACAAATTAAGGCGGGGAGAGGCTCTTGTTCAAACAAGCAGATAGAGGCATTATGCTCCGGTTGCAAAGGCTCCGGTAGCAGTATAACGAGATCTTGAGCTCAGAAATAGAGCATGAATTATTGAAACAACAGTCTCAGTTTTATGGTGAGAATAACAAAGGGGGCAAACATTTGGCTAACACCTTAAAAAGGCGGCAGGAAAAAGCTCAAGTCGCGGTTATCGTTGATCATTCTCGCGGGACTCTGTCTAGCACTGAGCAGATCTTCGAAGCATTTTCAGAATACTATCAAAAGCTGTACGCTTCTGAGAGCCAAGCTGAGGCTGAGGTACTTGATGACTTTTTCAACAGCTAGATCATCCTAAATTACCAATGCACTTAGTAAGCGAGATGGACAAATCTCTTTTGAGGGAGGAAATTGGCAGGGCCATTACTAGCATGTCATTGGGTAAAGCAGTGGGCCCTGATGGTCTTCCATCAGAATTCTATAAAGTGTTTCGGAATGATCTTCTGCTCTATTTACTGATATATTACGAGGCTCTTGGTAATTCCCTATCGGATGTCGGCAATTTTGGGGAGGCTACGGTAGTTGTATTGGAGAAGCCCGGGAGAGATCCCACTCAGGTAGCGAACTATAGACCCATTTCTTTATTAAATGCGGATTATAAAATTTATGCCTCAGTTTTGGTGAGTAGACTTGCTAAAGGCATAGGAGGATTGATTCATCCTGATCAGTGCGGCTTCATACCGGGGAGGGCGACAGCTGACAATGCCAGACTGTTCTGCAATCTTTTAGAGAGAGCAAGTCATCTAGAGGAGGCCTATGTCGGTATCTCTTTAGATGCTGAAAAGGCCTTCGATAGGCTGGAATGGCCTTTTTTGTTTAAAACACTAGAATGGTTTGGTCTAGGTCAAAAGTTTGTCAATATGATTCGAGTCCTTTATTTGAATCCCAAAGCTCGAATTTGCGCGAATGGGGCTCTCTCACGTTCCTTTTCGTTATACCGGGGCACTCATCAGGGTTGCCCTCTCTCGCCCCTGCTTTTTAATCTGGCCTTAGAACCGCTAACCCTTGCAATACGACAAAAACAGGACATGTGTGGTTTTGTAATCGGGGATTGGCAAGTCAAAATTTCAGCATATTCTGACGATCTTCTGCTGTTTACACAACCTACTACAATCCCGGCGATTTTAAATTTAATTGAGCATTACTCTGGGTTATCCGGTTATAAAATAAATTGGTCCAAATCTGTTGCTTTTCCGATGAATAATAGGGTCACAGCAGATCAATTAGCGCCTTTCCCTTTCCGGTGGGAAACAGGTAATATTAAATATTTGGGAGTTAAATATGGCTTCCCCCTGGAGCAGGCGGTGCAAGGGAATGTGAATGACCTGTTGCAGTCCATAAAGCATTCGGTGTTAGCTTGGTCTCCCCTTTATCTTTCCTGGTGGAGAAGGTTAGAAGCTATAAAAATGACTCTAATGCCAAAAATTAATTACATGTTAGGTATGCTCCCGATTCCGCTGGCTTCGGGGTTCTATGAGAAAGTGGAAAGATGTTTATCTAGATTTCTATGGGGTGGCCGGCAGCCTAGGATTGTCCTTAAAAAGTTGAAAGCTGCCAAATACAAGGGGGGAGTCCACTTCCCTGATTTCCGGTCTTATCATCAAGCTTTCCTCCTAAAGCAAGGTGCTCTGTGGGCTTGTGAGGAGGATCTGGAATGTCAAACCAGTTTGGTTAGAAGTAGAGAAACGGATTGTATGTCCCTGCCCGTTATGGCTGCTCTTAGGTATGAAACATCCCGCAAAATCATTAGTAGGCAGAGTGGTTTCTGATACCCAGGAGGCTTATTTTTCATTGACGGGCCATGCGGGGTTTGGAGACACCCCCCCCCCCACACACACACTAAGAGATCACCTTTATGGTGGAATCCGAAGTTTAAAATTAACGGCAAGATGTTTGCCTGGAGGAAATGGCAAGCATGCGGTATCTGGTCTCTAGATCAATTGCTTGGTCCTGCGGGCTGGAAGGATTTTTGCACCCTGCAACAAGAGTATTCCCTCCCCGAGTCTGCCTGGTTTTATTGGCTGCAGCTCCAACACTGCCTTAAAGCAGTTAATATACCTGCTACTGTGCTACCGTCAGAGGATTGTTTAGTTCGAAGGCTAGTGGAGACAGTAGGATCTGCTGGAGCTGCGTCCAAAATTTATGCTTTTTTGAGAGATAGCAGCCCGCTTTACCTGCAGGGGCTCGAAAGAAGTTGGGAAGTGGAGGTGTTGAGACCTGTTCCTCGTAGCGTATGGCGAACCATATGGGGCCCTGTTACGAGGGTTTCCAGGTCAGCTGTGATTACCCAGTCCCTGTTCTTCTTTCTGCATCGGGCTTATATTACTCCTGTTAAATTAGCCAAGTGGGATAAAACGGCATCGGCCAAGTGTTGGTCCTGCCTAGTAGAATTTGGCACGTTCATGCATATGGTCTTTGAATGCTCTCACGTTCAGAGATTTTGGAAGCTTGTCTGGAACAAGATGCAGACTGTATTAAAGTTCTCTGCTACACTGTCATGGAGTATAGTCTGTTTGAGATCGACTTCGTGCGTATCTGGCTTAACTAAAGAAAATTGTTTCCTGTTTAATTTTATGATTGCTATTGCTTTAAAAGTTATCTTTACAAATTGGAAAGATTCACGAAAGCTTTGTATGGATATGTGGTGGAATCTTGTATGTCAATCCGCCAGATACGAGAAGTTGTATAGTAAACTCCACTATCCGGATAAAGAAGGTCTAAATACTGGCAGGTGGAGTTTGCTAGACAACTTTGCTGCTCGGGCTCAAACAAGTAGTGTCTTTAGTTTTGAGCAATAGTGCAGTGTTGTTCGTTGCGATAGAGTGTATGGCTTACTATTTATTTTGAGGTGCGGGCTTGCTATTGCTGATATCCTTAACACTGGTGCCTCGGAGAGCCGGGGGGGGGGGGGGGAGAGCTGCTGGGGGGGGAGGGAGTTAGTGTTTGGTTGTAATTATGTTGTAGTGTGTTTTGTGTGTTTTGGTGTACCGTTAAAGTATAAATAAAGAAATAAATAAAACTGCAGGCATAAAAGACTAATACACCACAAAAATAGTATTAATGAGGGTAATATATAAACAAAGAATAATATTTATAACCTGGTGTAAAAAAATAAAAACTGTCAGTGAATAAAGGGATAAAAGGCACGGCACAGGAGAAGGCATCCAGTATCAGCATCAAAACAATAATAGAATGTTATATTATATGAGCTATTAAAATTGTAGTATAAGAAAAACAGTCAATGGTATGCAGTCAAGGATATGCAACCACAAGATTAAAACTATAAAAGGGATAAAAGGGGGGGGGGGGGGGAGCTTGCCAGAAAGAAAAAATGTAAATGTGCCTCAAAGAAAAACTGATAAATCTTGGTCTAAATTTAGCCCATTGGGAACCAAAGTGTTTAATAAAAAAATATATTTCTGCTCTAATCTCAAAATGGTTTTATTAATGTCCCCACCTCTCCGGTTAGTTTTAACTTTCTTTATAACGAAAAAATTTAAATCCATAACTTTGTGTTCAGCCTCCTGCCAATGTAGGACAAGGGGTTTGTCAGTTAGACCTCGTTTAATGCAACTCTTATGTTCAATTATTCTAATCCTAATACTTCGAGTAGTTTTTCCAACATATAACTTATTACAGGGACACGGAACAATGTATATAATATTGTGAGTTTCACAGTTGGAAAAATCATCAATATAGAAAGTTTGATTTGTAGTAGGATGAACAAACTTGTTGCGTACGGGGATAGAGTTCAAACAAACGGAACATTTACCACATTGGTATTGTCCTTTATATTTCGACAAATATTTCCTTTCTGTTAATGCAGATGGAACCAAAAGATTCTGTAAATTAATATTGCACTTATGTGCAATGGTTAACCGCAAATCTTGAAAAGCTGGAAGGGTTTGCACCAAGTGCCACTCTTTCTGTAATATCTTTATAATACTGCTAGATTGTGATGAATATAACAGGGGGCATACTATTCCTATATCATTTTTCCGTGGTTTTATTTTGAGTAAATCATCACGAGAAGACTCCCAAGCCCTTTGGTATGCCTTATCAAGGTGGCACATGGGATAATGTCGTGCTAAAACCTCTTTTTCATCTCTTTAACCTGTAGTTGAAAATCCTGTGGTTTGGTGCAAATCCTTTTAGCCCTCAAGAATTGGCTGACAGGTAAATTATTTTTAAGTGATGGTTATGGAAACTTTTACAATGTAGAAGAGTATTTGTTGGTTGGTTTTCTATATAATGTGGTAGAAAAAACATCTTCTTTTTTAATGAGTAAGTCTAAATAGGAGATCTGAACAGGATCATAGGTCATCTGAAAGCGTAAATTCACATCCAATTGATTGACCCATTGATTAAAGTAAGTGAGTTGATCAACCGTACCTTTCCAAAGAATTAAAATATCATCTATATATCTTATCCAAAGAGAAACATTGGACTCGAAAAGGTGGGACTTCAAAAAACTTTGTTCAAAATGAAACATATATAAATTTGCTATATCAGGGGCCATCGAGGACCCCATAGCAACTCCCTTGATTTGCTTATAAAAAGAATCCCTAAAGCAAAAAAAGGTTTCACAAAGTGCTAATTGCGCTAAAGCCATAAGAAAGGCTGTTGGAATATGTCTGTGTGTGGATCTCTTAAGTAAACATTGTTCAAAAATGTGAAGAGCATCTAGCTGGGGAACATTGGTGTAAAGCAGTGGTTCTCAACCTTTTTTGTACCGTGACCCCTTTTACTATTGGTCAACTTGTGGTGACCCCCAATGATAAAATCAAATGCATCTCTCTTCCTTTACCGTTAACGCATTGTCGCTGTAATCATTTGTTGAATTATTAATATATGATAGGCCTTTGCAATATGTTTTTATTTATAAAATTTACTTATTTAAACCACAACAATTAATCACAACATCAAGTAACAATATTTGATTTCAAAATTATGATCATTTTGTAGTCAAATCACTAATATGAAACGGCTCCTCCCGTAGCAACGCCACCCACCGCCTGCATCCCCCCTCCGAGCCCACCGAAGATGACAAAGCATCGTATGACGAAGACGATGAGGACACTGACCTGCTGCGCCACCTACGAGAGTGTCTTCGCTTCTTCTTCGCCTTACCCCCAGCCCCTCCCTGCCCTTCCCCCTCCTTTCCACCCTCCTCTTGCCCCATGGGTAACTCACCTGCTACTGCAGCCATGGGCCTTGACACCCGTGCATCATCCTCCAGCGCCAAGCACCCACTGTCCGACTGAAGCACCTCCTCCTGGTCCCCCGTCGTCGCCGCAGGTGCCTCGCTCCGCACAACATCTGCAACACACTCGCCCCCACGCGTTGCGCCCCTTCCGCGCAGACCTGCCGCAGGCAGCCTCTCGGGCAGCATCTGTGAAGATAAAGCAGAGCACGCCGAGAGGGAACCTGCCATGGCCCAGGGAGAATGCCATGCTCCCAACCACTCAGCTCTTGATGATCCTTGGTCACCACCCTGCCAATGCTCCCAGGCCGCCGGATAATAGTCGCCCAGTGTCATAGGCCAGCCCCACTGGCCCCATAACCCATGCCCCACCTGACTGGCCTGCCCCACCGCTATGTCTTCCCCCACCCAAGGTACCGGCCCCAACCCAGCTGCCCCCCCCCATCCCAGAAGGCCCCCGGACTCCCTACTGATGGCTTCCTGAGACTGGCGCGAGCGTGGGGTGTCCCGTTGGCTGCAGGGAAGACGGAGGGCCCAGCGACATGCCTCACAGTGTGGAAATAGATATGGTCTATATGGTAGCGCGCTTGCCTCTGGGGAAAGTAGCATGGTTGTGGGTCCTGGTGGCGAACATGATGGGATCATCCAAAGTAACACTGAGGGACAATGCAGGCCCTGATCGGCTCCTTGAACTTCGCGTGCCGGTTATTCCGATGGGGCGGGTGTTCTTGCGTAGGTTCGCGGAGGCTACATCGGGGTCCTTAAGCCTCATCACGTCATTAGGGTATCGCAGAGTATGAGGGCAAACGTGGGGGTTTGGGATGAGTTCCTGAGAGGTTTTAACAGGGTATCTGTACTAATGGAGAAGGAAATTTCCACTTGGGATATGCAGCTGTTTACGGATGCGGCGGTGGTTTGGGATTGGGTATATATTTCGGCGGCTCCTGGTGTGCGGGGGCTTGGCCGTAGGCTTGGCGGGTGGCAGGCTTAACCGACAATATAGCCTTTTTGGAGCTGTTCCCAATATTAGTGGTTTTGGAGCTATGGCCTGACAAGCTGCGTAACCGCAAGGTGCTCTGGTGGTGCTACAATGAGGCTGTGGTTAGCGTGGTTAATCGCTCCGCTCCGCGGTGCTGGCGGATAGCGGCTCTGATGAGGGAGGTGGTGCTAGCCTGTTTAAGCTTGAATGTTTGTGTGAGGGCCAGGCATATTCCAGGGAGTACTAATAAGATTGCTGATGCTCTTTCACGTTTCAAGTGGGACCTGTTTCGGAGATTGGCATCAGAGGCGGACGTCGCGGGAGTGCAGATCCCGGAGCACTTGTGGCAAACTGGCCTGCGGATATGCTGAACCTGTTGCAGAGCTCAGTGTCATCGGCGACATGGAGGGCTTATCGGCATGGCTGTAGCAACGTGGTGGAATTTCTGGTTTCCCAAGGTTGGCGGCAAGGTCCTGTTTCAGATCAGCTCATGGGCCAGTATGTCTTGGTGGCTAAGGCTGCGGGAGCAGCGAGAGCATCTGTGAGGGCGCATCTTGTGGGGTTTGCCTTTTTCTCGAGGGCGATGGGTTGGGAGGCACCTGGTGGGGGGTTCTTGGTTCGCAGGCTGCTTTTGGGTTGGGAGCGGGCTCACCCCTCGCAGGGCGATAGGCAGCTGCCTATCACGCATCAACTGCTAGGGGAGTTGTGCGCAGCGATACCCTTGGTGGCAGCTTCAAGATACGAGGCCACGCTTTTTAAGGCAGTGTATTGTGTGGCCTTTTTTGGGGCCTTCCGGGTAGGGGAATTGGTGGCTGCATCCAGTGCGGAAAAAGCGGGAGGTGCTTTACGGAGTCAGCACGTGCAGTTGACCAACGGGGAGCTGCATATCTGTTTGGCTAGGTCCAAGACGGATCAGAGGGGTAGGGGGATGTGGGTGCACTTGAGAGCAATTGGGGGTTCCCCAACTTGCCCGGTGGCAGCTATGGAAGCCTACCTGCATGCTAGGCCCTGGGGGCACGGCTATCGCTTTGCGAATGAGGATGCACGACTGCTGCACGGTTTCAGTTCACAGCGGTGCTGCGGATGACGCTCCGCCAATTGGGTCTGTGTCCAGGTCAATTCGCTCCTCATTCCTATCGGACTGGCACAGCAACTAGTGCTGCGGAGGCTGGGTTGTCTGCACAAGAGATTCAGCGGATAGGTAGATGGCGGTCAAGAGCTTTCCAGGGGTACGTGCGCTTATGATGTGATGAGTGCATGACGGGAACTAACTGTGTATTTTCTTTTAGATGTCTGCCGGATTCCAGGTTGCTGCTGGATGGTCGGCCACTTGTTCGCGTTCTGGGCTGGTCAGAGAGCAGTTACAAGGCCAGTAGGGTCAAATTTGGGACTGAACGCCGCTGAGGTGACCGTCTCATGGCTGGGCGAGTGCGGTCTGCGGTGGATGCAGCTCTTGCCTTTGCTTTGGCACCATGGGCGCGAGAAGGGAGCGCCAGCATTGCTGTTGCTGCATTTGGGTGGCAACGACTTGTCATCCTGGACCTGTAAGCAGCTGATCAGAGCGGCAAAAAGAGATTTGGCTGATGTGATGTTGATGTTTGACAATGTGGTTTTATTATGGTCAGATATAATTCCAAGGCCTGCTTGCTGGAGCCACCGGTGGTGGTTCCGAGGGTTAGTTAAAATTAATCAGCAAATTGGCCGATGGGTGTGTCATAATGGGGGATTGCAGATTTTGCATCCCTGGGTCGAGGTGGAGTGTGCCGGTTTATACCGGCAGGATGGAGTGCATTTATCCCCGGTGGGGGTGGATTTGCTCCTGAACGATTGGCAAGAGGCCTTGGAGCATGTTGTGAAGGGAGGGGTAACTGGTCGCAGCTTGGCTTTGGGAGGTGGCTCAGGGTCGGGTGTCCCTAAGCCTGTGGCGGGATCCCGGAGGTGTCCGGGGTCCAGAGCCAGTGGCACGATGCAGGGCGGGGGTTGGGTACCCCCGACCCGAAAAAACCCTCGGGGCTTTTGCTAATAATATGGTGAAGCCGGAAGCGGGAGGGGGGGGGGGGTGGCATAGCCCGGGGCCGGTTCACAGCGGAAGCAGGCGGAACTCACCTTGCTACTCACACGGCTGGTGAGAGTTCGTTCCGCAGCCGGAACTCGGTTGAGGAAGGTGTTGTTGTTGGTGGTTTGTTGTTGGATAATGATGTTTGGTTAATAAAGCTGCGACCAGTTGGATTCCCAAAGTGTTGTGTTGTGGTCATTTCAGGGGGGGGGTTGGGGGTAGGTGAGTGGGGGGGGCGGGGACAGGAGCACCTGGTCCGCCATACCCCGGTTATAGAAAGGCCATGGGGCCACGTACCTGCTGGCCGCTGCTAACCGGGGGGGGGGGGGGCAGCGGGTGCGTGGTCCCAGCCCACGGGGAGGAGGAGTGTGTTCCCAGCATCAGTGGAGGCCGAGGTTTGAACCCATTGGCTCCCGCGGGTGAGTGAGGGGCGCGGGAGCCAATGGGGGATCGATTACACCGGGGGGGGCAGGCAAGGCAAGGGCTGTGCGAGCCAGCGGGATGTCAGTTGCCGGGGGAGAGCTGGTAGGTGGCTGGCGTCCCACCCTCCCACCCCTTGGATTGGGCGGGAGTGGGGAGGGGGGTTGCAGCTGGAGGGGTAAGGCGGGATCCCAGAGATGTCCGGGATCCGGAGCCGGTGGCATGATGCAGGGCGGGGGTGGGGTACCCAGACCTGGAGAAACCCTCGGGGCTTTTGCTAATAATATGGCAAAGCCGGAAGAGGGGGGGTGTGGCATAGCCTGGGGCCGGTTCATGGCGGAAGCGGGCGGAACTTAACTTGCTGCTCACATGGCTGGTGAGGGTTCGTTCCGCGTCCGGAACTTGGTTGAGGAAGGTGTTTTTGGTGGTGGTGGTTTGTTGTTGGATAATGTTGTTTGGTTAATAAAGCTGCGACCAGTTGGATTCCCAAAGTGTTGTGTTGTGGTTATTTCAGGGGGGGGAGGGTTGGGGGTAGGTGAGTTGGGGTGGTGGGCAGGGACAGGAGCACCTGGTCCACCATACCCCAGTTATAGAATATTTTATTATATGAGCTATTAAAATTGTAGTATAAGAAAAACAGTCAATAGTATGCAGTGAAGGATATGCAACCACCAAGTGCCACTCTTTCTGTAATATCTTTATAATACTGCTAGATTGTGATGAATATAAGAGGGGGATACTATTCCTATATCATTTTTCTGTGGTTTCATTTTGAGTAAATGATCACGAGAAGACTCCAAAGCCCTTTGGTACGCCTTATCAAGGTGGCACATGGGATATTGTAGTTAATTTGAAGGTTGTCGTCTCTTAGCCAGTTGGTTACTTCAGTGAAGTATTCCTGGTAGGCAGATAGAGTGGGTTGGTTTGTGTTAATTGGTCCGTATATGTATATCATAATATCGTCGGAATAGATGTGGGTGTTTAGGTTGTGTGATCTTATGATTGTGCAGAGTGGTTGCAGGTAGAGGTTGGAAAATATTACAGAGAGGGTGGATTCTCAAAGGACTCCTTGTGGTTGTTTTTATAGTTTAGAGATGTTAGTTTTGATCTTTATCTGCTGGTGTCTATCACTGTGTACAGTGCCTTGAATTCCATTGGTGTGGAGACATTGCAGTAGTATTTGGTGGTTTACAGTGTCAAAGGTCAACAAGATGTCCAAGAAGATTGGTAGAAAACCTTGATTGGCTCACTACATACCTTGAGTTAGGGTATTTATTAATGTGGCTGGTAGCTTTTCACTCTGTGATGTGGGCGGAATCCATATTGCTGGGGGTCTAGTAGGTTGTAGCTGTTGATATGATCTTGAAGTTGATGCTGTACTGTTTTCTCGATGATCTTTGCTGCAAAAGGTAGGCTTGCAATGAGTCCGTATGATGATGGGCCAGAGAGGTGCAGAGTAGATTTTTTTAGGGGTATGTTTACTAAACCGTCTTAACGTAGCAGCGGTGGTATTATCACGTGATAAGTGACGTTATCGTGTGATAACGTCACTTAGCATGCGATAACGTTACTTAGTGCACGATAATGTCACTTAGCGAGCAATAACGTCACTTAGCGTGCGATAACGCGGCATTAAGGCACACTAACGCTGTGAAATCCGGCTCTGAAGGGTGTAGTAAGGCAGCGCAGAGGGCAGAGAGAAGGGGTCAATGGGCGGAGAGTGAGAGGGGAGAGGCTCCAGGCACACTAACGCTGTGAAATCTGGGTCTGAACACTAATGCCAGTGAAACCCTCGTGTTAAGGCACATTTGCAGGAAAGAGAAAGCATTTCAGTCAGCAATGTACAGCAAAGCCAGGGAAACCCAAAAACTTGATAGTAGTGATGCATGTGCATGGAACAAAAAGGCAAATAAACATAGAAAATGACCTGAACCACATCTAAAAGCCCAATAACCAAGTTGGCCAAAAGTGATATTAATGATAAACATAAAGCAACACCACTGACAATGCTCAAAAAATAAGATATGTTTGGAAGGGTCTATTCTCTGTCCCCCTACAAAGTGAATGATCCCACATTGAAATAGTGCAGATCAGGGTTTTTTCACGTCTATATTGGGCAGGTTTATTATGGCGTGCACATGTGCAGTAACAGCAGAGTAGGCACATAGGAAAGGGCAACTGTACTGATGCTGTAAATGGGATATAGAGGGCTGCAGGGAGCACATGCTGTGGTCCAGCTGGGGCACAGTGCATGTTAGGCAGATGCCTAGGTGGCACATAGAAATGCCAAAACTATAAAGAAGCAAGACAGCAACTGACGAGGGTCCAACATGGGCATAAGTGTGTGTCCCACAGTGTCACAGGGGAGATTACCCAGCAGGTACCCCCAAGGGCACATAACATTGGCAGGCGGTGTGGGGGGGGGGGGGAAGCGCGTATGTCCAGGTAGGCACCCCTACCCAAGCACCCACACCATAGGCAGCTGCCTACCAGCATACTGGATGGGCTGGGACTGCGCACCACCAGCAGCACCGGCATAATGGCATGGCAGCATGGTGGCAGAGGGGTGCTGGTGGCAGAGGGGGCAGTGGCATCTGCCCACAGCAGACCATGGCCTAGGCCCATTTAGGTGGGTGTCGTGCAATGCAACAGACAGGCTCTGTCTGACGAACAGTCATAGTATCCCCAGGGAATGAACTGTCCCTGTGGCAACAGTGTGGTGCAGTACACACAGCCAGTGTGTTCAGGAGCATGAAGGTCACAAGTTCAAGTACCAGCTGTGGCTCCTGCCAACACCTTCCCCATATTTTACCCACTACTAAACTGTGGTAATAAAGATGGAACCTTTATTGAAGATAACATAAACATGCCTGAAATGCTTATATTTTAACCTACAGAGCACAGACACCATAAACATGTGCAAAACCTAGAACAGAGTTTCCCAACTGCAGTCCTGAAGGCCCAAACACCATTCAGGTTTCATGCTCTCTCTAATAAATATGCCTGTGCTGCATTTGTATGCGCCGCCCCCATGGTATGCAAATGTATCTCGTGCATATTCATTAGGGACAGCATGAAAACCCAAACAGTGTTTGGCCCACCAGGACCAGAGTTGGGAACCTCTGCCCTAGAGCAGCGGCCAACAGGGGCATAAACACCCACACCCACAGGCTCCACTATCCAAAGCCTCATGGAGAGTCAGGCTGTTGGGCCCTGCGCGCAGCAGCATCTTCCAATACTAGCACTTGCATACCTTAGCAATGCCACCCTAAACTTGGGAATACGTTACACATGTATCAAAAGGTTGCTATGATTAATGGCAGATAACAATTCCTAAGTTAAGCACAATTTGCTGATAGAGCTGCATCATAGCAACCTTTCTGATATCTGTGGAGTGTGTTTCATTTTTGGTTTCTGACAGTGTTTACCACCCCGGGGAGTGACCCCAACAGTATTGCGTACTATAGCCATGCTTGCACTGTGCCCAGGACTGGTGTGGCAGCCAGGGCTGCCAAAAGCTTCTATATTTGCACAATGCTGGCATAGGTGTGGGAGTGTGTGTCTGTCTATCCAGTGTGTTGTGGCTGCCTACACCTTACTCAGCCCACACTGCTTGCACTGTTTCCAGTGTTAGCCTGCCAATATGCATAATGAGGAGCAAGGTACTGTGGGTATGGCCCGGACAGGGTGGCCTGGGCAGGGTGCATCTGCACAGGGCATAGGGCAATCGCTGGGACATTGTAGTGCCCGGCCACCACCTGCACGGACAGATGATCAGATGTGGACTGTTGTTCTGCATGTGCATTGCATCTTGGGTACTGGTGGGTTTAACCTATCCTGTTAGATACAGCAGACAGTTTGTGCGGTGACCTGCAGTCTTTCTGTATCCAGCCATTGCTGAGATAGACACCAAAGAGGTATAGCCCACTGGTTAATACAATGATGTCCTAGGCAGAGGTCATGGGTTCAATCCCTCCATGGTCTCATTTTATTAGGCCTGTCCAAGGCAAGTCCTTTTCATTCCTGTGACAGTCATATCTCTGCAGATCTGTGCTGCCAGCACATAGTACCCTTATCACAGTTGCAAGCCATCCTTCTGTCCGTCTATCTGCATCTGCCAGCTGTGTAGCATCCTGTCTTCATGTGCTGGCTGCTACCCCATGTCCTGCACTGGTACCATTTTCTGCATTGCGGCTCTCCATGCTTGCCTCTCCTGTGTCTGCTCTGCATGGCACTACTACTCCTATGTCCTCCTATCATTGCAAATATCTTGCCACCTCTACCTCCACTGGCGGACACGTATTCCCATCCTCTTCCACCCACTGTCATTGTAGCACTTTACATTGTCAACACCCTGTGCATTGGTACAGCTGCCTCCAATATGTTTGTCCATTTTACTGGCTGCCACATCGGCTGCATGCAGATTTGGCAGGTCCATCAGCTCCCACCTCTACTTCCTTCTATCACTTGTCCATTGCCTTTCCTTGATGTTCTGTGCAGTGTTAGGTTACATACGTTTTTTGCCCTTACATTTCATGTTTGTCAACTTGGGGCACCTTACTGCCCTTAGACACCATATCTTGGGTCACCTTAACATCCTTAGGGCACCCTATATGGCACCTTAGGTTAAGGCACCTTTTAAGGTGCTTTATAAGGCGCCCTACAAGGCACCTTATATAGCGCCTTGTCAGCCTTGTAATGTGTTTTGTTTTTCAGCTTTAACATGCAATGTCCCATTAACGTGCACTAACTGGCCAAGGCACCCTTTAACACGCGTTACACGGCCATTGCTACCTTAACGCCGGTACGCCCACTTCCTTATATGGCATTACTCATGTTAGCGCTGCACTTATCGCCGGTAACATTACCGCGCTTTAGTAAACATACCCCATAGAAACATTGCAACAGAAAAAGACCACATGGCCTATCTAGTCTGCCCTTCCATATCAACCACTACAACAGTCCCCTTTTTTCTTTTAGAGATCCTCTGTGTTGCAGGAGAGTGGTATGAAAGTTTGATTGCGTGGTTGGTTGTTGGGCCATATTAGGGGTGTTGAGGTAGTGTGAGGTTTATGTGCAGTGATGAGCAACAGGAGTGCCAGCAGCATGTAAAGCAGTGGATAAATTGTGAGCAAGGTTCATGGTGGATATTCCAGAGGTTTGGGATTATGTGGTCCAGGGTCCGTGTTGTTTGTGCTGGTGGGATGACCTTCTGTTCTTGTTGAGGATCTGTGTCCGGAAAATGTGTGATGTGCAAGAGTCTGTATGGTGTTGTGAGGCCTTGCCAGGTAGTGGTGATGCTGTATCTTTCAGCCAGATGGTGTTAGCAGGGGGGGCCTAGAGATCAGTTGTTTCCAGCCCAATGAGGGTATCCAGTTTGAGGGGGTTTGGTGTCCTTGTATTGCGGAGACTGAAGCATCGGCGGTTGTGATGTTATGCCTGTAGTAGACAGACTTTGTGTTTTCTATTGTATTTGCTTATGGTCCCTGCCTAAGGACCATGCCAAAGGACCCTCTGGCGAGTCCCTCAGCCACAGGCATGCCTAAGCACCCTTTGTTTCAAAAACCCAGATGGTGCTGTATGATGGGCCCTGATTGGGGGCAGGGGACAAGAGTATCCTGTGTTCCTGCTCCTTTTTTGCTGGATGCCTATCAGGGTCTGTCTGCTGTGGCGCCCAAGCACCCTTTGCTTCAAAAGTCCAGATGGTGCTGTGTCATGGGTCCTGATTGGCCTCGGTGGCAGGGGGGGGGGGGCAGGAGATATTGGCAGGTTACATGTGATATTGGCAGGTTACGTGTGATAGGATCTGCTTACCTACCCCCTTGCACTGAATTGCCAGAGTCAGCAGATCCTGGTAGTAGGTGTAGGATTTCTAAGTTGGTGATTTACAGCTGGGAGAATGTTACTCAGTCCAGCCTCTGAGGCTTGAGAATCCTGATGCATTCTGGGACCTGTTGTTTGGCTGGCAATGTGTACTCTCAGCTAATAGGGACTGTACACTTGACTGGGATGCTTTTAGATAGGGACTCACCTGGGCTACAGCACAAATAAGATGACAACGGTTGGCTACACACTGAGTTCGTAGAGTGTGATATGTAGACAGTGCTGCGTTTCCGACATTCTTCTTCTGATAGACAGTGGAATGTTGTGCTGAATTCAAGGGGACAAATGTGGGAATATAAAAAGTCCATTGTATGGCTAACAAAGACAATTAATTTAGCTACTTCAGAGCTGCTACGAAATCAAACCTGTGACCTTTGGATCTGTAGTGATGATGCAGTGCTGCAGTTGGGAGAGACATCTGTGAGCATAGGCAGCAATCATTCTGACTGGAGGGTAGGCCAGTGTTTGAGTGGTGGATTTAATGCTGCATAGGGAAATTTTCAATGGTTATTTGGTTGTAGAGTTAACCAAGCCACTGTCAGCTTAATGCTCACAGTAATTGCAGAGGGCTACTACACCTCTGTGCACTCAATTCCCAGTGCAACCATGTACTGGGTGCAGCTGCTGATTTTCCAGATCAGTTAGTTGCAGCTGTCAGATTGTGACTCATGCCAGCCTGTGACCACGTATTTCCCATGTGCAGTTTGTGATCCCTGGTTGTAGCAATGTAAATCCAGACCTCATATCCCAGTCATCTTTGATCATAGAAGCTGGAATGAGTGACATTCTTACAGCTGCAAATATGTGAGATGGGGACTCCTCACCTTCCCCCAGGATAGGATGGCCTACTGGCTACAGATGCACACACCAGGCTTGCTCCAATCCTGGGCTGACCCCTTTGCATGCAGGGGCTCGTAGTCTTGCTTGCTTTGTTGAATGCAATTGAGTATGCAGAACTGCATATCCCAGCATGCAATGGAGTAAACCCAGGACTGGATCAGGCCTATCAGACATATCTGGAGCCTATTGGCAACCATACTCCAGGCCATAGTTACCACAGATTCAGCATGCTAGTGGGTGTGATTGGCCTCTGCAAGTTCTGTGGGCATTCAACTGACAAGAGCTTTGTGACCTTAGCAGCCTAACAGACTTGTTTCATAACACAATGTTGGTTCTAAGGCCCCCCCCCCTACATCACTATATGTTCTATAAGCAGAGTGCTGTTCATCTGCACTTATAGATGGCTCTCTGATATTACTGCATTGGATTTGGTCATTACAGATCCTTAGGTCAAGGGTTTGATTCTCAGAACATCGCTGAGGCACATCTATTCTTTTGCTGTGTTTCCCAATTCATGCCCTATTTTTTCTTCCCACATTTGTCACCCCACAGTCAGTGCAGGCATATTTCACTGTTCATCTGATGGTGAATGCATGAGAGGAACAATGCATGCATATCATACTGTGTGAACTCTGTGATTGACCACCCATTGTGGTTTCACTTGTGCTGTGGCCCAGGGTAGGTCCCTGTCTGCTAGCATCCCTCTGAGGTGTGCTGTCTCCATTAGCTTTTCAGGTGCCCAGCCTAGCCTAGTACATTTATTGTGTGGCTATATTTCCCATAACAAGCCCCATTATCATATTAGCTTTTCAGGTGCCCAGTCTGGCATGTGTGTCCCACTGCTGGCAAATGTAAAATAATGAGAAGTCACTTATCCAGTAGCCAGCCATGTCCATAATGTCCTTCCTCAAATGTTGGAACAGTGTTGAGTGATACAGGATGTAGGAATCATGAGTTGACTCAGCAAACCTGGCCACCACATTGTAGGAGATATTATCAATAGCAGATAAATACACATATATAAATACTCTGTCTGTCTAGGGGATACTGCTATACTCCTTTTTCCAGGATTCCATAGGACCATCTGGCAAACAAACTACATGATAAAACAAGAACCTGCCCTGTTCGTATGAAAATTAGATTTTATTTCTGATAGCAAAACTAGAGAAAATATTAGAATAAATTAGCTTTCTGAGGTAGTATGTTATTCAGCTCTATGTTACAATTACCGAAAGACCTAGTCTCTGTTTTAGAAACCATTGTCACTGATTCGCATGCACTCTGACATACAGTAAATTATCTGCCTGTCTAGGCTAGCCCCAACCTCCAGGAAATTAAAGATCAGTACCTTAGCTTGTGCCAAAACACCTGTGGCTGGGTCCAAGGAATTGTCTCAGGAACGGCATGACGTCAAAGTATTGCAGAGTTCCAATGTCAGCTGAAATGAACTGCATGGTCACACACTGAGCTGCAGGTCTGTGGGAGAAATTCACTCTGTCTCGAGGCTTTGGCCTTGAACACTAATTGACTTTCCAGCCAGAGAGAGACAGGCAGGAAAACAGTCTGTGTCAGACGTTAGAGTTTCCAGGTGCTCTGCCAGTCTCTGTGTTTTTCAGAGTACTGCAGAGGTGTTTGCTGGTCTGCGTCTCTCTGTGCTCTCTTCAAGTACTTTCTGCCTGTGAGTTCTTTCTGACTTTCTTCTTCTCTTTTGAGATCTGGGTTCCAGTGTACAGCCGTACAATTCTTTGTTTTGAAGACCTAGTGATTGGCTGGACTCAAACCCTGTCATCTTCAGCAAATCTGGTAACAACTAATAGGTGGTCCTTCTGCAAACAAAGGTACATTGTTCTAAAGTTTCTGAGGTGTCGGTTTATACATTATTGCAAATGCTAGCACAATGAATGTCTCATCCACGTTCTTCTGCACATAGTCCACAGGTAAAATACTTCTAAACTGACAGAATTACTCGATCCGCAAGTTTTAATGCTGAGTTATAACAAAGTAGGAATTCATGTTGTTTAATTCAGTCTTTGGTTCAGAGCAGGCCCCATTGTTCAGGCTTTGGTTCAGAGAAGGCCACATCTTGCAACAGGAAGCCATGCTAGTGGTTCAGGCATTAGTTTCTGAACAGGTACCAGCCCTACAACATTCAATATGTGCATGTTTGCATCTCACACCACCTGCACATTCAGGGAATGGTAGTGCTTCTGGTTATGGAACACCGCTTCCCTGTCTCTGAGTGTGATAAGTGCCACATGTGGCTCCCATCCTGTGTGGTAGGTCTGCAATTCTCTCAAATTTCAGTTTGAGGGTCACCCACTGTTGCCTTTCGTTAGGAAATGCAATGTAATTCCTAATCTAACCAATCATGACTCACAGTACTTGGTGGAGGCATTGCCAAAGGTGGAACTGGACATTCCTCCAAATGCAGCCACAGATGTTTGGAAGCAGCCAAAGGCAAAGAAATGTAGAGCACTCAGGAGCTTTATCATCCCTGGTATGGCATGTGACCGGATAGTAAGAGGTTTGAGGTCAGTTCTTATTTCATCATATAGCTCTCTTATGGCCCCTGTGCTCAGCCTGTACAGGGTGATCACCTGGTCCTCAAGGAGGATGAGGAGGGTGGCCCTATCTTTGAAGATACAGTATCTTCTGGGCTGGACTTTCCTCCTATGAGGATGCATGGTCTGCTGTTCTCCAGGCTGGTGCCCCTGTACATTGGCCCCCACCATCTGAGCAGGGGCAGGAGCTAGCCCAGATGTTGTGGGGCCCCCTCACCTGCCTCATGTCCTTCACCCTCGAGCAATAGAGCTACTTGTACCACTATATAGTAGGCCATGATATAACAAGGCAAGGGCCCCAGCCCACAGTAATTTATAGGCTGGACTGTGGGTTGGCCCTGCTGCACACACCTGACTGTGGTTTTCCTATTGCAAATGTCTGTTAGCAGGGACCGGGCCCAATTTGAGCTGGCATTCCAACTCCACGCAGCTGTGCCTCTAACGCCCACTAATCGAGACCGACAGTTGCATACTCCCGCTGACACCACTCACTTTCCGCCCAATCATGGCCATTCTCCACCTATTTTGCCCTTGTGGGTCTCAACCATGTTAAAACCCATTGCAACTGTGCTATTGGCGCTCTACACCATGCGAACCGCTACTGGGTGCTCATAACGCCCGCAGATGCCTTTAGCGTCATTTAGTAATTGTACCTCTATGTTCTTTACCTGTATCTCCTATTTTTACTTACTGTCCCAAAAGAGTTCTTACATATTCCCATGAAAATTTCTTAGTCATTCCATCCCATCACTAATTTAGACTGGTGTAGATCCGGAGAGCTTCACGTTTACAGAGTTCACTTACTGTAGAGATTTGATTGGAAAGTTTGTACAAAAATTTAAGAAGGGCTTGAAAACTTAGTTGTACCAATGCTCATATGCAGACTCTTTATAAACTTATATTACTGAATTTTAGATTGTTTTAATTCATCTAGTTTTACCCCTTCCCACATGTTTGCTGCTTGTTCCATTTCCCCTCGCCTCTGAGGATCTTAATGTATGGTTCATCTATTTGCCCAAGAGTTTATGTCTATTTTGATTTGAATGTGCAATGTCTCAGTTATATGTTCTAACTTTTATTATGTAAACTGCCATGATGCCAGCAAAGAATGACAAATAAAATAAATAAATAAAATAGATGCATGCAATATACCCTTATCTTTCTAGAATAGGACTTCATTATATTGCAATCAGTAGTTTTCTTTAAGGGATATGTTTACTGAAGGATAGTGTGTGTCTGAGCTGCAAAACTAGTGTGGAGACCTGTGCTAATGTTAGGGTGCATATACACCTGCCCCCCCCCCCCCCCTGCTGTTAGCTCATTGCTAACACACTGCACCACACTAACCGGCTCAGGGTGTACTTACTGAGACCCCTCAGGTGGTGTTAAGTTTACCTGCACTAATGGAAACATTCACACTTAGCACATACCTATAATGCCTACTTTAGCTGTAATGTGAAATCAATGGCACACTTAATGCAAGACTTTTAGCATGGGTTCCTGCACTAACTGTTAACACAGCGCAGAGCAAGTCCCATGCTAGTAAATACGCCCCTAAATTAAATTATTAGTGTGTCCTATAGAATGGTCTTCCAGAATACCAGCTTCACTGTCTTCATATTGTTAAGAATGTAAAGGGTGGCCAAAACAAGCACTTTTTAAAAAACATCTGTGCCAGAAACCAGCTGTAATTGCCGATGTGCAAATTCTGGCTGTGCATGTTCATTCCCTTTATGAAATGGAGGATATATGTGTAGCTTCTTGATCTGCTCAGGCCATATCCAAACCACACCCCCCAATACATGCCCTTGCAATTGCTATGTATCGTGGACATCCACTAAACTGAGTCTTGTCTAAAATCATTGGGCCCAATATTCAATTGGGACAGCTATGCGCCACTGCGATGCATAGCCATCGCCACCGACCTCTAACCACGGATATTCAATGCTGGGGTCATATGCATCGCAACCACCCTGCAGGACTGCAACTCCACTCGCTAGATCATGAGACAATCTGCTGATAGAATTGTGCACATGCTTTGACCAGTCAATCTGTATATATTAAATAAATAAATCTGTAAATAGTTGCGAGCTGACCACGTCACCTGTGACACCTAGCTTGCCTGTACATAGTTACCCTGTCAGTCCTGTATAGAAACCCCTGTTCATTGTAAGTCCAGTTGTGGGCTCTGCCTGCGCTGCACGAGTTGTTAAATGTAAACCACGCTGATTTTAAAGAGCATGGTATAAAAAAGAGATAAAATAAAATAAAATAAATAAATATGCGTCCCCGGCATTGAATATCCAGGGTCACTGCACAGCCTCTGATGCCACAGAAGCTAACCGGGTAGTGGCGATATTGCACCACTAACCGGTTAGCTCCTACAGGTAAAACTAGTCCTTAATCACCTCCCGTCTTGACTACTGTAACCTACTCCTTGCTGGTCTCCCTTTGAGTCATCTCTCTCCCCTTGAATCTGTTCAACACTCCGCTGCATGGCTAATCTTCCGCCAGCCTCGTCATACCCATATTACTCCTCTTCTCAAGTCACTTCACTGACTCCCTATCTGTCTCCACATCCAATTCAAACTTCTCCTTCTGACCTATAAATGCATTCACACTGAGGCTCCTCATTACCTTTCTTCTCTTATCTCTCCTTACAACACCTCCCGGGTACGCCGCTCTTCTAACCAACTACTTCTATTTCTGCCCTTCTCTCCTACTGCCAGACTTCCCTCCTTTCACCTTGCTGCACCTTACGCCTGGAACAAACTACCTGTGTCTGTATGCCAGGCACCTTCTCTAAACCTCTTCAAATCCAGGTTGAAGGCTCACCTCTTTGCTGCTGCCTTTGGATCTTGACTCACCTGATCTCCTTTTCCTTCCCCCTGTTTTTCCCCTGTTTATGTCTTCTGTGTTTGTCTTGATTAGATTGTAAGCTCTGAAGAGCAGGGACTGTCTCTTACATGTTTTGTACAGCGCTGCGTATGACTGGTAGCGCTACAGAAATGCTCATTAGTAGTAGTAGTAGTAGTAGTAGTAGTAGTAGTATAGGGATTGTGAGGATCTATTAGTAGAATTGCAAAATTGGCATTTTGTGTATTGTAATATCCCCTTGATCCTTTGATATTCATAGAGTTCTTTTGTCTTTTTCCTGGTTGATTTTAATAATTTAGGTGGCTTTTTACTAAGCAGTTAACTCAGGAATTTGGTTCTTTCCTCCACTGTCTCATCACCTTTTTCCTCCACTATGTCATCTGAGTCTGTTGATGAGGCAGTAGCTTCCTATAACACTCAGTTCTCCTCTGCTCAAGATGCTCTTGCTACTCCCATGCCATGTCCTCTGAGGAGTACTGTACCTCAGCCCTGGCTGTCTTCCACTACCCGTTATCTACATTGCTGCACCCGCTCAGTTGAGCATGCTTGGCTGAAATCCCACACCCTTGCGGACTTTCTACACTCAAATTCATGCTTGACTATTTCCAGTCTACTTTAGCACTCACCAAACATGGCTATTATCTCCTTCTGATTAACTCTCTTGCCACTGACCTTCGCCATCTCTTTACAACTTTCCTCAAGGTGCCTCCACATACGACCCCTCCCTCCCTTTCTACCCAAACCCTAGCTGACTACTTCCATGACAAAATTCACAAGATCACACTCTAATTCCCCATGAGGTTAGCTACTCCTCCTCCTTCCCTCTCTTCACTCCCAGCTTTCTCCCCTTTACCTCTGCTACCCTTTCTTCCTTTTCAGTGATCTCCGAGGAGGAAACTACTCACCTTCTTTCCTCATCCAAACTCACTACTGAAAGGGGGCCTGTCTGTACAGGGCTGTGTACACTGTGAGGGTGCTCAATAATAGTATATTACTGAAAGCCCTCAGAAAGAGTTAACACCACAGATTCAGTAGCTCAGACATTCCAAAGCCTATTGCTAAGGTGATGTCCTTGAGGGGGACTCTACATAATACTCTACTCTGCAGAAAGTTCAGATATCAGAGAAACTGTGGGCATGGAAGGAGGTGTGGCCTAGTGGTTGGGGCAAGGTACTACAGGCCGGAAGGTCGGTGGTTCAAATCCCACTAGAGGACAGCAACCTTGGGCCGGAAGGACTGGGGTTTCTAGTCCCACAGGTGCTCCTTGTGGTCTTGGGCAAGCCACTTAACCTTCCATTGCCCATATTCCCTGTAAGTATTAGTGTATGTGTCTCATATCCCCTCATGTTAAATGTATCCCCCAACCGCTTTGACCCGGTGAAAAGCAGGATATAAATGCAGCTAAATAAATGTTTACAGTACAGAAAGTTGCAGGGAAGAACTTTCTCTTCAATTCTGAAACACTTTATCAGAAATGCTTGCTTGTAGAATTATTGTTAAAGAAGTTATGTCTGGAAGTACATATATATCTCCGTCCTGATGATCTATACTAATAAGATCTGACCCATGACATGGGGATGCACATTATGAATATGCATTAGTAAAAGATGTAATATAATGCCTGACATAGAATAATAAGGTGGAAATTATACTGTGAGATGGCTCTTTGAAGCAATAAAAAAGGTGGTCCTGTGTGTAACACAATTGTGTGTGTGTGAATTGTTTTATTAATTATTATTGCTTCCTCCCTCCCTCATTGCTTAGAGTGAAGAGATCCGATCCCAAGAACACAGGTTCTGTTGCCAGTGGGGGGTTCTTTTGCCTGTGGGGGTTGATCCTATTCCCACCCATCTCCTTAGCTCTATCTCCACCACTGTAGTCCCTTCCATCTCTCATATTCTCAACCTATCGCTCTTTACTGCAACTTTCCCTGCAGCCTTTAAGCATGCTGTGATCACTCCTCTCCTCAAGAAACTCTCACTAGACCCTACCTGTCCTTCTCACTATCCACCCATCTACCTCCTCCCCTTCACTTCCAAACTACTTGAATGTGAAGTTCACCGCCATTGCCTCAACTTTCTCTCCTCTCAAGCTCTTCTGGATCCTCTACAGTCTGGCTTTCATCCTTTACATTCTACCAAAATGGCTCTTGCCAAAGTCTCCAGTGACCTGTTCCTGGCAAAATCCAATGACTTTTACTCAATCCTCATCCTTCTTGACCTTTCTACTGCTTTTGACACTGTTGACTTCAACCTTCTCCTTGATACTTTGTCCTCACTTGGGTTTAAGGGCTCTGTGCTATCCTGGTTCTCTCATTATCTATCCCATCGCTCTTTCAGTGTTCTGGTGGATCCTCCTCTACTATTATCCTGCTTTCAGATGGTGTACCCCAAGGATCTGTCTTGGGTCTACTCCTTTTCTCTCTCTATACTCAGTCCCTTGGTGCACTCATCTCTTCCCATGGCTTTCAGTACTATCTTTACAATGATGATTCCTAGATCTACTTCTCTACACCTGAAATCTTTCTGACAATCCAGGCTCGGATCTCTGCCTGCCTTTCTGACATTGTTGTTTGGAAGTCTCATCGCTGCTTGAAATTGAACATGGCCAAAACTGAGCTTCTTATTTTTCCCCCTAAACCCTCCTCTCCCTTTCTTCCTTTTTCACTCTCTGTGAATAACTCTCTACTCCTCCCTGTCTCCTCAGCTTGCAACCTTGGGGTTGTCTTTGACTCCTCTCTCTCCTTCTCCACACACAACCAATTGATAACTAAAACCTACCATTTCTTTCTCTACAACATCAACAAAATCCACCCATTCCTTTCTGAACACACTACTAAGACACTTATCCACCCACTCCTTAGTCACCTCCCATCTAGATTATAGTAACCTACTCCTTGCTGGTCTCCCTCTGAATCATTTTTCTCCCCTTCAATCTGTTCAACACTCTGGCACAGCTAATCTTTTACCAGACTCATCATGCTCATATCACCCCCCTTCTCAAGTCACTTCATTAGCTCCCTATCCATTTCCGCATCTAGTTCAAACTTCTCTTGCTGACCTATAATTACATTCACTCTGCAGCTCCTCACTATCTTTCCTCTATTATCGCTCCCTACCCACACTCCTCAGGAACTCCACTCTTCTGGCAAATTGCTTCTATCTGTGTCCTTCCCTTCTATTGCTAACCAGGGGCGGCCCAAGGGGGGTGCGGGGCCATGTGCGGAGACTCGGTGCGGGGCCTCATTTGCATAAGTGGTCTTATTTGCATAAATATTTGCATAATGTTACCATTCACTAACTTTTAGTAAACATGTCTCTTAATGAGTGTATGGATAAAGAAAGACTAAAAGATTTCTACATTACTATAATCCAGTGCCAACCGCCAGGCACATTAGGAACTACTACAAACGCTGCCCATTTAGAACCCATAGCAAACCCGCCGTATCCTGACAGCATTACCAGGACTCACAAAGCACCATACCCTACCTATCAAAAGGCAACACTGCAAATATTAAACCAATACATTTCAGAGAATACTGGGGAAAGAGAACAAGTGGCAACGTCAAATAGGAATTACATAAACAGAATACCTCAGCTCAGTTACACATGCAGAACATAGACCATCACCAAACAAGGAATCACAATTTAGAAACAGGAAGGCAATAATTAAACTGGGAACCCCAAAAGCCAAACTTGGAATGTACAACAACACTGTAGAAATAAAACTATAAATTAATTTCCTCTTGTACCAAACAAAGCACAGATGTTAATGATGCACATTTCCCAGAGCTGACATATTCCAGTTAATAAATTCAAAATAAAGAGATATCTTTCTACCTTTTGTGCATTTTTTTTTCAGTTGCAATTGGTCCAGCCACTTTCTTCTGGTTTCTTCATGTTTTCTGCTAACTCTCCATCGTCTGCTGTCCATTTGTCCTTTCTTCTCTCTTCTAGTTTTTTTTTCCATTCTCTCTCTCTCTACATCTGCTTTAACATACTAATCTTTCTCCTTTTGCTCTTTCCTCATTCCTATTTCATCCACACAAATTTTACCCTTCCATCCTCAATCCCCAATTACTCTCCCAATACCTGGCCAATTGTAGATTTTTCATCCCTCCTACACAAAATATTTTTCCCCTCTCCATTTTAATCTCCCAGCCCCATCCCATTCTAATCCTCCCCCAACATCAGCTCCCTTCTAGTTCCAGTCTCACACCCAGCATCCATTCCCCTATAGTCCCTGCATCAGCCCATTTCCAGTCCTAGCCCCCCATCAGCCCATTTCCAGTCCTAGCTCCCCCATCCATTTCCAGTCCAAGTCCCTTCATCAGCTCATTTCCAATCCTAGCCCCCCCATCAGCCCATTTCTAGTCATTTCCTAGCCCCACCATCAGCCCATGTCAAATCATAGCTCCCCTCCACTCAGCCCAATTCCAGTCCAAGCCCCCCCATGAGCCTACTTCCAGTTCTAGCCCCTCCATGAGTCCATTTCAATTCAAGCCCCCACCACAGCCCATTTCCAATCTTAGCTCCCCCCAACAGCCCATTTCCAGTCCTATCCTAGCTGTTCCATCAGCCCATTTTCAGTCCTAGCTCCCTTCCCTCACAGCCCATTTCCATTCCAAGCCCCCTCCCCATCAGCTATTTGCAGTTCAAGTCTCCCCTTCCACTCAGCCCATTTCCAGTCCTAGCAACCCCCCAACCCATTACCAGTCCTAGCCCCCCATCAGCCCATTTTCAGTTTAAGCCCCCCTATAACCCATTACCAGTCCTAACCCCCCATCAGCCCATTTCCAGTCAGCCCCCCATAGCCCATTGCCAGTCCTAACCCCCCCCCATCAGCCCACAGCCCATTGCCAGTCCTAACCACATCAGCCCACCTCAAGTCCTAACCCCTCCCCATCAGCCCATTTCCTGTCCTAGCCCCCCCATAACCCATTATCAGTCCTACCCCCCCATCAGCCCACTACCAGTCTTAACCCCCCCCATAGCCCATTACCAGTCCTAACCTCCCCCCATCGCCCATTACCAGTCCTAACCCCCCCATCAGCCCACTACCAGTCTTAACCCCCCCATAGCCCATTACCAGTCTTAACCCCCCCATAGCCCATTGCCAGCCCTCATCAGCCCACAGCCCATTGCTAGTCTTAACCCCCCCCCATAGCCCACTGCCAGTCTTAACCCCCCCATAGCCCATTGCCAGTCTTAACCCCCCATAGCCCACTGCCAGTCTTAACCCCCCTCCCCAGCCCATTGCCAGTCTTAAACCCCCCAGCCCATTTCCAGTATTAACCCCCCCTCCCTAGCCCACTGCCAGTCTTAACCCCCCCCCATAGCTCACTGCCAGTCTTAACCCCCCTCCCCAGCCCATTGCCAGTCTTAACCCCCCCTCCCTAGCCCATTGCCAGTCTTAACCCCCCTCCCTCCCTCCCTCCCTCCCTAGCCCATTGCCAGTCTTAACCCCCCTCCCTAGCCCATTGCCAGTTTTAACCCCCCTCCCTCCCTCCCTCCCTAGCCCACTGCCAGTCTTAACCCCCCCATAGCCCATTGCCAGTCTCAACCACCCTACCACCCTAGCCCATTGCCAGTATTAACCCCCCCTCCCTAGCCCATTGCCAGTCTCAACCCCCCTTCCTCCCCAGCCCATTGCCAGTCTTAATCCCCCCTCCCTAGCCCATTGCCAGTCTCAGCCCCCCTCCCTCCCCAGCCCATTGCCAGTCTTAACCCCCTCCCTAGCCCATTGCCAGTCTCAACCCCCCCTCCCTAGCCCATTGACAGTATTAACCCACTCCCTCCCTAGCCCATTGCCAGTCTTAACCCCCCTCCCTCCCTAGCCCATTGCCAGTTTTAACCCCCTCCCTCCCTAGCCCACTGCCAGTTTTAACCCCCCATAGCCCACTGCCAGTCTTAACCCCCCTCCCCAGCCCATTGCCAGTCTTAACCCCCCTCCCTCCCTAGCCCACTGCCAGTCTTAACCCCCCCCCCCATAGCCCATTGCCAGTCTTAACCCCCCATAGCCCACTGCCAGTCTTAACCCCCCTCCCCAGCCCATTGCCAGTCTTAACCCCCCCAGCCCATTGCCAGTCTTAACCCCCCTCCCTAGCCCACTGCCAGTCTTAACCCCCCTCCCCATAGCCCACTGCCAGTCTCAAACCCCCCCCCCATAGCCAATTGCCAGTCTGAACCCCCCTCCCTCCCTGGCCCATTGCCAGTCTCAACCCCCCTCCCTCCCTAGCCCATTGCCAGTCTTAACCCCCTCCCTCCCTCCCTCCCTAGCCCATTGCCAGTCTCAACCCCCCTCCCTCCCTAGCCCATTGCCAGTCTTAACCCCCTCCCTCCCTCCCTAGCCCATTGACAGTCCTACCCGCCCCTCCCTCGCATCTCTGTTAAGCCCGCAGGGGCTGATGGGAAGCAGGGGCTGATGGGAAATTTCCCATCTGCCCCTGCGGGCTTAACAAAGACGCGAGGGAGACTCTCTCCCTTCGCGTATCTGCAAGCCGGCAGAGAGGGGCTCAGCCGCGCCGGGAGAGTTCCGCCGGGCAGAGGGAGCCCCGTGGGACACTCCATGCCGCAGCGGCCAGCTTTTTTTTTTTTTTTAATTCAATTAAGAAAAAGCAGAATGTTCTTTGCGCGGGGCCCCCCGAAGCGCGGGGCCCTGTGCAAAAAACATTCTTGCTCAATGGACGGGCCGGCCCTGTTGCTAACTTCAGACTTTGCTCCTTTCACCTTGCTGCTCCTTATGCCTGGAACAAACTACCTGGGTATGTATGTCAGGTGCCTTCTCTGACCCTTTTTGAAATCCAGGCTGAAAACTCATCTCTTCACTGTCGCTTTTGGATATTGACTCACCTGTTCTCCTTTGTGTTTCCTTACCATTCCCCCTAGATGTATCCCATGTCTACAGTTACTGTGTAGTCTGTCTTGACTAGACTGTAAGCTCTGATGAGCAGGGACCGTCTTTTACATGTGTCTGTGCAGCGCTGCATATGTCTAGTAGCACTATAAAATGTTCAGTAGTAGTATTAGTAGTAGTAATTTGAGAGCATACTATTAAAGCATGCCTGCGCTAATGGTTAATATCGCAGATTAACACTGAGGCAGTAATTTTCTAATGGGGTACCTGGTTTAAAAGCCACAGAAGTGCTTACGTGTCTTTATAAAATAATTGTGAAAGTGTCAGAAAATTCACCTTTAATGCAGACATGGATTGAAATACCTGCTTGAGAGCAAGTGTAAGTGAATGTATATAAAGCTTGCAAGTACGCGCTTAGATTACTATACTTCATACTTAATGTACGCACGTGTGACTCCCACCTGCCTTCCATCCAGATAATGCCTGCGGCTATATCTATGGGCAAAGTATACACCTTTCTTTCAATACTTACTTTTATACCATTCAGGATATTCTACGAGACCATTTACACGCATTTGTAGCCACATAAATGTGAAAAGGACTTTATAAAATTACCTCAGGGTTTAATTTTATAAAGTTCTTTTTTTGCATATAGAAACATAGAAACATGACGGCAGAAAAAGACCACATGACTTATCTAGTCTGCCCTATCGACTATTACAATAGTCTCCTTTTCCCCTTAGAGATCCTCTGTGTTTGTCCCATGCTTTTTTGAATTCAGATACTATCCTCATCTCTGGGAGACTATTCCACGCACCTACCACTCTTTCCATAGAGAAATATTTCCACATATTACTTCTGAGTCTATCCCCTTTTACCCTCATCCTATGGCCTCTTGCAGCAGAGCTTGCTTTCAATCGAAAGAGGCTCTCCTCCTGTGCATTTATGCCATGGAGATAGTTACTAATATTTAGCACTTATATAGTGCCACGCACGCAGCACTGTACAGGGAAAAATATCTCTATCATATCTCTTCTATCCTGCCTTTCTTCTAAAGTATACATATTAAGATCCTTAAGTCTGTCCTCATCTGCTTTATAATGAAGACCACTAAGCATTTAATAGCCACCCTCTGCACTAATTCCAACCTGTTTATATCCTTTTGAAGGTGCGGTCTCCAGAATTGCACACTGTACTCCAAATGAGGTTGCACCAAAGACTTACGCAGAGGCATTATCACCTCCTTTTCTCTGCTGGCCATTCCTTTCCCTATGCACCCAAGCATCCTTCTAGTTTTTGCCATCACCTTTTCTACCTGTGTAGCTACTTTAAGATCATCAGACACAATCACGCCCATGTCCTGCTCTTCTTTTGTGGACAGAAGTACTTCCCCCCTACACTGTACCACTCCTTTGGATTTTTGCAGTCCAAATGCATGATCCTGCATTTTTTAGCATTAAATCTCAGCTGCCAAATTCTAGACCATTCTTCAAGCTTAGCTAGATCCCTCCTCATGTTATCCACTCCTTTCTGGGTGTCTACTCTATCGCAGATTTTGGTTTCATCCACAAAGAGGCAAATCTTACCCGACAGTCCTTCCGCAATATCACTAACAAAGATGTTAAAAAGAATCGGACCAAGGAAAGATCCCTGCAGCAGAATGAGTTCCATTTACCTGTACCCTTTGTCGCCTCTCCCTCAACCAATTTCTAACCCAAGCAGTAACTTTAGGGTCCATCCCTAGGGTGCTCATTTTGTTGATGTTGTCTGTGCGGAATGGTGTCAAAGGCTTTATTGAAATCCAAGTACACCACATCTAGAGCTCTCCCTCAGTCCAACTCCCTGGTCACCCAGTCAAAGAAATCTATCAGATTTGTCTGACAAGACCCATGCTGTCTCCGAACCTGTAATCCATTAGACTCCAGAAACCTCACTATTTTCTCTCTGCACAACTTCTAATTTACTCACCACAGAGATTAGTCTAACTGGCCTGTAATTTTAAACCACTTCCTTACTTCTGCTGGATTTCTGTACACAATAATTCAAAATTTTGCACTTTTTGTGATATTTTTCTGTATTGTATTTTAAATGAAGCATAACAATATGCTTTATTATTTTGGCAAACAAAACATGCAGAATTGTCCATAATTGAGACCTTTTGACACAAACGTTTGAATTTTGTTTGCAGAATTCCAGCAGGGTTAATTATGTGGCAATATGTATGCACATAAAATGTTTCTTATAAAAGTGTGCTAGGTGTAATAATACACACAGTGATATGCATGAGCGCACTTTTATTGTCAGTGTTATCTAAGGCATAGTCTGGTTGGAGCATGGGCAGCGTTGTGAAGTACACACATATATTACAAAATTCTTTACGTTTTGTGCACACTTCTGTTATCCAAATATGGGCTTTTGCACCTGCACTTGAGCAAGATCAATGTCTGTGTGCGGAATGTGTCTGCAGTTTGTCCAGGATTTGTAGTAGTATTTTATAAAGACAATAAGGTGCCTACTTATCTTTATAAGATAGGCTTACCTAGTTATCTTAGAGCATGATTACCTTCTTATTGTGTGCTAATTTTTGCATTAACTGACAGATGAAGAAGAGGATGGGAAATAGGCAGGGAAAGGGTGGAAATGATGAAATTAGTTCTTACCTGCTAATTGTCTTTCCTTGAGCCTTCTCCGGGCCAGTCCAGGGAAAGGTAGGGTTGTCAATCCCCCATAGTGACTGAGGACTGAAGACTTCAAGCTTTTCCTTGTGATGTGAAGCCACTCCCCCTGAGGTTAATCAAGCAGTCTCCTTCTGACAAAGCGACTAAAGAGAAAGAAACTAAACACAGCAGATTAACCCTGCACATACTGTTAACATTCTATAGTCCGTGAAAAACATTTACTACAACTTATTTGTTTTTTTTTGTTTTTTAAATATTTACATATGCAAGCTATAATAGCTGCCAGCGGTGTAGACTGAATACTGGAGGCCCCTAAGCATCCTCCTCTAGAAGATATAGACGATGTAATTCTGTAGAGGCCTGAGAAAGCGAACACCGATCCTACAATGCACGTAATAGATACAGAACAGGGTGGGACCCTGGACTGGCCCGGAGAAGGCTCAAGGAAAGACAATTAGCAGGTAAGAACTAATTTCATCTTCCTTATCGCTTCTCCGGGCCAGTCCAGGGAAAGGTAGGGCAGTACCAAAGCAGTACCTAAGAATGGGAGGGACCCGCCAAACCGGCGATAAGAGCTGATGCTCCCACTCTGGCATTGTCCCTAGTCTGGACATCCAATCTGTAATGCCTAGCGAAAGAATGCAGTGTAGACCAAGTCGCCGCTCTGCAGATATCCACTGGGGGAACAAAAGCAAATTCTGCCCAGGATGTTGCGAGAGCACGAGTGGAATGAGCTTTGAGACCCTCAGGTGGGGAAATCCCCCTAGCTTGATAAGCTGCTGTAATAGCAGAGCGAACCCAATGAGCGATAGAAGATTTTGACGCAGCTTGTCCCTTCCGTGGCCCAGTCCACTGGACAAAAAGTCTGTCCGTCTTTCGAAACATTCGTGAGAGCTTAATATACTTCTTTAAGACTCGCCCAATATCCAAATGTTTAAGCGCTCGATCAATTGGCGAGCCATCGCTCTCAGAAAATACGGGCAATGTAATTGATTGGTTAATATGAAAAACAGAGAGGACTTTAGGCAAAAAAGAGGGAACTGTTCGTAAGACCACTCGCTCCGGCAGAAATTGCAGATAAGGCTCTTGGCAAGATAAGGCCTGCAAATCTGAAATTCGTCGAGCGGAACACAAAGCCACCAAAAAGGCCGTTTTCCAAGAACACTCCCGAATTTGCGTAGCGCAGAGGAACTTTAAATGCGACCTAGACAAACCGTCCAAGACAATATTCAAATCCCAAGGAGGTACGATAGGTCGTCGAGGAGGACATATAATTTGCGCTGCTCGTAGAAAGCGGCGAACATCCGGATGAGTGGAAAGACGGCGATGTTGCACCAAGCCCCTAAAACAAGATAGTGCCGCGACATGCACCTTAAGGGTACTGAGAGCCAACCCCTTATCTAAACCCTGTTGCAGAAAGAGGAGAAGATGAGGCACGGTAGAAGCCAGAGGTGATACCTCTTGTCGCTTGCACCAAGCTTCAAAAAGACGCCAGACGCGAACATATCCCAAGGAAGTTCCTGGACGTTTAGATTGGAGAAGGGTAGTTACAACAGAACTTGCATAACCCCTGCCTTCTAAGCGAGACCTTTCAAGAGCCAAGCCGTAAGCAAGAAGCGATCCACTCGCGGCATGAGAATGGGACCCTGATGCAACTGGTTGATACGAACTGGAAGGAGCCACGGCGGAGCTACAAGGAGTCGAATGAGATCGGCATACCAGGGTCGACGAGGCCAATCGGGAGCAATGAGAATCACCTTCCCCCGGTGATTCGCTATGCGCTGAATAACCCGACTCAACATTGGCCAAGGCGGAAACACATAGAGGAGCGCATCGCAAGGCCAGGGTTGAACTAGGGCATCGAGACCTTCCGACATGCGTTCCCTGCGCCTGCTGAAAAAAACGGCTGGCCTTGGCATTGCTGTAGGAGGCCATGAGATCCATCACTGGCTGTCCCCAACGCAACGTTAGCTGATGAAAGATCGCCGCATTTAATTCCCATTCCCCTGGATCGAGAAGATGACGGCTGAGAAAGTCCGCCTGTAGATTTTCTTTGCCCGCGACATGTGCTGCGGAAATGGCCAGGAGATTGCTCTCTGCCCAATCCATCAATTGCTGGCATTCGGACAGTAGAGAAGGAATCTTCGTCCCCCCCTGACGATTGATATAGGCGACGGTCACTGCATTCTCGGAAAAAATCTTGACCGCTGTCCCCTGGAGCAGCGTTGCGAAGTGAAACAGAGCTAAGCGAGCCGCTCGGAGCTCCAGACGGTTGATCGACCATGAACTCTCTATTGTGGACCAAGTTCCCTGTGCAATGCTTGACTGACAATGAGCACCCCACCCCGAGAGGCTTGCATCCGTGGTCAGTAACACCCACGAGGGGTCTTGCAAGGGCATTCCCGCTGTGAGGTGCTCCCGAACTAACCACCAGTCCAGACTGTGACGGACGCTCTCGGGATAGGGGAGACACTGAGAGAGCGGATGAAGCTGCGGAGACCATCGTGTAAGCAACGCCTGCTGCAGCATGTGAGCCTTGGCCCACGGAACAAGATCCAGTGCCGCCGCCATGGAACCCAACAGTTGCAAATACGTCCAAGCCGACGGCGCCGTTAAGTTGAGAAACGCTCGGATCTGTTGTAGCAGCTTTTCCACACGAACCTCGGGCAAAAATACCTTTCCTTGTGCGGTGTCGAAATATGCTCCGAGATAAGTCAGCTGCTGCTGCGGTTGCAGGTGACTTTTGACTTGGTTGATCACCCAGCCGAGTTGCTCGAGAACTTGCACCACTCGAGCCGTCGCTTGAACCGAGGCAGATCGCGACTCGGCTCTGATCAACCAATCGTCGAGATAAGGGTGTACCCTGATCCCTTCCTTCCGAAGCGCTGCTGCCACAACCACCATAAGCTTTGTGAAAGTACGCGGAGCCGTAGCCAGACCGAATGGCAACGCTCGAAACTGGTAATGACCCATGGGGAGAGCGAAGCGCAAAAAACGCTGATGCGAACTCCTTATGGGAATGTGCAGATACGCTTCCGTAAGATCGATGGATGAGAGAAACTCCCCCGGCTGAACTGCCCGAACTACAGTACGGAGGGTTTCCATGCGAAAATGAGGCACCCGTAAGGAACGGTTGACCCCTTTGAGATCTAGAACGGGCCGAAAAGAATCTTCTTTCTTGGGAACCACAAAATAGATCGAGTATCGACCGCAACCGTATTGGTCCCGAGGTACGGGAACGATAGCTTTGAGCTGCAACAGGCGAGTTAGGGTGTCCACAATGGCCTGCTTTTTCCGACCGGGACCACAGGGAGACATTACAAAGGCGGGCAACAACGGGCATGCGAAATCGAGCGCGTAACCTTCCCGGATGACCTCCAACACCCACTTGTCTGAGGTAATGGTGGTCCAGACCGCTAGAAAGTCCTGTAGGCGTCCTCCCACCGGAATTAGCGGCTGGACCAACTGACCTTCATTGCGGCTTCTTATTGGAGGGCTGCGATGCCCCAAAGTAGGACCTGCCAAATCCTCTGGCTCCCCGAAAGGAAGTCCCCCGAAAGGAGGAACGGCCCCTGGAATAGGGCGCAAAGCGCGCCCCCCGAAATCTACAGGATTACCTTCCGAACCCCCTGCCGGAAGGAAGCATTCGGGAAGGTTTGGGTTTGTCCTCAGGCAAACGACCGCCCTTAGCGTCGCTCAAATCCTTAACAATCTTCTCCAAAGCCTCCCAAAAAAGCAATTTACCCTGATAGGGCAATTTGCTAAGTCTCAATTTGGAAGAAACATCCGCCGACCAGTTGCGTAACCAAAGGAGACGCCTGGCAGCTACCAGAGAGGCCATGGTCTTAGCCGCAATTCGCAGCAAATCATAAAAAGCATCTGCCATATAAGCAGCGGCTGATTCCAGTTTAGGTGCATCGGGAACTGCAGCAGGAGCATCAGGAGAAGTATCGCCTTGCAACCAACGAATGGAGGCGCGAGAGACATAAGCCCCACAAACGGCCGATTGCAGAGCCAAGGCACTAGACTCAAAAGCCTGTTTGAGTAGAATCTCCAATTTTCTATCTTGAAGATCCTTTAGAGCTGCAGCCCCTTCCACAGGAATAGTAGTCTTTTTAGTCACTGCGGATATAATTGCATCCACTTTTGGCATGCGAAATAAGTCCTTTACGTCCTGAGGAAGTGGGTACAGGCGAGCCAACGCTCGGCTTCCACGTAAGGAAGACTCCGGACACTCCCATTCTGAGTCAATCATCTGTTTGATCACTCTGTGTAAGGGAAAACACTTCTGTTCAGTTTTAACACCTTGCAGCAAGGGATCCTCTAAGGGTTCCTGAGAAGACGCGGGAAGGGAGAGATGGAGCGCTGCCAAAGACTGGGATATGAGAGCTGTGAGTTCTTCCTTACGGAAAACCCTGAAAACATTAGGATCCTCTCCTGGAGCTATCTCCCCTTCTTCCAACTCTTCTGTGTCCCACTCCCCAGGATGTCCTGTAAAAGACTCTGAATCCCCCTGCTCCTGCAACAGCGGGGCCTGAGACAACAAGGGATCTAAGGAATTCTGAACCATATCTTGAATATGAGAGGATCCCTCTCCGGGATCATCAGGCAGTGGTAGGGAAAGTGGCACTGACACAGGTTCAGAAAGAGAAGAAAACCGCGGAGGCTCAGCAGATCGCATAAGAAATGCTTTGTGCATAGCCAGAATAAAAGCTGGCGAAAAAAATGAGTCCATGTCCTCCTGAGGCAAAGTTGGAGCTGGGGAGGGTAAATCAGGTAAAACCGCCGCTCTAGAGGACTTCGCTTTCCGTTTATGAGGCTTTTGAGGCTCTGCCAGAGCACTGCCTGACGCCGGTAAAATGGCGGATTTTCCCGCCTTTTCGGCGTGAGGAGAAGGCTCCGGTGAACTAATCAAAGGCTTTTCAGCCATTGTTCAAAAACAACTCCGGGATCGCCAAAAAAACCCAGTAAGCTCGATTAAAAGAAAAAAAGGTTGGTAAACACGAAAGCAAACTGCCCCGGAGTCCGAGGGCCCGATCGCCGAAAATCAACACGGAAGAGAAAATAGACTAAAAACTCACCGCAGAAGTAAAACTGTGCCCGGCTGAATGGAGCACAGTTTAGCGGGACCACCGGCAAACTCACCGCGGGTAAGACAGAGGAGAAATCTGGGGCCCCCAGTATCACTCTGCACCGGGAGACGGAACAGTGATAGAGGCAGGCTCTACCTCACACTGTAATGACTAAGTCCCCCACGTCTCCTGCGGTCTTAAAGTGACAGCATATTTTAAAAGAAAGTTGAAAGGACTATAGAAGATTAGCTCTGCTAGAGCCAATCATAAATTTAAGAAAAGAAAAAAAGGGAAATTGAAACCATTACAGGTGTACTTTGAGGGAGAAGGTAAGTTTGATCCTCTCTAGTCACTGAGGACTGAAAGACTGCTTGATTAACCTCAGGGGGAGTGGCTTCACATCACAAGGAAAAGCTTGAAGTCTTCAGTCCTCAGTCACTATGGGGGATTGACAACCCTACCTTTCCCTGGACTGGCCCGGAGAAGCGATAAGGAAGGTGCTCTATACTTAAAATGTATTACAATACCTTGGATAAACTGATAATGCAGAACATTCAACACCGCCTTAATAGGTTAAGTTAGGTACATCCCCGTAATGTAATTCACGCAAGGTAAATGTGTTACCTCTGCATTAACTGTATGGGAAGACGCTGGGCACGCCACCAACAGTTAACTTAGTAGATTTGCAGTTACCACTTGTCAATGTTTAATACTAATGTATGGTAACTGGAAAATATGAACACACTATAGTAAAAATCTCCCTAAAAATCTCTAACATTCGCACTGAAGCATATTAGTTTGTTTAAGTGGAGATTTTTTTCCGCTACCATGGAAGTGCTACTACAACTACTACTATTAATCATTTATATAGCGCTATAAGGCATACGCAGTGTTGTTTCATACACGTATAGAAGACAGTCCCTGCTTGTAGAGCTTACAATCTAGTTAAGACAAACAGCACAATAAGGGGTTCAATAGGGAGAGGAGACACAAGGGGAACAAGAGAGGTGCTAGTCTTCAACCATGTACAATAGCTTCGGCATCAACCCATAAGGTGGGCCATATTTTAGATTTCAGAATTTTTCCAATTCAGGAATATGGATTTAAGTATATTACTGTGGTCTGATCATATAATACAGTTTGACATAAGGTTATTTCATAAATGTGCTGAAGTATCAGATTGGGCACAAAAATCTTCAAGAGGACATATAACTCAAGAAAAGTGTGCAACACAATTAGCTTCAGTGCAAGATACACTAATGAAACTATTGTGGTAACACTGGTAAAGACATAAGACCATTCTCTCTGCTTAATTTCAGAACAAGCTGCCCCAGAGAGGTTGGTGGAGACGATGAAACGTACAGTATAATTGTGCACTGCACTTGTCTTATGACTTAGGGGTAGTTCAGAGAGAAGTTAAGCATGTGGACAGGGCATGGAAAATGCATCTCTCTCTAATTCTGCTCCTTAAGCCTGGAACATACTACCTGAGTCTGTGTATCAGACTTCATCTCTCTCCCTTCTCAAATCCAGGCTAAAAACTCAAAGTGGCTTTTGGATCCTTATCCGCTTCGATTCTTATGTGCTTCCTCACCATTCCCCTTGACATTTCCTTGTCCTCTGCTGTTTGTGTTTCCGTTCCAACTAAATTGTAAGCTATGATGAGCAGGGACTGTCTTTAACATGTACTTGTTCAGCACTGCATACGCCTTTTAGCACTATACAAATCATCAGTAATAGTAATAGTAATTATCTGATGTTGCACTGCATGCAAAATCTAGTTTCTTGGGGTTTCAGTTTAATTTTCATCTACATATTTATTTATTTATTTGGCTAATCTTATATACTGCAAATCTGAAAGTCTAAGTGATTTACAAAAAACAACAAGGCCAATATGGCTTTACATAGAACATGAACTCCAAATCATTTGAACAAATATGTTACATAAAACAATGGTAAACAAGGTCAGAGGACTGACAATTATTGTTCATCACTTGAGAAATGCTCTAAATATAGGTGTGTTTTTAGTCTCATTTTATACTCTGACAGATCATTGATGGCACAAAGTTTATCTGGGAGCGTATTCCAAAGAGCTGGTTCGAAGAGGGAAAAGGCTTAATCAGCATGTCATGTATTCAGTGCAATAACTGTGGTTCTTTCATTCTAAGAAGAATCATTTGGAGCCTAAGAGCTTGCCTTATATGCCTCAAATTATCTGGCATGCATAACGAATTGACTCTACTAAGGGAAGAATTAGCTGCAATTAAACACAACTCTTCTAGGGTACAAACTGAACAAAATCCACCACCGCTCCAACAAAGAATCAAAGTGAGAAGTGTGTTGAGGGAACTTGATCTACTTCTGTTGTCAGGTGTTTTTTGAATAAGAGATTTTAAGCAGATTGCAGACAGGCCATTTGAGATTTTAAATGTTGTGAGAATGACTTTGAACTTAATTTGCTGAGATATAGGCAGCCAGTGCAGCTGCTTTAGAAGTGGTGTAAAGTGGTCCAATCCTGAGGCGTTGGAAAGGAGGCGAGCAGTTGTATTCAGAGCTAGTTGGAGAGGATGAGCGGCATACTTGGGCAGACCTTGAAGTATAAGATTGCAATAATCAGTGTGGGAATATGAGGGCCTGCAGGACAGAGCGAAGGTTTCGTATTTAGTTTGCGTCTACCTATGTTCTTAGTGTGTGATCAGAACTAAACATTCTAGTAGCATCGAGTATGCAGGGATCTGTAGTAATCCATCGTGTTCCGTTTTCCCAGTAGGTGTATGGATGTTCTAAGACCCACTGCAATATTCATGATGCTGCCCTTTTTGAGTGGTATCCTTGTTGTGTAAATTTTGTACATCAGTGCTGCAATGGTATGGTAAATTGCTGTAAAGAGACTGAGTGATCATTTGACATGTGCAGTAGTTTTCATACAAACGGCAAAATCAATGAAAATTGTGTTTTTGGTTCACCTCATCAACTAATCAAGTGTGCATGCTCAATAAATTTGCACAAATTGCTATTCCTGAACTTCATTTTCATTCTGTATGTGCACATGGCTGGACTCACTGGAACCAAACTCTGAGGGGGAGTTGTCAAAGAGTGGCCACCAACAACCAGCACAAAGCACTTAAGCCAATCTTGCTTCAAATGCTTGGCAAGCAGCCAGAGAAACCTATCCAACCCCATGACTGATGACATCACAGCAGGGCTGCAACAGACAATGAATACAAAGGAGAGAGAATCATTTGGAATGAGTGTTGTTGCAGTTTTTAGGATTCTAAGAGAGAGACAGGAGTTTAGTTGTGACAGGGATAGGATTGCAAAGGAAAAATAAAACAAAATATGCCAGCTTCACAAGGAACACTGGGTCAAAGGAGGACTTTATAGCTGAAAAACAAAACAAAACAGAATTGCAAGTCTGCAGTCTCTTTGACCAGCTATTTTTTTTAAAGTGCCATTAAGTCAATACTCATTCCTGGTGACTCAGCAGCCCATGGGATTTCTTGGCAAGTAGATTGCAAGGCCTTTTTTTTTCAAGGCAATGGAGGGCAAAATGACTTACCCAAAGCCACAAGGAGTGCTAGCGGGAACTGAACCCAGACTTCTCGAGTTGTAGGCTATTCCTCCACTCCATTCTTACTATATCTAAGCACAGAAAGAAGAGATTCAAACTCATTTTAGAAAGGAATATGTTCAAAAAAGCAGCCTCGTTTGGGGGTTTAGAACAAGTCAGTTTCACAACCTACAGTATGCATGTAAATGTTATTTATCGAAGAAGGGGAGAAGTATCTTCTGCTAATCTACTGAGGAAGGCTTTAAACTAGGATCATTGGGGATGGGTGAAAAAAGCCCCCATTTAAAATAAACACCCTTAGGTAAATAAAACATTAAAAAATAGTATAGAAAATGGGAAAAAGCAACAGCTAGAGAGCTGCATATACACATGCACATAACATGCAAAATAAACCTCCAGATTTAGAAGCTGGAATTGGAGACGTTGACTTGGATATAATGAAAATCACAAGACAAGGTACAGAGAAAACAATGACTGGGACATAGTTATACCAGGCTATATTGTACTCAGGAAAAACAGGGTAGGAAGAAAGGGAAGAGGGGTGGTGCTATATGGAGGAAGTATTGGGAGTTTATCTGGAAAAAAACAATGGAAAATCTGCTCACACTGGTGGATATACAGACCTCCATTGGAGGCAGAGAGATTTAATTGAAGACATTCACAATATTGCTATGAAAGTGGAAGTACTATTGGTAGGTGATATCAATTTAGTCGGAGATATCCCTGCTGCTGTGTCATAAAAACTACTGAGATCCTGGATTCTCTACAGGGAGAACTGTTCCAGCAGCTTGTAATGCAACACATGTGGGAAGTGGCAATACTGAACTTGGTCCTTATATGGGGAGAGTGTTTTCTGATGTTGCAGTGGGTGATTATCTGGTATGCAGTAATCACTGCTTGGTAAGTTTCAAGATTAGTACACAGGTGAAGATTGTTCAAAAGTCAGGATTCTAGACTTGAGGAACACTAAATTGGCATTAGCTTGATGAAAACATCTGGGGGAAGTACAGCAGTGGGCAAAACTAACAGGAGATATTATAAGGGCAACAAACCTTTTTGTAAAGAAAGTAAACACGATTAAGAGGAAAAGAGGCCACTATGGTTTTCCAATCTCAAGGTCTTTAGAGATGGACTTGTACCCCTTTGAAGTTTGATATTCGGTGATACTTGTTTTTCTGACAGACTCAAACAGCTCTTTTGTCTTCACCATTGTGAAAATGGAATAGGGAGTGAATGTGGCAATTTTAAACATTAGAGCCATCATTCATTGGTTGATTCAAGTCATGTGAGTACTGACAATTGATCACAGGTGTGTCTAATTTTATTGCTATGGGAATGTGGTCTCCTGTTCAAACTTATTTGAATTGTTTATAAGGGTGCAAATAATTATGTCCTGGCAATGTCCCAGTTTTTAAACTATTTCCTACTATTTCATTTTTTAATAGAGAAATCTATTTGCATTGGTATGATAGACAGACCTCCCTCACAAAAGGAAGAAGTGGACAGAGAGTTAATTGAAGACATACGCAGCATTGCTAGGAAAGGGGAAGTGCTACTGATAGGAGATTTCAATATGCCAGATGTTGATTGGCACATTCCTGCTGCAGTATCATCTAGCAATAAGGAGATCCTGGATTCTCTACAGGGAGAACTATTCAGGCAGTTGGTAACAGACCCCACACATGAAGGGGCCATACTGGACGTGGTGCTTACCAATGGTGAAAGTGTTTCTGATGTTGTAGTGGGAGATCATTTTGCATCCAGTGATCACCAGATGGTGTGGTTCAGTATTAGGACTAGGGCTGTTAGAATTAATTCAAAGGTGAGGGTCTTAGACTTTAGAAAGACTAACTTTGCCAAGATGGGCCAATACCTCAGGGAGTCGTTAGTGGGATGGGAACAGCTGGGGGATGTAGAAAAACAGTGGGCAAAACTGAAAGGGGCTATTTTAAGGGCAACCAACCTTTTTGTTAAAATGGTAAATAATGGTAAAAGGAAAAGGAGACCGCTATGGCTTTCAAAAGAAGTAGCTGAAAAAGTGAAGAAAAAGAGGGAGGCCTTCATGAAATACTAGAGATCACAGAGAAAGGAAGACAGGCATCTATATTTGGAAAAACTTAGAGAAGCTAACAAAGTAGTCAGGAAGGCAAAGATTCTAAAGGAGGAGGAAATAGCCAATGCAATAAAATGGGGAAGGGGGGTAAGACATTTTTCAGATATGTTAGTGAGAAGAGGAAAGGCAAAAGTGGTATTGTCAGACTCAAGAATGCAGGGGAGAAATATGTAGAAGCTGATAAGGATAAAGCGGAATTGCTTAACAAATATTTCTGTTCTGTGTTCACAATGAAGAACCAGGAGAAGGACCTCAGAAAACATCCACAAACAGGAACAGAAGCAAGGGACATCTTGAACAATTTTCAGAAGACTGTTTCGTGAGAAACTAGCTCAACTTAAAGTAGACAAAGCGATGGGACCAGATGGGATACACCCTAGAATACTGAGGGAACTTTGGGATGTTCTAGCAGCTCCACTGACTAACCTTTTCAATGCGTCGTTGGAGTCGGGAGTGGTGCCAAAGGACTGGAGAGAGGCTCATGTGGTGCCTTTACACGAAAGCAGAACTAAGGATGTGGTTGAAAACTACAGGCTGGTTAGTTTAACTTCGGTGGTGAGTAAATTATTGGAAATGCTGCTGAAAGAGAAAATAGTGAGGTTTCTGGAATCCAGTGGTCTACAGGATCCGAGGCAGCATGGATTCACCAGATGCAGGTCTTGTCAGACAAATCTGATTGATTTCTTTGACTGGGCAACCAGGGAGTGGGACCGAGGGAGAGCCCTAGATGTGGTGTATTTAGATTTCAGTAAAGCCTTTGACACTGTTCCTCACAGGCGACATATAAACAAACTGAGCACCCTAGGGATGGACCCTAAAGTTACTGCTTGGGTTAGAAATTGGTTGGGTGGGAAGTGACAAAGAGTACAGGTAAATGGAGCTCACTCTGAGGAGAAGGATGTTACTAGTGGTGTGCCCCAGGGATCTGTCCTTGGTCCGATTCTTTTTAACATCATTGTTAGTGATATAGCGGAAGGGCTGTTGGGAAAGTTTGCCTCTTTGCGGATGATACCAAAATCTGCAATAGACTAGACATCCAGGAAGGAGTAAATAACATGAGGAGGGATCTAGCAAAGCTTGAAGAATGGTCAAGAATTTGGCAGCTGAGATTTAATGTTAAAAAATGTAAGGTCATGCATTTGGGCTGCAGCAATCCAAGGGAGCAATATAGTATAGGAGTGAAGTTGTGTCTGATGATCTTAAAGTAGCTAAAGAGGTAGAAAAGGCGACGGCAAAAGCGAGAAGGATGCTTGGGTGCATACGGAGAGGAATGGCTAGCAGAGAAAAGGAGGTGATAATGCCTCTATAAGTCTTTGGTGCGACCTCATTTGGAGTATAGTGTGCAATTCAGGAGACCGCACCTTCAAAAGGATGTAAACAGGATGAAGTCGGTACAGAGGGTGGCTACTAAAATGATTAGTGGTCTTCATTATAAAGCATATGAGGACAGACTGAAAGATCTTAATATGTACACCTTAGAGGAAAGGCGGGATAGAGGTGATATGATTGAGATGTTTAAATACCTCTATGGCATAAATATTCAGGGAGAGAGCCTCTTTCAATTGAAAGCAAGTTCTGCTACGAGGGGACATGAGATGAGGGTGAAGGGAGATACATTCAGGAGTGATATGCGGAAATATTTCTTTACAGAGAGAGTAGTGGATCCGTTGAATAGTCTCCCAGTGGAGGTGGTAGAGATGAGGACATTAACTGAATTCAAAAAAGCATGGGACAAACACAGAGGATTTCTAAAGTTAAAAAGGGGATTGTTGTAGTTGTTGATATGGAAGGACAGACTAGATAGGCCATATGGTATTTTTCTGTCATCATATTTCTATGTTTCTATGTTTCTAATTGGTCTTGTTTTATTTTATTATTGTATGTGCCAGATATGTGTGCATATATAGTTCAAAGCCATTTCATTGGCTACTTTTTTTTTAGGAGATATTGGACATTATGGGGTTGAACTGCAAGAGTGCCAGTAATGTTGACAGTGTTGACCACAACTGTATCTTATCCCTTCTTTCATCCAAAGTATAAATATTGAGACTTTAAGTCTGTCCTCATATGCTTTATGATGAAGCCCATTGACTATTTTGGTAGCTAACCTTTGTATGGACTCTATCCTATTTATATCCTTTGAAGGTGCGGTCTCCAGAGTTGCACACAATACTCCAAATGAGGTCTCACCAAAGACTTATAAAGAGTCACTATCACCTCTTTCTTACTGCTGGCCATTCCTCTCCCTTTGCACCCAACCATCCTTCTGACTTTCACCCTCACATTTTCTACCTATTTAGCCACCTTAAGATAATCAGAAACAATGATGCCCAGATCCCGCTCTTCTTTCCTGGACAAAAGTACTTCAGCCCCTATACTGCATTGTTCTCTTGGATTTTTGCAGCTAAACGCATGACCTTGCAATTTTTATTATTAAATCTCAGCTGCCAAATTCTTGACCATTCTTCAAGCTTTGCTAGATCCCTCCTCATGTTATTTACTCCTTCCTGGATGTCTAGTCTATTGCAGATTTTGGTATCATCCACAAAAAGACAAAACTTACCCAACAGCCCTTCTGTAATATCACTAACACTGATAGGGACTGGGTTAGCATTTGTCCTGAATTAGCAAGGGAAACGTATAAAAGGAGATTACAATTTCCTTTACTTAAACCTGGCATATTGCTGTCAGTGCCTTACTTTATTTAAAATTTCCTTACAAGTTCCTTAAAATTTCATTGCATTGGCTCCCAATAGCTAGCCACCTAAAGTACAAAGCCCTCTTAATGACGTTTAAAGTCCTGCATAACCTCTCCACAATCTCCCTGGAGGAAATCATACATTGAACACCGAACAACAAAATGAGAGGAACACACATGACAAACACATTAATCACTCTGTCTGCAATAAGAAAGAGTTCCCAAGCTGCTAAGAACCGGGCGTTCTCATTATATGCACCAACTCTCTGGAACTCCCTCCCTGCCCCGATCCGCTCCATTTCCAACCTGTCAACCTTCATGAAAGTGATAAAGACGCCATGGATCACACCTGCCAGCCATAGCTCAGACCTACCTACTTCTCACTGTGATAGGCTATGGCCTACCATAGCCTGTAAATGTATGTTATGAAGCCTGTAGGTTAGGCCTGAGTCCCCACCCCCACTTCAGAATATTATAGCTAAGCAGAGCTGGAAAGCCATAGAAATAGAAATAGAATCTGCTTCAAGCTGCTCTGATAAGGATATAAAACTTTTCCATTGAGTTTGTTATGTTATCCACAGATGTATTTCAGAATCTTGCTTTTCACACAGTGTCTGTGCTGTGAAGTGAACTTGTAAGCAAGAAGCAAGGCAGAATGTTATGTCTAGTTACTGAGCATGGCTAGGAAGGCCTAAGAGCAGGGGGGGAGAGCGATGAGGGCCAGGTCAGAAATTTTCCATTGGATGGGGGGCCACCAGGACCAATGAGGAGTTTGTCTGTATAGAGCTAATGAAGAAAGCTATAAATGCTGTTGTTTTTCTGAAAGTCATGCTCAGATCATTTTGAAAGTGACAATTGACAGGTGTCTGAGCTTGTGCACAAAATAAACAGGTTTGAATTCTAGTAAATAGACTCCTGGTGTGTTCATTGCGTGCACTTCGCTACTACATCATGGTCCACTAACCAGCCTGTAGATAGTTCGCCCTATTTCTACCCTTGTTTAATATACAATGTTTATTGTTACAGCGCAATACCTGATGCTATTTTTCCGTTCTTTGACACTTGTTCTATGTAAAGCGTTGATACTTGTTCTCTGTAAACTGCCCTGATTTTGAAATAGTGTGGTATATACGATCAAATAAATAAATACAAATGTTTAAGTACAAATCTGTGAATGACTTGTTTTCAGCCTGGAGATCTGATTTCCTTTATTAATGCTAGATTACCGGTTGGTCTAGCAGTTAATCCCCCTGTATAACTGATAATCTTAGGCAGTTAAATTTAATATATGGCTTCTGATATAACACTATTACTTGATTTTTCTTTTAATGAATTTTTCTTTTTAACTTTTCTATTCCTTGCCTTTGTCCCTTATTATTGTGCATGGTGTTAACCCTCATTCATCTACCCCACTAGCTCTTTTTCCTATACAGGCTTCTGAAGGGTGACATTCTTTTCTCTTTTGACAAAAGGCTACCTTCACTACTGACAGAATAATTACATTTCACCTCCTTTAACACTGCAACTTCCTCTGTTCATTTCCTAGGATCCCACTATACTGGTTCCTTGCCCTCTCCATCACTTCTGCTCTTTAAATTCTTTCCTTCCATAGTCATCCTCAGCCCTGATCTGTCTAAAGCTACTATGTGTGGGAAACTGTTAATAGCTCTCCTGGACCTCATCAGAATTGTATCCCTCTACTGAACGAGATCACTTCTCATTTCATCATAGGGGTAAGATAGAGAAATGGTTTTGTTTGATGTAAGACTAAGGGATCTTCTACAAATACTCTACATTGATTATGAACAGGTCATATATCTTACATATCATTTACAGAACTAAAGACTTCTGCCTATTTCTAGAATTCTTTGTGTCCCTCCACCATATAAAGTGCTAGAGAAGCATGATCTTCAGAAACCATACTACCTTTTTTTTCCTATTTCTTTTCCCAGCAGCATGTAGGTAACAATTCCTTCCTTAGCATGAACTTACATCTAGCTTCTGCATAATATATGTCAAACTACTGTAAAAGTGCTGGGATCAGACGTAGTATGAAAGGGAAAAAAATGAAAGATATTACAACCAGCCTTCGTACTGAACAGTAGAGAGATAAATGTCCATAAGAGATTATGGCCTTTTTCATCCAAGGATGTTCTCATTCATGCTCTCTCTCGTTCACCCGCCGTCTCTGAGCCAAACAGAAGTAATTTCAAAGGTGAATAAAGCCATTATTTTTTATCACTATTTATTTAATCCTAAAAGATGAATAAAGTGTTATACAGAGACATTCAAAAGACAGTTCCTTTTTATTGGATCTTACAATCTAGTCAAGACAGACATACAAAACAGACTTAGTTAGGCCTTAAATTCTTGAAATTTGCTAGGATTGAGTGTGTAAATTTATGCTCTTAGTTTCACTAGCTCCTAAACTCAGAAGCTTAAAATATGGGTGATAACAAGACTGGATATACAGCAGGAAAAATGCTAGGAGCTTAGCACTGATTTTCAGCACTATGCGGCCAATATTCAAAGCCTTTAGCTGGGTAGCCACAGGAGGCCAGCCAGCTAAGGCTGCTCCATGATATTCGGCAGAACTATCTGGCTAATGCCACTGAATATTCCCCACAGACTGCCCCAGCAGTATCCAGTTCATAAGGGTGATCTGGGTGCAGATATGGGCTGTGTCAGTGCTAACCTGATAAGTGCTGACACCTATCTGGTTAGGAGATTTTCAGCTGGCACCTATCTAGCCAACCTAAGCCTCATGGAAAGCTGGCTTAAGTTGCAATCTGAATAAGTGTCAACTGAAAATTCACTATACTGGATACATTTTGGCATTTCTCTGGTTAGTGCCACTCAAGCCAGATATTCAGTGGCAGCTCCTATCCAGATGCTGGCACTGAATAATCCCACCGATATTTAAGCGCCATGACTAGCTGCCATGGTGTTTGAATATTGTCTGTTTTCTAAATCGGCCCAATGCACTTAAATTAAGTTCCAAAATCTAGGCAAATGAAAACGAATTCTGGATTTAGTAGCGTTCATGGCAGCATCAGCACTGGTATCTGGGTAGTGGTCGGTATTGAATATACAAGTGGAGCGGTCGCTGCAGGCTCTAACCGAATGGTGGAGATAATCAGTCATTCCATGGATAGCCTTCCTGCATTGTTCTGCTAAGTTATGAGACTAGTTATATGGCTAGTGACTGTAAATCTCTCTGTCATGGGCACTTATCCAGATATCATGGTCTACTATCTGAATAAATCCCTTTGAATGTTGGACCCTTTAATTTTAGGCTTCTAAATTCAATTGAATTTTCTGATTAAACATGAAGCTTCATTTTGCATAGCCATAGGGGGAGAAATTGGAACACCCAGGTTCTGATGTTCACAGTTCCTTTGATATTTTACGTATGGTTCTCCTGAACATGAAATCTTTTGTAATACAGGTGGAAAGACACTGGCAAATACACAGCCCATACAGGGGAAGCAATTTTACAAAACTATATGTAAACAAAAAAAGCAGCATCACTTGGTGACTTTTATGTCTAATTGCCAAAACTTAAGGAGTCTATTCCATAAGCCTGGATATACATCCATATAGCATGGACATATATCCTTGCTATATGTCCCCCTTGCTGTCCTCATGCAAGGCTCCCTGCACGAACAGGGGAGTTGTACGGGGAGCCTTAGATGGGTGCAGGAGGGGGTGGGTAGTAGTTAGAGCGAGGGCAGTGTGTGGGCGGGTCATCACCCTGGATGTACAAGGCCGATTCTGAAGTTGGCCCTGTATGTCTGGGCTAGGCCAGTTAGACGGGGGACTTATTCCACCTCAGAGTCGGAATAAGTCCCCCTGGACATGGGGTAGCGGCCAGTGGGGACAAAACATGGAGGTTTGCAGGGAGAGCCCCGCAGCCTGACCCTGGCTATGGGAGGCCGGATCTTGGATCTGGCTGCAGGGAAAGGACAGTCACGGTGGTGGCCAGCAATCGCAGCTCCTAAATGAAGCCGTAGTGCCATGGAAATGGGACATCATGGTATCGCGGCTCCATTCAGGAACATGTCAGGGGTAGACGTGGATGTGGCTGGATGTGGGGCCCAGCCTGCACATAAAAGCCAGTAGACCTGATTCTGAGGGGATGTTCACGGGCTGGACATCCAGTAGAGAATAGGCCTCCACATGTATAGTGGACTTATCACAAAATGATTGGGATCATTTTAGAAGCCCTGTTCCTGAGTTGGACTGAAAATGGACACTTACAAGTGCAAAGCATGGATATGTCATGTTCTCCCTGTTAAGAAACTTGTTTATTGTATACCCAAGTTATTTTTACCTGTTTATTGTAAGCACAAATCACTAAACTGAGATGTGTAGATTTAATGTTTATTGTAAACCGCACTGATCTTAAATAGCGCGGTATAAAAGAAAATGTAATAAATAAATAATAAATAAAATAATAAATAAATGTCCCCAGATCCAATTTAGAAAGTCGGGTATATCAGCATCTTGGAGTGGAGGCATAGCCTAGTAGTTAGAGTACTGGCTTGGGACCCAATAGACCAGGGTTTGATTCCCACTAGCAGTTGTTGTGGCCTTAGGCAAGTCACTTAACCCTCCATTGCTCAGAAAAATCCAGGTTATCAATGCCCCTATTTAATGTATGTTTACCAAGTTTAAGTTACAATGTAAATTGTTTTGATTGAAATGATAAAGCAGTATAAAAAAACCTATTAAATATCTAAAATAAAAAAAAATCTCCAGTGTTAGAACATACATGTAGCACAGGGGTATGGTGGAGGCAAGGCCTGGGTGCAGCAACAGAGAAGCACATCATGGTGTGATTTCAGAATGATACAAGCATGTCTGGCCCTGGTTGTTCAGGTGTCCATGCCCATACCTGCTCCTGACCATGAATAAGGTACAGAAAGGTGCTCATTGCATGACTGCAACTCTTCTAGAGGAAAGACCCGAATGCACTATCATTGCCACAGTTAATATTTCCTGGCCAAAGAAACCTGCATGTACTGTAAATACATACTCCAAATATATCTAAGGCTTGCCAGCATATGTCTGAGGATCTGAAATGGGAAGTCAGAATGTGTTTGTCTCTGAACATAGTCTCCCCCCTTCTAAACCACCTTAGCTGGGAGGTCCATGTATGTGGTTCTGAGGCCATTCAATTCAGGGAAGTCCAAATTTGTGAAATGGCCTACACCCATGTACATATCTGACCTTGCTATCTGCACGGAGTCCATCTCCAGACCTGATTACTGGAACATTCATTTTTCGAGGTGGAGACAGAGTGAATTCAAAAGGCACTTATACATGCCTCCCTTCACTGCTGCCACTCTCATGGGTTTTTGGATGTTCTGCTCTGGATGTCCCAGATTCTTCTTAGGGGTATATTTACTAAAGGATGGTAAGGGAGCAAGAGTACTGTAAATGCTTGTTATTGGCACCTTTGCTCGCTTAACACTGCGAGAATGCTGCATTAACAGGCATTAAGGGCTTCCGCAGCATTAAGGGAACAGGAGGCTAAGAGTGGGTGGCAACAGGGTGGAGAGTGGGGGTTGACCGTGAGTGGTCTCTTAACGCCTGTTGTGCAATCATGAGTTAGAGCCCTTTAATGCTGGGAACCCTAACACCAAGTAAACCTTGCGGAAAACAGGTATTTTGAAGGGAGAGGCTATTTTAACATCTGCAATGTGAGGCACAGAGAGGGGAGCCCAAGTAAGTGATAGTAGTGCTCCATAAGCAGCAACAGCATAGTGCCCAAGTATGAAAGGGCACTATTTTGATGGTGCAAATGGGGCAAAGGATGTGGCATGTGGGTCATGCAGTAGGTATTGCTGGTGCACAAGACAGACCAGGCAACTGCCCAGGTGGTACATCTGTGATGTCCATCATGATCCCACAGTTTCAGTGGTGGCACACAGGCATGTTGCTACTGCTGCAGAAAGGTGATGCACAACATGGGGCAGTCTAAGGGTCCCTGGTCCCCAAGGCAGAGACCCTGGCTGCTCCCCCCTGCTGCTACAGATGCTAGCTCCGGAGGAACAGGCCGGAGGTTCTAGCAGCTGTAGCTCTACAGGAGGCTGTGAAAAGCCACCATCCAGAGAAATACTACTGCTGTGGCTGTCATCCTCCCCCAGAGATATATCTGTTGCAGTTGGGGATTGGTTCCTGCTGATGGCAGTTGGTTGTGGGGCGGTATAGTCATTGATGTGTGCCTATGCCCTCCCCATCAGGATCTGACACCCTAGGCGCCCGCCAAAGCCACATGATGGACAGGTCAATACTGTGCCCCACCCCTACTGACAGCATTCCACCATGTCAGCATGGTGTGGGGGTATTGGCAGCAGGTGCAGTGACCCCCACCTGCAGCAGACAAAAGCCATGCCATGGCTCTGTGTGTTCTGTGCATCGCAACATTTGCCAAGGTCTGCCTGATGGGGAACATTTCAGCACCAGGGATAGCAGAGCACATGCTAATCTGACCCCACCGAGTCCAGACATAGCATGACGTGTGCCCACAACCCTCCAGTGGAGGGGGGCAGAAACAGCAAGGTGTGCACAACTGCACAGGTGCAGCATCAGTAAGGCCACATGCAGCACTGAACCGGTGCGTGTTCAAAAATGGAAGAGAAGGATGGAGTGGCCAACAGGTCGCCCACTCTGACCATTGGCACATGCCACTGGCCTAGGGAACCGTGTGGATCACTATGTGCGGACGATGGATTATGACACCACCACCCACACATAATGAGGGGATATGTGCTGGACGGGGGGGGGGGGGGGAATGATGCTGTGGAAGGAACGATATGCAATTGGAGAACAGGGCATGTCAGAGCCAAAATGCCTACCCAGCACCATCAGCAGCAAGATGATAACACCACTACTACCACTATACATCATTCATAAGGCACTACAAGATTACGCAGTGCTGTACGATCACATAGGAAGACAGTACTTGCCCGAAGCATGTACAGCATATAATGACAGACAGTACTATAGAAGAGATATAAGGGTACGATAGGGAGAGGAGACACAAGGTAAACAAGAGATAGGGATCTAACAGCAGCCCCAAGGAGGTATGCCTTCTGCATGTTTTTGAAGAGGGAGAGAGCTGAGGCATGTCATTCAGATAGAGGGCATTTGTGCAAGGCATAAGGAGCAGCAAGGTTAAAGGATCAGAGTCTGGAGATGGCAGTAGAAGAACAGAGTATAGAGAGGAAGTAGCAAGTGGAGGAGCGGGGTCCACGGGAAGGGATGTAGGGACAAAGGAGAGAGGAAAGGTAATGAGGGGAAGTAGAAGGGATGCATCTATAGGTTAGCACACATCACATGTGTGTTATGGATATGGAAACGGACAGTGAGTCAGTAAAGTGATAACAGGAGTGGGGGCATATGAGTGCTTCAGGAATGGTGGCAGATCATACGCGCAGCAGCAGTTTTAAGAGATGGAACTGGAGAGAGATGACTCTGAAGGAGACCAGCAGGGAGGAGGATGCAGTGGCAAGATGGGAGGTAAGTATAGGAAGGACAACAGTTCTTGATTTGTGTTCAGAGGGTATGTGTGAACCGGGGCCTCCTCCAAATGTGAGGATGCAGTCATTACCACACATCTGAGGCACATATGTTGCCACATCAGCCAGGAGGGGTTGCAAGATGTGAGGTTATGCCATGACTGCACCACAAGCACACACCAGGTATGAGGAACCAGGGACATTGTGCTACTTCCCCCATGGCATGCAATATGTGTGTGCCTGTCTCATGGGCTGTCCCACTGAGGTGACATATCCTATGAGTAAGATAGGAATGTTAGTTGCACCAGCAGCATACACAGTCATTGCGACATACGGACCGGACAACACATCCCTCTCCAACACTCACCAAACACACCTTGTCAGATAGGTATGGCACAGGGCATGCAGAGATCACAGAAGACATAGGAAGACGCTTACACATGCCCACATGCACCCTGTCAATGACCATAGCCCCACACAGGGAGTACTGCATCTATCTGGCAGCTTTGTGGCTCAATGCACAAAACAAGTGTGTATATGGGTGGGGGGTCAGAGGTTCAAGACCTGGCTGTGGAACATGTACTGCATGTCCCTGTGGGTAAACTTTATCCTACAGTGCAGATACTGTATCAACATGTACAACCCCCAATAAATCAGCCAGCAAGGCTACAGACACCCATCAGCCACACAGACAGGCTTCACTATCCATAACTGGATGGAAAGGTGTTAATAACAGGCATGAATGTCAGAGTGCACTAATAGTGCCTGCACAATGAGCACACATTAACAATACTTGTGCTGATATAAAACCAAAATGTCTGGCAGCCATGCAAACCATTCTCAATTTTGCACAGTGCGGCAATGTGTGTGTGTCTCTCCAGAGTTTTGTGGTCTTCTGCACTGCACTGTGCCTCTCATTGTCTAAGCTGTTTCCAGCGTTAGTCTGCAAATATGCATGATGAGGAGCAGAGGATTGTGGGTATGGCCTTAAACAGAGTGGTTTGGCCAGGATGTGTCTCCATCGGAGGTAGGGTCAATGGCTGTGACTTTGTAGTGCCTGTCTCTCACAGGCATGGCCTGGGTGGCCACAGCATTTCATATCCCCATCATTATGGAACACTTTTCCAGATACAATTAGAGCTATAACCGACTTGGCTACCTTCTGGATTCAACTCAAAACATTTCTTTTCATTGAGCGCTTTGGTGGTAATGAAGAAAATATCATCTTTGATCCAACATAACAACTGGAAATCAATTCAACATTCTCAAACTCTTCCCTTCTCCCTCCCCACCTTATTCCACACTAAGTAACATAGAGCTGAATATGTCAACATGAATGGATTTAAGTTTACACAATTGAAATCATAACTACTTATGTAAATTGTAAATTAGTTGTCAAAAGAGTTAAAAATTAATCATGTATATATCAGTGATTGTAATATATATTCACGCCTGTTACCTGTATTTGTTTAAAATGTTATTTATTTATTTATTTTATTTATTTCAATTTCTTATATACTGCACTATTCAGAATCAGCGCGGTTCACAAAGAACACAAAAGACCAGAACAACAGACTGTTCGGTATTACATATAACAGGAGTATCAACTTGGAAAACATGGGAGAACTATATACATAGAATATATAATCTGTTAAATCGATAACATGATAGAACTATTTACACAAGTTTGTGGTGTGACTATTATATTGCACTTCATAAAGGGTAGTACTTGATAAATAGGTTGAATTTAAGGGCCTTTCTGAACTGGGCTAGGTCGGTTATGGCACGGATGTCAGGTGGTAAGGAGTTCCAGCATTTTGGGGCGCAGAACATGAGAGCTCTGTTCGCTGTCGATCAGCTGCATGTTGTTATGGCTTTTAGCATTATTAGAGTGTTTTGCACAATTTGTCTTCTAGATCTGGTTGGTGGCACAGTTTGTATGATCTCGGTAAGTGAGTTGGCTGATAGACCATGGATGGCCTTGTATGTGAGAATCAAAGTTTTGAACATAAGCCTGCCTTGTATCGGGAGCCAGTGGAGCTGCTTGAGGATAGGTGTAACATGATCACTCCTGGATGCTCCTTGTAGAACCCTTGCGGCAGAATTCATAGCAAGCTGTAAAGAACTCAGGGTGGATTGTGGGAGTCCTTGTAGAATAGAATTGGCGAAATCGAAATGTGGTAAGATGAGTGCTTTGTAGATGGTTATGAAGTCCTCTGGGTCAAGTAAGGAACGTAAGTGCCTGAGTGTGCGTATCTTGAAGTATACAGCTTTTACAATATTATTTACGTGTGATTTCATATCGAGACGGTGGTCCAGCGTGACTCCGAGGTACCTTATTGTTTCCTTGGTGCATAGATCAGCTCCCTTAACACGTATATGTGATGGTGGAATGAAGTTGGGGTCTCTTGTGATAAAGAGAATCTCAGTTTTCTTGTGCTGGATGCGGAGGTTCTGTGAGAGGAGCCACTCTGAGACTGTGTCAAAGCAATTTATTATAGGCAATAAATCTGTTTGCATTGTGGAAAATGGCATGTAAAGTAGGATATCATCTGCATATATCATACATTTCACATTGAATGATCTGATGATATTGCAGATAGGCTGCATATATATGAGAGATGAAAGAGAGGACCCTTGCGGAACGCCTTGTTTTTGATGGAAGAGATTAGATTCTCCTGTTGCAGATTTTACATATTGCATTCTAGTATCCAAGTAGGATTTACACCATTCAAGTGCTGAGCTACCGATACCTTTTTCCTTCAGTCGTGCAAGGAGTATCTCATAATCTACCGAGTCAAACGCTGCTGCTATATCCAAGAAGATTAGCACAACGCCTTGTGGGATGTTATCTATGCTAGTGAGTATATTATTGAAGAGGGTGGTGATAAGTGTTTCAACGCCATGATATTCTCTGAAACCATGTTGAAAATGGTCTAGCGGGGCTGCGGAATCTATGTGGTCTTGAATTTGACATTGCACCTCTTTCTCAAAAATCTTTGCTAGTAGGGGGATACTAGCAATAGGCCTGTATGAGTCAGCCCTTTTTGGGTCTAATTTAGGGTTTTTTAGCAGTGGTCTGATGGATGTGATCTTTAGAGCGGAGGGGAAGGACCCGGTTGTAAATGAAAGGTTCATGATTCTTGCAATGAAAGGGCTAAATGCACTTCGGAGATCTTTGATCCAAAAGGCTGGGCAAGGGTCGGTTTGAGCGGTGGTAGTGTTGAGTGAGGTGATTGTGTCTTCAATGTGTTTAGCCGAGGGTGTGGCAAATGCAGATAAGGAAGTTTGGCAGGTTGTTTCTTGTATGTTAGTTTTTGATAGCTCATCTGTCTGTAGAAGTTTTGATTGCAGGTAATCAGCAAATTCTTGCGGGTGAATATCCTCCTTTTGTTCGGATAATGGTTCCTTTGATAGTGATTTTACTAAGTTGAAAAGATCACAAGGTTTGTTCAATGATCTTTTGAGCGTATCAGTGTGATACGCTCACTTTGCACCTCCTCTCACTAAGAAAATTTCACCTAGATTCATGTAGCTCTACATATAGCTGCATTTAGTTGCTTTGTACATAGTTCTCACGTTCTCTGTTTCACTGTTCATGAAACCTGTTTAATGTATACCAAGTTTATTGTCCTGTTCATTGTAAGCACAGATCAATTATTTGAGACGTGTAGTTTTATGTTCATTGTAAACCGCACTGATGACGAATAGCGCGGTATAAAAGAAACAGTAAATAAATAAATAAATAAATATTGCTTCTTTTTGGTTGTGATTGCTTCGCGGTGAGTTGCTAAGTGGAGATTGTAGGCTGTTTGATCATCGATGGAGTGTGATCGGCGCCAGCGTTTTTCGAGTCTTCTTAAGTACGTAAGAGAAGACCGCAGGTCAGGAGAGAACCATGGAGCAGAGGTTCTTTTCCTTGATATGTTCTTTTTGTATGGTAGATGAGCAACGGCGTTGAGGCTGTTGTTCCAGGCTTCAATTGACTCATCAAGGTTGAGTGTTGTGTTGATGAGGAGTGGTTGGGTACTTGTAAGTATAACTTCCTTGTTGAAAGGCCGAAAGCCTCTTGTTGGGGCTCTTGGTGTGTTGTCTAGTTTTCTGTTGTTTAAAGGATGAATGTTGCTCAAGGGAATTTGTAGGTTTATAAGTTTGTGGTCTGACCAGGGTACATCAGTGATAGACTTTACAATGTTGCAATTTTGTGCAGAAATAAATTGTGGAGCGAAGACCATGTCGAGAATGTTTCCTTTGATATGTGTGGGCTCCATGATAAGTTGTTGATATCCAAGATTTTCAATGGCATTGAGGAGTGAAGAGGACTGGTGTTGCTGAAGTGATGGGAGATTTAGATCTCCCATTATCCAGTTTGGAGTGTTGAGGTTGCTGGTATTAGCAGCTAGGTCTAGTAAGGTGGGAAGGTCGTCCGGGGAGCTTGAGGGGGCTCTGTAGACCAGGTTGATGTAGCATTGCTTGTTCACTATGGTGATTATATCCAGATTGTTTGAGCTGTAGGAGTTAGTCATGTTGAAAAGGAGATCAGACTTGGTGAGTATGAGTGCTCCTCCTCCCTTCTTGTCTTCTCTGTGGGTTGTGTGTATAGAGAAGTTTGGTGGAATGAGTTGGTTAATGAGGACATTATCTTCTTTTGATAACCAGGTTTCAGTGATCATGAGTGCGTCGAGATTGTGATGGGTAACTATATCTTGGATTACAGGCCATTTTTTCCGAATCGAGCGGGCATTTATGAGGGCACATGTTAAACTTTGGGAAGGTGGGGAACCTTGTTGCTTAGGATTACTGGTTTGATGTATCGCAATGTGGATCAAGTGGGAATGCTGGATGCGAACTTCCTTAGCCGGATAATGGTAAGAGTTGCTTGACCATTTTTTTCCGTGGTTTTTAAGGATAGGGATATGATTAGTGGGGGGAGAGTAGGCAGGGGAGATCCCGAGCCAATCTGTGAGAAGGTAAAAACTAAGAAGAGAGAAGAGGTGGGGAGACATTTTGATTGCTTGTTGAGGATGTCTTGGGTATCTCCGTGTCTTGCGCAGTAGATTTCAAGTTACAGTAAAATTGATAAAGGCTGCACAGAAGTCACAAAGATTAGATGGGTGTGCACTACTGTCGGCGGTCTAAGATATCAGGTGGAAACAGTACTGACTACAGTATCGATAACAGAAATCATAGTACGGTACAGACAACTGTAACAAGGCACATAAAGTATCAGGTGGAAACTGTACTGACTACAGTATCGACAACAGAAATCATAGTATGGTACAGACAACTGTAACAAGGCACATAAAGTATCAGGTGGAAACTGTACTGACTACAGTATCGACAACAGAAATCATAGTACGGTACAGGCAACTGTAACAAGGCACATAAAATATCAGTAAAAAATAATTGAAGTCTTAGTACAATACAGGCAACTGTAACAGAGCAAGTGACAGCAGAAAAACAACTGTAGAAAGGCAGGCTAATGATGAAAGTGGGCGTTAGTGTATAGAGTTGTTGAGTAAGGGTAATGTAAGTGATCAGGTGAGGATGATTACTGACAACAGTATAGATAGGGAATATATGCAGATATTTGGTGACAGAAAGTGGCAAATTGAGTGCCTACTCCACAGGACTGTCAGAGAGCAAGCTACCAATAATAATACATGAGGTTATATTGAAACTGTAGCAGCGCTTAGTCTGGTCCTACAGTTAGTGTATACTTGCTGTGCGTTCCGACGGTGGACGTGCTGGTGAAGGTGGAGTATTCAGGTTGCAGGATTGTAGTGGAGCTGCAGGTTGATGGAAAGGACAGTTGTTGGGTTCTTTTGAGAGGGCCTCTGCCTAAGGCCATGCCAAAGGGCCCTCAGGCGCGGGCCCGACAGGCGCGGACCCGCCTGACGGCGGCTTGCTTTTTCTTCGTTGGGCTCCGCCTCCCACAGCCCCGATTGGGCTGGAGGCTCCTGAGTGGGAGAAGATGGCTGCACCCCGCTCAGGTGTGCTCTACCCCGATTGGGGAGCACGGAGCCAGAGGGAGGATGGAGAGAGGCTTCTGCCTGACGGCGGCTTGCTTTTTCTTCGTTGGGCTCCGCCTCCCACAGCCCCGATTGGGCTGGAGGCTCCTGAGTGGGAGAAGATGGTTGCACCCCGCTCAGGTGTGCTCTACCCCGATCGGGGAGCACGGAGCCGGAGGGAGGATGGAGAGAGGCTTCTGCCTGACGGCGGCTTGCTTTTTCTTCGTTGGGCTCCGCCTCCCACAGCCCCGATTGGGCTGGAGGCTCCTGAGTGGGAGAAGATGGTTGCACCCCGCTCAGGTGTGCTCTACCCTGATCGGGGAGCACGGAGCCAGAGGGAGGATGGAGAGAGGCTTCTGCCTGACGGCGGCTTGCTTTTTCTTCGTTGGGCTCCGCCTCCCACAGCCCCGATTAGGCTGGAGGCTCCTGAGCAGAAGATGGCTGCACCCCGCTCAGGTGTGCTCTACCCCGATCGGGGAGCACGGAGCTGGAGGGAGGATGGAGAGAGTTGTTTATAATGTAAACCGTTTATAATGTAAACCGTTTATAATGTAAACAGTTGTTTATAATGTAAACCACCCTGATTACACGATAAGGTGGTATATAAAACACACACATAAATAAATAAATAAAATACATAAATAATAAATGCTGAGAGGGTACTCTCACTCTGACTGAGCTGTGACCATGGCATGGCTATGTATCCACATAGTGCTGTATCATGTCTAGCTCTAGTGATGTGAGTGCATTCCCTGTCTTTGGAGACCAATCACTGAGCCAAATGCTGAGTGTCCATGGTTGCTGTGTGCAAACTTCTCAGCAAGCTGCTACACCATGGCCTACACGGGTACTCTTTTCTGCATTTTGACGCTTCACTCACACCTCTCCTGTGTCTGATCTGCATGTCGCTACCCCTGTTCCATCCTGCTTTCACTGTACACATTTATTTATTTATTTATTTAACTAGTTTTGTATCCCGCCTTTTCCTTCAATCAAAGCAGTAAATACAGAACAGGGTTATACAAAGGTTAGGGGAAACAAAAACAATAAACACTTGGAATACATAACATAGAGAAACAGAGCAGATACATTACATTACTTAAAGGTACAATAACATACCGTTACACAGAATTAATAAAGAACAGCTGTCTCTTTGGCCCACATGGTCCTATGCCCAAGGGCCACGCCAAAGGGCCCTTTGGTGTGGCCCGCAAGGCGTGGGCCCGCAAGGTGCGGGCGCGCACCCGAAGTGGCGGTTTGGGGCCGTTGTGAATGCCACTGATTGGTGCTGCCGGGGGATGAGGAGGAGCTCCTGCTCACTCCCTCTGCTGATGGCTGCCTCTGTCCCAGTCTCGGGCGTGCACCCGAAGTGGCGGTTTGGGGCCGTTGTGAATGCCACTGATTGGTGCTGCCGGGGGATGAGGAGGAGCTCCTGCTCACTCCCTCTGCTGATGGCTGCCTCTGTCCCAGTCTCGGGCAACTTCTGACTCCACTAAGGGACACATCGTCCCCATCCTATGCCGCACATTGACATTACAGCATTTTACATGGGCACCCCAGCTGCCTCCCACATATGCTTCCAACTTACTGGCTGCCATGTAGGAACCCCACAGATCTGCGAGGTCCATTAGCTTCCACCTTTCCTTACATCCATCACCTTTGCACTGGCTTTCACTGGGGCTCCCTTATCCAGCAATAAAGTGACAGCCATTTTTAGGCTTTAAGGTACATGCTTGACACCTTACCCCCGCCCCCCCCCCCCCATGTCCTGTTAGTGCACATTAAGTGGCCCATCTCACCCTTACCGCTGGAAAGCTTCCTACCTGCCCAGAGCCTTTTTCACCTGGAAAACCCCTTATCGCTGCCATTAACACTCAATAACGCCTGCTACCTTAATGCTCTTTAGTAAATATACCACTTAGACATCCCTTCTAAAATGCACCTTCACATGTATACATGCTGCTAATTAGCAAGTGAAGGATAGTGTAATTAACATAAATATTTCCAACTTTACATGCTGGAAGTAGTGACAAAGGGGTATGTTTACTAAACCATCTTAATGTTACTGGCGCTAGTTGCAGCGATAATGTGAAGAATGCCATATAAGGAGTGGGCGTTCCAGTCCTAAGGTAGCAGATTCTTGCTACCTTAGGACTGGAACGCCCACTCCTTATATGGCATTCTTAACATTATCGCTGCAACTAGCGCCAGTAACATTAAGATGGTTATTGTGTGATAATGATATAGCCCACTGGTTACTGCAATGACTGTGGAGGCAGAGGTTATGGGTTTGATCCTGCAGTGGTGTAATCTAAAAAGGCTGTCTGAGGTGTTTCCTTTTAATTTAAATCAGTGCTGCCAGCAAAAACACCCTCACAGTGCCGTAACCTAAGGTGCCTCATAAGGCGCCCTATAAGGTGCCCCATAGGTCACATTATAAAGTGCCCTGTCTGCCAAGGCACCCTATAATGTGCTCTATAGGGTGCTGTATAGGGTGCCTTATAGGGCGCTTTACAGGGTGCCCTTTAGGGTGCCTATGAGGCACCTTAGGCTACCGCACTGTGAGGGTGTTTCTGCTGGCAGCACTGATTGAAATGAAAAGGAAAAGCCTCAGACAGCATTCCTAAATAACACCACTGTGGGATCAAACCCATGACTTCTACCACTACAGTCATTGACATAACCAGTAGGCTACATCTCTACAGCTACTACCACACTGCTGACTGGCTACAGAAAGACTACAGGTCACTACACAAACTGTCTGCTGTGGTTACCAGGATAGGGTAAACCCACCCGTACCCATGATTTATTTATTTATTTATTTATTTATTTAAAGTCTCTTCTATACCGCGCTATTCAGCATCAGCGCGGTTTACAATAAACAGTGAACATACACATTTCCAATAGTACTTTGTGTTTACATATGAACAGGATAATCAACTTGGCTAACAGGGTAACTATGTACAACCACAAAATATACAATATATACAATTTGTAGGCTGATCATGTGTTTGTATGGTTTTAGACAGTGGTGATTTGGGTGGTTTCGGCAAATGGTGCTGAGTTTCTATTAGGTTCAGGGTAATGTATGAGGAAGAGGTAGTGTTTCACGGCCTTCCTGAATTGGAATATGTCTGGGATTGATCTAATGTTGTGAGGGAGGTTATTCCAGATCACTGGTGCATAAAGATTGAAAGTCCTGCTGGATGTTGACTTGGAGCATTGAGTTATAGATCTTGGGACTATCAAGGTGTTTTGAGCTACTGACCTTCTGTCTCTGTTGTGGGGTGTCATCTGGATTAGCTCAGTTAGTGAAGTTGACGAGAGACCTTTGGTGGCTTTGAAGGTGAGCAGCAAGGTCTTGAATGTAATTCTACCTTGAATCGGGAGCCAGTGGAGTTGTTTCATTATAGGTGTGACATGGTCTTTCCTGGATGCTCCGTGTAGTACTCTTGCTGCGGTGTTCATTGCCATTTGCAGTGGGTTTAGGGTGGTTTGGGGGAGACCTTGAAGTATTGCATTTGCATAATCGAAATGCGGGATAATTAGTGCCTGATAGATAGTCCTGAAATCATCTGGCTCCAGCAGAGATCTTAGGTATCTAAGGGATCTAATTTTATGATATACTGCCCTTACAGTGTTACTTATATGAGCCTGCATATTTAGGTTCTGGTCTAGTGTGATGCCGAGGTATCTGATCGCGGATTTGGTCTGGAGGTCTGCTTCCTTCACTTTCAGTACTGTTGGGGCAGTGAAGTTACGGTTCCTTGTAATGAACATCACCTCCGTCTTCTTGTGTTGAATCCGGAGGTTTTGGGATTGTAGCCAATTGGATATGATGCACTGCACATGCAGATCAACAGTCTACAGCTGATCACATAATGGGGTATGTACCCCCACAGCACCTAGGCCTGGTAGGGGGAACTGACCGTGTGTGTTACTGGCACAGAGTAGCTACAGACCGTGACATTGTGCGGGTCCTGTTCTCACCCTGAGGGTGAGGTGGGGCACCCAGCACCAGGTCCGCAGCACTTGGCTTGGCTGAGATAGGCTATGCTGCAGGTTCCCATTAGTGCCAGTGTGTGATAGGTAGTGTGTACCCTGGCTGTGTGTACTGCACCAAACTCTTGCCACAGGGGCAGATCATTCCCTGGGGATACCATGACTGTTCGTTAGACAGACCTTGTCTGTTGTAGTGCATGGAACCCACCTAAACGGGGCTTGGCTGTGGTCTGCTGTGGGCAGATGCCACTGCCCCCTCCGCCACCAGCACCCTTCCGCCACCATGCTGACATGCCCTTATGCTGGTGGTGCGCAGTCCCAGGCCATCCAGTGTGCTGGTAGGCAGCTGCCTATGGTGTGGGTTCTTGGGTAGGGGTGCCTACATGGACATGCGCATTCCCACCTGCCGATGTTATGTGCCCTTAGGGGTACCTTCTGGTTAATATCCCCTGTGACACTGTGGGACACACACTCATAACCATGTTGGTCCCTCATCAGTTGCTGTCTTGCTGCTTTACAGTTTCGGCATTCTTATGTGCCACCTAGGCATCTGCCTAGTCCGCACTTTGCCCCAGCTGGACCACAGCATGTGCCGCCTGCAGCCCCCGTTATCCCATTTACAGCATTTATTTTATTTTATTTTTATTTAGCAAGCATTTGTAGCCCGCTCCTTCCAGCGATCAGAAGCGGGTAGGATTACTATTGTGAAACTGCCGAATCAAGGCAGGTACAAATTTTGTTTACATACAGATTGTCAGAAAAGCACATCATACAGAGTTAACACTTCTTAGCTATGGGGGAGTTCATTTACATATATACATAAATACATATATACAGGATAATCTTCTTGGACACAGTGGTCAGGGGCTGCTCCATCTGTGGATTTAGTTCAGGTTGAAATGTGATTGGAAAATGTGCGTTTTGAGTTTCTTTCTGAAGTCTAGAAGGTCATTGCTAGCTCGTAGTTCTGGTGGGAGTTGGTTCCACAGTGTTGGCGCCGCATATGAGAAAGCCCTGTGGCTGGTGTTAGCTTTGGCAGATCTTATATCTGTTGGAGTGTGAAGGATGTTGGAATTGTGGGTTCTTCTGTTTCGGGTAGGAGGTTGCAATCTTACTAGGTTGTTGAGGAAGGAAGGTGCTAAGTTGTGGATGAGTTTGAAGGTGGTTGTTAGTATTTTGTATTTTGTGCGAGCTGTTATGGGTAGCCAGTGTAATTGAATTAGTACTGGTGTGATGTGGTCACTTAGATTTTTCTTCATTATGACCCTGGCAGCTACATTTTGTGCCATTTGTAATATGTTTAGGTTTTTTTTAGGTAAACCTTGTAGGATGGCGTTGCAGTAGTCAAAATGTGGCATGATGAGTGCTTGGGCCACTGTTCTGAAGTCTTGGGGATCAATAATATTCCGAATGGGTTGGAGCACTCTAAGCTTGTGGAAAACTGCTCTGTTGGTCTTTCGGAGGTGTTTTTCCATCTTTAGGTCACAGTCAAATGTGACTCCTAGATACTTTATTTCTTTTTTTGTTTGGTAAGTGTTGTTACATAGGGCTATGTTTACTAAATCGCGTTAGTGCAGTTCGCGGTAGGAGCCGCGGTAGTGAAAGAAACCCCAAATAAGGACATGGGCGGTACATCGTTACCACTACCGCGCGTTAGCAAAATTAACGAGCGCTACCGGGCGCCGTGCCACGTTACTGCGCGTTAACCATAAGAAGACGTACAGACACAAAGCACTGAAACAGAGCTGTAGCACAATGGTTACGGTACTGACCGCTGTTACAGGCAGCATGGGTTCGAGCCCCCAGTGTGCCTAACACAGAAGGCTATCTCAGGCATCACCCTGTACATTACAGAAGGAAAGAGGAGGCATGCTTTTCGTTACGCTGAGTAGTGGTGTCAGAAAAACACCCTCGGAATGTGCCTAGCCACGTACGTTGGTACGTGCGTAGCGACGCGCGTACATTCGTGCGTGGGTACGTGTTTGCTTACGTGCGTGGGTACGTGTGTTTTTACCAGTGTGGGCATCTAATATTACAGACTTTGTAGGGCGTCCTGCACCTATGCATTATGCTAACAGATGTACGTGTGATGGCCTATGGCTTATCAGAGCCTGTGAGCAGGTGCTGGTGTTTCACAGGGTTGGATTGGGCCAGTCACACCCATGATGCACTGCACATGCAAAGCAGCTGTCCACAGATACACACCATGGGGAATGCACCCCCACAGCACCTCGGCCTGGTAGGGGGTACCGACTGTGTGTTGTACTGGCACAGAGCAGCTACACACCGTCACATTGTGCGGGTACTGTGCTCACCCTGAGGGTGCAGTGAGGCGCCCAGCACTAGGTCCACAGCACCGGCCATGGCGCAGGTCCAAAGCAGTGTTACTGTGTGAGATAGGTAGTTTCTGCAGGAACACCTTGGACATCTCTGTCTGTTTCAGTCAGGTACAGCCCCCATGCACCACCACCACACCCCTCCCCCAGGGCTGAGGGAGGCAAACAGGGTCTCCTATCAAAAGATCCACAGTCTACCGTGCTGCAACGGTGGCAGTAGAGGGGAACATGAACCCCAGTCCTGCTGGGGAACAGACACCCCACAGGGCAGTCAATGCAGCTCTGTACACAGCCATAACACAATAGCAGACAGACATTAGGCCTGGATATGGTATGCTGCACCCCACCACTATCTGATATTCCCCTGGTGCAAGCCATCAGCCACTGCACCCTGCAAGCCACTCCATCACAACACCTACCAGCTGCAAACAGTCTGCTAGTGCCCAGTGGAGATGCCTGCACCCAGAACTGGGATGTCAGCATACACAGCAGGCAGATACATCAGTGACTGGGCCCCAGAAGGAAACCCATATGTATCACATGAGAGAAATACTAGATAGCACTATGGGAGTGCCTAGCCATGCTGTGGTCACTGCACAGTCAGGGTGAGAGTGATCTCTCAGCAGGATATACTGAGGTCACCCTGTCTGTGTAGTTGGTGGCCGGGCACTACAATGTGCCTGTCACTGCCCTATGCCCTGTGCAGATGCACCCTGGCCAGGCCACCCTGTCCGGCCTATACCCATGGTACCTTGCTCCTCATTATGCACATTGGCAGCCCAATACTGGCAACAGTGCTGGCAGTGTGGGCTGTTGAAGGTGTTTGCAGCCACCACACACTGGATAGACAGACAGCCACCCCCACACCTATGCCAGCATTGTGCTACTATAGAGGTGGTCAGCAGCCATACCACCACACCAGTCCTGGGCATAGTACAGGCATGGATATGGTACACAAGACTGTTGGGGGGTCACTCCCCAGGGTTGTGAACACTGTCAGAGACCAGACCTGCAGCACACACCGCAGACATCAGAATGATTGTTATGGTGGAGCTCAATGAGCAAAATGTGCTTAACGTAGGAATTGATATCTGCCAGTTATCAGAGGAAACATTTGATAGCTGTGTACCATATACCCAGGTGTAGGGTGGCATTGCTAAGGTATGCAACTGCTAGTATTGGGAGATACAGGCAGGGCCCAATGTCTTGCCTCTCCAGCTGGCATTGGCCAATGGGGCCTGTGGGTGGGTGTGTGGCCCTGTTGGCTGCTGCTTTACGGCAGAGTTCCCCAACTCCAGTCCTGGTGTTCCACACACTGTTCGGGTTTTCATGCTGTCTCTCATACATATGCATGAGCTACATCTGCATACCATGGGGGTGGTGCATAGCTATGCAGCACAGGCATCTTTATTAGAGGCAGCATGACACCGGAATGTTGTGGGGCCCTCCAGGACTGCATTTGCGGGACTCTGCTATAGGTAATGTGCCTGTTCCTGGTGTCTGTGTTTGGTGTGGTAAAATATAGGCCATGCGTATGGTCTCTGCACTACAGGAGTGTCTTTACTATCACTGTTTAGTGGTGGGTAGAACTATGGGGACTGGGTTGGCAGGAGCCCCAACTGGGATTTGAACCTGTGACCCTCTGGTCTTACAGGCACTGGCTGTGTCTGTTGCACCACACTGTGGCCACAGAGACTGTGCAGTCCCTGGAGTTAGTTAAACCGGCCTGACGAGTCAGAAACCCTGCTCTGCAACAGGTTTACTGTGGCCTCATTTACCTTGTATGCAGACAAAGGTGCACATAAACCGCAGAAATGACCTCACAAAAGGGGCACACACCCATAACCAAGCTGGGCAACAATGATATCATTGGGAAACATTACACCACACACCCAGGACAGCTCCTTTACAATGTAATGCTCTTTGCAAGGGTCTGCGGAGCGTAGACCCTTCCACACATCATTTCCTTTTATTTTGGTGCTTTCCAGGGAGTGTTGTTCCTTGTTGCCCATTGCTATCACTGTTGCCCAGCTGAATTCTGCTTTTTAAAATGTTTCTTGTGGTCATTTTTAACGTTTTATGTGATATTTTGTTCTGTGCACATGTATCACACTGCTCACGTTTTGTGGGTTTCCCCGGTTTTCTGTACATTGCTGACGTAAATGGTTTCTCTTCCCTTTAAATGCCTTTAACGACAGGTTTTCATTTGCGTTGGAGGTGAGCTCTGACACTCCGCGCGTTAGTATGAGGGGAGCCTCTCTCCGCCCACTCTCCGCCCATTGACCCCTTCTCTCCGCCCACTCTCCACCTTCTGCGCTGTTTTAACGCGCCGCGGAGCTTTACGATCGTTAACTACGGTTACCGCGCGTAGTATGACGTTAACGGTCGTTAGCGCATCGGTACGCGCGTTATACGGCACTTACGGTCGTTAACGTCATACTACGCACGTTATTCACGTTTAGTAAACATAGCCCATAGTGTTATTGATGTGGGAGGGTCAAAATTCGGTTCTTTGGAGATATACATTACTTCGGTTTTTTTGTGATTAATTGACATACTACTTTGTATCAGTACAGTTGCCCTTTCCTATGTGCCCACTCTGCTTGTGCTGCACATGTACACGCCCTAACAAACCTGCCCAATATAAATGACAAAAACCCTGATCACCGCTATTTCAGTGTGGGATCATTCACTTTGTAGGGGGACAGAGCATAGACCCTTCCAAACATGATATCTTCCTTTGTACGCTTTGTCAGTAGTGTTGCTTTATGTTTATCATTAATATCACTATTGGCCAGCTTGGTTATTGGGATTTCAAATGTGGTTCGGGTCATTTTATATGTTTATTTGCCTGTATGGTTCCTGCACATGTATCACTGCTATCAGTTTTCTGGGTTTCCCTGCCTTTGCTGTACATTGCTGACTGAAATGGTTTCTCTGTCCTGCAAATATGCCTCTAACGCGAGGGTTTCACTGGTGCTAATTTTCAGAGCTTCATTTCACAGCATTAGTGTGCATGGAGCCTCTCCCCACCCACTCTCCGCCCATTGACCCATTTTCTCCACCCCTGGGGAACCTTACTCCGCCCTCTGGCCAGCCCTACTCCACCCTCTGCGCACCTTAACGCCGCTGCAGACATTATCGCGTGATACGTGACGTTCTTGCACGGTAATGCACCATTATCGCACGATAATGTCATGTATCACGTGATAACGTCGCAGCTGCGCCGTTATCGCTGTTCAGTAAATGTACCCCAAAGAGGGCCACAACTTTATTCAACAAATTAGACAGCATCACAAACAGAAAATATCTAACAACGCCTTGGAGATGGCTGAGCCCTCTGTGGCCAAAGAGCAGCTCCATTACAGGCATTTTCTCCTAGCTCCTGGCTTGGGTCAGACATTTAACTGCTTGCTTGTGAGTCCTGTCTGTCTATATATATATGCTTATTTTATCATTGTTAGTGTGTTTTTTACCTTATCTGTATTTTTTTATAATATTGCTCAGCTCCCTCCTATTTTCAGCTGTCTGTTTCTTGCTTCTTTTCTGCCTTATTATCCCTCCCTCCCATGCCACATCCTATCCACCCCCTGGCTAACAAGCCGTTAAAGCTGTCCTGCGCTCATTACAGCTATTACTCACAGGTGCACCCTTATCCCCTGAGATCTTTCTCCTGCCTATCCTTCATATATTTCTTCTGACTTATACTCTCCTCTTCATTTCTTTCTTATGGCTCCACATCACTTTTTGTTTTTATTGTTGACACTCCCTATTCTTCTCCCCTCATACCAACACCCACAAGTCCTCCTCCTTATCACCCCCTCTTTACCATCCTCATCTCTCCCACCATCTTGTCATCTACCCTATCATCAGCTCTTGAGCTTCACCATTTTCTTCCTCTCATTCAGCCATTTCCTCTCTCTCTGAAAGAACCTCACCCTTGTTACTGCTGTGCCATCTCCTCTGTGTCCCACACTCTTCTGCTCCTTCTCCTTCTGTCATCTGGGGATATCAATCCCAAACCTGGCCCCCCTAGACTTTTGTCACACTTCCAGAACAGATCCTTATACAACTGCTGAAATCTTATTCATATCCCTCTCTTATCCCCCTCTTCTCTCCCTTTCTCATGCGCCTTGTGGAATGCACAGCCCCATCTCAAATAAGCTTGCCTTTAATCATGATCTCTATCTGTAATGCTCTTCATCTTCTTGCTCTAAGTGAGACCTGGCTCCTCCCAGAAGACTCAGCTTCAGTCACTGCCCTCTGTCATGGTGGCTACCAGTTCTCCCACATGTCTTGTCCCACTGGCCGTGGTGATAGTGTTGGGTTTCTACTCTCATTTCTGCCAATTTCAACCCTCCTTCTGCCTCAGTCTCACTCCTTTCCCTCCTTTGAAATCTATTCCATCTGCCTTTTTACTCCACTACCTCTCTGGATAGCTGTTATTTATCGACCCCCTGACAAGTCCACCTCTACCTTTCTCACTGACTTCAGGTAGATCCCAAGTTACTACTTATGCATTCTCTGTTATTCTCTTAGGATCACAATCCTAGTGCTTTTCCAGGACAGCAATGTTATAGTTTTTACATTTTCTAAAGGATGAGATGTGCCACCTTGTTGTGCCTTTCTGTATAGATGTTCTTTGCCATCAGAACTTTGTAACCAGCTACAAGCTGAGAAACTGTTTCCAACTCTTTCTTACAGAATTCTAAAATGTGCCTTCACACATCTCTATGAATAAACCTATCACCCCAAAACTCCACTAATCCATGGTGGTGATAGCAAGCTCTGAACCTTTAGTGTGCACCCATAGGCCAACCTGGAAAATTGAAATGCCCTACCATCTGAGAAAAGTGAGGAATATTGCTTCTCCAATGAGTCCAGCCTGCTAAATTTTCTCTTGATGTCACTTACCACTGTAGTAGGTAGGGATTGATCATCATTGTCACCATTTTCCTTGCTATCCCCCATACTCCAGTCCTTCAGGCTTGCCTTATAGTGGGCCTCTTGGCCCTGATACGTTACAAGGGCCACTATAAAATCAAGAGCTTTCCATATTTCTGTTTAAAAGTTCTAGAAAACACAAAAAAGGACCTATATGTTAGACAAAAAAAAAATCCTTGGTGGACTAATCAATGAGCAGAGCAGAGAGAAGTAATGAATCATCCCTGATGGCTGCTCCTAAATGCCTTCAATATTTTTTCTTTCAGAGCATGAAGCACATCTTCATGATCACCTGGAATATCTCCCCAATTTCACTTTTCATGACTCTGATAGAGTCTATAGAATGCTACCCATCCCTCTCCAAAGGGATTATCAACAGTCTCCTTTAACAGAGTCTGTAGCCTAGAGTTCAGGGCTGGGGGGGGGGGGAGGGCTCACTGGGAGAGGTTAAGAACACAGCAGGCTACAGGGAAGGGAGAGAGGCCCACGGAGACAGGAATCCTTCCAAGGTAAGCCATGCAGAGGCAGTAGGAACTTTAACTGGGGCTGGAGGAAGGGCCGGGAGAACCAGCTTGTGGATGTTTAACAAGATGGGATAGAAGTAAAGCTGCTTTTGTTTTCCCTGAACTGCTATCTGGCCTGTGTTTTACTGAACATCCCTTCCCACTGCACGCCACACTACCACAATGATGATTATTCAAATTTCTTGAAGCATTTGTCCTCAAGATCCCCAAAACACAGGGGATTAGTTGAAATCAAGGTGAATAATGGCAGACTAAAAATGGGTCCTGTCTATTCAAAGCTCGACAGTCTTATTATAACTTTTCCTTTTATTTTGCACTGCATTTACATTCCTTTATTTCTTTCTCATTTTTGTTGGATTCTTCCCAGAATAGCACACAACAAAAGTCCTGTTCTTGTTGGCTGGAAGTCCTGTCAGAAAGGAAACTTTATATTTTTGTGTCTGTTTGGCTGCCTTGACTTTAATCCTTAGGGAGAAAAGACAATAATCACCTAGTTAGAGATGATTTCACTTCCACATATTCTTTACAGATTCATAGAGCAGGCTTCACAAAACATGATGAAACAGACCTTTAATTTGGAATGTATTTAAAACCGAAAAACCTAAATTGTAGCAGAAGAAGCTGATCTAAACTCTCAAGAGCATTTTTATGTTTTTGTCTTCTTTTTGTTGGCACTTTTCCAAAATATATTAGTAGTATTTCTACCGCTAAATAGGCTAGCACTAAGAAAAAAAATTGAATACAAAGTTAACAAAACAATGACACTCTTTAAGCATAATTTGAAGAAAAAGATGAACATGTATTTTAATTCTGCTTGTTTTAGGTCAACATTGAATGAAACTGTCATCAGTATGGGATCCTCAAAATAGAACTTGTGATGCAGTCTGAAATGCACCTGAACTGCCAACCCTTTTCTGGGAGAAGTACCCCCATCCGTCACTTTACCAACCCATCTTAACATAGCTCTGGGGCTCTTTTACTAAATGCCACTTACCGGTTAATGCGAGTTTTAGCATCCGATAACTGGCCATAGTGAATATTAACACAAGGGCATGCTAGATACTGCCCACCAAAAATCACGTTAACTGTCAATCACGCACTAATGCAGCAAGTGGGCGGGTTAGGGGTGGAATGTGGGCATGGAGAGCAGATTGCCACTAGTGCAAAGGCCATTGCTATGCACTTATTAACAATGTGGCAAATAGCGTTCCCAGTTCTCAGGACACAACTAGCCAGGCAGGTTTTCAGGATAAACACTCACAAAATTTTAAAAAAATAATAATGCAGCTAACCATTAAGGAAATAATAGACTGACACTGAGCCCATGACAGTCAGATTTTTAAAACTTTAACTGCCCTAGGTAAAATGAAACAAGCAGAAGTATCTCGTAGCCGCTTCTGCTGAATATCCAATTTCAGCAGTGACTGTCCCAAGCTATCTGGATAGCAGAGATATTCAGCCACTATATGGATAGCCAACCACATCAAGTTAGGCCTACTATTTAGTGGCCCAGCTTTATATGGTTTATCTGGTTAGTGAACTTAAAATTGTCTCTAACCTGCTAATGGTAAACCTGTCAGACAATAACATTGTTCTTCATCAGTGATATATAAAGAAACTGAATGCCTTTGAGATGGAACCTAAAGTAACTAACTAGATAATAAAATGGTTGCGTGGGAGGTGACAGAGGGTAGAAATCAATGGAGTTCACTTCAAAGACTGAGGTTTTACCATTGGAGTGCCACAGGGACTGGTCCTTGGTGCTGTTCTTTTTAACATTTGTGTAAGTGATATTGCAGAAGGTCTGTTGAAAAAGATTTGCCTCTTTGCAGTTGATACTAAAATCTGCAAAATCTGGTAGGCATCCTGGATGTATATATAATATGAGGAGGGATCTAATGAAGCTTGGAGAAAGGATGAAGAATTTGGAAGCAAAAATGCAATGATAAAAAATGCAAGCCATGTATCGGGGCTGCAAATTCCAAGGGGGTGGTGTAGTATAGGGTATCAAGCTCTTCAATGCAAGAAAGAAGAGCAAGTCCTGGAAGTAATTGTATCAGATGATCTTAAAGTGGCCAAACTGATAGAAAGGTTGACAGCAGACATCAGAAGGATGAGGATAGGAAGAGGAATGGCCAGCAAGAAAGAAAGAGGAGACACGTCTCTAGTGAAACGTCTTTTGGAGTACTGTGTGCAGTTCTGGAAACCATACTTTTAAAATGATATGAAGAGGATGGAGTTGGTCCAGAAGGTAGCTACTAAAATGGTCAGTGGTCTTCATCATAAAGTATATGGGGACAGACTTAGACTTGTTTGTCTTAGTGGTGTGCTAGTTCAGCCTTCTCAGTTATAACTTACCTTGCCTCTCTCAACTAACTGGGCTTTGTGTGGTAGCCAGGTTAACTGTTCATTTTAAATTAAATCTCTCTCCCCAGAACCTGCTCTGTATTAAACTTTTTTTCCTGTCCTAGCCTGCCTGAGTGAATCCTCCCCTTCCCCCCCTGCTGAGGTATTGTGTAGCCTTCTTCCTGTTTCCTCCACGTGTGCATAGTCTGTTTTAGTCTGCTTTTCTCTGATCAGAGAAGAGCAGTGCTTTTTACAGTGCTCTGCTAGAGAAGAGGATATTGCCTCCTGTGACACCTTGCTGTGAGTTCTAGCTGTTTATTAATTATTTATTGTTTGTCTAACTGTTTATTTAATTATTTATTGTTTGTCTTAGTGGTGTGCTAGTTCAGCCTTCTCAGTTATAACTTACCTTGCCTCTCTCAACTAACTGGGCTTTGTGTGGTACCCCCCTCCCCCCTGCTGAGGGTTCAGGACAGGGTACCTTGTAACTGCCCTCTTTAATAGGACTTATCTCCCTCCCTCCCTCCCTCCACGGCACCCACCCACCCCTGGGGTAATTGTAGTTTTATAGGTACTTGCACATCTTAGAGGAAAGGGGCTGCTCTCAGGTGCAGCTCGTTATCCAAATCAGTCATACACAGAGGACCTGAGATTAATTACTTAAGCTTCAGGTACACAAGGTGTATTAGGGGTATTAGATACACTTTTATTGGTATAAGCATCTACACCAATCCTTATTATATACAGAATTTAAAAGACCTAAACACAAGCTTTAAACTAAGATGCAGACAGAAGTCCAGCAACGAGATGGGGGTTCTCCGGTCTTTTGCATTGAGTGTCACATGTATGATTTTCTCCCAGTTGGTGAGAGGTCTTACGTATGCACTAAGTGCAAAGAACTCTTTGCTCTCAGGGAACGAGTCCGTTCTCTAGAGGCTAGAGTAGCAGACCTGGAAGACATAAGAAAGACAGAGAAGTATATGGACGAGACCTACAGGTATATAGTCCTGAAGTCCCACCTCCAGTCTGGCAGCATCCCTGTTGCCATGGAGGAGAGAGGTCACGTGACAGGAGAGCATCACCCTGGTGTGGCAGGAAGTGATCCTGTAACTAGGACCTGTCCTCCAGGTGATGTAAAACCCTCTCGCACTGAGGACGTTTCTCCAGGGCCATGTCCCCATGAGGGGAGGGTCAGGACAGCTGTTATAGTTGGTGATTCAATCATTAGGAATGTAGATAGCTGGGTGGCTGGTGGACGTGAGGATCGCCTGGCAACATGCCTGCCTGGTGCGAAGGTAGCGGACCTCACGCACCGCCTAGATAGGATCATAGATAGTGCTGGGGAGGAGTCTGCTGTCTTGGTACATGTTGGTACCAATGACATAGGAAAATGTGGTAGGGAAGTTCTGGAGGCTAAATTTAAGTTTTTAGGTAGGAAGTTGAAATCCAGAACTTCCAGGATAGCGTTCTGCGAAATGCTTCCTGTTCCACGTGCAGGACCCAAAAGACAGGCAGAGCTCCGGAGTCTCAATGCATGGATGAGACAATGGTGCAAGGATGAGGGTTTTGGATTTGTTAGGAACTGGGGAACATTCTGGGGAAAGGGGGGGCTCTTCCGAAGGGATGGGCTTCACCTTAATCAGGATGGGACCAGACTGCTGGCATTAACCTTTAAAAAAGAGATAGAGAAGCTTTTAAACTAGAAAATAGGGGAAAGCCGACAGTCACCCAGGAGTGCATGGTTCAGACGAAGGTATCCTTGAAGGATACTACCAAAAGCAGTGAGGTTCCAAAAGGGAGTATAGTAGCCCAAATGCCCTTGAGTAAGGAGCAGACAGAGCATAAAGATTCCAAATTACCCCTGCCTACCAATAGCCAGATTAATATGAATAAAATACAGTCTCTAAAATGCTTGTATGCCAATGCTAGAAGTCTATACAATAAGATGGGAGAGTTAGAATATATAGCACTAAATGAGAGGTTAGATATAATTGCACTCTCAGAGACATGGTGGAAGGAGGATAACCAGTGGGACACTGTGATACCTGGATACAAACTATATCGTAATGATAGAGCTGATCAAATTGGTGGAGGGGTTGCACTCTATGTTAGAGAGGGCATTGAGTCAGAAAGGATTAAAGATTTGCAGGGAGCAAAATTTGCTGTAGAATCTCTATGGATTGAAATTCCATTTATGAAGGGGAAGGTGATGGCAGTGGGAGTATACTATCGACCACCTGGCCAGAATGAACAAATGGATGATGAAATGCTCAAAGAAATCAAGGAAGCTAACAAAAGTCACAACGGAGTAGTAATAATGGGTGATTTCAATTACCCCGGTATCCACTGGGTCAGTGTCACAGCAGGACAAGCTAAAGAGATAAAGTTTCTAGATGGAATAAATGACTGCTTCTTGGAGCAGCTGGTTCATGAACCGACCAGAGGGGAAGCCATACTGGACCTAGTCCTTAGTGGAACGCCAGATCTGGTACAAGAAATAAGGGTGTTGGGACCACTTGGCAATAGTGATCATAGTATGATCATGTTTGATTTAATTAGTGGAGGACAGATAGTAAAGGCATCCACAGTACTACCTTTTAACTTTCAAAAGGGAGACTATGATAGGATGAGGAATATAGTTAGGAAAAAACTAAAAGGAGCGGTTCCAAAGGTTAAAGACTTACAGCAAGCTTGGGTGTTATTTAAAAATACTATCCTCGAAGCCCAGACCAGCTGTATTCCACGCATTAAGAAAAGTGGAAGAAAGTCCAAAAAACTGCCAGCATGGTTTAAAGGTGAGGTCAGAGAGGCTGTTGCTGCCAAAAAAGCAACCTTCAGGAAATGGAAAAAAGAGCCAAACGATGAAAACTGGAAACAGCACAAGCACTGGCAAGTTAAATGCAAAGCATTGATAAGGCAGACAAAGCGGGAATTTGAGAAGAAACTTGCTACGGAAGCAAAAACACGAAATAAAGACTTTTTCAAGTACATTCGTAGCAAAAGGCCTGTGAGAGAGTCAATTGGACCATTAGATGATAGAGGGGTAAAAGGGGCAGTAAGAGGAAACAAGGCTATAGCAGAGAGACTGAATGAATTCTTTGCTTCGGTCTTTACTGAGGAAGATGTAGGGATGTTACCCAAGACTGAAGTGGTATTTAAAGGTGATACTGCAGAGGAATTGAGAGAAATATCGCTACACCGGGAAGATATATTACAACTATTTGATAAACTGAATAGTAGCAAATCACCTGGACCGGATGGTATACATCCCAGAGTGTTGAAAGAACTGAAATATGAGATTGCAGACCTGCTATTGGTAATCTGTGAACTTTCATTAAAATCATCTGTAATACCTGAAGATTGGAGGGTCGCCAACGTAACACCAATTTTTAAAAAGGGTTCCAGGGGTGACCCAGGAAATTACAGACCGGTGAGCCTGACGTCAGTACCAGGGAAAATGGTAGAAACCATCATAAAGAACAAAATTACACAGCATGTAGATAGTCATGGCCTAATGGGAGACAGCCAACATGGCTTTAGACAAGGAAGATCTTGTCTTACTAATCTGATATGTTTTTTTGAAGGTGTGCATAAACAGGTAGACAAAGGTGAGTCGGTTGATATAGTGTATCTGGACTTTCAGAAAGCTTTTGACAAAGTCCCCCATCAGAGACTTTTGGCGAAGCTAAAAAGTCATGGTATAGGAGGCAGTGTACTATTGTGGATTGGGAACTGGTTAAAAGATAGAAAGCAGAGGGTAGGGCTAAATGGCCAATATTCCCAATGGAAAAAGGTGAATAGTGGAGTACCCCAGGGATCTGTACTGGGTCCGCTGCTTTTTGACATATTCATAAATGACCTGGAAAAGGGAATAACTAGTGAGATTATCAAATTTGCAGATGACACAAAACTGTTTAAAGTTGTTAAAACCCAAGAGGATTGTGGAAAACTGCAGGAGGATCTGGATAAATTGGAAGACTGGGCATCCAAATGGCAGATGAAATTTAATGTGGACAAGTGCAAAGTTATGCACCTAGGAAAGAACAACCCACACTATAGTTACACGATGCAAGGCTCCACATTAGAAACCACCACCAGGAAAAAGATTTAGGAGTCATTGTGGATAACATGTTAAAACCCTCTGCCCAGTGTGCAGCGGCGGCCAAGAAAGCAAATAGAATGCTAGGTATCATAAGGAAAGGGATGGAGAATAAAACAAAGGATATTATAATGCCTCTGTATCGCTCCATGGTACGACCGCACCTTGAATATTGTGTGCAATTCTGGTCACCGTATCTTAAAAAGGACATAGCGTTATTAGAAAAAGTACAGAGAAGAGCCACCAAATTGGTGAAGGGGATGGAAGGCTACTCCTAGGAAGAGAGGCTAAGAAGGTTAGGGCTCTTTAGCCTGGAGAAGAGACGGCTGAGGGGAGATATGATAGAGGTCTATAAATTAATGAATGGAGTGGAACGGATAAACGTGGATCAATTGTTTACGCTATCAGAGTATAGAAAGACTAGGGGACATGTAATGAAGCTACAGGGTAAACTATTTAAGACAAATAAGAGAAAATATTTTTTCACTCAACGTGTAATCAAACTCTGGAATCTGTTACCGGAGGATGTAGTAAGGGTTGTTAGTATAGCTGGGTTTAAAAAAGGTTTGGACAAGTTCCTGGAGGAAAGGTCCATAAACCACTATTAAAAAGGGACCCAGGATATCAATGCTTGACCCAGTACAAGCATTGTGGAACCTGTGTCTTTGGGGATATTGCTAGGTACGTATAACCTAGATTGGCCACTGTTGGAAACAGGATACTGGGCTTGATGGACCTCGGTCTGACCCAGTATGGCATGTCTTATGTTCTTATGTTCTTATATCAATATGTATAAGCTTGCACCTGAGATAATGGAGAGTTAAGTGACTTGCCTGAGGAGCACCAGTGGGAATTGAGCCCAGATTGCTTGAGTATTGAGACCAGATTGCTTGGGTATTGAGACCAGATTGCTTGAGTATTGAGACCAGATTGCTTGGGTATTGAGACCAGATTGCTTGAGTATTGAGCCCAGATTGCTTGGGTATTGAGACCAGATTGCTTGGGAATTTAGCCCAGATTGCTTGAGTATTGAGACCAGAATGCTTGGGTATTGAGACCAGATTGCTTGAGTATTGAGACCAGAATGCTTGGGTATTGAGACCAGATTGCTTGGGAATTGAGCCCAGATTGCTTGAGTATTGAGACCAGAATGCTTGGGTATTGAGGCTGATGCTGTAACTACTGGGCTATTCTTCAACCCCAGGATTGAGGAATTTAAATACCTTCATGGTATAATGTAGCAAAGCAAAAAAGCCAACATGGATAACTGAAGAAACTAAAAATAGCTCAAAAACACAGAAAAGCTAAAGCCAGAAGAGAAAGAGAGGTAATCACGGAAATTAACAGAGATTTCCAACATTGTTGAAGATGAGACAAAGAAAAGCACCACAATAATACATGTAAGGAAATACAATCAGAAACTATCAGATGAAAAACAAAATGTGTCTTTCGAGAGCTAGAAGAGTGAAAGAAAAAAAATCCAATTTCAAATTGGAATGGTAAAAGACATTCAAGGATCCATGCTGAATGATACTGAGAAGATCAAGAAAAGGTGGAGAGAATAGACTGAGTCATTAAACCATAAAGACAAGTGGATCAATAGCCCTTTCAACCTGCATCTTATGATCAGGAGCTGTTGTTGATGAAAGAAGTTGAAGCAGCATTGAAGGCATTATCAGAGAACAAAGCACTGGGCATAGATGACATTATCATTGAATTATTACAGTAGTCAGATGAGATGTTACAGTACTTACAAGGTTCTACCAGGAAATTTGGGAGATAACATGGCTGACTGATTTTGAATTATCTATGTTCATACCAATACTGAAGAAAGGTGATCCAACTAACCGTGGATATTTTCACATAATTGCCAGCAAGATTCTACTCGAGGTAAATCAGTGGAGACTACAACCATACCTGGAATGAGAACTGGCTGAATTGCAAGCAGGATTCAGGAAAGGGTAAGGAACAAAAGACATTATTGTGGATGTGATACGGATGCTTGAAAAGACAAAAGAATAACAAAAGGTGATGTTCATGTGCTTCATTGACTACAGCAAGGCCTTTGATTGCATACATCATGAACAACTCTGGACCACATTAAGAACCCTGAGTATACCAAAACACTTGATAGTTCTCATGAGCAATCTTTACATTGATCAAAAAGCAATAGTTCAAATGGAATAAGGAGAAACAGAATGGTTTAACATCAGCGAAGGTATACGACAAAGCTGCATACTTTCTCCATACCTGTTCAATTTACATGCAAAATAAGTCAGCAGAGAAGCAGGATTGTCTGAAGACAACCAAAGAGGTAATAGAGACAAAAGCTGTTTCTGAATTGAAAAAAGCATGGGGCAAGTACACAGGATCTCTAAGGGAGAAAAAGGGATCATAGAGCTTACAGATGAGTGGCCTGTAGGAATATTCCACAGCGGTATCCGGATCCTGCCACGGAATATCCACAGATAGCGGCAGCTAGGAGAAATAGCCAGATAGTTCCCTTGAATTTGTTATCTAAAATGGACTTTTTCAAAATATAGTTTTTATCTGCTATCATTTCTGTGTTTCAGTTTCTGGCCCATACAGTCACTTTAGGGACCAGACTAAAGGCATTCATTTTATTTATAAGCTGCTTACTTGTACACACAGGGTTATTTTATAAGCGGCGTTTTGTACACATGCAGGCATATATGCATGAAAAAGCCTTTATAAAATAACCCCTCTCCACCATATTTCCTGATGAATCTCTTCAAGATGCATGTGTTAGGGATAGGAATGAAATACTTTTTCTACTGTAGTTTGAAGCACTATTACTTGGCCATCAATCAGGCCTACCATATCTGTCTATCTATCAATCAATCTAGAAAAGATTATATAGTGGCACATTGATCAAGATGGTTAATGATTAACAGATAATGTAAGATGGTTAATGATTAACAGAAAATAATATGAATAATCAATCATACAAATTAGCCCTTTCTTCCTAGTTCAAGCATAGTCCCCCCCCCCCCCCCTTCTCAAAGCTGTTAGTATTTTGTGGCATGCTTCAACAACCTTGCAGAAACAATGGCTCTCCAGTGCCTAGTCTTTTATTAAAGTTGTAAGAAACATTTAGGAAAGATAAGAACAGAATTGCCTATAATGACATTTTTTTTCTGTTCAGAAAAAACGTTAAAAAACCCCCCACACAAAATGGAGACTAACCAGGCCACAAAGTCAAGAAGTGAAGATGAATAGGCTTAATTGATGACCAGACACAGCCGTATTTCAGCTAAATGCCTGAGTCAAGGGTCCCAAATGCACACTGATACAATTGTTCATATATTCATTGATCTATATCAGCATGCTTTTGGGACCCCTGATGCAGACATTTAGATGAAGCACAACTGTATGGGGTTATCAATAAAGCCTATTCTTTTTCACTCCATGACTTTGTGACCTTGTCTATACTTTGAGGGTCATTCCAGAAACCGAATAAGCGTTTGGACGTGTGCCAGGGATGCTTATGTGCTAAAAACGTCTCAGAACGTATTCCAGTACAATGCACCCACGCATGTTTATCTCACTAGCACAGGGATGTCTGCATGTGTCTCCAAGGGGGGTGGAATGTGGACGTGACCAGCCACAGAGACATGTATAGTGTATTCTGGAAAGCACTATGCACGTTTATAGCCTTCCCTGCAGACATGCCTGTTATTTCTGCCGGAGACATGAAACAAGGCCAGCACTTAGAAAATTTTCTGCTGTATTCTACAATTCATCCCTGCAAATGGGAGTGTGAATATGTGTGTGTGTGGTTTGAAGGTTGCATGGGAGGATCTGGTGTGCTGATCGGCAATGAGAGAGGACATGACTGCCTGGCCATTACCTGGACCTTACGGATGACCACAGTGTCCTCAGGTTACACTGTGATATGGCAGCCATACACTAGCTAAGCCAGGCACTGGGTGACATGACTGATGTTGTGCCAGCATTCCCCCAGATTGTGCCATGAGGCCTACATCCTTACCCAGTCTACGATCTATGCAAGATGCGAGAGTGGTGATATATCTGGAGGCTGGCTACCTGGTATGATGGTGCAGGGATTCCCCCTCCCATGCCCAGACAGGACTGACCAGAGCAGCATTGCCACAAAGCAGACTGTGGGAAGGCAGGCAAGGTTGCCTGCAGATAGCAGAGGTATGAAACCAAAATAAGCTAGGAGAGAGAGTGGACATTGTTTGGGACAACTATAGCCACATGCAGGGAGCAGCTGTGAGAAATGCCAGTACCCAGATATGTGGGAAACAGATGCCATAGCCAGAAAGCCATTGTTATTAGAGGGGCATAGGTTTGTCGCTCAGCAATATAATGCATCCTTTGGGGGATTGCAAAGTTAGTTTAGGTTTTTGTGAGGTTGGAAAAGGTCCCTACTTAGCATTTTAGGTAGAGGTTTTAGGGATGACCAATGCTAGAATAACTCAGGCAGTGTTATACTGCCAAATAATGTATGATGCAAGGTATGTCATGACAAACATGTTAATATTTACTTGATCTTATAATATATTAGAGTGCACTGAGATTTCTTTGCAGTGTTCTGGTCATGAAACAGATGAGTATATATGGTCTAGTTTGATCAGCCTTTTTGCATCATCAATATTAATGTCTAGTTTGTATCAACAAAACAGTCAGTGAGAACAGCAGCCTAGGAGATGCACGTTTTAACTGATGAGGCATGACCTATCATGGTGATGGGCATGATAGGAATCATGCAACTTTACAGAATACGGTGAGCATGAGGATGTCCAAAACACTTTCAGCATTTACCCAGGTCTGTAATATTGGCAAGGGACATGTTCTATGCTTCACTTTATGGCCGTGTCTATACCTGTGCGTGGGTCTCATGCTGGATATGTACACAGACTGACTGAAAAGCATGTTGCACGTGCCACACTACATACATCTATGGGCTGATTCCAGAACTCTGGTCATGTCTATACCTGCAGATCTGCACACCCCTATCTGATTTAAATATGTCCGACAGAGATAACCGGCCTATATGCAATCTGCCTCCACGTGTGTTTTCTTCTTGGACCTATGGAGCTATTTCTCTACTTTTTGTTGCAGAAGAAAGTTTAACCAAACATTGTGCACTTTTGCATGAAGGCTGCTAATCTAAAACCTTTTGGCAATGCAAACTAGATCAGCATTGTACTTGTACACACATTAAATAGAATGTAAAACACTGCTGCTGTAACTAAAAATTGATGGTACATTCAATGCTGGTTTCCAGATTGTGGATGACATCGAATATTCAGATAGGGCAGCGAGTGCCGCCAGCATACCGATAGCAGCAATATTGAGACTATTATCTGCATAGCTATCCCGATATCTTTAGGACAGCCTTTTTGCTGTCCTAGTGTGGCCTGTAAGAGTATTCAGAAGCAGAATTCAGATAGTGCCACTGGATATCCACAGATAGTAGCAGCTAGGGGAAATAGATAAAGGTGGCCATTATCCAGATATTTCTCTTGAAGCTTCAAGCTGACAAATTTGCTATCTAAAATGGACTTTTTCAAAATATGCAATCATTTTCTTAAGAAGCATTTTTTGCATTTCAGACTAAAGATGAAAATTATAAATACTGAGATATAAGAATAAAATAAGAAGGAACACATTTCCTAAGACATTAAATAGAACAGCATTTATCCCTTGGCTTTGCAACCCATACTGGACAGCTCTAATGGTAAGAATGGCATTTTTCATGATTTAAATCAAATGTGGTACTGTACCCAATTTGCTACAGAAGTAATTAGTAGGAATAGGAATATTTTCTTCTGTTGATGCAAAACTTTCTTCCCACATCAAACACTGTGTTTTCTCCCAAAGGAAACATTTAACAAAACCAGACCTGTTCCTGATATAACTCAAGATAACACCCTAACATGATCAAGGAAAAGAAAAAAAAATCCTATATAACACTTTTTGTTGGTGCCATTGCAAACTTCAAACAAAGCAGGATCTGCTACAAAAAACCAAGTCTGTTGATGAAGCTCATCTTTCATTTATTATTCCTCCTGCTGCATTTACTTTTACTGGCTTGATCTGGTTAAAGAAGAAAGAGAGGTTGAGGAGAAGGTCAACCTATTGTGTTGCTTCTCGATCATGTACATTGGCTCTTCCTGAGTCTGTTTACACTCTGATTTGCTTGACATGCTGCACATTCTTTCTCAAACTTTGACCTCACTCTGCAGTTTTTAGTCATTGGGGCGACAAATCCAAATTCCTGATGCTGAATGCTTAAAGAAGAGGGTAAGAAAGAAAAGAAAGATTTTGCTGCACTGTTTGGCATCTGCATAATAAGTGGTTACTCCACTGCTGGAAAACAAAATCAATTTTAACTACAAGTGAATTCTGCTCTTTCTGAATGCAATTTACCCAGGTAAATTGGTCTAGCTGAAAGTTTCTGCCCTCTGCATGACTAAAGGTATGTGTGGGCTTCCACAGCATGCATATATTTAGTGAGGCACAGGGGAGTTCTTCCCATGTGCAGGCAGAGGGCCTAATAAGAGAACAACATGCACTGATTTGATTTTCAAATCTGTGCATGTTGCATTACAAGAATTTTATTTGCCTGAACAACTTGAAGCAGGGGCAGCTCAAGGCAATCTGCTGCCTGAGGCAAGGGATTTATTTATTTATTTATTTATTTATTTATTTAATTGGATTTTTATTCCGCCTTATCATACAATCAAAGCGGTTTAACAAAAGAGAAAATTAGTAATAGTGAAAAAATCTGTGATAATATATACATAGTTTGTAAATATATGATTAAATGTCTTGGGAAAAGGTGCACTATATATATTGTGAGCTATACTATAAAGTGAGCTATTGTACAATGTATATATAAATAATTGCTTTCTTAAAAATTAATTAGTTGATTGCATGACCGTAGTGCTCCGTAAACAAAACTGAACCAAACCAAAAAGCCAATTAGATAATATGGGGGAAATGCAAAATGTTTGCATACCATGGAACTAAAAGAATGAGCGAGAAACACAGTACATTTTATAAAATTAAATTATAACTCATTTTTATTTTGTTGCTATAAACTGCATTATGTTTCTTTATTTTTCTTTTTGAACATATATTTTGCATCCCTAGAACTCCCTCCTTCAACAATGGATGCAGAGCAGAACTAGGACATTCACCGACAGAACTCAATATCTTAAAAAAAACAATAAAAACCCCATCAGATTCTGATCATCTCACTAACAAACATTTTCCAGTACCAGGCATATTGTGAACTAAAACAAAACCCCACAACAAAGTCACTGAGGATCTATAGAGCAAATCTACCAGGCCTGTCTGCTTAGTTCAATTAGCATGGATCATAGGCCGTCGCCTACCACATTCCCCCCTTTGATTATTCTCACCCGCATGTTAATAAGGTGTGAGAATCAAATCACATAATACTAGGTAAAGGTATCACTCTGTGGTATAGGGTAGTAAGTTCACATAGCTAATATCTTTGTAGCTGTCTTACGCTCTACAGTGTTATTAATAACTGAAGTTATCATTTGCAAGCAAAATGGCAAGAAACAAGGGAGCAACAGGCAGATAGTCAAAGTCCATAGTTTGGCAAGAGTGGGAAAAAGAACTAAAGGATTAGAAGGTTCGGTTGCATCTTTGTTGTGCTGTCGTAAAGCTTCTGATTTAGACAGACCAGCTGTCCATCCTTCGTAGTAGATTGTGGTCCAGTCCGAACAAAACACAAACTGTCAACAATGGGGTGGGCCAATACCCACTCACTAGTAGTATTATGTAAATCAGTCTGATTGTATAGGATAGAATAGTTCAGTTCTTGCGTCTCCCAGGGCCACTGATCTCCCATCTTAGTTCCTCCACAATAGAAACAGTCAGAAGTGTGGAGACTAGATGCTATTGCTCCAGTAAGTTCAAGAAACAAGTTCTGGTGGTGGTATGAGGAATTGCAACGGTGGCTTGCATAGCCTTGTAGAAAGTCAAGATCTAGAACAACTTTTGGATTGGAGAGTATACCAATGCAAGTATAGGAAGAATGATAAAACAAGGTCTGAGTGACCTTCGGTCCAGTTCATGTTGTACTTATACAGGCTGCCCAGGGAGATAAGGCAAAAGTCATTTCAAAGCACTCCAAGGCTGCTGCCAAAATAAAGCAATAATAATAATTCATAATGGGCATAGTCTCTGGAAAATTGGTGGAACTGTCGACTTCCACAACAGATAACAGATGTAGGGTTGATTGTAGATCCTCAAGCTTCTGCCGTACGTAGACCTACCAGCGTTTTGGCAGGAGTAGGGCTGTAGATTCCAAAGTATCACTGTCCTCTGGGATGTCTCAATTTCTTAAAATATCATAGCATAGTCTCTTAGGCTATTATTGCTTCCTTAGAGCAGTTCACTCTTTAGGAGATCAAAACAGTCTTTTCAGAGTATTTAAACACAGTCTCTTAGAAGATTCAATTTCTTAACACAACACAGTCTCTTTCTGATGATTGCAGGTTTTTTCAGATGCGAGGCTTACCTTCAGATAAACAAACAGTCTTGAAATAGTGCAGTTTCTGAGGGACCAATAAGTCTTAGGTCCGTGGTTGTTGTCGTAGGGTGAGGTGCAATGGAGTCTCAGGATGCTGTACAGTAGTCCAGTGATCAGGTTCAAGAGCAGCTGCTGGCTTCACTTGATTATGATGGGTCCAAGGTTCAAATTCTGCGACTTTTACTGCAGTTGGAGTTGTTGACAGGATGACGACATAGGGTCCCCTCCAATGCAGGGCTAACAGTATCTTTCTCCACTCTTTGATCCACACCGAGACTCCAGGCTTGAAAGGATGCAGGGGTGCAGGCAAATTGATGAGTAATCGATTTTGTACTCAGGTATGAAGACTTCTGCAAAACAGAACTTAAAACCAATAGTTCATGTCTAATAATTTCAGATCCTATCTGTCTCATATCTCCTTTTATTTCCTATACAATAGGCAGGGGTTGCCCATACAGAATCTCAAAAAGGGAAACTCCTAAAGACTTAGCAGGGGCTAAGTATATCCTAAGAAGGGCTATGGGAAGAACCTGGGGCCACTTCAGGTAAACCTCTTGGCAAAGTTTAGACAACTGAGATTTCAGGGTTCTATTCATATATTCTACTTTTCCTAAATTCTGAGATCTATAGGCAGTATGTATCTATTAATATCAATATCTTGGGGCTATACTTAATGGACTTGCTTCCTAAGGTTATCCACCCTCATTCTTTGTACAGGGCCCCATATGCATGCAAGGTTGTAAGGGTATACTTGAAATCTGGGTACACATTTAGACAGGGCTCTTTTCCTATTGTTAGTGCTCTAGTGAGGACTATCAGTTCAGCTTTCTGTGGTGAAGTTTCTGGGGCCAGGGCTGAGGACTCAACTACCAAATCAGGGGTCACCACTGCATATCTAGCACAACAATGTCCATTGATGATGAAACTGCCTTCAGCCACAAAGAAAGTCTGTTCAGGGTTCTCCAGAGGGACATCAGTCAAATCCAGGTGGCTTGAGAATACAGTGTCCATAATTTCTAAACAGTCATGATCAGGGGATCAAGACCAACTGATAACAACATAGCAGGATTGAAAGCTTGACTGACCCTTCAGTTGTATCTGGGGTTTTCACACAACATACTCTAATATTTCAACATTCATAGATTTGTTAGCTAGTAATTTCCTTTGTGAAGGGATTTTTCTTTTAGTTTTTGCTTACTAGGAAGGCTGTAGCTGTAACAGCTTCTCAAATAAGGTCCAAGAGATTGAGTCAACACTCCCAGAACATTTCCTTGCGACTCATGAACATAGAGACTGTAAGGTTTTCTGGACATCTGGTAGACCCAGAATTGGTGACAACATCAGAGTGTTTTTTTCAAAGATCAAAAGACTGCATCCTGTTCAAGTCCCCATTCCTCTGGAGACTTTTCCATTCCTTTGATAGCTTGATACAATGGTTTTTTTTTTTGGTTTTTTTTCTCTAGCAGCGCAAAATTGGGGATCCATATACAACATACTCTGTGGCACCCAAGAAGGCTCTCACTTGCCTCCTGGTGATTGGAGTAGGAATACTGCATACAGCTGCTTTGCGTTCTGGTAAGGGTTCCAGGCGTCGAATTCCGCTGGACAACTGGAATCCTAGGTATTTAACTTGTTTGACATAATTATGCTTTGGCTCTTGAGACTTTGTATCCAGCCTCATTAAAAAGGTGCAAGAGTTCACTGGTGGCTGGTGGACATTCACTTTCTGAGTTGGTGGTTATGAGCAAGTTGTCCACATATTGAAGTAGAATTTTTTCTTTTTTTTTTTCTTGAGTTTCTGGATAACTTGTCAAATCTTTTGCTGAGTGAGGCGAGTTCTTGAATTCTTGAGGTAATCTTGTCCAGATGAGTTGGCCCCGCCTCCTTGTAGTGGGGTCTTGGGCTAAGCGTATACAGAAAAAGGCATCTTTTTAAGTCCAGAATGATGAAATGTATAGCTTCAGCAGAGATCAGTTCCAAGAGAATATAAGGATTTTGGTACCACTGGTTGTATAGTTTCAGCTGCATCATTCATTCTTTCTTAGATCCTGCACTGGGCGGTAATCACCTGTCCCAGGCTTCTTGACTGGCTTGAGGGTGACAATGGCAGGGGCTATGTTCTTCGCTAGGCCAGGTGGATTATCTTCTGCCCATCCTCCAGGTGGGGCTATGAGGTTGGTAAGTGTACAGCTTGTTGCTTTGGATGCAGGTGAATAGAACCGCCATTCTTCTTCTTGGGGACAGTTAACACCATCAGGCCAGCAGATTTTGAGTTTCATTTTTTTCCCCTTCAACAAAGGATATCTGTGCTTGAAGCTTTGCAAGCAGGTCTCGGCCCAAAAATGGAATAGGGCATTCAGGCATATACAGGAACTGGTACATTATTATTATTATTTTTTTTCTAGTTCACACATGTGGTTCTGCAGAAAAGGCTTTGCGAGAAAAACACAGGGGCTACTGGCTTTAGTATTCTGCTCCTGTATCCCCCATAAAAGTCCATATATTGGTCCCCTATTTTTCAGACTGACTCCTGGGGACCCAGGGAAACTGGAGAGTCCGGTCTGGCCTAGTCTTCATCCATGCTGTAGCCCTCTTCGGCTGCCACTCACGCTATAGCTGCTTCACTCTCGTGCTGAAACACTGTGCTTGGTTTATTGTTTTATGACTTTGCAATCAAGTACTCCCTCGGGAGTCAAGATACGGGCATTCACTTCTCTAATGTCCTTCTTCTCTATAATGGGCGCACTCACACCCAGTTTTCACATCCGCTGCTCCTTCGATTAGGAAAACTTCCACATCATCCAACTAAAATATCTGTTCTCTTTTTCCCATCTTACAATTTTTACATTCTCTGTCCTTCTTCAACAATCCACATACTTTCTGATAAACTTTCATTTAACCATTATGCCCGCAAATTCATCCAGTTCTCTGCAATTTCCGTTCATTAGTTCAATCAAGTCCTAAAACTTCTCAGTGTATAATGCAGTTTTTTTTCAGTTCTAAACAAGTCTGGTCAGCTGACTTTCACTTCTAGTCCGGAGGGGGTGGACATTCCCCTGTTGCAGAGGTGGCTAGCAAACTACTTGGGAATCTGTAGTCCCCCCCCTCTCCTGGATTCTGTTTCTCCTAGCAATGCTCTATCCCGGAGGTTGATTTTTTTTTTTTTTTAAGGATCCACTTCTCTGCTGTGGGCACATTAGTTCACGCCCACTGGGGGGGGGGGGTTTGACATCATCGGTGGACTGGGCTCCATCCCCCCCTTAAGCACTCTGAACTGAACTACTTACAGAGAGAGAGAGAGAGACGAGACAGGATATCTAGAAATTCTGGGGCAAAATCCTGATTGGGACAGAGACATTTCATAATCTTCAGTAAATCCCTTACTGAAATTCTTGATCATACTTGAAAAGACACTTATTATTTCTGTAAACATAGGGCAGGCAGGAAACACTTAGATTGAGCACATACATCCATTATGCTTCTTATAGAGAGAACTATAGCTATCTGTCAGCATGTCTCTGCAAAAGAAATTATTTTTTTAGTTCAGGAAGCAAATATTTAAAAGACATTCCGGATATTTTTCATAAAATACAGTACACCTTTCCCTTTTTTTTTTAAATACAGAAAAGCTAACTGATTTGTTCATTAGTAACCAGCACAGAGGGGAAGCATGCATTCAAATGACTTATACTCATTCATAAAAAGATAAACTTTGTTTTTAAAACTTTTGGTTAAACAGAGCTAGTGAAACCAGAGAAAAAACTAATTATAAATTCATCACGCTTCGATTAAATGAAGAGACTTTTCAAATCGGCAGTCCCTTTTCATTCCTAGGAGAAATCTCCTGCAGTCTCCAGCTGTCTCTCCAGAACCTTTTTTTTTTTTTAAGGATATGTGGAAGCCACACCCCTCTGCTCGCGGGGAAACAATTGAACTGTGCTCATAAAAAGAGACTTCTCATTCACATGGACAGAGATGCCAGAAAAAAACAATTTAAATCAATGTTAAGTCGTGATCTAATTACTTTGTAGATCAAAGGAAAAACAAAAACAGTTCTTTATCATTTCCTATTTAAACTGTTTCAGTGCTTACTGAAAATTTGAACATACAGCCGACAGAAATTCCTCTCACTTGGTCCGCAACCCATAAGGGATTAATACAAACTTAATCCTTTTTAGGCTAAACCCAAAAACTATCGGGACCCACAATCCTGACTAAACATTCTTATTAAATGATAAATAAATGATATATATTACATAACCACAGCAGAAGGAACAAAAACATATTAAATAAAACAGGTACAATTTGCCTGAAATAAGCACAAACTACCAGCATTGAGGTTTAAGCCTGCACAAGATTAGAAAGACGACACTAGACATTCTTTCCTTCAGACACGCCCCCCTGTCAGTTTTTCACACTGCAGTAGAAAAACTAACTGGGTCAGACCAGCTTTTTGATTTCTAAAAATGACTGTAGGTGTTTTGGGTCTTCATTCTGCTCTATTAATACAATTTCTTAATCAGTGAACTGTCACAAATTACTCAACAGAATAATCTCACATATATAACAAAAGGGAAACTCGCAGTTTCAACAGATAGCAAAAATCAAATACACAGGACGGACAATACACCAAATGCTTCATCCGTTTCGCGACCTAGACGCAGTCACCCGACTAGGAACTGCGCTAGTCCAGAGTCCACTCTGCTTGGTCCGTGCTGCCAGACCTCTCATTCACACTTCATTCACACAATCATGCTAGCAACGTATCTTAGAATGCATTCCTTTCTATCTATTCTGACTAGTCTTTTTCCCAATTACAAAAAGGATGAGGGTTTCACCCGGCGAATTCCCATGCGGAGTTACTCGGCCCTTCCTTGAGAGCTCTCTTACCAATTCCCAATATCTCGAGATTACAAATTCCAAGTTCCACTGGCAGTACTGCTCTTTCTATTTCTGTCTAGACATACCAAAAACCCAGTCCTGTCTGCTCTGACCAGGCTGAATCATGATTCTCTAAGTTTTCAAACTGCAGTTCTAACTTAATCCTGGCCAGTACAGCCACACCTCCTATGTATAGACACCGCTGCTGATCACTGGAAGCAGCGGGTTACAAATGTACGCTAAATAAATAAATAAATAAATAAATCTGTCTAGACAGGTTTTCAAAACTATACTTACCAGATCTGGTTCCCAAGCTTCTGAGTTGGATCCTGGACTCCCCGGGTCGGAAGTGTTGGCCAGCTGGACTCAGTGCCTGCCGAGGCCAGGCAGAACTCCCTCCGATACAAGAGGATCGGTGGGCCCAGGGAAATTCCCCTGCGTCGGATTGGCATGGTTCCAACTGGACCAAACCTCAAGGCGAATTACGTGGATTTATTCACTTGAACACTATCCACCACTCGCACTTCTCGGCCAACGCACCAAGAATGTAGCAGCAGATAAGCATGCAATAAATAAATCCAGGAGTCTTTTCAAGGATCCAAGCCAGTTTAATGTGCACATGGCTCAAGCAATAAGCAATTTCAAAATGGCTGAGCAATGGCTTCTAGTAAAACAACAACTTTTATAGCTTTCTTGTCCATTCTAAGCATAGGCAAACTTTTCATTGGTCCCAGTACCCCTCTCACCCATCTATTGGTCCCGGTACTGATATGGCTACCCAATCGGGACTCTGGTCTGGGCCCAGCACCTGGTTGCCCCCCTTCTAGTCCCAATTACAATGGTCAGTGTCTCCAACTTGTTACTTCTCTCCTCCAAGGTCGCTGAGCTTGTTAAAACATATGGGAAGCAGAGGCACTGTGACCTTGCTCTCTGCAGAGTTAATTAATTCCATAGAAGCATAGCACACCTTATCAGTACCAATTAAACTTGTTTTTCTTTATTTTCTAAGTTTCGTTTCTGCTTAGCTATGTTCAGTTAAACTGAGTTAAGTTTCAATTCTATGGTGTCATCATTCAGGGGGGTTTTCATTCCTCTGGGCCTAACTACAGGCTTCAGTTACAGGTCAAGCTGCTCAGGCCTGTCTGCTTAGTTCAATTAGCATGGATCATAGGCCGTCGCCTACCACACCATATCTGCACCAACTTACAAAACTCACATAAGGAGCCCATCCAAAAAAAGTATCACTGTAAACACTGTAGTGGGCCCTGGAACATCTAACACCTATTTGAAAAGATGAACAGTTCAGATTTCTACAGTCAGATCCCTACATACAAACTTCATGTTAACAGAACACCTAGTCTTCGTCACACACTCAGAACACAAACCCTCACCAAGCACAGAATAAATGACCATAACCTAAAAATAAACATATGTAGATAACAATTAAACTGCAGCCCCAAAAAGTCAGATTCTGCATACAATGCAATACCAGATAAATAGAAAGAGATGCATTTCCATGTACTGTATAAAATATAAAGATAGCACCAAGTGTGATCATTAAATCGAGAATAAAATTCTCTTCTATCTTTGTTGTCTGAACATTTTATTCTCCGATCATGCTGATCCCAATCTGAGGTTTCTGCTTTCCTCTACCTCCCAGTGCCCCTCCCCACCTACTCCCCCCCAGGGGCAGCATAAGGATGATGCAGGGCCATGTGCGGAAATTCATAGCAGCATCATTTGCATAAATTTAGTATACTTTGTTTATAATGTACATGCCACCAATCTAAAATCCTAGGTGGCTTCAAAACATATACATGCAATTTAGTAAAGCAGATGTTACAATAAAACAAACATAATAAAACATTACATTTGATTAATGAAAAGCCATTTACACAGCCCTTCCCCCCAGTTAAACCATTATAAGTATTTGCACATCAGATTTATTTTACTATGACCAAATTATTGATGAGGAGGGAAGATATAAAATGAGATAAACTAATCCTGGTAGCCATGAATTCAAACACTGGATTGGATTGTGCTAGAGCTGGAAAAGTAGGAACGTAGCAGAGGTGAAGCTTTCAGGTTACTAAACAAAATTAAACTGAGACGTTCTCTGAAAATTTGAAATTTCCTTGAATCTGAACTGACAAAATATTTTAAATTTCAGTCTGGCAGCATAAAGAATGCAGAACTGCAAATCTCAAAAACACTACGTATTCCAGTTCCTCCCCCCAACCAACACCCTACAGTTGACCTCACCAAGAACCCAGAGTATAGGACAAATAGAGCACATCTACTATTCCATAACAGCACTAACTTCCAAAACTCACACAACACAGAGCGCACCCAGAAAAGGGCAGCACCATAAATATTGCAGTGGCTCTTAAAATATCCATATTCCTATTCAGAAAACGGAATAAGCCAGATTACTACAGCTCTCTGCATAGAAACTTCCTGGTATCAGAACAACCTGGAATTAAAATGGAGTTTGGTGGGGTTAACACCAACATGCCTTCAACTTTGAAGCTGCAAAATATCCTTCAGTGTGACACAGACAATAATTAGGCCAAATAAAAACTGAAAGCAGGAGTGTGCATGTGTATTCACCCCCAAAATCAATAACTTGTAGAAACACTTTTTGCTGCAATTACAGCTGCACATCTCTTGGGATATGTCTCTATTAGCGTAACACATCTAGCCACTGGGATTTTCACCCATTCCTCAAGGCAAAACTGCTGCAACTCCTTCAAGTTAGATGGGTTGCGTTGGTGTACAGCAATCGTCAAGTACTGCCACAGTCTCAATTGGATTGAGGTCTGGGCTTTGACTAGGCCATTCCAAGACATTTAAATGTTTCCCTTTAACCAGTTTTAGCAGTATATTTAGGATCATTGTCCTGCTGGAAGGTGAACCTTTGTCCTAGTCTCAAATCTCAAGCAGACTGAAACAGAATTTCCTCAAGAATTGCCCTGTCTTTTGTGCCATCCATCGTTCCTTTAATCCTGGCCAGTTTTCCTGACGCTGACAATGAAAAACATCCCCACAGCACGATGCTGCCACCACCATGGTTCACTGTGGGAATGGTGCTGTCAGGGTGATGGGAAGTGTTGGGATTGTGCCATACATGGCGTTTCCCATGATGGGCAAAAGGTTAACGTTTTTGTCTCATCTGACCAGAGAAACTTCTTTCATGTGTTTGGGGGTCTGCTACATGCTGTTGTGCAAACTCCAAACATGTTTTCTTATTTCTTTCTTTAAGCAATTGCTTTTTTCTGGCTATTCTTCCATAAAGCCCCACTCTGTGGAGTGTATAGATTAAAGTGGTCCCATGGACAGATACTCCCATCTCCACTGTGGACAGTTACAGCTCCTTCAGTGTTATCCTTGGTGTCTTTGTAGCATCTCTGATTAATGCCCTCCTTGCCCGGTCTGGGAGTTTTGGTGGGCAGCCTTCTCCTGTCAGGTTTGTAGTGGTGTCATATTCTTTTTATTTTTTATTTTTTTTTAATTCTTTATTTTCGTTTTATAACAACAAAGGAAAGGAAGACATACAGCTAAAAGACAGATACATATAGTGTGATACATACACCAAAGTAAACCCCTGCCACCCCCCTCCCCCCTGCTTCTTCTCTAGAAAACTAATCATTCCCGAAGCGGGCGTGTACTTACATTATTGTGTTACAAAACCTAACGGTGATCGGAAACATGATGAGTGCACATTAAACAGACATGTCGGAACAATAAGCAGATTGTACATAATCATTGAGCAGCTGCCATTTAGACAAGCGAGAGTGAGTTTGGGTATGGGGAATAGCTCTCCGAGATATCTGCTCATATTTACTATATAAGCAGACGAGGTTCCACCATTCATTGACAGTAAGTCGAGAGCTATCCTTCCAATTCCTCGTGATTAAACATATGGCTATACACAGCATGAAATCCAGGAGAAAGCGACCCTTCTTAGGAAGAGAGGGGACCTCCGCCACTGAGCGGAGTCCCACAATCTTCCAAGAGAGAGGCTCGTGAAGGTGTAAGATAAATTGAATACGACCCCAGACCCGCCCCCAGTAAACCTGTAGTTGAGGACATTCATAAATAACATGAGCGAAGGTTCCCACAGCAGTATGGCAAGACCAACACTGGTCCCTAGCAGTTGTGTTCCATTTGGCTATTTTTTCTGGAGTATAAAAGCATCTATGTGCAAAAAAGAAGAGAGTTTGGGTAACTGAGGCAGACCGGGAAACCCGCACTACTTTGCTCCAGAAAACGCTCCATTGCTCAGGGGTTAAAGTGGTTTGCAGGGGTTAAAGTGGTGTGCAGTTCGCGCTCCCAGGCTAGTTGGGCTCTAAAAGTGGCAGTATCTGTACCCTGACATAATATTTTATAAAAGTTAGAGGCTACCCCATGTGTACTACTAATAGAGTGAACTAGTTCTAATAGCCCGTCCTCAGTAGGGACAGAGGGCAGCATGATTTGAGCACTTTTGAGACAGTGTTGAAGCTGCAGCAATTGAAAATAATGTTTCGCTGGTAACGCAAATTCCTTTTGTAAATCAGAAAAGGTTTTCCAACGAGCTGCAGAGAAGAGCTGTTGGGGTGTCCAGATCTCCCTAGAGTACCAGGGTTTCTATGCTATCGTTCTATTTAGGACTTGAATTCTGGGGTTATTCCACAGCGGGAGTCCGTCCTGAGGACATACGTTTGGGCCCAGTGATAGAATGAGAGTGTTAACGGCCGCAAGAGTATCGACAATCATTGGGGGATGGCGGGTGTCTACTTGATGGGACATACCGGGGAGATGGGTCAACGGAATTGGGCTACTAAGCTCCTCTTCTATATCAAGCCAAACTGGTCTGCTGTCTGTTGAGGCATCTAGCCATCGGGCACCTTGTTTAAGTAGGAAGGCTTGATGATATCTGAGAAAATCAGGAAATCTGGTACCCCCTAGTTCCTTTGCAGACTGTAGTTTTTGTTTAGCTATCCTTGGTGGCTTGCCCTGCCAGAGATAGTGGACGAGAAGGCCCTCAATATCTTTATAAGTGTGTAGCGGGAGGAAGCATGGCAGCATTTCTAAAATGTAGTTCACTTTGGGGACTATCATCATTTTCACAGTTTCTAGGCGGCCCCACCATGTAAGGGATAAGGGAGACCAATGATTTGTGAGCTCACGGACTTTGGAGACTACCTCTTTGGCATTAAAACTGATAGTGTCTTCTAAAGGAGCGGCAATAGACATTTTAGGTAAGGGCGCTTGAAAACATACAACATAATCAGAATCTGTGCAACAATGACATAATCACCGAGTATGCTGGCTAATACACCCCATATTGAAAAGTATGTACCAAAGTATCTTAGAGAAGAAGCAAACCCCCAATGAATATGGCGACCATATGTCTGCGGGAGGAGGCCCTAGAGAGGAAGATAGAGACATGAAAAAAGAAAAGAAACACCAGAGTCCATAATTAACACTGTCTCTGACACTCATCGAGGCTACTGTGGGTAGATGGAGTCGGGTCACAGATATCATCAAAAGAAGGCAACAAACCGCCCTCGCCAGACTCTTTGCTGAGCCGCGGCAAATCCAATATGGCAGGTACAGCGGATATGAGAATACTTGCAGGAATATTCTGGAAGTCAGCGCATCAAGTCGGCTTCTTTAGAATCCAAAAACTCCGCTAGTAGATCAGGGTCCTCAAATGTTCTTGTCTGATTGTGAAGCGTGACTCGGAGCTTGGCCGGATACATCAGGCCATAGCGTGCTTGTAGTTGTTGAAGCCTCGGCCGGAATTCCAGAAAGCGCTTTCGGCGGTCGACCGTGGGTTTAGCCAAGTCAGGATAGAAGGAGATCTTGTGGCTCTCAAACTCCATATGGCCCTTTGCCCGAGAGGCACTGAGAATTTGCTCCACATGTTGATATCTCAAAAGTCGAAAGATGATAGGCCGCGGGGTCTTCCTGTTGAGCGTTATGTTTGTGGGTACACGATGAGCGCGATCGATCTCCAAGTCTTTGGTAAAGGTGATTCGGAGCAGGGAAGGGAGGATTTTACATAAAAACTCTTTCATGTCTCCCGATTCCGCTCCCTCCGGTATGCCCACGAGTCGTAGGTTGTTGCGGCGCGCTCTATTATTGCCATCTTCCACTTCTTTCTGCAAGGCCCGTACCTGACGTTCAACTTTGTCGAGTTTGGACAACCGGGCCGCATGGGAGTCTAATATGCTCTCCATTGTGTCCTGACGCGAAGAGAGCCCCTCTAGCTTGCCCTGCAGTACACCAAGATCTTCCCGCAGCGCTCGGAGTGCTTCACCGTTTGACTGCACGAGGTCCTTAACCCCTCTAATCTCTGCGAGGATTTCCTGCTGCATTTCGGGGCCCTCGCGCAAAGCCAGCCCCTTCTGAGGGGACGGGGGTTCAGTTTTGGAGCGTTTGCCATGAGAAGCCGCTGGAGATCCAAATTCCAGGCGCGTGGGTTTGGTCCCCGCCATCTCACCAATGTGCCCCGGCAAGATCAGAGCAGAAGTTCAAGTATGTACGGTGTTAATTCAGGATTCTGAGTAGGCCTCTCGGGAGCCTCAGCGTTATGCGACCATCCCGCTGGACATCGGGCTCCGCCCCCCATATTCTTTTTATTTTGTTATAATGTATTTAATGGTGCTTCATGGGATATTCAGAATTTGAGATATTCTGTTAAAACGCAACCCTGATCTATACATCTCCACAACTTTGTCTCTGACCTGTTTGGAGTGCTCCTTGGTCTTCATGTTGCTTGTTTAGTGGTATTGCAGAGTCAGGGGTCCTTTGGAACAAGTATATTTATGCAAGTATCATGTGACCCTGGGACAAGCATTGTGGAACATATGTGCTTTTTTGAGAACCTGCCAGGTACGTGTGACCTGGATTGACCACTGTTGGAAACAGAATACTGGGTTTGATGGGCCTTAGTCTGACCCAGTATGGCATTTGTTCTTATGTTTATATGTTACCAGTGCAGAGCCTAGGAAAGATGCTGCTAAATATGCCTAACAAGGTGGGCTCAACATCACCCATACAGCATCTCCCACTTCCACAAAAACAAGAGCCACTTGGCGCCCCAACACAACACTTCCCAAATTCTGAAAAACAAGAGGGACTTTCCGACCCCCAATACAACACTCTCCACTCCAACATAAACACCAAAAAGGGCTTGGCAACTCCAACATAGCTCCTGAAACAGCACACTGGACCAGCATGGTGTTAACATAAGTATATATTCCATAAAAAATGAAGGAAATGCAAATGCAAAATGCTTGCACACCAAGGAACTAAAAGAAAAAGTGAGAACCACAGCACAGTTTATAAGACCAAATTATAACTCATTTTATTCCATTATAAACTGCATTATCCCTTCTTATCCAAGACCTTGTCCTTCGGTCCTCTTTTGATCTCACTCTTATCACGGAAACATGGCTCAGAGACGGTGAAGATGCTCTCCTTGCCCGTTGTCTTCCTCCTGGGTTCTCCACTGTCTCTGTTCCCCGTCTCGGGCGGTCAGGTGGTGGTGTGGCCGCTCTACTCCACCTGACCCTCTCTTTACTCAGGTCTCCTCCCCATTACTGCATTACCCTGAATCCCTTTTGCTCCGCCTTCACACCTCTCCTCCCATCCATGTACTTCTTATCTATTCACCCCCTGCTCTTCGCTCTGAGTTTTGGGAAGCTCTCTTGTTAACTATCGCTGACGTCTCTCTAGCCTTTTCCCAAAAACTTATCGCAGGTGATTTCAACCTTCATGTTGACACTCCCACTTCTTTTAGGGAGCACTCTTTCCTCTCTTTTCTCCACGATTTATCTCTCTTACAGCATGTTACCCTCCCTACCCATCAGGCTGGCCATACTCTTGACTTACTTTTGACATCCTCCTCCTCTTCTCTTACACTCTCTAATATTAGCTCTACACATCTTCCCTGGTCAGATCACGTCTGCCTTGCTGTCTCCTGTTCTTGTTCAGGGGACTCTCTCTCTTCTTCTTCCTCTTCCTCCCCCTCGCCCCCGCCAGAGCGACTCTCATGCGTCCTTACTCCTCTCACACTTCAGCAGTTTCCTGCAGCAACTGAGCTTCTGCCCTCTGACTTTTCCCTTCTTTCACCTAATTCCCAGGTAGCCCTCTGGTCCTCTACTCTTTCCGCCACTCTTGATCGTATAGCCCCCTTGCACCCCCGACCACCTCGACGTCGACCCACACATCCTTGGTACCACAGCGGTCTCCGGCTGCTCCGAACCCATCTTCGCAGAGCGGAGCAGCTGTGGCGCAAGGCCCCCTCCCCAACTACTCTAGCAATTTTCAACTCTTATCACTCCTACTACCGTTCTAAAGTGCACTCTGCCAAGCGCTCTTATTTCTCTAATGCTATTTCCAATGCCCCGAACCAGACTCGGATCTCTATTCCACTTTCCAATCTCTTATCTCCTTACATGCCCCACCATCAGACTCCTTGGTTCATCCCTTTCCTCCTCCCTCACAACTAGCTTCCTTTTTCAGTGATAAGGTTACATCATTAAGAGCGTCCTTACCCTTCTGCCCTGCTCCTATTACCTCTCCCCCCCCCCCCCTGTTCCCTCTCCCCTGCCCATTTCTCAACTTTCTCACTTCTGGGCCTCATTTGACCTGATCACTGCTCCTGAACTTCATCACCTCATTTCTTCCTCCAAGAAAACTTCCTGTCCACTTGATCCTATTCCTTCTTCCTGGCTTCTTACCCCTTCCTTGGGACTCTTTCCCTACATTCTCACCATGTTCAATTCTAGCCTTTCCACAGGGACTTTTCCTAGACCCTGGAAACATGCTCTGATGCGCCCTATCCTAAAGAACTCCTCACTTGATCCCTTAGTACCCGCTCACTATCGTTCTGTCTCCAACCTCCCTTTTCTATCTAAATTTTTAGAGAAATTTGTTTTTGCACAACTCTCCCATCACCTTGATTCTATTAATTTCCTTCACCCTCATCAGTCTGGGTTCCATCAGGGTCACAGTATTGAAACTGTTCTTTTAGCTTTCACAAATGCACTACATGTAGCTCACGATCGTGGTGACATCTCGGTTGCGGTTGCTTTGGATCTTTCAGCTGCTTTTGATTTGGTTGATTACTCCCTTCTCCTTCACCGTTTACGGGACGCGGGTCTCTGTAGTACAGTTCACCGTTGGTTCCACTCTTTTCTTTCTTCTCAGTCTTGTGCGGTTCTTTCTTCTTCATCCTTTACCCCCCCCCCCTTCAGATTCCCACCGTCTCCCCTGTGGGGTTCCTCAGGGTTCCGTTCTTGCCCCTCTTCTTTTTAACCTTTTCTTGGCCCCCTTCACTTTTTTAATACAGCAGTCCGGCATATCTGCTTTTTTTTACGCTGATGATATTCTTTTGCTCCATCACACTTCCCCCTCCTGCCCAGATCTCTCAGCATTGGATTCTTGCCTCTCAGCTGTAGCAAACTGGTTAACGCTCAATTGTCTTCACTTAAATCTTACTAAGACTATCGCTATCTGGTTCTCTCACAGCAGTCCTTCCCCCTCAATAGCCCCCTCTTTTTCCGGCACTCCCGTACCTTTGGTTTCTACTTTTCGTTATCTTGGTGTGCACTTTGACTCTGACTTATCTTTTCACATCCACATTTCCCACATTACCAAAACATCCTTTTTCTTTCTTCGCCAAATTCATTCCGTTCACCCCTTCCTTTCCCCCTCAGCCCTCATCACTCTAGTGTTATCTTTAATCATGTCCTGTGTGGATTTCTCCAATTCATTATACATTGGTCTTCCTAAAAACCAGTTAACTCAATTTTAATGGATCCAAAACACTGCAGCACGCCTTGTTACACACACCTCCCCCCGAGATCATATAACCCCTCTATTATTTCACCTTCACTGGTTGCCTGTTACCTTCTGTGCCACTTTCAAACTGCTGACTCTGGTACATAAAGCCTTCTACACCAGCACCCCACAATACTTAACAGATCTCCTTTTCTTTCACTCTCCCAGACATACTCCTCGCTCTTTCCATCTTAATCGCCTCACCCTTCCCTCCCCCTCCCATGCTCACTTGCAGTCCACCCGTTCCTCTGCCTTCTTTTTCGCTGGTCCCGCCCTCTGGAATGTTCTCCCCTCTTCCCTCCGTTTGGAACCTCAATACACTACATTTAAACAAAACCTAAAGACCCACCTGCTTTTTATAGCGTCCGATGTTCCCTCTCCTTTCGTGTGACCTTTATCCTCCCCCACCTCTCTCCCCCTCTTAAGATCTTCCCTACTTACGTCTTGTCCTGTCCTCCTCATTTTCTTTACTGTCCTTTTAAAATATTGTACATTTCCTTTCCTTTTCGTTGGCTATTGGCCTTCTTTTATTGAATTTTTATTGTACACCGCCTTGGTTATTGTAGAAAGGCGGTTTTTATCAAATGGAATAAACATAAACATAAACATTATGACTCTCACTTTTTCTTTTTGAATATATATTCTGCATCCACAGAAACCTCACCCTTGACAATGGGTGCAGAGCAGAAGTAGGACATTCAAGCGCAGAATTCAAGATATATAAAAAAAAATTATCTGATTCTGGTCATCTCACTAACAACAAACATTCTCCAATACCAGTCATATTGGGAATTAATATAAAACTGTACACAAGTCATTGAAGATCTACAAGACCAAATCTACCAACCATACATACCAGCATAAACTTCCAAAACTCATGCAAGTGCCTACTCAGAAAAAAGCAGCACTATAAATACTGCAGCGGGCCCTAGAACATCTAAGTTGAACAAGACATATTACTAAGGTACAGATCCCTGCGTACAAACTTCATGTTAACAGAACACACGGCCTCGGTCACATACTCAGGACACAGACTCTCACGAAGTACAGAATAAGTAAAAATAAAAATATGTAGACAACTTAAAGTAAAAATAAAAATATGTAGACAAAAATTAAACTGAAACCCCAAGAAGCCAGACTCTTTATGCAGTGCAACACCAGAAAAATAAGAAATGCAGTTCCCCATTCTGTATAAAACATAAAGATAGCGCAAAGTCCAGTCACTAAATTGAAAATAAAATTATTTTTTCTACCTTTGTTGTCTGATCATTTTATTCTCTAATCATGTTCGTCCTGATCTGAGGCTTCAGCTTTCCTGCCTTCTCTTAGCTCTCTTTCTATGTTCTATAGTCTATCTGTCATTTCTTGCCTCTTCTTTTGTTTTCTTCACTTTCTTCATCAGCCTATTTCCAATCCAAGTAACCCTCCCCACATGTCAGCTCCCTTGCAGTCCTAGTGCCCCCATCCTTCCAGCCTCCTCCCCATTACCCAACCACCTACTAGTCACATCCCCAAGTGTCAGCTCGCCACCAGTTCCACCCCCAGGTGTCGGCCCCCTTCCAGCCTCCCTCCAGTACCATCCCAAGGTGTCAGTTCCCTTCCATCTCCCTCCTCCGTTCCCTAGTGTCATCACCCTTCCAGTCCTCCTACAGTACCATCCTCAGGTATTAGCTCCCTTCATCCCCCTCCTTCCTTCCCTAGTGTCATCACACTTCCAGTCCCCCTCTAGTACTATTGCCAGGTTCAAATCCCTTCTAGACCCCTCTTTCCCCCCTCTGTCAGCTCCCTTCCAGCCTCACCTTCCCCCATTTCAGTTCTCTTCCAGCCATCTCCTTCCCCTGTGTCAGCTCCCTTCTAGCCATCTCTTTCCCCCTCTGTCAGTTCCCTTCCAGCCATCTCCTTCCCCTGTGTCAGCTCCCTTCCAGCCATCTCTTTCCCCCTCTGTCAGTTCCCTTCCAGTCATCTCTTTCTCCCTCTGTCAGCTCCCTTCCAGCCCTCTCTATCCCCCCCTGTCAGCTCCCTTATACCAATCTCTTTCCCCCTCTGTCAGTTCCCTTCCAGCCATCACCTTCCCCCATGTCAGCTCCCTTCTAGCCCCCTCTTTTTCCCCCATGTCACTCCCTTCCAGCCCCCTCTTTCCCTCTCTGTCAGCTCCCTTCCAGCTATCTCCTCCCCCCATGTCAGCTCCCTTCCAGCCCTCTCTATCCCTCTGTCAGCTCCCTTATACCCATCTCTTTCCCCCTGTAAGCTCTCTTCCAGCCCCCTCTTTCCCCCTGTCAGCTCCCTTCCAGTCCTCTCTATCCCCCTCTGTCAGCTCCCTTATACCCATCTCTTTCCCCCTCTGTCAGCTCCCTTCTAGCCCTCTCTTTCCCCCTCTTTCAGCTCCCTTCCAACCATCTTCTTCCCCCATGTCAGCTCCCTTCCAGCCCTCTCTTTCCCCCTCTGTCAGTTCCCTTCCAGCCATCTGTTTTCCCCTCTGTCAGTTCCCTTCCAACCCCCTCTTTCCTCCTCTGTCAACTCTCTTCTAGCCCTCTCTTTTCCCCTCTGTTAGCTACCTTCCAGCCATCTCTTTCCCCCCCATGTCAGCTCCGTTCTGTTCCTCCTCCTTTCCCCCATGTTAGCTCAGTTCCTGCTCCCTCCTTCCCCTGGTAACAGCATCTCCAGCATCCCTCTGCGGCTGTGATAGTGGTAATAATTTAAAATTAAAATTAAACCAGTGCAGAGGCTTTCGGCCCTATAGAACCCCTACTGCTGCATCCCTCTCCCAAAAGGAAGTGATGCTGGAGTGGGACGCAGCAGCAGGAGTTCCATAGGGCTGGACGGCTGTGCACCAGTTTTGTTTTAATTTTAAATTATTACCACTATTGCAGCCGTGGCTCCTGCACCATGGCTGGAGCAGCAGCAGCAGCTGGTCCACCTTTTTTATTTTAAATCTGAAGGTGGAGTGAGGTGGCTATTTTGGGGGCATTTTTGCCACCACAGAGGTTTTCCGCCTGAGGCCGCCGCCTCACTCCGCCTCATTATAGAGCCGCCCCTGACTTGAAGATATAAAGTCCTTCAGAAAATTTAAATCCAAGGCCCCTTTAAGCACTTTTCAATGGATACTACTCTGCAATACCACAGGCTGTTCAAAATGACCCTTTTTATTGATAGAAACATAAAAGGTATTTTGGGAGCTGGCAAATTAGCTCCTTTCTAAAATTGTGTTATATCGGTAGGTCTAAAATTAATTTGGTGCTAATGATATATTCAAATTTTTAAACATGGCTTTATGTTTTATCACATCCTTACCATGCTTGAGAACAAGAGACTTTGGCATTAAAAAAGCAGACAAATGGTCATTTTCCTTTTTGTTGTTTTCTGATGTGGTAGACATTTTAAGCATGAACCACATCAGAAGTGTGTGGGATGTGCTATATTTTAAAATTAGGAAGCAGCCGGGCAGTGCCGGTCCCACCTCCTGCCCTGTGGACCTTTCTTGGTGCCACGTACACAAGTGTCAGAGTCTGTGTCATGCAAATGATTTAAAAATAGAATGGCACCCACGCTTGCCTGGCAGATACGAACATGCAGCCTTTAAAGGTGCTTCTCTTATGGTAAAAGTCACTAAGCAAAGGTTAGATTACATATGTTTACCTCTTTTTTTACAAATTTCTGGATCATATCTTTCTAACTTATTTCTCCTCTTAGACACACAGTCCTTGCAGAGTGAAAATATAACCTGAAGCCTAGAGTGCAATCTGTCCTGATCTGTTAGCTAATATTACTAAGGAACAATTGTCCTCTTGTCTGATGACAGCAGTACGAGAAAACATACCCTAGGCTGTGTTTCATATTCTATGCTCACTGTGCAACGACAGAGCCTGTGACATTAAATTCAGCAGCCATAACCTAGGGGATCACAGAGCAGAGGGGCAGCTCAAGAGCTTCATCTGTCTATTTTATGATTTTGGAAAAGATTACCCCATATGAAGGTTTGGAGACTGAAATCCAAGAGTAGGAAATTAGGTACATATTTTAATTTGGGATCTATACTGGACTCAATAGTTCACAGCTTTGCTATATGTTAAAGATTACAAACTGGAAAGATTTCTTGTACAGCTCTACCTCTGTTGATGACATCATCATCAGCTCACTACAAAAGATGCCAAAGCCCCAAGGTGTTGTATCTCAGGCATTATGCCAAAGGGACATGACTAAGGGGCAGGACACGCCCCTTAGAATGCCCCATTTAATGCCACTTTGGATATCAGCCTAGATCTATAGGATGCCAACTTGTTTTTGATTCGGTATTTTATCTATTGCTATTTTTGAGTGTGTTTTTAATGTTACTTTATTTTGTTTTTCAGATTTTGCTTCTTTAAGTATGGCTCTGAATGCTATTCCCATAGTAATGGGACATGGACGTTATTCTCTCTGTATCCCTTTACATTAATGTGCTCCCAGAACACAGATTTTAAATAATTTGATAACAGTCCCCTATGTTTTTGACTCACATCCCTCTTATGACTAGAAGTATTTCTTTTTTTATGTTGAATGCTTGCTTGGTGCATGACAAACAAGAAGTCATATATGACTTGCTACTTCTGATAATCCTAGCATTTGTTGTATCTCCGAAGTTTGGATACCTGATGATGATATTGTCATTTTAAATCAAATATGTTCTACAGGATATATTTGTGAATACGAGGCATGGAACACTGGGCATTGTGTTGAGGGTTGGTTATTTATAAATGAAGATATTCCTTATTAGAGATGGCTCTGAAGTGGCTATGATTTCCTTTAGAAGTTGGCATTTATGCCTATTATATAGAGCTCCATTTCCATATGATTTGGATTTAAATGTGCTAACTGAATTTTTAAATTCTCTTTCCATTGATATAGCTAATTATATTATAATGAGTGATTTCAATATCCCCCTTAACCCTTTAGTACCTATATCTATTCAAATGGCTTTTCTGAATTTAATGCATGCCCCTGGGCTTCAACAAGTAATATCTTTCCTACTCATGATAAAGGCCATTATCTTGACCTGATTTTTATGCCTTTGCGCTAATTGCATGTTAATATTCCTCATATAACTTTTCGCTGGACCATTTTATTTTGATGTTTTCTTGGATTCCACCTGTGTTTAAGAAATTAAAGTAACCCCAATTTTGGTGTTAAAAACAAAACAAAACTAGAACAGATGTAGATATGAAAAAATTTGAGAGCAATTTTCCAAACAGAAATTGGATGGTATGGATTTGTTGACATATCTTCCTTTATTGAAACAAACTTCATGGGAGACGTTAGATCAAGTGACTACAGAATGATCTTTTATACCAAAACGTGGAAAAACAGAGGTATACAGAGATATTATGAATGCCAAGAGAGAACTCAATGTAATTGCATGCAATTGGCGCAAATCAAAGGCTTTGAATGATAAAATTCTCTTTAATTATCATCTTGTGATCATATTGGCCAATAAATCCTCTTATTATGCTGGGAGAATAAATACCCTCACCCAAAGGAACTCCATTCATTCTAATCTAAAGGATCAGTTTGTTGGACCTTCTATCATACCTGATCCACTGGTATATTCTAGATGGAACTCAGTATCAGTGGCCCCATTTTGCTATTTTTATTATTAAAACTAGAAATGATTTAAAATTATTCCCATTTTCAAACAGCATATATAAGAGGAAATTTTCCAATTTCTTACATTTCTGCAGAATATTGAAATTCAATTAGTCATCAACTTTCCCAAGTACTTCAGAGAAGATTCTATCCCAAACAACTTCTTCTGCAGCTGAAACACTAAACTCCTGGCTCAGTTCTTGCTGCATGGTAGCCTTTATGTGTGTGCGTGTGTGTGTCTGTATTTCTATATAGTAGCCTGTTCCTGAGTGTATGAGCATTTGGGCTGATACTGTGTCAGTGGATGGCTTCACTGAGTGTTGTTGGTGGAGGGTTTCTGAATGCTTGTGAAAGGACCAAGAAGTCATAAGTGACCTGAATAGATAAGCTGGGTAGGCCATACTGCATGAAGGAAACAAGACCCAGAAGAGGCCCAGAAAGAGGCATTCCTATCAGAGATTTATAGGCCTCCCAAATTACCAGTGCCTCACCAGTTCCATTTTAGAAACATAGAAATATGACGACAGAAAAAGACCACATGGCCTATCTAGTCTGTCCTTCCATAACAACTACACAGTCCACTTTTTACCTTTAGAGATCCTCTGTGTTTGTCCCATGCTTTTTTGAATTCAGTTACTGTCCTCATCTCTACCACCTCCACTGGGAGACTATTCCACGGATCCACTACTCTTTCCGTAAAGAAATATTTCCACATATCACTCCTGAATCTATCTCCCTTCACCGTCATCCCATGTCCCCTCATAGCAGAACTTGCGTTCAATTGAAAGAGGCAATCTCCCTGAACATTTATGCCACGGAGGTATTTAAACATCTCAATCATATCACCTCTATCCCGCCTTTCCTCTAAGGTGTACATATTAAGATCCTTCAGTCTGTCCTCATATGCTTTATAATGAAGACCACTAATCATTTTAGTAGTCACCCTCTGCACCGCCTCCATCCTGTTCACATCCTTTTGAAGGTGCGGTCTCCAGAATTGCACACTATACTCCAAATGAGGTCGCACCAAAGACTTATACAGAGGCATTATCACCTCCTTTTTTCTGCTAGCCATTCCACTCCATATGCACCCAAGCATCCTTCTAGTTTTTGCCGTCACCTTTTCTAGCTGTTTAGCTACTTTAAGATCATCAGACACAACCACGCCTAGGTCCCACTCTTCTTTAGTGGACAAAGGTACTTCACACCCTATACTATACTGCTCCCTTAGATTGCTGCAACCCAAATGCATGACCTTACATTTTTTAACATTAAATCACAGCGCCAAATTCTAGACCATTCTTCAAGCTTAGCTAGATCCCTCCTCATATTATCTACCTCTTCCTGGGTGTCTACTCTATTGCAAATTTTGGTATCATCCGCAAAGAGGCAAACCTTACCTGAAAGCCCTTCAGCTATATCACTAACAAAGATGTTAAAAAGAATCGGACCAAGGACAGATCCCTGGGGCACACCACTGATAACATCCTTCTCCTCAGAGTGAGTTCCATTTACTTGTACTCTTTGCCGCCTCCCACCCAACCAATTTCTAACCCAAGCAGTAACTTTAGGGTCCATCCCTAGGGTGCTCAGTTTGTTTATAAGTCGCCTGTGAGGAACAGTGTCAAAGGCTTTAGTAAAATCTAAATACACCACATCTAGGGCTCTCCCTCGGTCCAACTCCCTGGTCACCCAGTCAAAGAAATCAATCAGATTTGTCTGACAAAACCTGCCTCTGGTGAATCCATGCTGCCTTGGATCCTGTATTCCGCTGGACTCCAGAAACCTCACTATTTTCTCTTTCAGCAGCGTTTCCAATAATTTACTCACCACCGAAGTTAAACTAACCAGCCTGTAGTTTTCAACCACATCCTTACTTCTGCTTTTGTGTAAAGGCACCACATGAGCCTCTCTCCAGTCCTTTGGCACCACTCCCGACTCCAACGAGGCATTGAAAATGTCAGTCAGTGGAGCTGCTAGAACGTCCCCAAGTTCCCTCAGTATTCTAGGGTGTATCCCATCTGGTCCCATCGCTTTGTCTACTTTAAGTTGAGATAGTTTCTCACGAACACAGTCTTTTGAAAATTGTTCAAGATGTCCTTTGCTTCTGTTCCTATTTGTGGGTGTTTTCTGAGGTCCTGCTCCTGGTTCTTCATCTGTGAACACAGAACAAAAATATTTGTTAAGCAATTCCGCTTTATCCTTATCAGCTTCTACATATTCCTCCCCTGCACCCTCGAGTCTGACAATACCACTCTTGCCCTTCCTCTTCTCACTAATATATCTGAAAAATGTCTTATCCCCCCATTTTATTGCATTGGCTATTTCCTCCTCCTTTTGAATCTTTGCCTTCTTGACTACTTTGCTAGCTTCTCTAAGTTTTTCCAAATACAGATGCCTGTCTTCCCCTCTCTGTGATCTCTTGTATTTCATGAAGGCCTCCCTCTTTTTATTCACTTTTTCAGATACTTCTTTCGAAAACCATAGCTGTCTCCTTTTACTTTTACCTTTATTTACCATTTTAACAAAAAGGTTGGTTGCCCTTAAAATAGCCCCTTTCAGTTTTTCCCACTGTTTTTCTACATCCCCCAGCTGTTCCCATCCAACTAACGACTCCCTGAGGTATTGGCCCATCTTCGCAAAGCTAGTCTTCCTGAAGTCTAAGATCCTCGCCTTTGAATGGATTCTAACAGCCCTAGTCCTAATACTGAACCACACCATCTGGTGATCACTGGATGCAAAATGATCTCCCACTACAACATCAGAAACACTTTCACCATTGGTAAGCACCAAGTCTAATATGGCCCCTTCACGTGTGGGGTCTGTTACCAATTACCTGAATAGTTCTCCCTGTAGAGAATCCAGGATTTCCTTACTTCTAGATGATACTGCAGCAGGAATGTGCCAATCAACATCTGACATATTGAAATCTCCTCTCAGTAGCACATCCCCTTTCCTAGCAATGCTGCACATGTCTTCAATTAACTCTCTGTCCACCTCTTCCTCTTGTGAGGGAGGTCTGTATATCACACCAATGTAAATAGATTTCTCTTTCCCTCTTTCTAGTTTAACCCACAATGCCTCCCCTCTCCCTTTTAAGCTCTGTAATTCCAAAGCTTTAATAGTAGCTTTTACATATTGTGCCACTCTTCCTCCCCTATTTCCTACCCTGTCCTTTCTGATTAACATATAGCCAGGTATAGTTACATCCCAATCATGGTTTTCTATGAACCATGTTTCTGTAACTGCCACTAAATCCAAGTCAGCCACTCCCACCAAAGCTTCAACATCAGGGATCTTATTTCCCATGCTACGGGCATTTATACACACTGCTTTCCATATGTTACCCCTGTTACCCATTTCCATAAAGTTATTTAATGTATCACCTACCTGGGGGCTTTCACTTACCTTGGGGCTTTTTTCACCCATCCCCAATGAATCTAGTTTAAAGCCCTCTTCAGTAGATTAGCCAGTCTACTACTGAAGATGCGTTGACCTTTCTTGGACAGATGGATGCCATCTCTGCTCTGCAACCCTTGGGACAGCATCCCATGGTCTAGGAAACCAAAACGCTCTCGATGACACCATCCATGCAGCCATGCATTCATCTCCAGGATGCGAGCCTCTCTGCCTTGGCCTTTACCTTCAACAGGGAGGATTGAAGAGAACACCACCTGTGCACCTAACTGCTTCACCCTCTGTCCCAGAGCCATGAAGTCACTTTTGATACGTTCCGAGGTATACCTGGCAGTATCATTTGTTCCAGCATGGATTAGCAACATTGGGTAATAGTCAGTGGGCTTGATGAGTCTCGGCAAACTCTCCGTAACATCTTGGATTTTGGCACCAGGCAGACAGCATGCCTCTCTGGACATCAAGTCTGGTCGGCAGATGGACGCCTCAGTACCCCTCAGAAGAGAGTCTCCAACCACCACTACCCTTCGTTTCCTTCTGGTCACTGATTCTGCAACTTTGGGGTACTTGAGCTCTGGTTCTTCCCTTTCCAAGGATGCTTTCACCTCCTCCTCCTCCACTGCATAATGGTTCTTCAATTCAAGGGCTGGAGATGTTGGATTGGTGATTTTGCAGGCCCTGGTGACTTGTGTCCAACCATCGACATTCTGTTGGCACCCATCTTTTCCTCTGCTGGAGAGCTTGGTTGCTGCAAGAAGCATCTCATCAATGTACTTCTCACTGTCTTGAATGCTCCTCAGCCTTGCCACCTCCTCTCTGAGTTCCTCCACTTGTTTCCTCAGAGCTTCAGTATGCAGGCACCCTGCACATGTAACCGGTCCTTCAAATGGCATTAGGACCTCTGTCTGGACTAAGGCAGAAGCAGTAACAGGGGCAACAGCTTTAGCGATATGATTTTTCCCAGCCATTGTTCTGTTCGTGGAGCTTAGGTATCTGTTAAAGAAAAAGGGAGAGATCTACCAAGTACCAGCCGGTTTCCCAGCTGTCCTTTCAGAGAAAAAGCAGTTAAACCTCGTTAATTATATTAAAAATGTGCTGGTCCAATTCTCTGTGCTTTGTCAAATGGGGAGGTGCCCTATAAAGCAAGACTACTCGCTAGGGGTGGGTGGGAGTCAGGGTGGGTAGGGAGGGAACTAACACCTGATTAGGTGTTAGCAGTTCCCAAAGCTGAGGAGGTTACTGGAGTTCAACCACCTACTGTGCTCAAGGAAAGTCCCACTAAAGCACCAAAAAGAAAGTAACCTTGCTTTAAAAATGTACAAAAAAAACCCTTTTAAGAGCTCCCAGTCAGAGAGCTAACAATTTAATATAATAAAACAAACCCTTAAATCCTTACTGTTGGTTGATCTGGAGAGCTCCTGTAGGAAAGCCTGAACAGGGCAGGACACTGGAGCCTTTTATGCAGGCCCTCAGCTGCTCTCAGGTAATCAGGCCCACTAACTCCTGATTAGGTGTTAGCAGTTCCCAAAGCTGAAGAGGTTACTGGAGTTCAACCACCTACTGTGCTCAAGGAAAGTCCCACTAAAGCACCAAAAAGAAAGTAACCTTGCTTTAAAAATGTACAAAAACCCCTTTTTGTTAAGGTTTCTATTCCACATCTGTGCAAGGGAGCAAGAGCCTCTCTTCCACTCCACAACACAAAGGGGACATCCCTTTCTAGTCCACCTAAAGGTCACCACAGGCCTTGCCTTATTTCCACTGACAGTTTTCAATCTATTTTGGACCGATTCCTTAGTGGAACACAGGATCTGGTGCAAGAGAATAGGGTGTTGGGGCAACTTGGCAATAGTGATCATAGTATGATCGCATTTGATTTAATAAATAGAAGAAAGATGGCAAGGAAATCCACAGTACTATCTTTTAACTTTCAAAGGGATACTATGAAAAACAAGAAAAATAGTTAAGAAAAAACAAAGGAGCAGCTGCAAAAGTTAAAAATTTACATCAAGCATGGGCATTGTTTAAAAGTACCATTTTGGAAGCCCAGACAAGATATAGTCCACAAGAAAAGTGGAAGGAAGGCCAAAAAACTACGAGCATGGTTTAAAGGTGAGGTCAGAGAGGCTGATGTTGCCAAAAAAGTATCCTTCAGGAAATGGAAAAAGGAGCCTAATGGCGAACACCAGAAACAACATAAGCATTGACAAGTTAGATGCAAGGCATTGATAAGGCAGGCAAAGAAGCTTGCAGTGGAAGCAAAAACGCATAATAAAAACTTCTTCAAGTACATTCATAGCAAAAACACCGTGAGAGAGTTGGACCATTGACAGACCGTGAGAGAGTTGGACCATTGAATGATAGAGAGGTAAAAGGGGCGCTAAGGGAAGACAAAGTCATAGTGGAGAGACTGAATTCTATACTTTGGTCTTTACTGAAGAAGATGTAGGGAAGTTACCGATGCCTGACATGTTAAATAAAGGTAATATAGTAGCAGAATTGAAAGAAATATCGATAAACAAGGAGGATGTATTACAACTGTTTGATAAACTGAAGAGTAGCAAATCACCTGAACCGGATAGTATACATCCAAAGGTATTGGAAATATGAGATTGCAGACCTATTATTAGTAATCTGTGAACTATCATTTCAATTATCTGTAGTATCTGACAATTGTAGAGTGGCCAATATAACTCCAGTTTTTAAAAAAGGTTCCAGGAGTGATCCAGGAAACTACAGACTGGTGAGCCTGACATCTGTACTGGGCAAAATGGTAGAAACCATTACAGTATAAAGAATAAAATTACTGAACATGTAGATAGTCATGGCTTGATGGGAAACAACCAACATGGTTTTAGCCAAGGAAAGTCTTGTCTTACTAATCTGTTATATTTTTTGAAGGTGTGAATAAACAGGTAGAGAAAGGTGAGTCAGTTGATATAGTTTATCTGGATTTTCAGAAAACCTTTGATGAGGTCCCCCATGAGAAACCCTTGGCAAAACTAAAAAACATATTCATAACTAACCTGGAAATAGGAATAATGAGTGAGGTGACCAAATTTGCAGATGATACAAAATTATTCAAAGTTGTTAAAATGCATGAGGATTGTGAAAATTTGCAAGAGGACCTTGAAAAATTGGAAGACTGGAGTCCAAATGGCAGATGAAATTTAATGTGGACAGGTGCCAAGTTGTGCACCTACGAAAGAACAACCCAAACTATGGTTACATGATGCAAGGTACCACCTTAGAACCACAACCCAGGAAAAAGATTTAGGCATCATCATGATAATAGGTTGAAACTCTGCCCAGTGTGCAGTGGCAGCCAAGAAAACAAATAGAATGCTAAGAATCATAAGAAAAAGAATGGAGAATACAACCAGGGATATTATAATGCCTTTGTATTGTTCCATTGTGCGACTGCACCTTGAATATTGTGTGCAATTCTGGTCACATTTCTTAAAAAAGACTTAACTGAATTATAAAAGGTACAAAGAAGAGCAACAAAAATGGTAAAGGGAATGGAAGAATACCCCTATGAGTATTTATGTTATAAATTGTAAATAGTTACCCCTGTTATCCAAGTTGCTTATGCCTGTTCAACTGTAAACACAAAGTACCATTGGAAATGTGTAAATTCTTTGTTTCACTGTAAACCGCGCTGATGCTGAATAGTGCGGTATAAAAGAGACTATAAATAAATAAAATAAAATATAAAATGAGGAGAGGCTTAAAAGTTTGGGGCTTTTCAACTTGGAAAAGAGATGGCTGGGGGAAGGGGGTGCTAAATAAGATAGAGGTTTATAAATTAATGAAGCCTCCACACCTTTTCTGTGGGTTGGCTCACCTCAGTCTTTTCGCCATCTGAAGGCATGATTTTATCTGCATGTAAGGACACAGTAGCAAACCATCAATACCTTGTTGCTGTTCATATAAACCAATACAGTAACTACACAGGAGGGCTAATATAGACTCTCCCATCCTCCAGGATATCCAGAGGGTGTAATCAAGAAGTATCTATCACATAATCCATCCACTATGCCATTTATGAAGACAACATTATAATCTATTCTCCAAACCACCTTGACACACCGGACTATATAGCAATCACAAATTGTCTTCAAGAGATGAACAACTGGCTCTCTTCCAACAACCTACAAGTCAACTTAAAAAAATATGAAGCACTATTTATCTCATGTAATGCTTCATTTACCCCCAACATCAATCACTCTGGCGGACATTCCAATCCCAGTAAAAGAAGAAGTTTGCTACCTAGGTGTCACCCTTGACCGCTTCCTAAATTTACATAGAAACATAGAAATATGACGACAGAAAAAGACCACATGGCCTATCTAGTCTGTCCTTCCATAACAACTACAACAGTCCCCTTTTTACCTTTAGAGATCGTCTGCCTTTGTCCCATGCTTTTTTTAAATCAGTTACTGTCCTCATCTCTACCACCTCCACTGGGAGACTATTCCACGGATCCACTACTCTTTCCGTAAATAAATATTTCCGCATATCACTCCTGAATCTATCTCCCTTCACCCTCATCCCATGTCCCCTCGTAGCAGAACTTGATTTCAATTGAAAGAGGCTCTCTCCCTGAACATTTATGCCACGGAGGTATTTAAACATCTCAATCATATCACCTCTATCCCGCCTTTCCTCTAAGCTGTACATATTAAGATCCTTCAGTCTGTACTCATATGCTTTATAATGAAGATCACTAATCATTTTAGTAGCCACCCTCTGTACCAACTCCATCCTGTTCACATTTGTTTGAAGGTGCGGTCTCCAGAATTGCACACTATACTCCAAATAAGGTCGCACCAAAGACTTATACAGAGGCATTATCACCTCCTTTTTTCTGCTAGCCAGTCCTCTCCGTATGCACCCAAGCATCCTTCTAGCTTTTGCCGTTGCCTTTTCTACCTGTTTAGCTACTTTAAGATCATCAAGCTCACATCAACAGAACCTCCAGGAATGCATTCCACAAACTGGCCATTATCCAAAGACTAAAAGCCCTCCTCAGTCAAGATCACTTCCGCACCGTCTGTCAAGCAGTGATCACCCCCATTCTGGACTACTGTAATTCCCTCTTCCAAGGACTTCCATCTTAAACACCCATCCTCTACAACTAGCTCAGAATACTGAGGCCCGCATCATCACAGGTTCAGCCAAGCATGAGCACATAGCACCCCTCCTATTTCAGCTACACTGGCTTCCAATCACCTCAAGAGCCAACAGTGCTGACCATCTTCAAGATCAGAAACAATATGTCAGTCAGAACTCTACAGGACCTGCTCTGCACAAAATTAAACAACAGACCTAAGAGACAGAACACCAGAGAAACTATACCAACTTCCAGCTCATACACCAAATCTAACAAGACTACAACGAAGAGAGCTCTCTCACTAGCAGCACCCGCCATCTGTAACTTACTGCCAGAGAAAGTAAGGACAACTAAGGAGTTCAGGAAACAACTGAAAACCTCCTTTTCACTAACCACTTCAGAGATGATACCTAGTCCTCCCCCTCATAACACATGTCATTGCAAAAATTGTACCTATGTACAGATGTTTAACTGTAAATAAATTATGCTCCAGAGCATCTCCCATATGTCTCCCCAACCCACATTTACAACATGAGTTCTTTGTACTTGTTTTGAGTTATATTGTAAACTCCTTTGATTTTTAAGATAAAGCGATATAAAAAAGCTTGTTAAATAATTAAAATATAATACATAATGTTATGGTTCCACTGTCTGTAGGTTCATATCTTTGGATTATACATTATTATTCAATCACACTCTACGCCAACGAACACCAGTCAGGAATGCATTATATGCAACAGGGGCATAAGAACATAAGAACATAAGATATGCCATACTGGGTCAGACCAAGGTCCATCAAGCCCAGTATTCTGTTTCCAACAGTGGCCAATCTAGGTCATACGTACCTAGCAGTTTCCCCAAGGGACACAGGTTCCACAATGCTTGTATTGGTTCAAGCATTGATATCCTGGGTCCCTTCTTAATAATGGTTTATGGACCTTTCCTCCAGGAACTTGTCCAAACCTTTTTTAAACCCAGCTACACTAACAGCCTTTACTACATCCTCCGGTAACAAATTCCAGAGTTTGATTACACGTTGAGTGAAAAAATATTTTCTTTTATTAGTCTTAAATAGTTTACCCTGTAGCTTCATTGCATGTCCCCTAGTCTTTCTATATTCTGATAAGGTAAACAATCGATCTACGTTTACCCGTTCCACTCCGTTCATTAATTTATAGACTTCTATCATATCTCCCCTCAGCCGTCTCTTTTCCAAGTTAAAGAGCCCCAACCTTTTTAGCCTTTCTTCATAGGAGTAGCCTTCCATCCCCTTTACCATTTTGGTGGCTCTTCTCTGAACCTTTTCTAAAATCGCTATATCCTTTTTTAAGATACGGCGACCAGAATTGCACACAATATTCAAGGTGCGGTCTCACCATGGAACGATATAGAGGCATTATAATATCTTTTGTTTTATTTTCCATTCCTTTCCTTATCATACCTAGCATTCTATTTGCTCTCTTGGCCGCTGCGGCACACTGGGCCGAGGGTTTTCACATGGTATCCACCAGGACGCCTAAATCTTTTTCCTGGGTGGTGGTTCCTAATGTGGAACCTTGCATCGTGTAACCATAGTTTGGGTTGTTCTTCCCTAGGTGCATAACCTTGCACTTCTCCACATTAAATTTCATCTGCCATTTTGATGCCCAGTCTTGCAATTTATCAAGATCCTCTTGCAATTTTCCACAATCCTCCTGGGTTTTAACAAACTTTAAATAGTTTTGTGTCATCTGCAAATTTGATAACCTCACTCGTTATTCCACTTTCCAGGTCATTTATGAATATGTCAAAAAGCAGCGGACTCAGCACAGATCCCTGGGGTACACCACTATTCACCTTTCTCCATTGGGAAAATTGGCCATTTAGCCCTACCCTCTGCTTTCTATCTTTTAACCAGTTCCTGATCCACAATAGTACACTGCCTCCTATCCCATGACTCTTTAGTTTTGCCAAAAGTCTCTCATTAGGGACCTTGTCAAAGGCTTTCTGAAAGTCCAGATACACAATATCAACCGACTCACCTTTGTCCACCTGTTTATTCACTCCTTCAAAAAAAACATAACAGATTAGTAAGACAAGATCTTCCTTGTCTAAAGCCATGTTGGCTGTCTCCCATTAGGTCGTGACTATCTACATGCTGAGTAATTTTATTCTTTATGATGGTTTCTACCATTTTTCCCGGTACTGATGTCAGGCTCACCGGTCTGTAGTTTCCCGGATCACCCCTCGAACCCTTTTTAAAAATTGGTGTTACATTGGCGATCCTCCAATCCTCAGGTATTAGAGATGATTTTAATGATAGTTCACAGATTACTGATAGCAGGTCTGCAATCTCAAATTTCAGTTCTTTCAACACCCTTGGATGTATACCATCCGGCCCAGGTGATTTGCTACTCTTCAGTTTATCTAATAGTTGTAAGACATCTTCCCGATGTCTCGATATTTCCTTCAATTCTTCCACACCTTTAAATACCACTTCAGTCATGGGTAACATCCCTACATCTTCCTCAGTAAAGACCGAAGCAAAGAATTCATTCAGTCTCTCCGCTATTGCCTTGTCGCCTCTTAGTGCTCCTTTAACCCCTTTATCATCTAATGGACCAACTGACTCTCTCACAGGTTTTTTGTTACGAATGTACTTGAAAAGGTCTTTATTTCACGTTTTTGCTTCCGCAGCAAGCTTCTTCTCAAATTCTCTCTTTGCCTGCCTTATCAATGCCTTGCATTTGACTTGCCAGTGCTTGTGCTGTTTCCAGGTTTCATCGTTTGGCTCTTTTTTCCATTTCCTGAAAGATGCTTTTTTGGCAACAACAGCCTCTCTGACCTCACCTTTAAACCATGCTGGCAGTTTTTTGGACTTCCTTCCACTTTTCTTAAAGCGTGGAATACGGCTGGTCTGGGCTTCCAAGATAGTATTTTTCAACAACACCCAAGCTTGATGTACGTCTTTAACCTTTGCAACTGCTCCTTTTAGTTTTTTCTTAACTGTTTTCCTCATTTTATCATAGTCTCCCTTTTGAAAGTTAAATGGTAGTACTGTGGATTTCCTTACTATCCCTCCTCCACTAATTAAATCAAAGGTGATCATGCTATGATCACTATTGCCAAGTGGCCCCAACACCCTTATCTCTTGCACTACATCTGGTGTTCCACTAAGGACTAGGTCTAATATTGCTTCCCCTCTGGTTGGTTCATGAACCAGCTGCTCCAAGAAGCAGTCATTTATTTCATCTAGGAACTTTATCTCCCTAGCATGTCCTGTTGTGACACTGACCCAATGAGTGTACTATAGAAATGTCTATATACATTTGTGGTTAACTTATTGGCATCCTTGCATTTTAGGTATGTTGTGTAGAATATCTTGAGAAATAATTGGAAATATTACAACTGTATGGCATCATAATATTTTAATAGTATGTTCAAAGGTATACAACACAAAAAAAGCTGAACAAAGGACATAATAAGTTACTAAAATCAAAATTAAAAACATCAATAAATTAAAAATTAATAACACATTAAAATGCATTACCATTCCCATATCTGATCAATGAATAGAAGCAGAAGTGATATAAACCTATTTTCTTGCCTTTCGATACTTTATATTAATGATGATATAGGATGATTTAATAATTAGGTGTATATATGTTTCTTTTAAATTGATTTTTAGTAATGTTTCATACTTTGATGTCTCTAGTTCAGGTTCTTATTGGTCTCTATGTTTTTATATTTTTATATTTTTATATTTATATATGCATAAGACATGTTTTTTATAATTTTATATATTTTTACTGTATTTGAATGTATTACAGTCTTTATGGTTATCATTTGCAGCATACCTGAATCCCCTGAGGAAGTAGAAAACGAAACACGGGGGGGGGCGGAGCCTGATGTCCAGCGGGTAGGACGCTTTGCGTTGAAGCTCCCGAGAGGCCTACTCAGAATCCTGACTTAATACCTATATAAATTTACTATTTTGCTCCGAGCTGACCGGGGCACCTCGGGGGGGATGGCGGCCCACAAACCAGCGCGCTTGGACTTCGGGTCTCCTTCTTCTTCTCACGGAAAACGCTCCAAAACGGAGGTATCCTCCCCGCAGAAGATGGTTCCATTTCGTGAAAACCCCGCAATGCACCTGGAGATTTTGGAGGAAATACGCGGCGTGAAGGAATTGGTGCAGTCTAATGGAGAAGCGCTTCGAGCCATGCGAGAAGACTTTGGAGTGCTCCAAGACCGACTTGAAGGTCTTTCATTACGGCAGGACAATATGGCGGGGGTCCTCGACTCGCACGAGGTGCGCTTGGGCAAACTGGACGAGGCTGAGCGCCAGATACAGAATCTTCAAAAGGAGTTGGAAGATAGCAATAATCGCGCCCGTCGCAACAATGTGAGGCTCCTCGGAATGCCGGAGGGGGTGGAAGCAGGAGATATAAGAGAATTCTTGCTCAAAACTCTTCCCTCCTTGCTGAAGATCACTTTTCACAGAGAACTGGAAATCGATCGAGCACACCGTGTTCCTGCCCGCATGGCGCTCAACCGCACGACCCCCCGGCCTATTATCTTTAGCTTGCTACGATATCAACAAGTGGAACAAATTTTACATGCTGCCCGAGCGAATCATCATTTGGAATATGAAGGTCGTAAGGTCTCCTTCTTTCCTGATTTGGCAAAGCCTACCGTTGACCGTCGGAAGAAACTCCTTGCTCTTCGCCCTCGACTTCAACAACTACAGGCCCGCTTTGGCCTGTTGTATCCAGCGAAGCTCCGAGTGACTCTCCACAACCAGACCAGGACGTTCGAGGATCCTGATCTATTATCAACATTTTTGGACTCCAAAGAAGCAGAACAGATGCGCTAATCCCAAATCTTGGACTCTTATCTGCCGGCTCTGTCCGCCATTTTGAAGGGCCCGATGCGGCGGTCACAGCCCAGCACAGAAATAGCCTGGACTTTCTTTCTTTCTCTGTATGACTTTTGTCTTTGGTCTCCTATCCCTTCATGATGTGTGCCTCGGTCGGATTCGGAGCACGCACAGTCCTACAGGTTATATGTTTTTTCAATTTCGGCCTTCTCGGGGGTTTCTCCCCGCAGACACATGGTCGCCAGTAATTTTGGGGTTTTGCTTCTCCTCTACCGTACTGCGGTTATCTTTGTTCATGTGGGGCGCTTCATTGTATTATATTAGCTTATTTTCCTATGTCATGTGTACAGCCAGATACAGTCAGTTTGAGGGACATAGTGAAATTATGTGTGCTATCATGCTCAGAATTTTAACTTTTCTGAATGGCCTCATGTAAAATCTTATTATTCATCGTACAAGGCATTGCTGGTCCACTCAGCAGAAAGAAAATCCTTAGCTATCTTAGCCACGAGTACGTTGATTAGGTGTTTCTTCAGGAAACGCATTACACTCTGCTGAAACACTGAAACTCAATGCTAGGCCTCACATGGTAGCTGCCCATTCTCCCACCGTTTCTAAACGGTACGGGATAGTCATTCTGGTTAAGAAGTCTTTGCACGCTACTGTACCTGATATTAGCGCTGACATTGAGGGTAGATGGGCCCGTGTACACCTTGAGGTTGGAGATAGTGAATTCACGTGTATTTGCACTATGTCCCGAATGTGGACAACCCTGCTCACTATGTAAGTTTTGCGCAGTTGGCCTCGGCCTCCGCCAATGCTCCATTAATACTTGGTGGCGATTTTACTCAAGTGTTCCCTCAATCTTTTCTTCTCAAACAAGGTGCTTGTTGGTTGGAAGCTCCAGTACCGAGCAGACCTGTGTGGCTAGATATAGTAGCGGGCCTTTGCTCACCAATTCCTCTTACCTTACTCCCTGGTATGACTCTCCCATTAGACTCCCACTATCCACCAATGTTTTTCGACACTTTAGGTGCCTTTAATATTCCTATGCAACCTTTCGACTCCCGACTCTGGTCAGTGTAACTTCAGCATTGCATTCGGAGCACTAGAGTACTCCCGCCATCGGCACTCTCTGCATAAGGTTGATTGGAAACTTCCGATCTCTCGGTAGTTTACCGGGTGTAGCATCCAATTTTACTAAACCTTATGTAATGCTATCACTTGAGATACCTCTATAGCGTAGAAAGTATGGGAGAGAGAATTGCATGTGACTTTAACCTCGGAGCAATGGAGCCTTATCTGGAGCAGAGGGACACGGGTTTCCGACCCGCCTCACTCACTCAGACCCTCTTCTTTCTAGCCCACCGGTGTTTTTACACTCCTCACAGTTTAGACAAATGGAACACTACTCAGGGTAATGGTTGCTGGACACGTCCTGTGGCCATTGGTTTATTACTTCATTTCATGTTATGCATGAATATCCCGCACTACAGTATAACTGGCGTCGGGTCTGGGGTCGTATTTAGTCTATATTGCACTCTCAGGAGTCCCTTTCTCGGAGGATAGTGGGACTTCGCCCAGTTGCGGGGATCCCCTCTCTCCCAAGAAATGGCTTATCTCCTTTTGAACTTTATGCTTGGCATTGCTGTTTCCCTCATTAAGTAATACTGGGAAATTAGTTCCCATCTGAGCCTCAATGAATGGTGGAATCATGCCTGTCTCTACAGTAAATATGACAAAATACCTCGTCTGTGCGCTTCCTCCGTTCAGACTCCTTCTTATTGGTCTTAATGGAAGATGTTCAATGAATATGTACATTTTGCTAAATGCTCTCATCTGACTGTCTAACTTTGTATATATCTCTGTCTCATGATCATGCTGTATTGTGGATACTTTTTGATCGTTTGATGTATAATCACTGTTAATTGGAAGCGCTCACACGCTGATACACACGGGTAGAGAAGAAGCACCGGGGTGGGGGGTAATGGGTTTACTTTTCCTTATTGTATACTTGTTTTGTCTCTTTTGGTGTGTTGTTTCTTTGTTTGTTGCAAAATGAAAATAAAAGTTTCAAAAAAAGAAAACGAAACACGGCCTGTGTCGGGCTCTCAGGTTTTTGCTATTATTGAATAAAGTATCCTTTCAAACAAACCACCACATGTTATTGACTGAATATATCACTATTCTACATTGCCAAAGAACTCAAGTTTGGCTTCAGCTGTCCACAGAACGTTTTCCCAGAAGGATTGTTGTTTCTCAAGGTGGGTTTGGGCAAAGATCATGCACGCCTTTTAATGTCTGTTTTTAAGCAGTGGGGTCCTCCTTACACTTCGCTCATGAAGTCCTTCTTTGTGTAGTGCATGGTGTACGCTGCGGGTGGAAACCACAACTCTAGATTGCTCTAGGTCAGCCTTAAGCCCTTTGGATTTTGTACATGGTGTTTTTCCAACATTTTGTACTAACCTTCAAAGACTTTGTGGATTAATATTCCTCTTCCCACCATGTTCTGGGAGGTTCTTGACAGTTCCATGAGCAGAAAAATTCTTAATAACATTTCAAACTGTAGACACAGGAATCCCAAGATCTTTGGAAATGGTCTTGTACCCCTTTGAAGTTTGATGTTTAGTGATAATAGCTTTCTGATGGTCTCAGGCAGCTCTCTTGTTTTCATTATTGTGAAAATGGAACAGGGAGTGAATGTGATCATTTTAATCATTAGAGCCATCATTCATTGGTTGATTCAAGTCATGTGAGTACTGACAATTGATCATGTTGTTGTTGTTAAATGCCGTCGAGTCAGAGTCGACTCATGGCGACCCTCTGGATAGCTATCCTAAATTGTGTACGGTCTTCAGTCAGGCGGCTCATTGTTGACAGACTGGTACCCATAGCTGCTGTTATTGTATCAATCCATCTCATTGCTGGCCTTCCTCTTTTGCGTTGACCTTCTATCTTGCCAAGCATGATGTCTTTCTCTAATGATCTCCCTCTTCGCATGATGTTTCCAAAGTATGAAAGTCAAAGTCTTGTCATCTGAGCTTCTAGTACCGACTGATTGTTCTTCGGGCAGTCCCTGGTATACACAGTATTTGCCGCCAGCACCATAATTCAAAGGCATACGTTTTCTTCCTGTCTGTCTTTTTCACTGTCCAGCTTTCACATCCATATGATGTTATTGAAATTACCATGGCATGAACAAGTCGACTCTTTGTATGGAGAGAGACATCTCTGCTCTTGAGAATCTTATCTAGGTGTTTCATAGCCATTCTGCCAAGAACAATGCGTCGTTTGATTTCTTGACTGCTTGTTGCTTCTTTATTGATAGTTGATCCAAGTAGGTTAAAGTTGTTCACAATTTCAATTTCTTCTCCTTCAACAATAAACTTGTTGATTATGCCAGTTGTCATGATCTTTGTCTTCTTTACATTAAGGTGCAGGCCCATTTTGAGACTATGTTCTTTGATTGTGAGAAGCAAATGTTTCAGATCATCTTCACTTTCAGCCAGTAATGTAGTATCATCAGCATAGCAAAGGTTGTTGATGAGTCTTCCACCAATCTTCACACCTCTGTTGTCTTCATACAATCCTGCTTCTCTGATTATTTGTTCTGCATATAAATTAAACAAGTAGGGGGAAAGTATGCAGCCTTGTCTTACACCTTTGCTTATTTTAAACCATTCTGTTTCTCCTTGTTCCATTCGAACTGTTGCTTCTTGATTAATGTACAGATTGTGCAAGAGTACGATCAGGTGTTCTGGTATACCCATGCTTCTTAATGTGGCCCAGAGTTTCCCATGGTTTACACAGTCAAAAGCCTTGCTATAGTCGACAAAGCACAAATAGATATCCTTTTGGTATTCTTTAGTCTTTTCAAGGATCCATCTCACATCCGCAATGATGTCTCTCATTCCTCGCCCTTTCCTGAACCCTGCTTGCACTTCAGGTAGTTCTTGTTCCAGGAATGGTTGTAGTCTCTTTTGAATAATTTTCAGCAAAATCTTGCTGGCATGTGGGATCAGAGTGATTGTTTGATAATTTCCATAGTCAGTTGGATCACCTTTCTTTAGTATTGGTATATACACAGATTTTTTCCAGTCAGTTGGCCATGATGTTGTCTTCCATATTTCTTGGCAGAGTCTTCTAAGTATGGTAACAGCTGCATCAGATTGCTGCAATACTTCTATAGGAATGCTATCAATGCCTGGTGCTTTGTTCTTTGATAAGGCTTTCAATGCTGCTTCAACTTCTTTTTTCATCACTAATAGTTCTCGATCATAAGGTACAGGTTGAAACGGCTGTTGGTCCACTTGATCTTTATCATATAAAAACTCTGTATATTCTTTCCACCTTTTCTTGATCTTCACAGCATCATTCAACATAGAACCTTGAGTATCTTGTAACATTCCAATTTGAGGCTGGAACTTTTTCTTTAACTCTCGTAGCTTTAGGAAAGCCGTTCTTGTTCTTCCTCTAATAGTTTCTGCTTCTATTTCCTTGCAAGTGTCATTGTAGTACTTTTCCTTGTCCTGTCTTGCTGCATGTTGGAAATCTCTGATGAGTTCTGCGATTGTCTTTCTTTCTCCTCTGGCTTTGGCTTCTCTGCGTTTCTGGGCAATTTTCAGAGTTTCTTCCGTCATCCATTTTGGCCGCTTTTGCTTTTTCACCTTTTGTATAGACTTCTCGCTTTCTTCCAACACAACCTTCTTGATGTCATTCCATAACTCTTCCGGAGCTCTGTGATTTGTATCTAAAGCAGCAAATCGATTTTGCAGGCAGTCTTTAAATTCCAGTGGTATATTCTCAAGGTCATATTTTGCTGCATTCATGAGTGGTTTGCTCTTTTTCAACTTTAGCTTGAATTTGCATACTAGTAGTTGATGATCTGTACCACAGTCAGCTCCAGGTTTTGTCTTTGTTGATGTTATAGAACTTTTCCATCGTTGACTTCCACAGATGTAGTCAATTTGATTTTTATGCAATCCATTGGGTGAAGTCCATGTGTACAGTCGCCACTTGTGTTGCTGGAAGAAGGTGTATGAGAGGAATAGATCATTGGTCTTGCAGAATTCTATCAGTCTTTCTCCAGCTTCATTTCTGTTGCCAAGTCCATATTTTCCAACTACTTTGCCTTCTTCTTTGTTGCCAACTTTTGCATTCCAGTCACCCATGACTATCAGGATATCCTGTTTGCATGTTCTGTCAATTTCAGGTTTTACTTGTTCATAGAACTCTTCAATTTCATTCTCTTCTGCAGCTGTTGTTGGGTCATATACTTGAATTATAGTTGTGTTGATAGGCAATCCTCGTAGACGAATAGAGATTAAGCATTCGCTGACTGCATTGTATTTCATTACAGTTCTTGCAAGTTTCTTCTTTATTATAAATGCAACACCATTTCTTCTTTGTCTTTCATTTCCAGCATAGTAGACCATGTGATCATCTGATGCAAAGTGCCCGATGCCAGTCCATTTCAGTTCGCTGACACACAACAGATCAAGTTGTACATGTTCCATTTCATTCTTGACCACCTCCAACTTCCCTTGGTTCATGCTTCGTACGTTCCATGTTCCAATGCGTAAGATATCTTTACAGCTTCTGACTCTCATTTCATGCGCAGCTACATCAGCAGTCAGACTTCCTGAGGGCTTTGATCCAACCACATCATAAATGCTGGCTTTACTCTGAAAAGTCTTCAGTTCTTCCCCAGTAGCTAGTTGAGTGCTTTCTGACCTGGGGGTCTCATTTTCCAGCACCATAGCACAATTTGTTTTGTTGTATCTATCCATTGGGTTTTCATGGCAAGATACAGAAGTAGATTGCCGGGCCTTTCTTCTGCGCAGTCTAAGTTTGGTGTTGTTGCCGTTGTCACAAAAATATGATCCTCCACAGTCAACACTATCCCATTCTGCTGCTGCCCAGATAGGTGGTTTGTCTTGGTCTGGCACCTCAGCTGAGACCTGTCCATCTTGGGAGACCCTGCCAGTAGTTAAACTACCGATAGTTTAGCTCTCAGCATCACTGATGCACACAAGCCCTCACAGCACGACAAGCTGCAAACCAAGTGAGAGGACAATTGATCATAGGTGTGTCTAATGTTACTGGAATGGGAATATGGTTCTTCTGCTCAAACTGATTTGAATTGTTTATAAGGGGGCACGAATAATCATGTCCTGGCAATGTCACAGTTTTAATACTATTTCCTACTATTTTTTTTTAATTGGTCTTCTTTTATTTGATTCTTTTATGTGTCAATCTGTGTGCATTTATAGTCCAAAGCCATTTCACTGGCCACTTTGTTTTGGAAATATTGGACATTAAGGGATTGAACCTCAAAGGTGCCAATAATATTGACCACAACTGTAGCTCTCAGACAGCTGAGTTTATCAGGGAATGCAGCTGGTGTCAGATATGTCAGAAATATCAATTCATGGCCGCCCTGTTAAATCCTCAATACTCTAGGCTTCTGGGGACAGTAGGGTTTAAATGAGAACTATAGATATGTTTTGACCTCTGCATAGACTGACTAGGACCTGATTTGGGGTGGTGTCAAGTGATGTGTGTATTGGAGGGCATCATTGCATGCTTATCCAGTGGTCAGCATTAGGTACACAGCAGCACCAAAATTAGTACCCGGTGCACTTTATAGATTGGATCCTGGAAGGTATGCATCCTAGGCTGACAAACCCAACTGGGAACTCACTTTCCTATACAGAGACCATCTCTCCAGACAGACTAATACTTTATTTCACTAGCAGGGAAATGTGCCCTAACTGTATCACATCAGTGTGAAAAAGGGGATCTGCACAGAGTTCTGGAGACATGTCAACAGCAGACCATACTGAAGAAGCAGCCTTGTAAAATGGATGGAATGATGTTGAAATGGTGCTTTTATCCATGTATTAAAGCCAGTGATTGGATGGCAGCTTTTGACACCCGATGACGGGACCGCGAAACAACACCACAACAAGAGACAAAGCAAACCATGGTACTCAGCAAAAATACGACAGGAGAAGAGGGAACTCAGGAAGATCGAACGGAGATGGAGAAAAAACAAAACAACTGCCGACCAGCATCTTTATCTAACGAAGCAAAAACAATACAATGATCACATCAACCAATCAAAGAAGGAATTCCACACAAACATGATAAATACCTCCATCAACAAACCCAGAGAGCTTTTCGAAATAGTGAAAATCCTCACAAAAGAGCAAACAACAGAAGGGGAAGCACAAATAGATCCTCAGAAATTCGCCGACCACATAAAAGACAAATTTCACTCCACAGAACAAACAACGCCGAGTAGAACCACAAGGACGGATCCACACTCCAAAACCTGGGGCACATTCGCCTCACCCTCCACAGAACAGATATCACACATCATTTCTACAATCAACACAAGCACCGCTCCTACAGACCCATGCCCAGTGTCATGGGTCAAAGCCACCAAATCAAGTCTCATCCCCACCATACATAAAATGGTACACAACTCACTCACTCAAGGACTCATGCCAAAGCAAATAAAACTTGCCTCAGTGAGACCAATCACAAAAAAAACAACTCTCGACAAAGGAGACCCAGCAGCATACCGACCAATCTCCAGCATACCTTTCCTCGCAAAATCATCGAAAAGACGGTTCAACTACAACTTCAGGACCACATCGACAAACACGAAACACTCGACGACAACCAACACGGATTTCGTCCCAACCACGGTGTCGAGACGCTACTGATCTACCTCTTCGACAGCATCCTTAGAACAATTGACAACACCAGGAACGGAATCATAATGATATTCATCGACATCTCCTCAGCCTTCGACACAGTGGACCACAACACGCTCCTGGAAAGACTACAGAACACTGGTATACACGGTATCACACTGAAATGGTTCCACTCATACCTAACAGAAAGACAACTACAGGTCAAGGTGGGACACATCACATCCCGACCCATCAAAGTCCGTCAAGGAGTACCTCAAGGTTCTGCGCTCTCAGCACTCCTATTTAACATCTACATCCAACCAATATGCAACATCATGAAAAAGAACAACATTCAATACACAATCTATGCGGACGACATCATGATATACACCCCGATATCAATCGACAACCCGGACTTCTCTAGGATAACAGACTGCCTTACACAAATGACCAGTTGGTGTCAAAACAACAACCTCGCCATAAACTACAACAAGACTGAAGCTTTAATCATCACTCGGAACCAAAGCTTCATACACCCACCAAATATAAAGATACAAAACATTACTATACCAATAAGGTCAGAAGTGAGATACCTCGGGGTTACGCTGGACAATAAACTCAATCTCAAGACACACATAAGCAAAACAATACAAAAAGCCTACTACAAGATGCGAATCATCAGGAGACTGAAACCACTCCTCGCCCCAGAACACTTCTGTACCGTCTGTCAAGCACTGATAACCCCTCTACTGGACTTTTGCAATCCGATATACCTTGGACTACCGAAACAAGCTATCAAACCACTCCAACTGGCACAAAACACTGCAGCACGAATCATATCCGGAACTGCAAGACAAGAACACATCACACCCACCTTAAAGGACTTACACTGGCTTCCAATCGATGCACGCATCAGATACAAAACTATCATAAACCTATTTAAGATAAAACAGCAAACTTCAGCCAACAGCCTACACGCCCTCATACAACCAGACACCAGCACTCGGCCTAGAAGAAAACAAACACACAACCGAGTCAGCACCCCAAGTGAATACAAACACCCGCAAGGACACAACAGACAGAGCACTCTCCATGGCTGCTCCAACAATATGGAACAAACTACCGGACGATTTGAGAGCAACTACAGACCTCAAGGACTTCAGAAAACAGCTGAAAACCATGCTGTTCAGAGAACACTATGGACACATCACATAAACTAAGTAAACTGTATAGCAGCACACGTTACCGACTAACACCATATGTATATATAAAATGTTTTTAGCACCACTGTATATAGCCCACATTGTACATAGCTCAAACCAATCTAGCTCACAACACAACACACACCCAACTAAATTTCCACCCTCACTGCATGTATAACACACTCACACTACCAGATTGTTTGCTGTGATACCACCTTGATTATCATGATAAGGCGGTTTAGAAATACTGTTAAATAAATAAATAAAATAAATGTGGTTCTTTCTAAAATAGCTGCCATGTAGTTGTTTAATATGCTGTTAAAGAGGATTTTAGAAATGCCTCTGCACATATAGCAGCTGGTTTTGTCACCTCTTCCCTATTACCACTCTGCTGTCTGTGTGGGTGCCCATGTGTGAGGTTAAAGCCAAGGCAGAGTCCAGTCACAGCAAACTCAAAGTCCTAGACTTCAAAAACACTGATTTCAGTAAAATGGCAAAGTGCTTGGAGGAGTTGGGAGGGTGAGAAGAGATAAGGGAAGAGGAATTGCAATGGGCTAAAGTAAGAGGTGATAAAAGGGGCAGCACAAACTGTATATGTGTAAGGAAAGGGAAACTATATGTTTCTCCAAAGAAGTGGTTGCACAAATAAAGGCAAAAAACACAGCTTTCACAAAATTCAGAAGATCACAAAGAGAGGAAACAGAAAAGAATACTGGATCAAACTAAAAGAGATAAAAAGAGAAATAAGGATAGCAAAATCAAAGGCAGAAGAAGAGATGGATAAAGATGTGAAGTGTGGCGACAAAACTTTTTTCAGGTATATTCGGGAGAGGAGGAAAATCAGAGATGGAACTGCAGGACTCAAAAGTGCTGGGAATGGATTCGTGGAACGTGACATTGAAAAAGCAAAAATGCTAGACAAATACTTCTGCTCTGTTTTTACTAAAGAAAATCCTGGAGAAGGACCATCTGTGATTGATAAGTATACAAATGGGAATGAAGTAGATACCACACCATTCACAGAATGTGTTAGAATAACGTGCAAAACTGAAAGTTGACAAGGCCATGGGACCGGATGAGATACATCCCAGGATACTGAAAGAGCTCAGAGAGGTTCTTGCAGAGCCATTAAAAGATGTTTTTAATAGATCCTTGGAGACAGGAGAAGTTCCACAGGACTGGAGAAGGGCTGATGTGGTACCTCTTCACAAAAGTGGTAATAGGGAAGGGGTGACAAACTATAGGCCAGTAAGCCTTACCTCAGTGGTGGGAAACGTAATGGAGGTGCTCCTGAATGAAAGAATAGCGAACTTTCCAGAAACCAATAGGTTGCATAATCCGAGGCAACTTGGTTTTACCAAAGGATGATCATGTCAAACAAATTTGACTGAGCTCTTTGACTGGCTGAGTAGAGAACTAGATCAAGAGCATGCAATAGATGTGATCTACCTAGATTTCAGCAAAGCCTTCAATATTGTTCCTCATAGGAGGCTTATCAATAAACTGACCAGCTTATGGATGGGTCCCAAGGTGGTGAACTGGATCAGAAATTGGTTGACTGACTGATGACAAAAGGTGGTGGTAAATAGAACTCACTTGGAAGAAAGGAAGGTGAGTAGTGGTGTGCCCCAGGAATTGGTACTGTTCAATGTATTTGTAAGTGACATTATTGAAGGATCCTCTGAGGGAGTGGACAACATGAAGAAAGATCTACAAAAGCTGGAAGAATGGTCTAGTGCTTGGAAGTTAAGATTTAATGTGAAGAAGTGCAGAGTCATGCACTTGGGATGCAGAAATCCAAGAGAATTGCATGTGATAGGGGGCAATAGGTTGGTATGCATGGACCAGGAGAAGGACCTTGGAGCAATTGTTTCTGAGAATCTCAAGGCTGTGGCCAAAGCCAGAATGATGCTGTGTTACATAAAGTGAGGAAGAACCAGCAGAAAGTCAGTGGATCGCTTGTAGGAACATCGTGATCAGGCTGATTCGTCTGCCAGAGCCGGAGTGTTACCGCCAGATGAATTAGCCTGATCACTTGCAGGGTTCCTGCAAACGATCAGGCTGATTTGTACGGTGGTGGCACTCTGGCTGTGTTTTAATTTTAGATTTTGCCGCCTCTGGCCTGCCTCTGCCTAGGTAGGCCTCATGGTAGAGCTGCCCCTGTGTGTGAGTGTGTGTGTGTGTGTGTGTGTATGTGGAGGAAGCTGCGATGCTGGCTGCCCAGTTAAAGTGTTTATTACCCACAGCTCGACCCCCAATCCAGCCTCCTAGGGCCAGGATCAGGCTGCAGGGAATAAACACTTGTCCCTCCTGCCCCATCTACACCCCAGCAGCTTTAAAAAAAATGTCCAGGGAAGTTATTCCACCTCTGACATTTTGCCGGCCCCGGACATACAGGGCCAACATTAGAATCAGCTCTGTACGTCCAGGGCTAGCAACCACCCACAGCCCTCCCACTCTCCACCCCCGGGCCGCCCATTCCCTGCCCCATCTAACTTCCCTGCACAACTGGCGGGGAAGTTATTTTGGGGCAGGAGAAGCCACGAATAGCAGGGATGGATGTCCCGTCGGGCCATCCATCCCCACTATTCGTGGCTCAGAATAACCCCCCAAGTGTTGGAATGGATGTAGGGCAAATATTTCTGCCTCCTTGCCAGGGTCTTCTGGATGGACCTCTCATGCTGCAGCAGGGTTGAGTCTCTACCCAGCAGGGTGAAAAGGGGTGCTGTGATAAGAGAGCACCAGATGTAACAGGTCACTCTGCCTCAGAGAAATTCCTCACCCTCCTCGTGCAATCTGTGTTGGTGTTCTCTAAAGAAGACCCACTAGTGGCTGCTGTTAAATGCAGGGACTGGAAACCCTCTGGCTGGGTTCCGTAAGGCATGCTGTATCATGCCCATCTAAAGTGCAGGTGGGCATATATAAGTGATGGCCAAGACACCTGTTACACATGGATCCTACACATGCAGCATCTCAAATGGGTTTACTTTCACATACACATGACCATGATGGCAGCAGAACCCCACTTACATGTAAATGTCCATCTTTGCTGTCTCTTGGACATTTAACCCCTATTTTGACCACAGATATTATACATCTGCAAGTCGCTCTGTTGTAGACCACTTACATGTGTATTCTCTGCTCTGCTCTAGCTTTTTTTGTTTTTTTTTTAAACATCGATTGCAAGGGTGGAGATATATCAGTTTTACAATAGCCCTGTACTTTCTTCACTAATTTTCAAAAGTAATGGCTCCTGGCTCCAAATTTATACCTCCAGATGGATTTCCTCACATATACAACCTATCTAAAACTGGTCTTTACATGAAGAAACAGTATAGAGGAAGAGGACTTGGATATTGGATTTCATGTGTCAGTTTGTATGCCCATTTACCATAAATGACAAATCTCTGCTGGGCAAACTAGATGGACCCCGTTGGTCTCTGCTGTCATTTATCTTTATTTGCTGTCACTATGTTACTATGCTGTTATACTTTCACCACACAAAAGAGATTCAGAATTAGACTAGAAGAGCAGAAGTGCACATACACATTTCATTGCATGTGCACTGGCCCTATTTTTATAGAGAAGCCATGAGGAGTTTCACTTTGAAAATTAGCTTGGGAAGATTAAAATCTGCCAATCGTCAGAGATACCCTTTTGCAAAGCAGAGAATTTGTAACTGAATTTGTTGTTGGGAGGCTCGTAGCTCAGGACCTAAGTACCAGAGTGTTGACTGTTGTATCTTATCTTTTGTCTTCCTCCTTCTTTCAGCCGCATGCAATAAAACTGTATTGAAAATCAGTGTTAGATGTTTAAAAGGTTCATTTTTTATTTTTTTTACTTCAGCACTAGTTGTTTGGTTTACTTCATCTGTAATAAGCTAATTAGATTCAAAAATCAGCAACATGCACAAAACCCTAAGTAAAACATTTTTTTTCAAAAAGCACTTAACTGGAAGCAAAATGTGAAAACAACAGTAAAGTTAATGTCAACATAAACCTTGCGATCATGTTAAATTCATTATCACAATGGAAACAGAGTTAACTATGACCTTTACCTCTGTTTTAACGATGGAGACTCTATGGTCCAGTGACTCCATGCCCTAGATCTCTTGCCCAGACACCCTCCAAGAGGAATCAATGTGGGTATAGTTTAGATGATGCTGAGGTGGGGCAATTCCATTCAAATGCTTCACCCCAGCATTGGAAAGAAGAAGGTCAAAAGGGCCCTAGCTTATCCAGATTTTAAATTCTCCTCCCGCTGCTACCGCCACAGCAGCTTGCCATTTTCTGTATCCTACTCCATCTCTCCCTCCTCCTTCCCATGCTAACTCCAGCATCTTCCCCTCTGAAACCTCCCTTGCTGCCGTGGATCCTTCTCCTAAGCAGGGCAGCAACAGCCAAAGAAGAGCCTTTGAACTCCCCTCACTTTCAAGGCTCTGCATGCCCTGGCCCTTTACTTATATTTCCTGTTGTCTTAGGGCTGGACACAAAGAGCCTTCAGCACGGGGGCATGGAGGCTTTGTGGCACATGTTACCATTTCTTCTTTGGCTGTTGATGGCCCATTGAAGAGATGGAGTCATGGTAGGAAGGAAGGTTTAAGAAGTAGATATGTTGGACTGGGGAAAAGGAAGAGGAAAATGCTGTATCTAGTGAAGGATAAGGGGAGGGATAGAGATGTTGGGCCAGGTGGGGATTTAAAAAGAAGGCGATGCTGAATCTGGTAGGGTAGAAGGGGAGGGAGAAAAGAAGATTCTGGATCTGGTGAGGGGACTGGGAAGGACAACAGGAGATGTGAGAGGCAAAATGAGGGAAAGGGGAAGATGCTGGATCTGGCGGGAGGAAGGGGAGAGAGAAAGAGCGAGGTGATGGTTCTGTTGGGGTGGGGGAGAAGAGAATAGAGATGGAGACTTACTGGATTTGGGGGTAAGGGAAGGAAAGAGACTGTGCTAGCAAGGGAGAAAGAGACTGCTGGTAGAGGCAGTAAAAGGGAGTGAGAGTGCGCCAGGGAGGACGAGATGAGAGAGAGAGACAGCAGATTGAAAGCTGTAGGGAGGAGAATCAGGGTGTGCCCAGAGAGGTATGGGAGGAAAGGATGGATGGAGAGGGCAAGAAAGTGTACCAAGAAGGGAGGGAGGGAGGGAGGGGAAGAGAGTACAAAAGGAGGGAGGACAGGGAAAGGGAGAGAGATTGTGTCAGAAGAAGTGGGAGGCTGAGAGAATAAAAGAGTGATAAGAGGGATGGAACAGAATTTGATTGAAGGATAAGGCGGTATAGAAAACTGGTTAAATAAAATAAATAAATTGAGAGAATGTGCCAGAAGGAAGGAAGGACAGAAAGAGAGTGAGAGTGTGGAAGAAGGGAAGAGAGGGATAAGATAAGAAAAAGAGATAAATGAGAGGAGGGCATAGGAAGGTGGAGATAAATGATGGCAAAGATGGAAGGAAGAGAGAGAAAAAGGCAAAAGGAAATGAAGGTGAAGAATGGGGAAGGAGAGATGAGAGAGGAAGAGAAAAGGTAGGGAGAAGAGCAGTGGGAAGGGGAAGAAGTAGAGAGAGAAAGAAGGAGAAAAAGGATGAAGTGGAAGAGAGAAGCAAGGAGGGAGTGGTGGAGTAAAAGATGAGGGAAGGAGATGAAGGATAAGAGGGTTGCCACATTACTCAGTGAGTTTTTTTGCCAGTTCTGGTTTTAAATTTGCTTTGCAATGCAGTGTGGCATTTGTAGTCCTTGATTTTACCCGTTAGAATCAGCGCTGCGGGTCCTATAATCCATCAGGATGAGCTTGTCAGAAATCCAGGACTGGCTTAAAATCTCACTCCTGGAACTAGGTAACTTGGCAACTCTTTGATAAGGAAACTATGGACAGGTGGAAGATGAGAAGCAATCAATGTTGAGAAAGCAGGAGGGGAGATAGAAGAGCATGGAAGAGTATAGGTAGGATACAGAAAAACACAAGAGAAAGGAAAAACAAAATGGAGCTTATACCAGAAGCAAAAGAATGATGGCAACAAGATGGAATATCTAGAGGAAATTCTGGGAGAACATAAGAACATAAGATATGCCATACTGGGTCAGACCAAAGTCCATCAAGCTCAGTATCCTGTTTCCAACAGTGGCCAATCTAGGTCATACATACCTAGCAGTTTCCCCAAAAGACACAGGTTTTGCAATGCTTGTACTAGGTCAAGCATTGATATCCTGGGTCCCTTCTTAATAATGGTTTATGGACCTTTCCTCCAGGAACTTATCCAAATCCTTTTTAAACCCAGCTACACTAACAGCCTTTACTACATCCTCCGGTAACAAATTCCAGAGTTTGATTACACATTGAGTGAAAAAATATTTTCTTTTATTAGTCTTAAATAGTTTACCCTGTAGCTTCATTGCATGTCCCCTAGTCTTTCTATATTCTGATAACGTAAACAATCAATCTACGTTTACCCGTTCCACTCCGTTCATTAATTTATAGACTTCTATCATATCTCCCCTCAGCCGTCTCTTTTCCAGGTTAAAGAGCCCTAACCTTTTTAGCCTTTCTTCATAGGAGTATAAATAAGTATAAATGTAAATAAGGAGAATAAAATGGGTAACAGACGATGGAAACTTAGAAACCAGAGTAGAGAGGAAATGTGGAAAATGAAAGACTGAAGTAATAAGGAAAGGCTAAATGAATGAAAATAGCTCTAAATAAAAGACTAATAAAAAAGAAATAAAGGACCCAATTTTCATCTGGGCGCTGCTCTGCACCATATCGGCGCATAGCCTGCCCCCCTTTCGCCTAACCCATTCAATGCCGGGGTCATATGCAGCTCCAACATTGAAAATACGGATCTTGCTGCACACCCCAGAAGCCAAAGAAGCTGGCTGGGTAGCATCAATTATTATTGGTGTGTGTTAGGGGCATTCCGTGGTGGAGTAGGGGCAGAGGAAAGGGCTAATCAGGTGGCACCAATTTTTGATGCTACCCGCTTATCTCCTGCACCTGAAAGTAGGCGAGGATAAACCTCACCTATCTTTAAGGTGCAGAGGGCTAAGCGAATAGCCTCAAAAATTGGTGCCACCTGATTAGCCCTTTCCTCTGCCCCTACTATCCACCACGGAATGCCCCTAACACACCCCAATAATAACCACATAGCACCTGAGTGCGTTAGGGACATATCGGGGTTTTTTGAAGGGCACTACCCGTGTAGGTGTCCTTCAAAAATCCCAGATATCGCATTTACATGGGTTACTAGGGCAGTTACCCGTGTAAATGCTTTTGAAAATCAGGCCCAAAATGTTTGAAAATATTTGATTGTGTCACCCTGCTGCAACTGCAACTCAGCAGGTGGGAGGGTTGAGCTGGTGGTGGCAACTTCAGAGGAGGGAGTGGGGGTGAGAGAGTGATAGTGTACGAGCGTGTATGTGTGGAAGAGAGAGTGTGTGTTAGTAAGTGCAGGGGAAGAGAAAGCTAATCGATGACAATACGGGGAAGGGAAGTTACCCCCATTACTAATTAGAGCTCTCTGCCCCTTACCCCCTCCACAAACAAAGCAGGCAAACTATATCTAGAAGTACCCCCTTTGTTGAACAGTCTTCAACACAGGGAACCTTTAGCTTGGGCACTCCCTCATACAAGGCACCCCTGATGGGTAACCTGAGTCTGCATCATCTTCTGGCAAGTGAATGTTGTGTCATAATTTATTTCATACACTATGAGGGTCATTTCAATCCTCGTTTAGTGGGTCTGGATGTCCAGTCCAGACATCCAGACCCGCTAAATGCCCAGATTACACTGGCAGGAACAGAGCTCCCTGCACATATAGCCGATATCTAGCCCCCATGAGAGCAGAATAGGGTGCTTCCCAGGTTGTCCGAATGTACAGATGGCCTGGGGACGCACATCTCAGAATTGGACTCTATGCCTTTAGAGGATATCCTCAAATAATGAAGGAGGTCAAATATATGTTTTTTATATTCTCTTATATACCACACTATTCTGCATCAGTACAGTTTACATTGAACAAACTGAAATTACATTGAACAGGGCATTATAACTTGGAGATAACTATTTTACAGGGAACATGGGCTATGGAGGGTTAAGTGGCTTGCCCAAGACCACAAGGAGCACCTGTGGGACTAGAAACCCCAGTCCTTCCGGCCCAAAGCTGCTGTCCTCTAGTGGGATTTGAACCCACGACTTTCCAGCCTGAAGTACCTTGCCCTAACCACTGGGCCACTCCTCCACTCACATGTGTGTCCCCGGGCCATCTGGACATGTTCACATTGAATTTTTGAAAGGGCCTTGGCAAATTCCCTTGGAAACTTGTCCAAGGATAAAATAGCTTTAACAACCACTCATCGGCCACCTTCAGCCTTCCAGCATATTATTAACAAGATATTGTGCCCTTATCAGGCCTAAGTGAGCACATATGAGGATGATGTCATGAGTTTTTCAGCTAGTTGAAACAGCCATGTCAAACATCTAAAGATCATCTGCGAATCCCTTGGGCATGTGGGTCTTACCTCCCAAATTTTTTTCTAGCACAAAAAGAAGTACAGCACTTAAGGCATATAGAGGTTAATGGGTTAATTAAGATCCTGGTTTCAAAGCTCAAAGTATTACAAATTGTCACATCCCTAAAACAAATAACTATGGTCTTTTTTAGGGCTTGTCAGATATTATTGAAAATTCATTCCTCAATTTGCAAAGATTGCAACTCCAGTAAATGAGTTACTGAAAAACTCCAAACCCAACAATATACAGTAGGGCAGCTCCTGTAAGCAAGCAGTCAATGAGTTTAAAACCAAGATGTGCCAAGAACCTTATTATATAATATTAGCTTCAAAAAAAGGATTCATAGTGCAGACAGATGCTTCATGAGGTAGAGCTGCAAGTAGTAGAGATGCTTCATGAGGTAGAGCTGCTCTTCAAATGGAAGAGGTTAAGAACATCAAAAGGAAGAGCTTAAGGAATACCCCCTATTATCACTTAGCTGGCAAAAGAAGTGTCTGGCTATTGAAGGCTAGTTGAAAACTTCCATTGATATTTGTTAGGAGGACTCTTCACCCGCATTACAGATCATACCCAACTAAGCTAGCTAGGACTAATGAAAAACAATTGCTTTTGATTAATTTGTTTGGTCCCTCACTCTGCTGACATATGACTTTCAAATAATGCATTGATCAAGAAAAGAAGATATTAATACCAAATTTATTTCCAAAGAAGGGGAGGGGGAGGAAATATTAGAGAAAGAACTAGAAGCCCCATTATTACTACTACTACTAAAAGAAATATGAAGGGGAAGAGGTAGAAGTCCTCAAACAGAAGAGGCAAGAGAAGGAGGGAGGGAATACCAACAACTGAATTATTCAACACAGCATTGTAGGGAACAAGGTGAACATGGTTTCCAGAGCAATTCAGTAGAGTGGGGCCTGGAAGAATCGACAATCTTACAAAAGCAGAGAGAAAAGATGGAAGGCTATTTTTCCTTAAGGGACTAAAGATAGAAGTGGCTGCAAGGAAATTTAAGGAAAAAGTAAAGGACTGTCTCTGTTAAAGTGGAGTTTATGGTAGCACCTGCAAGTGGATGGTGGTATCTTTTGGTTTATGGTAAAAAAATTAGTGGTAGGAAGCTCAGACCAAAAACTACATGGAAGGAGGCAGAGAGGCTACTTGGTAGCCTGAGCAATTTTTGGAAATGCAGTTTAAATCTATTCTTTGAGGATTACAATTAGGTTAATGAACTCTTTTGGAATTGCAGCCTAAACACTGTTTAAATTTTACCAAGAAGTTTATGACCCCCCCTTTGGAAACTGTAGTCTAAACTCCGATTGGAGGAATACACAGAAGATTCAGGTTCTTGCCGAATGTGTATCCCTTAAGGTGGACTGGTAATCCCAAATAATAAGGACAGATGCCCTTTCCCATTGGAGGATAGCAGCTCAGAATGAGAGTTTGGATTCTTGTGGGTACCTGCCAGAACCTGTGTATTCTATATTTTGAAAGCCTGATTGCTATGTAATAGTCTGCTACTTTTTAAAGCAGACCATCATCTTTCCCATAAGACTGATGGGAGGACATCTAATGAATAGAGATAAGCAAGTTATTGAAAAAGGGTGGACTGGTAGAAGACCCAATCGGCACTGACACATTAGAGCAGGACACCTAGGTAAGAGAAAGAACATTTAGGTCTGTGCACTTTAAAAATCCCTAGTATTTTAGAAAACACTCAGCAAACAGGGAGGCTCTTCTAAAAAACACATATCAGAAGAGTGCACATCACCTTTCCGCTCATATATCACTTAGATATTTAAAACTTACATTAACTGAGAAGAATAATTTTGTTACATGAAAACGTCAAACCTAAAAATGGTTGCTGCTATTCACATAGGATATGCATCAAGATGAAGTTTTGTGCTCACTCTTTTATGTACCAGTTACATGGAAATAAATCTCAGTTCTGCATGGCATAACCTGAAGTGTAATCTCTGTTAATTTGGAAATATTCTAACTGTATATCTGCCAAGGGAAATGTTCAGCATTCCTCAGCAGGATGTATGCTTCTGCTATTTACAAAGCAGGCTGTGTTCTAGTGAACTGCCGCAGAGCAGCTTTTAAAAGAGCTAATTAGTCAAATGTCTGTCATGAAAATTGCAGTAGCTTAACTAATGTGAATTGCTACAGCTGAATCAACCCGGATATTATAGACTTGAGTTTTTAACAGGATGCCTATCTGAGAAGTCCAAAAGGTGGCTATTTTTAAGTTTATTTTATAGACTCCCAGAAGCAGCCCCGTAGCATGCAAATGCCGATGCACACATTTGCATCTGCTGCATAGTTGGGGTAAGTGTGTGCATACTCTATGTCAGGGGTTCTCAAACCATTCCTTGGGACACACCTAGCCAGTCAGGTTTTCAGGATAACTGCATTGAAAATGCATGAGAGAACTCTGCATGCACCTCCTTCACTGAATGAAAATCTCTCTCCTGCATGTTCATTATGGCTATTCTGAAAACCTGATTAGCTAGCTGTGTTCTGATGACTGGGTTGAGAACCCCTGCTCTTTGTTGTGATTTTATAAATGCACACATGCATCACAATGCTGCCTCTGCTCCACCCAAACATTGGCCCTTGGGAATGTCTACTCATGGTATTCATATAATTGCACCCCTTCTTGTTGCTGTGTGCATTTATATGCCTATAAAATAGCCTTTTTGTATGCTAAAGGGCTTTATATGTAGAAAGGAGGAGTGGCCTAGTGGTTGGGGCAAGTTGCTTCAGGCCAGAAATTCAGGGGTTCAAATCCCACTAGAGAACAGCAACTTTGGGTCAGAAGGACTGGGTTTCTAGGTGGTCTTGGGCAAGCCATTTAACCCTCCATTGCACAAGTTCCCTGTAAGTATTAGCATATGTGTCTCATATCCCCTCATGTTAAATATATCCCCCAATTGTGTTGTGACCACTTCGATTGAAGGATAAGGTGGTATACAAAACTGTGTAAATTAATATAAACCTTTATGAAATTATTCCCAACAAGCTGAGTGAAAATGTGAGAAATATTTGTTTGCATTTCAGCTCTTGGGGCAGGCAAGTATATTTATTTAACACATTTTGATATCCTGCTTTTTACAAGTCAAAGCAGTTTACAAAGAACTATTTTTTTTACAACGAACAGATTATGAACAGCATTAGAATTTGAACAATGAATATGGTGAACTCATAACAAAGAACATTATTTAAAGTTAACAAAGCAAAATTATATACAATAGGATGAAAGGCTGGCGAGTGTGGGGTCATATGGGTTTTGAGAGGGTGATGGGGAGTAGGGTCATAGGGGTTTCATGAGGATAGGAGGAGTGGGGTGGTAGTGGTTTCATGAAGGTGGGATAGGGGGATGTACTTGTGGTCATGAGTTTTTGCTAATTCAGCATTATTGATTGCTTATTGTCAGAATGCTTCTGGAAGAGAGTCAGTGGAAGACTTGATGTTTTGGATTTCTGGGGGTAATGCATTCCAGAGAGTGGGGGCATATAGTGAGAATGTTCTTGATCTTGTAGCCTACTTGCAATTGTGAGCCTGTGATGGGATACTGAGGAGGTTCTGGGTGCTTTTTCTCCTTGGAGTTTGAGGTGTAAATTAAGGCATGTAATAGCTCTGCTGATTTCCTGTCCAGAGTTTTGTGGATTGGGGTTAGTACATTGTATTGTATTCTTGAGTTGATGGGGAGCCAATGGAGGTATTTGAGGATGGGGGTGATGTGGGTGTGCTGTGGGACTTGGAAGATGGTTTTAGCAACGATGTTTTGGGCGAGTTGCAATGGAAGGCTTGTATACTTAGGTAGTCCATGATAAATGGAGTTACAGTAATCAAATAGAGCAGTGATGGTGGCCTAGCAGACTGTACGGAATGTGCCGGTGGATAGGAGGGAGTATAGGTTTCGGATGTTTTTTTAACTTGCAGTATACCACTTTGGTGATGCTGTGGATTTGTTCCTTGAAGATCAGTTGTTGATCGAGTATGATTCTGAGGTATTTTATGTGGGACCTGACTCGGATCTCAGTGTTGCCAAGTTTGACAGAAGCAAGGGGGAGTGAAGTTGGGGTCCTTTGTTATGTGGAGCAGCTCTGTTTTACTGATATTGATGGATAAATTATGATGGTGGAGCCAGTTGATGGTTTCAGTGAGGCAGCTTGAGAGTGAGGAGTAATCTGGAGTGGAAGTGGAGAATGGTGTGAAAATCATTATATCATCAGCGTATATCAGAAACTGGACTGGGAATTGTTGGGGGATGTCACATAGAGGTTGGATGTATATATTAAATAGTAGAGAGGAGAGAGATGAACCCTGTGGTACACCCTGATTAAGGGTGAATGGAGTTGAGATATGTGTTTGAATCCTTCTATGCTGATTATAGTTGGTGAGATATGAATGGAACCATTTGAGGGGGGGGGGGGGGTGCCACAGACTCCAATGTGGTGGAGCTTGTTAAGGAGAGGCTGGTGGGATATGGTGTCAGCAGAGATGGCATCCATCTGTCCAAGAGAGGTCAACGCATCTTTGGTAGTAGACTGGCTAATCTACTGAAGAGGGCTTTAAACTAGATTCCTTGGGGATGGGTGAAGAAAGCCCCCAGGTAAGTGAAAGCCCCCAGGTAGGTGATACATTAAATACCTTTATGGAAATGGGTAACAGGGGTAACATATGGAAAGCAGTGTGTATTAATGCCCGTAGCATGGGAAATAAGATCCCTGAGGTTGAAGCTTTGGTGGGAGTGGCTGACTTGGATTTAGTGGCAGTTACAGAAACATGGTTCACAGAAAACAATGACTGGGATGTAACTATACCTGGCTATACTTTATTCAGGAAGGACAGGGTAGGAAGAAGAGGAGGAGGAGTGGCACTATATGTAAAAACTACTATTAAAGCTTTGGAATTACAGAGCTTAAAAGGGAGAGAGGAGGCATTGTGGGTTAAACTAGAAAGAGGGAAAGAGAAATCTATTTGCATTGGAGTGATATACAGACCTCCCTCACAAGAGGAAGAGGTGGACAGAGAGTTAATTGAAGACATACGCAGCATTGCTAGGAAAGGGGAAGTGCTACTGATAGGAGATTTCAATATGCCAGATGTTGATTGGCACATTCCTGCTGCAGTATCATCTAGAAGTAAGGAGATCCTGGATTCTCTACAGGGAGAACTATTCAGGCAATTGGTAACAGACCCCACACGTGAAGGGGCCATACTGGACTTGGTGCTTACCAATGGTGAAAGTGTTTCTGATGTTGTAGTGGGAGATCATTTTGCATCCAGTGATCACCAGATGGTGTGGTTCAGTATTAGGACAAGGGCTGTTAGAATCCATTCCAAGGTGAGGATCTTAGACTTTAGGAAGACTAACTTTGCGAAGATGGGCCAATACCTCAGGGAGTCGTTAGTGGGATGGGAAAAGCTGGGGGATGTAGAAAAACAGTGGGCAAAACTGAAAGGGGGTATTTTAAGGGCAACCAACCTTTTTGTTAAAATGGTAAATAAAGGCAAAAGGAACAGGAGACCGCTATGGTTTTCGAAGGAAGTAGCTGAAAAAGTGAAGAAAAAGAGGGAGGCCTTCATGAAATACAAGAGATCACAGAGAGCAGAAGACAGGCATCTGTATTTGGAAAAACTTAGAGAAGCTAGCAAAGTAGTCAAGATGGCAAAGATTCAAAAGGAGGAGGAAATAGCCAATGCAATAAAATGGGGGGATAAGACATTTTTCAGATATATTAGTGAGAAGAGGAAGAGCAAAAGTGGTATTGTTAGACTCAAGGGTGCAGGGGGGGAATATGTAGAAGCTGATAAGGATAAAGCGGAATTGCTTAACAAATATTTTGTTCTGTGTTCACAGATGAAGAACCAGGAGCAGGACCTCAGAAAACACCCACAAATAAGAACAGAAGCGAGGGACATCTTGAACTATTTTCAGAAGACTGTGTTCGTGAGAAACTAGCTCAACTTAAAGTAGACAAAGCGATGGGACCGGATGGGATACACCCTAGAATACTGAGGGAACTTGGGGACGTTCTAGCAGCTCCACTGACTGACCTTTTCAATGCCTCGTTGGAGTCCGGAGTGGTGCCAAAAGACTGGAGAGAGGCTCATGTGGTGCCTTTACACAAAAGCGGAAGTAAGGATGTGGTTGAAAACTACAGGCCGGTTAGTTTAACTTCGGTGGTGAGTAAATTATTGGAAACGCTGCTGAAAGAGAAAATAGTGAGGTTTCTGGAGTCCAGCGGATTACAGGATCCGAGGCAGCATGGATTCACCAGAGGCAGGTCTTGTCAGACAAATCTGATTGATTTTTTTGACTGGGTGACCAGGGAGTTGGACCGAGGGAGAGCTCTAGATGTGGTGTATTTAGATTTCCGTAAAGCCTTTGACACTGTTCCTCACAGGCGACTTATAAACAAACTGAGCACCCTAGGGATGGACCCTAAAGTTACTGCTTGGGTTAGAAATTGGTTGGGTGGGAGGCGACAAAGAGTACAAGTAAATGGAGCTCACTCTGAGGAGAAGGATGTTACCAGTGGTGTGCCCCAGGGATCTGTCCTTGGTCCGATTCTTTTTAACATCTTTGTTAGTGATATAGCGGAAGGGCTGTCGGGTAAGGTTTGCCTCTTTGCGGATGATACCAAAATCTGCAATAGAGTAGACACCCAGGAAGGGGTAGATAACATGAGGAGGGATCTAGCTAAGCTTGAAGAATGGTCTAGAATTTGGCAGCTGGGATTTAATGTTAAAAAATGTAAGGTCATGCATTTGGGCTGCAGCAATCCAAGGGAGCAATACAGTATAGGAGGTGAAGTACTTTTGTCCACTAAAGAAGAGCGGGACCTAGGCGTGGTTGTGTTTGATGATCTTAAAGTAGCTAAACAGGTGGAAAAGGCGACAGCAAAAGCTAGAAGGATGCTTGGGTGCATACGGAGAGGAATGGCTAGCAGAAAAAAGGAGGTGATAATGCCTCTGTATAAGTCTTTGGTGCGACCTCATTTGGAGTATGGTGTGCAATTCTGGAGACCGCACCTTCAAAAGGATGTGAACAGGATGGAGTCGGTGCAGAGGGTTGCTACCAAAATGATTAATGGGCTTCATTATAAAGCATATGAGGACAGACTTAAGGATCTTAATATGTACACCTTAGAGGAAAGGCGGGATAGAGGTGATATGATTGAGATGTTTAAATACCTCCGTGGCATAAATGTTCAGGGAGAGAGCCTCTTTCAATTGAAAGCAAGTTCTGCTACGAGGGGACATGGGATGAGGGTGAAGGGAGATAGATTCAGGAGTGATATGCGGAAATATTTCTTTACGGAAAGAGTAGTGGATCCGTGGAATAGTCTCCCAGTGGAGGTGGTAGAGATGAGGACAGTAACTGAATTCAAGAAAGCATGGGACCAACACAGAGGATCTCTAAAGGCAAAAAGTGGACTGTTGTAGTTGTTATGGAAGGACAGACTAGATAGGCCATGTGGTCTTTTTCTGTCGTCATATTTCTATGTTTCTATGTGTCAGAGATATCCAGAAATAGCAGGAGGAAGTCTTGGGTGAGTGATTCGATGCCTGTGATAAGTGAGTTTAAGAGGGAGGTCATAAGGGTTTCGGTGCCGTGATTGGGTCTGAATCCATGTCGCTGTGCATTTAACGGTGCATGAAGGTCTATGTGATCTTGGAGTTGTGTTTGTATGGCTTTTTCAATGATTTCAGAGATGAAGGGTATACTGGTTATGGGTCCGTAGGAGGATGGAGAGTGTGGATCCAGGTTTGGTTCTTCAGGAGCGGTCTGATTGATGATTGCTTGAGGGAGGGAGGAAGGAATCCTTGGGTGAGAGAAGAATGGACAATGTCATATATGAAGGGTAGGATTTGGTCCTTTGTGACTTTCAGCCAGGAGACTGGACATGGGTCAAGCAAAGAGATTGTGGTATTGAGGTTGCTGAGGATTTTGCTGAGCTCCTCGTGTGAGAGAGTGTTGAAGGCAGTCCAATGGTAGTCTTAATAAGTTTCCAATATCGCTGCTGCATGGTTAGCTTCTGCAGCTACCGGCTTTGGTGGCGATCATCGGATATTCAATGCCAGCGCCTCAGTATTGAATATCTGGTTTGGAGGTCGGTGGGGAGGACTATGTGCCAACGGGCGCAAAGTCCTTTGAAAATCTGGGCAGTGCAATATCGGGCCCATGCTTCTTAAGCCACTGAAAATTGCACAGAGCGGCATTTACATGGTTTGTAGGTCTGCAAACAGCGTAAATGCCTTTGAATATCGAGTGTTTTGTTTTTATACTATTATAGAGTGCTCACTCCCTAAAGCAACTGAGAATGATGAGCAGAAGCTGACCATATTGAAACACACCTAGTGCTTTATCTATCTTGAAGGATATAATAGCTAGAAGAATTTTCCCATGAGTGCTTGGTTTATCCTTTATTAATTGATCAGTTAAGAAAGTCTGGAGGTGATATATTCTTGAAAGATACAGTTCAATCCCTATAATCACTAGATAATTTATTATATAATTCCACAAATCTGACTCTAACATCATCATTATCAATTGGGTTATGCCACTGCCCATTCTTTGTTTTAAAATTTTGATTTCTAGACTTTTAATTGTAAGGTCAGAACTACTTGAAACAATGATTAGTGTTCCAGGAGGATAGCAGTTTAGAGCAGAGGTTAGACTATTGGAATGAATTACTAACTAATGCATTGGAAGCTATAGCTCCTCAGGTTAGAAAAAAGAGGGGGAGAGGTAGGAAATTAACCTTTCCTTTCTCTGAAGAAGCCAAACAGCTAAGGTTAGAGGTTTGGAGGTTAGAAAGGAAATGGCAAGGGCATAAAAGAAAGGAAATGGAAAGGACATAAAGGAAAGGAGGACATAAAAAAGTCGTGGAAAGATAAATTTAAGAACTATAGGCAGGTATTATGATAATTAAAGAGAGATTATTTTACTAAACAGATTTTGGAGGCGACAGAAGCAAACAGAGAAGTGTTTTCTATTAGAGAATTGTCTTGTGAGAACTTACAAGATAAAGTGACTTTGAAGTTGATGAGTGAAGAATTAGCCCAGTTTTTCATGGATAAAATTGAGAATATTCAAAAAGACCTTTTGATAGTGACAGTTTCCAAAGAGGAGGATGTGATTATGAAAGAGAAGGTAAATTTGTCTGAGTTTTTTTTGTTCCTGCAGGAGATCACTCGTGGAAGTTAATTAGGCTGTTTATGCTGGGGTGTAGTTAGGTTGATGCGCGCCCAGTACAGCTTTTGAGAACTTTACCAGAAAATTGGTTTTTTTATCTCCGTGCAATAATAGCTCACTCTCTGCAGGACTGTATATTTTCATCAAAACGGAAAAAGGCCTTGATTCGGCCTGTGTTAAAAAAACTCTCATTGCTGAAGACAATTTGAAAAGTTATAGGAGAGTGTCTAATTTGTCTTGTGTCACAAAAATCATGGAATCTATAGTGATCTCTCAAATGCAGGAGTACATGGAATAGATTAGAGGGTTGAATGACTGCCAATTGGGATTTAGGCCCACTTTTGTACTGAAACTATCATAGTGGCTTTACTGGATAAGATGCAGTGATGGAGAGATTCTGGAGACTGGATTTTTTTTGGTCTTGTTAGAACTTTCATCACCCTCCAGCACTATTTAATATGTTTTGTTTGTAGCCGCGTTGCTTTTATTGGAAGTGCAGGGATCGGCCTTAAAATGGTATGTCTTTCTTGACTAACAGATCATTTAGAGTAGAATTTAATGACAATGTGTCCAAGCTATTGTCTTATACAACAGAGGTACCCCAAGGGTCACCTTTATCCCCTTTACTATTCAATATGAATTTCAGTCCTTTCGCTTAACACATTAAGAATTTGAAGTTTTCTCTATATATTTATGTGGACGATGTTCAATTTTTTATACCAATGAAGAGTTCTTATCAGGCTGGTGGATCAATTATGTCCCGGGCTTAAGGCTCAATTCCGTCCCAGACATAGATGCCCTCTGTACATTCGGTCTGAACCAGATGTACAAGGGCGTCATGATTCCGATCCTGCGGGGCACGTCTAGCCCCACGGGATCAGAATCATGATCAGTCCTGTACGTGCAGTCCTGGACTGTGATTCAGCCTGGCCTGCACATACAAAACAAGCCTAACTAACTCAGTCAGGGCTTTTAAATGGAGCTGCGGCACCATGGCATCCAGTTGCCATAGCACCATGGCTCCATTTAAAAGCTGTGATCCCAGTCACCAAAACAAACAGTTTATCCCCTGCAGTCTGACCCCTGATTTGGCCTCCCAGGGCTGGGATCAGGCTGCAGGGAATGCTCTCTGCCCCCTGCCGCCCTTTCCCGGTCCCGGGTCTGTCGATTCCCGAAGTCCAGGGAAGTTATTCCACCTTGGAGGTGGAATAACTTCCTCGTTCAAGTCGCCGGCCCCGGACCTACAGGGCCAACATTAGAATCATCCCTGTACGTCCGGGGCCAGCAACCGCCTGCTGCCCACCCTAACACCGCTCCCCAATCCTCCCCTTTCCCGCCCCTGTCTAGCTTCCCTGTACAAACCAAGGAAGCTAGATGCAGTTGGGAGGGGGCACGAATAGTGGGGATGGATGTCCCGTTGGGACTTCCATCCCCATTATTCATGGCTCGGAATGAGCCTATTAGTGTTTTGCGAGATTGGCTACAGGAAAATAAGTTAAGTTTGAACTTGGGCAAAACAAGTTTTATGGGTGGGGAGGGGGATGATTCCAGATGATACTAAATGTATTCAGCTTTAGGGACAGAAAGCTGAAATATCATCAAAAGTAAGTACTTTGGGGATCATCATAGATTCCAGCTTAACTCTTGAGCCATGTGTACAACTTATTCAAAATAGAGTTTGGTATAAGTTGAAGGTGATGAGAAAATTGTGGTCAGTGTTGAGGCCGCAAGATTTTCGGATGGTTGTCCAATTGACAGTCTTTAGTCATTTGGACTATTGTAATTCAATATTCATAGGAATACCAAAATTGTTATTAAATAACTTACAATGGATTCAAAATATTGCTGCAAAGAAGATTACACATAACAGTTATAAGTTTAGAGTTACTCCCTTACTGATAAATCTTCATTGGCTGCCAATAGAAGCTCGTGTTTTGTTCAAGGTGTTGTGCCTGGCTTTTAAATCTATTCATACAATTGGCCTTATTTGTCATATAGATTGTGTCATTGTTCATCAATTAAATCACTTCATTCAGCGACTCATTGCACACTGACATTTCCTTTAGCTTCTGCTTTTCGACAAAAGAAGGTTAGAGAAAGATGTCTTCAAGGGCGGTTCCAAAATTATGGAATGAATTACCAGTTACAATTAGGAACTTTGAGGATTATGTGCAATTTTAAAAAGTTTTTAAGACATAATTATGGAATGCATTTTTTACAAGTATGATCAACATTATTGGTACCCTTGCAGTTCAACCCCATAATGCCCAATATCTCCTACAAAAGAGTGGTCAGTGAAATGGCTTTGGACTATATATACACACATATTGAACACATAAAAGAATGACATAAAAGAAGACCAATTAAATAAGGAATAGTAGGAAATAGTATAAAAACTGGGGCATTGCCAGGACATGATTAAACTTGCTATTAAAATGACTCCATATCACACAAATAAAAGTTTCTTCACAAACAAACCGAAGAAACCAACAATTTTGAAAAAGTTATTTTTTGTCGGATTACTCATCATGAGTGGAATTCCCCTCTTGTAGTGGGTCCTCCTTTTCAATCGATTTAAAGAAGACCTAAATAGGCCTAAAACAACGGAACTGACCGCATTAATGCATGCTGCTCCAAATCTATTGTATGTTCAATAATGTGGATGACTATGTCTCAAAAACATCCCCAAACAAAGCTTAAATTGAATAACTCAACTGCTTGATGCTGTCCATTAATAATAACATTCAATAATACAAAACTTAGCTTGTTGTCCTGGGGAGAAAGCGTCCAACTTTCACACCGATCTCACAGGATTTCCAGTCAAACGGCGAACACAAACTTCATGGCCGCAATGATCTGAAGAAATCATGATGGCTTAAGTTGGAAATTAACAAGGCCACTGCAACACCACTAGTGTTTCAAGCTGCATAGCTTCTTAGCACTTCTTCAGGCAAACAAACCTTGTCACATATCCGGTTCCTGTTTTTATCTTGTGTAAACATCTGACTTCAGATAACAGGACAATTACTATAAACCACTGAATCCCAAAAAACAATCAATCCAGTCAATCAACATTAGATATGTAGTGACTACCAGTCGATTTCTGCATTCAATCCCTGAGGAGCCATCGTCTGTAATTTAAATATCAAATATTGCTCTGTATGTAGTAATTTGGAAATACGATCACCTCCTCGTAGATTATAAGGAACTTGGTCAATTATCAACCATTTTGAATCCTCAAACCAATGTTTGAGCTGCCAACAGTGACAAACCATTGGCGCTGTCAAAACCAAAGAATTAATACGGGAGCGATGTTCCAATAAACGTTTCTTTACCGGGCCTGATGATCTCCCTATATATTTCAGTTGGCACTGGCATATAATTAAATATACAATAAAAGAAGATAAATAGGAGGTAAATGATATGACTGTCCAGACTGTAAATCAGTTTAAATTGTACGCTGCAAGGTATTATTGCAGAAGTCACATGTGCCACAAGCAAAATGTCCTGGCTATTGTCTTGATGCAGTATTCTTATCATTCGAAGATGTTGGTATGTATGGTAGAACGCCTATTATCTTCTTATCTTTTGATGTATGTCTCTGTTCATTCCCATTTTGCCACCAAATTGGGTGATTGTATAAAGCCCTCTTGTATGCTCTATGTATCAATGTTCGAGGATATCCTCTATCTCAAAGTCTTTTGCTCAAATCTGAGACGTAAAGATAATATTCTTCAAAATGTGCCACTGAAGGTGAAACCATAGCTCCCATCACTACTCCAAAACATTGCTGATAGAAAGTAGAGTCATATAAAAAATAATTGCATTCCAATATCATCTTCAGCAAATATAGCACAAATTCTTTAGGTATACAACCAGGCAATATAATTAATGATTCAGCTAAAGCTTCAAAAGCTTCCTGTTGATGGATATTAATGTATAAGGATACCACATCCATTGTGACTAATAGAAATCTTGTAGGAACAACCATAGTCGTCAACTGAGATATAAAATGAAAAGAATCTTTTTGTAAGTTTTATTATGAACAGTTAGTGGTTGGAAAAATCTGTCGCAAATCTTAGACATTGGCTCCAAAACTGACAAATGACACAATACAATGGGATGCCAATTCGGAGACTGTCTTCAAATATTACTGAATTTCATAAGCATGCTAAAGATTTGAGCAAAAAACTTAGGGGCTTGTTACTAAACTGTCTTAGCGTTATCAGAGTTAGGTGCAGCGCTAACGTGAAGAATCCCATATAAGGAAGTGGGCGTTCCAGCGTTAAGCCTTTTATCGCGGGATAGAGGGTGCCTTACCGTTTTTGTGCGACAGTGTGCGCCACTGCACGTTTGTACACCATAAGCCTAATTATGTAGAAGCGCTGTGGTAGTTATTATAGAGGTGTAGTACACTGGTTAATACAATGCTTGCCCAGACAGTGGTCATGAGTTCAATCCCTCTGGGTACATACAATATGACAGCCCAAGACAATTCCTTTTAATGCATGTAACGGACACATCTGAACAGTGTGTGCGATGCACCATAGTTTGCCACCCTCCAAGGCATCATATAAGGCGCACCATGAGCTGGTGCAAACTAAGGTACATCTAAAGATGCCCAAAGGAGGGCAAGGTGACGCCTGAAAAGGTGGCCAGTGGCAGTAAGGAGTCCCATGTTGAATAGCACAAAATGTATGGCCCAAACACAGATGTAACCCTACCACTGCACAGAGTACCAAGGAAAGCCAAACAACAACTTCTGGAGGGTGTCACATGGCAGAGCTGATGGACCTGTCAAATCTGCGTGCAGCTCATGTGGCAGCTGGAAAAGTGCAGAAACATATCGGAAGCAGCTGGATCGATGCATAGGGTGATGGTGATGTAAAGTGCCAACATGAGAGTGTGTGGCAGAGGATGCGAATACGTGTCCACCAGAGCAGGTAGAGGTGGCAGCATAAGAGGAGGACAGAGGAGTAGCAGTGCCATGCAGAGCATGCATACGAGAGGCAATTATGAAGAGACGCAATGCAGAAAAGGGTCCCAGCACAGGATATGGGGCAGTAGTCCGCATATTAGGGCAGGACACCACACAGCTGGCAGAGACAGATAGATGGACAGAAGGATGCTTGGCAACTGTGATGAGGCTATAATGTGCCGCCACACACATCTGCACAGATATGACTTTTAGAGGAAGGAAAAATTGTTGTGTAGGACAGGCAGAAAAACCAAGAGCACACAGGAATCAAACCCATGACCACTGGTTGTAAAGTCAGTGTACTAATGACTGTGCTATGCCTCTATGGTATTCATCACAGCAATGGCTGGCCACACAACAACTGCAGGTCACCGCACCAACAACCTGCTGTGCAAACTGGGGCAGGGTAAAAGCACAGGCAAGGTACTGTATAGGGCACCATAGGTCACACAAATGAGGTGAGGGTGGTCTGTGTGCTAAACACTGATCTCCGATAAATGTCTGCCTGTCACAGCCACAAAAGGGAGTTGTGCTGCATATTATGACTAAAGGAGGCCTTCTGTGGGATTGAACCCATGACCACTAGCACATAAGTTAATGCAAAAACCAGTATGCCTACCCCGCCAATGTGAGTCAAACAGCAAAGGCTGCTTACAGCAACACTGCATGGCACCACACCAAAAGCCTGCTGTGTGCCAGGAAAATTACAAGTAATTGATTTGGTCTATGTGGAGTATAGCAATATTGTATACAGGGATTACTCCATACAAACATATATCTAAAATAGCTGGTGATAATCCACCGTGAGTGTGTCACACTTTCAATCTAACTCACTGTTAATTAGATCCACAGGTATAGTCTCAGACTTTAAAAGCGCTTGAAACCATTGAATTTGGTGAATCAGCGCTAAAGTAGCATCAACGACTATTATGGACCACCCTGCGTTTCACTTAATTGCCTTTTTTTAACTTTTTTTGAGTTTCATATGTGAATATCACCTAATGTCCATCACCACATTTTAGGCTATAAATAGCTATAGAATGGCTTATCTTTTGTTGAATTATTTTCCAAATGACTGATTGATCTTCTTTTGAAATTACTGATTCACCAAATTCAATGGTTTCAAGCGCTTTTAAAGTCTGAGACTAATCCCTGTGTGCCAGGAAAAGGCAACCCCAACAGTAACCATGATGTAATGCACATGTAGAAGAGCTGTGTCTGCAATTGGGACGAGAGCCACATATACACAAATGCGCACACACAATAAAGTGTTAGGCAGTCGAAACAGCATGCAAAAGAGCAAGGAAAAGGAACCCAAAGGGCGGCAGGGGATGCTGTATGTAGCAGGGCAAAATGGGGAATAGTACTGAAAAGGAGCATGTGAGAATTGAATTTGCAAACAGAAGCTAGGACAGATCAGCTCAACAACAGCAATAACAGTCACCCAAGCATACTAGCCACATGGACAGTACAAAGGAGCAGCCATATGTAATAGCAAATATGCGGCACATAGGCTGTATAAAGAGCACACTTTGCTGTACAAAGAAGCGATGGAAGGGTGTAAAGGAGAGCTGACGAAGCTTCAGCCAGCTCAAGGTCAGGTTAGCACAACACAAGGAAAAAGGAAAAGCATGCAGGAATCCAACCTGCAACCTATGATGCTCTAATACAAGTCTCTAACCACTAACCCAAACCACCACTACAAGAGCCATGCAAAAATGTTCCATAAAGGGAATGTGTTTATCATTAGAGGAGACCATCAGTTGGAATGCAAATGCATTAATTTCTACTGTACAAAATATGATTGTCAAATGGTCTCCCTTGACATTATCATGGTGGGGGAGATTGGAGACCATTAAAATGGCGATTGCCCCCAAAGTTAATTATGTATTAGAGATGCCAATGTATGCATACCGGCAGCTGGAAAGGATATTAACCGTGTTCTTGTGGAAAGGCAAACCTCCTCGAATCGCCCTTAAAAAGCTTAAAGCCGGCAAAGAAGATGGGGGAGTATCTTTTCCAGATTTTCAGTCATATCATAGGGCGTTTCTGATAAAGCAGGGGGCTAGATGAACGGAGCTGGTGACCGATCAAAGCCCGATCTGACTAACCTTTGAAATGGCAGAAGCGGCCCCTTTTCCTTTGAAGGCACTCCTGTATATGACTTTCAACAATGATGGTAAGAGATCTTGGATAATGAGGGATACACAGGGGGCTTTTCAGGACCTACTTCACACTTTAGCGTCAGTGGACAGGTACTCTTTGATACTCCCTCTGTGGTATAATCCTTGTTTTAAAATTCAAAAAAACCTTTTTGCTTGGAAACAATGGTATGACAGAAAGATTTGGACTGTGGGCCAATTGATGGTGGATGGGAAATGGAAGGAATTTCATAGATTGCAGCAGGAATTTGATTTACCCAGATCACTCTATTTTCAATGGTTGCAGTTAAAACACTGTGTGGGAAAGTCTCTGGGGGACATCAGGTGCCTGGGGGAAGAAGGAGGGCTTTATGTTAAAATTCAGCAAGCTAGGGCAAGTTCTGGTGTGGCCTCCTTTTTTTATAAGGTATTAAATCGAAGGTTCCCGAGGCAGGGGAGTGGTTTACAGGGTATGTGGGAACAAGAGACCGGGGTACAGTTATCCTTGAAGTGTTGGGAGAAATTTTGGTCAAAAAAAGTGAGAACTACTAAATCCGCCGCCGTTACCCATCGGGCTTAGATAACTCCGCTGAGAATAGCCAAGTGGGATAAGGCAGCTAATACTCTTTGTTGGTCTTGTAACAAAGAAGTAGGCACTCTCAGACATGTGGTCTTTGAGTGTGCCGAGGTACAGAAGTATTGGTTTCATGTGTGGGAACAAATACAATTTGTTCTTGGCTTCAGAGCTCCTCTTGCGTGGGAGACAGTGGCTTTCCATTCAGCTCATGACATTCCTTCGTTGGGAAGGGATGTTTCTTTTTTGTTCGACTTCATATTGGGTATTGCTATTTACACTGTAGTGTGTAACTGGAAGCATGTGGGGGAGCTGAATTGGCAAAATTGGTGTAACCACGTTTGCTTGTATAGTAAATTTGAGCAAATTCCCCGCAAAGGGATAAAGCAAACCCCTAAAAGTATACTTAAATGGAAAGCCCTGTCAGACTTTGGAGCTGTTGCGCGCTGTTTTAATGACTAATAGTGCTAAATCTGTTATTGGTGTTTTAATGGATCTGTAAATGCCCAGAGTTGATTACGTCTAGTTGTACACCTGTGGGGTATGTTAACTGTTTGGGTCTTGCTGGACGTAACTCTGGTAGATCAAGGAGGGGAGGGGAGGGGAGGGGTAGGGGGGTTGTTAGATTAGATCATTCATGTTTGCTGTGGTTTTGTATGTTAAAATTTAAATAAAGATGTTAAAACAAAAAAACAAACAAAAAAAAAACCATTTAGCCACAGGGACATGCAATGCATGACTCACAGCCAGAACTTGAATCTGTGACCCTCCGCTCATATACACACAGACTGTGTGTGTTGAGCCACAGTGCTGCTATATAGATGCAACAGTAGCTTGGGCTGACATGCTCCCTGTCAGACAGACCTTGGCATATGTTGCAATGCACACGGAGCACAAGGCCAGGACATGGCTTTGATCTACTGTAGGCGGGTGCTACTGCTCCCGCTGCCAACATCACCACACCATGCTGACATGCCTGCGTGTTGTCAGTGGTTGTGGTGTTCAGTCCCAGTCTGTCCAACATGCGGGTTTGGTGGGTACCTAGGGCACAAGGTCCGGATGGGAGGTGAAGAGACACATATGGATGGTTACGCAGCCCCCCCCCCCCCAACTATCTGCCTCTGCAGGTTCCCCAGCACCGCCTGCCATCAATATGTCTAAAGGGGAGGATGACAGCCACTGCTGTGGTAGTTCCCCAGACGCCTGGATTTTGCAGCTACCTGGAAGGCTACAGCTGCTGGTGCTATCGGCCTCTTCCTCCACAGCTGGGTTCAGCAGGAGTGGGGAGGCCAGCTGGGATCTCCTGCCTAGGGTGCCAGGTCCCTTAGACCACCCCATGTGGCAATTCACTTTTCTGCAGCAGCTGCATGTCTGTATGCCACCACTGTCACTGTGGGATCATGACGGACACCACAGATGATAATGCGGATGGAAGGATACCCCTATGAGGAGAGGCTAAAAAGGTTAGGGCTCTTCAACCTGGAGAAGGCTGAGGGGAGATATGATAGTGGTTTATAAATTAATGACTGGAGTGGAACAGGTAAATGTAGATCGAATGTTTACACCATCAAAATGTGGAATGATTATGGGACATGGAATGAAGCTACAGTGTAACCCATTTAAGATTAATAAGAGAAAATAGTTTTTCATGCAATGCATGCTCAAAAGCTGGAATTCATTACCGGAGGATGTAGTAAAAGTTGTTCGTGTAGCTGGGTTTAAAAAAGATTTGCACAGGTTCCTGGAGAAAAGGTCCATAAACCATTACTCAAGGGGACCCGGGAAAGCCACTGCTTGCCCCGATTCAGGCATTGTGGAATCTGTGTGTCTTTGGGGAAACTTCTAGGTACATGTGACCTAGATTGGCCACTGTTGGACACAAGATATTGGGCTTGACGGAGCTTGGTCAGACCTAGTATGGCATATCTTATGTTCTTATGTGCCACCTGGGCAGGTGCCTAGTCTGGTCTGTGCATCAGCGACCCCCCACTGCATGACCCATGTGCCACCTCCTTTGCCCTATTTGCACCATCAACATAGTGTCTTTCATATTTGGACACCATGCTGTTGCTGCTAATGGAGCACTGTTATCATTGTCTGGGGCTCCCCTGTCAGTGCATCACATTGTAGACATTTACATAGGCTCTCTCCCTCTAAATACACCCTTTCCATGAGGTTTTACTTGGCGTTAGGTTTCCCAGCATTAAAGGGCTTTTAGACACATTGTGCAACAGGCATTAAAGGAGCACACACTGCTAACACCCACTCTTCGGCCCATCAATGCCCACTCTCTGCCTATAGTGCTCTTAATGCTGCTGGCGACTTTAACACCTGTTAAAGCAGCTTTTTTTGCTGCATTAACAGAGCAAGGGTGCCGATAACAGGTGTTAACGGCACATTGACTACCTTAGCACCCCTTAGTAAACATACCCCTAAGATTAAACAGAGATAGGGCATGTCAGTCAATCTACAGGCAAAAAAGTTGTAAAATGCCTTGGTAAAGATATTTATGCTATCTGGATGAAGCATGGAGTTAGCAGGGATCTATCCTTCTCCTCCAGCCCTGTGGTCACCAGTGTAAATAAGCAATGTTACTGGAATGACTGGGGAAAGAGGTTTGTTTTAGCATGCAATATAGCAGCAAGAAGAGGTAACAGAAAAAGTTTATGTCGGGTAAAGAGTGCTTTATTCCTCAAACTATGGACATTTCCTGGTTTGGTTTCTTCAGTTCCCTTGCCACCATGTACAGAATCCTGGCTCCCTTTCTGTTTATCAATGGAGTTCTATAGCTCTCTTCCTGGATCCTGACTCCAAATCAGCTCCTCAGGGTAGGGCTGATGTTAGACATGCCGGGACCCAGGATAGAAACTGGAGAGAGGGCCCCAAAGCCTACCAGCAGTCCATGATTCCTTCAACTTAAGGCATGCGTGAGGTCCCTTGTAGCATGGGAGCCCAGGACAATTTCCCTGTTTGCCAACTCCTAATGCCATCCCTGTCCCAGGCAGGTAGACAAGCTCAGACACATGTCAAGCTCTCCAATTGAGCACATGAACTCTTGGTTTCTCAGGCTGAAAGAAAGAATTACCACATTCAGTTGCAGTCCACCAGTCCAGCTCCAAGGAGTACCAATCTGTTACTTCCAGTCCTCTCTATCTCTAGGGGATGCCTCCCCATCTCTGTCTCCTATATGCCAAAAAGCTCCACTTACAGATTGAAGACTATGAGAGGGCAGCAACCTGAAAATGCTGTCCTTGTTAGCCCTGACTAACAGGCACTGACCAAAACTCTTCTGTCTACTAACACAGAGCTGAAGGTTATAAATTAAATCCAATAGCTAATTCTGCAAGTGTCAGTATCCACTGTCCTATAGGGGTGTGGACAAACAAAAAAAATATGGTTTGTTCTTCTTTTAAAGGAATTTGTCTCATTTTTTGGGCATCTTTTTCACGTTTGTTACATCTATTCATTTTTTTGTATGGACATTGTATGCATGCTAGAACTTCTTTAAGCATGCAAATCAATTGTGCATGCACTAATTTCTAGGTGTATATGTTTATAAGTGATCTGTATGCACACTGAACCTTTAGGAACCCAAATGAACTGAATATGTGCTCATGAATGTACACCGTACGGTCCATGGTAAAACACAATAAACATACAAGCAGAAGCACTCATGGCTTTTTCCTGGAAGCTGAATCTGCATGCAACTATCAAACAATAATGAACCATCTATTAACCCCACTATTTACAGTGGTTAATCTTTAATATAATTAAAGTCCCTTAAGATAGCAAAGACAAGTAAAGTCAAGATACTTTGGTAGGGATTAACGACCTGCATTTTGAGATGTCTCTTACATATAGGAGAGTGTATATTACAAAAAAAAAAAAAGCAAAGGGGGTAAGAAGGGAATAGGAAAATGAGGATACAAAGGAGAGATAAGGAAAAAAAGATTGGGGGAAAGGATAGAAGGAATATGTAATGTGGATGAGCTGTGAAGGGGAGACTGACAGTTGAGGTCTGATTTGGGTGAGAGTGTGGTATCATCACAATGAGCCCGGAAGGAGACAGGAGTTGGGGGGGGGGGGGGGGGGGGAATATTGACAGATCAGTGCACATCAGCAGGAACTGAAAGAGATGAGATACTGATGGGACTGTCAGTTTTTCCCTGGGATACATGCTCCCACCCTCCCATACCATCTGTTTTGCTCTGAACTTTTAATTATAGGCTTATCTGTCATGGCCATGATCACGGATCAAGCTGATTTTTTTTTTTGGGGGGGGGGAGGGGGGAGATGTAGAGTAATGTAATTTGAATGCAGTTCAGCAGTCCCAACCATTTTGAAAAGTTGGTCACTATGCTTAAAGAGAACAAAACACCTGAATGTAAAACAGAGAACATAAGACCTAAATTATGCACAACACAGTAGGTTATGGTCATTGACCTAATGGGGTTGCCAATATATGAAGTGCCAGGATGTAGATGTTGCAGTGTTAAACATATTTTGTCTAAATCCTCTTCTGCACCACAACAATCATTTACAAATGTTTTCTTTTCCTGCATTTAGAAACTCCTGTTCACTGTGATATGCCTATTATGGCACGCAATTGCATAATACAATTAATTTAAAAAAATATCTATAATCTGTAAGCAATTACATTTCAAAATTAACAGTTCAGCTTGTGTCTTCTCCTGGACAACCTCCTATGGAAAGCCCGATAATCAACTAATTAACCCTTTGCCATTTCAAATTGAAATTTCTCTCTAAAAGATGCTATAATAATGAGTGCAATTAGAATGAGAATGTCAGGGGTTTAACCTCCACATTTCCCAATAATTAGAAGCACCTGTTATTTATTGACAATTTCTCAATGTATAAATTAAAGAAGTAAAAAGATAAAAGTATGACCTATAAAATAGCATAATCTATGTAACAGAGGCATCTGAAATTCCATTACATTGAAGCAATTTCATGTATGTATAGCCTTTGTTCCTTTTCTCAAGCAATGCTATCTGTTTCAGTATATAGTGGCAAAACATTGAAAATCACTGAGCTCACAACTATTTTTGCCTGCCCAAGGGCCTTTTGTCTAGATTGTTTGGTGCATATTTAATTGTATAGTGGAGATGCCTATGAAGAGATACTCCTTTTTACCTTGTTGATGATTTTTTTTTTTTTGCTGAATTGTTTTCTTTTTTCTTTATTTTATAATTAATGCATCTGTATTTTATTTTACCACTGTAAACCACTTCGGTATTATTTGATAGATGGTCGATCGACCTAAAAAATAGGCAATGAACCTAATTATAGAATATAGTTGGCCCTGCTGGTATTTCAAGATAAGTAAAAAAAGGTCAATGACCATTCTCCAGGACCAAGCAGGAAGTCAGTCCTCACATATGGGTGTCATCGGCGCCGATGAAGCCCCAGCGGAGCATTTCCCCAGCTTTCCATGAAAGCCTTTGGGAATGCAGGCACGCATGCACGGTTGCCTTCCTGCCTAAAGGTGCCATCTTACCTCAGTCTCTCTTTTTCCGAGAAGCCCACCGGACGTGTGTCCTGTCATCCCAGATAAAAGTTTGATTTTTTTCGGCGATTCTCGCTATTTTTTCTTCCTGGTTCGACGCTGGTTCCCCTCCCGCCGGGTTCGGTACACCGGTATCGAGCCTGATTCTTCTTTTTCGGTTTTTGCCCTTCGTGGCTGGTGTTTGCACCCTTTTTTGATTTTTCCCTGGAAGGCCAGTCCTTTGACCTCGCGGGGACTCTTTTTTCCCCGATGGCTTCCAGCGGTTTCAAGAAGTGTGATCGGTGTAAGAAGTTAATGTCTTTCAACGATACACACGACTTCTGCCTTTGGTGCCTCGGTCCTGATCACGACCCTAAGACGTGTGGACCATGTGGAAAGATGTCTTCCAAGGCACTCCGAAGTCACCAGCAGCAGAAAGAAAGGTTTTTCTCGGACTCAGCCTCTGGCCAGGCCCGGACCTCGTCTGAGGCCTCGACATCTCGGGATTCGGATCCCGAGCGCCGTCGAAGCTCCTCGGACAGGGGGTCCCCCGACCAGGAACACAGAGGAAGAAGCGGCTCATGAGGGCAGCGTCGGAGGAGGTCCCTGGCTTCTCAAGGGCCAGGTCTAAGACCCCCGACCATCGCCCCGGGCCCGTGGAACAAGAGAAGCCTGCAAAAGTTCCTCGCGTGGAGCCTGCTGGACACGTAAGCCCTGTGGTCCTCGAGGACTCTCCTCTCAGAGAGCCGACGTCGGGCCCGGCGCCGCCGGGGCCCGAGTCGGTGGCTGCTGCGTCTCCCGAGCTGAGTCTCAGGATGACAGCCTTGGAGAGCAGATTGTCTGCCTTCATGGAGCAGCAGCGGGCACTGTTGGCCAGCCTGTCTGGCGTTTCTGCCCCGACCACTGGGACATTGACTTCGAAGTCAACCCCGGAGACCGAGCCGATACTCGAGTCCATCATGGCTCGAAGTCGACCTCGGTCACGGTCTCCCTCGACCTCCCGTTCGGGACCGAGGGCGTCGACGCCAGTGCCTCTGGCGTCGGGGCGGCTGCTCCAGGGCCCCGCAGGGTCGGACCCTGACTCCTTGTCGGATGCGTCCGCCTGGGAGACGGAGGATGAGGAGTCCCCTGATACATTCAAGACTCGGTGCGTCCCATCGGACTCACCGCAGTCTGAGCCCCGGAGTAGATCCCCTCCGGAGGATACCTGGTTCTCGGAGTTTGTCTGGGATATGGCCACTGCCTTGGCTATTCCGGCGGACCCCGAGGAAGAGCCTCAAGCTGAAGAGCTCGAGGCCCTGCAGTATGACTCTCCTCCGAAGGAGGCCTTTACTGTCCCGGTTCCTCCGATGCTGGAACGGCTCCTCTTCAGGATGTGGGAGGCACCGGCCTCGGCGCCAGTTCTAAGCAAGCGAGTCGATTTGATCTATCAACTCCGGAAGAGCCCTGGCTTTCAGAAGGCACAGCTACCACACCATTCCATGGTTGTGGAATTGGCCATGCATCGTCTGAAGAGTCAGAAGATGCACTCCGCGGTGCCCCCCAGCAGGGAGGCCCGGAACCTCGATGGCGTCGGTAGAAAGTGCTTCCAGGGCTCGATGCTTGCTTGCCGTATCCAGTCTTACCAGCTGTACATGGGCATGTACTTGCGGGACCTGGCCAAGGGGTTGGCCGGGTTCTCTGCTGGACTCTCCGGGGAACCCTTGCAGAGATTCAAGTCCTTGTCCTCGGGGATTCAGGACTGCTCGAAGTTCATGTCCTGCACCGCCTACGATGGCTTCGAGGCTTCGGCCCGGGTTGCGGCAGCTGGCATCGCGGCTCGATGCCAGGCATGGCTGCAGTCATCGGACCTCGAGCCATGGGTTCAGGACAAGTTGGTCGATGTCCCTTGCCGAGGTGAGAACCTTTTTGGCAAGCCCATGACCGAGAAGGCCACTCAGCTCAAAACCGAGCACCTTACAAGGACAAGGCTGTCTAGGAAGACCTCTGCCCCTTCTCATAAGAAGAAGGGCTCGGGTAAAAAGCCCTTTTACCCGAGGAAGGACACTGCCTACAAACAGTACCCTCAGTATCAGGCTGCCCAAGCTGCACCTCAGGGTCATCAAGCCAAGGGGCAGGGTAATGGGCCCCGTAGGCAGAGGACCCCCAAGCCTCTGGCCCCTGCTCCCACACAGCAGGGTGGGGGTTTTTGACTCCTTGAGTGTAGCCTCTCCGTCCCTGCTATCCCAACCCTGCACAGGAGGTCGCCTCACCCTCTTTGCCCACCAGTGGCCCCTCATCACCATACTTTCCATGGGAGCCTCCAAGGCCTTCCCTGCACACAGACCTTCTCCTTCAGGAACTTCAAGGTCTGTTGGTGGACAGGGCGGTCGAGCCTGTGCCTCCCCACTTGCAAGGTCAAGGGTTCTACTCCAGGTATTTCCTGGTACCCAAAAGAACCGGTGGCCTTCGACCTATTCTGGATCTCAGGAACCTAAACCAGTTCCTAGAGAAGGAAAAGTTCAAGATGCTTACTCTTGGAACACTTCTGCCCTACCTCCAGCAGGGAGATTGGCTATGCTCCTTAGATCTAAAGGATGCGTACACTCACATCCTCATTCATCCAGACCACAGAAAGTACCTCAGGTTCATTGTGGGAGGAAACCATTATCAGTACGGAGTACTGCCTTTTGGCCTAACCTCCTCTCCCAGGGTCTTTACCAAATGCCTGGCAGTGGTGGCGGCCTATCTGAGGAATCAGGGAATCTTTGTCTTCCCCTATCTGGACGACTGGCTCATCAGGGGTCAGACGTGCCAGGAGGCCAGCCAAGCCACCCTCAGAACTATTGCTCTTCTTCAAAGCCTAGGGTTTGTAATAAACTTTGCAAAGTCCACTTTGCTCCCCTCCCAGAACTTGGAGTTCATAGGAGCAAGGCTGAATTCTCTCCTGGCAAAGGCTTTCTTGCCAGAAGACAGAGCACAAAGATTGATAGCCTTGGCAAACCAGTTTCTCAACAGGTCACTGGTCTCCGCCAGACTCTGCCTGAGGCTTCTAGGCCACATGGCTTCGACAGTACATGTGACCCCCAATGCCAGGCTCCATATGAGCACAAGTACAAAAGTAATTGCTCAAATATGAATACAGCAAATACTGTGATCTATTCAAGGAAAAGGGTCTCAGAATGAATGAGGAAGGGTCTTATCAGGCCACAATGTTTTGGAAAGCCCGAAGACTCCCTATCCCCTTCTTTACATCAAGGACCCATATATTCCTATAGTATTATCAAAATTACTTATTACTGCAAACTCAATGCAGCTGAAATTGCTTGTTACTGCAAACTCAATGCAGTTCAGAAAAAGCTTAACTGTAGACTCGATGTCACTCAGCTACAACTCATATTTTATCTAGAATTTAGAGCGGGACGCTTCAAGTTTTTTAGCATGAGATAAGCAGAGTTATTGCCCTAAGCTGCATGCTGAACATCTTTCCCCAGAAGAAGCCGCATTGGCGGTGAAACGCAATAGCGCTATTAACCTGCGTCGGGAGGGAGATTAACCCTGACTTTATTCAATTTGTGCAGATAAGTCGTTTTTGACTCTTTTTCTAGAAGTCGGGTGTCTCCATTTAGTGAAATATGAGTTGTAGCTGTGTGACATCAAGTCTACAGTTAAGCTTTTTCTGAACTGCATTGAGTTTGCAGTAACAAGCAATTTCAGGGAATCTTCGGGCTTTCCAAAACATTGTGGCCTGATAAGACCCTTCCTCATTCATTCTGAGACCCTTTTCCTTGAATAGATCACAGTATTTGCTGTATTCATATTTGAGCAATTACTTTTGTACTTGTGTTTAGATTGCTCTCTAACACCCCATTTTTGTTTTTTGTCTGAGGCTCCATATGAGGCCTGCACAGTGATGCCTTTGGACTCAGTGGTCACAGGCCACAGGCAGCCTCAAGGACAGGATAAGGGTGTCCAGACACTTTCTGAACTCCCTCTGTTGGTGGCTGCACCCACCCAATCTACTAAAAGGAGTGCCCTTTCAGATTCCTAGGTACACGGTGGTACTGACCACCGACGCCTCCCTGCAGGACTGGGGAGCTCATTGTCTAGACAAGTGCACCCAGGGCCTGTGGTCTCCTTGGGAGGCGGCACAGCAGATCAATCTGTAAGGCCCTGTTACTTACAAGAGACCGATTACTAATTATCACTAATTTCCTGTATAGTCCAGATCCAAAAGTCAGTACAGGTGCAATCAGAATCTCTGTTCATTAGATTACTGATGAAAAATACAGGCAGTAGGGAGGAGAATTTCTGACAGTCATCAGACACCAGACAACTCCAGAATCCCTCCTCCCACTGAGTACAATAGTCGTGTTACATATATACGTTTTTTGCTTCCGTGTATGCAGTCTCCACATTCATCCCTCTGTGAGGCCTCTCTGTGTCTTTTCTCCCCCCTCCCTTCGTTTCTTGCTGCTGACCTCTCTGACCCCTCTGCTCCTGTTTCAACATCTCTAAGGCCTCTGTCCTGCCCATACTCACCAACTGTCAAAAACCGTCTACTGTCTTCAGGGCTAACGGCCCAGCTTTGCATGGTTTCCTGTGTATGTGCCTTCTGCAAAAAGTCTCTGCATGGATCCTTCAATCCAAGCATACACTTTGCTAAGGCTTATAATATATGATATTTCCTTATATGGTTCTTTATGCTGGCCTGTTTCTCCTTGCCCACTGTATAGTAGTTAGGTTGATATATATATTTTTATTAGAGCAGAATAAAGGCCATAGAGTGATTATGAACCAAGAACATTATAATCCCTCAACCCATTATAATCCGTTGACACTTAACCTCGCACTTAACCCCTACAAATCTCCTGGAACTCAGGGCTATTCGCCTAGCTCTCAAAGCTTTCTCTCCTGCCCTAGCTCATCAATCTGTCCTAGTTCAGACAGACAACCAGGTGGCCATGTTTTATGTGAACAAACAGGGCGGGACTGGGTCCAGGCTCCTTTGTCGGGAAGCTCAAGACCTTTGTTCATTTGCCCTAAAGTACAACATGCTCCTCAGGGCTGTGTACCTTCCAGGCCAGGAGTACTGCCTGGCTGACAGGTTGAGCAGAATTCTGCAGCCCCACGAGTGGCAGCTGCATCCCTTGGTAGTTCAGAAGATCTTCCTGAAATGGGGTCTCCCTTGGATAGATCTGTTTGCCAGTCCACTGAACAAGCAACTGCCAAAGTTCTGCTCCAGGCAACCACATCCTTTGAGGATAGCACCGGATGCTTTTCTGATTCCCTGGTCTCAGGGCCTCCTGTATGCGTTTCCTCCCACTCCCTTGGTTGCCCGAACTCTCTTCAAGATTCTTAAGGACAAGGCCTCGGTCCTTTTGGTGGCTCCCAGGTGGCCAAGACAACCTTGGTTTCCACTTCTGCTTCAGCTGGCAGTGGATCCCCCACTGCCTCTGGGGTTGCAACCCGACCTTCTCTCTCAGGATCAGGGTTCCCTTCTGCACCCCAATCTCAAAGCTCTCAATTTGATGGCCTGGAGGCTGCAAGGGTAGTTTTGGCTCCCTGGGGCCTACCTCAGGAAGTTGAGGAGGTTGTCCTAGCCTCTAGGAAACAGTCCACTAGAAAAACCTATGCTTTCAAATGGAGAAGGTTTTCTGTGTGGTGTCACCTACATACAGAGGATCCTTTCTCCTGTACTGTACCAGCCGTGCTTCAGTATTTACTCCACTTGTCCAATCAGGGACTCAAGTCCAATTCTGTTCGGGTCCACCTCTCAGCTCTAGCAGCTCACCACTCACTGGTGGAAGGACATTCTCTGTCAGTTCACCCCTTGGTGTCTCGCTTTCTCAGGGGCTTGCTTTTGCTCAAGCCTCCAATCTGTCCTCCTGCTCCTGAGTGGGAGTTGAATGTGGTCTTGAAGCAACTGACTCGCCCACCTTTTGAGCCGATGGCTACTTGTCCACTACGCTTCCTATCCTGGAAGACACTCTTCCTGATAGCCCTTACCTCGACTAGGCGAGTGAGTGAGCTTCAGGCCCTGGTCTTTGATAGGCCTTACACCAGGATTTATAAGAACAGGGTAGTCCTCAGGACTCATCCAAAGTTCCTCCCAAAGTTTGTCTCCTCTTTCCACCTCAATCAGGAGGTGGTTCTTCCAACATTCTTCACTAGGCCTCATGCAAGCCAGGCTGAAGCAGTCCTGCATACCCTGGACTGTAGGAGGGCCTTATCCTTCTACCTTGACCGTACGCAGGGGCATAAAAGGGCTACTCAGCTCTTCGTTTCTTTTGACCCTAATAAGTTGAGGTTGGCTGTGTCCAAGCGTACCTTGTTCATCTGGGTGGCTGACTGTATCACCTGGGCTTACAAGGCGGCTGACCTTCCTTTGCAGGGTCGGGTTACGGCCCACCATGTCAGGGCAATGGCTGCCTCAGTGGCTCATCTCCGCTCTGTGCCCTTGGTAGACATCTGCAGGGCTGCAACTTGGTCTTCAAGCCAGACTTTTGCGGCCCATTACTGTCTGGAGAGGGAGTCCCGTAGGGACAGTGCTTTTGGCCAAGCAGTACTCCGGAATCTCTTTGAGGTTTAGGCAACTCCTGCCCTCCTGCCCTCTGTTGGGCTACCGGTGGAGGTTGTGTCCTTGAAAAGCCTTTCTTTGCTGCTGAGACTAGAGGGAGTTCTCTTGTTCAGCCTGGGTTCCTTGATAGCCCAGAGCTTGGGAGTCACCCATATGTGAGGACTGACTTCCTGCTTGGTCCTGGAGAAAGAGTAGTAACTCACTTGTAACAGGTGTTCTCCAGGAGCAGCAGGAATCAGTCCTCACAACCCTCCCTCCTCCCCTTGGAGTTGCAGTTGTACATAGTTTATTTTTCATTTTTGTGTGCTGTTCTTAGCTATGTCATTTGACTGAGGTAAGATGGCACCTTTAGGCGGGAAGTGAACCGCGCATGCGTGCCTGCATTCCCAAAGGCTTTCATAGAAAGCTGGGGAAATGCTCTGCTGGGGCTTCATCAGTGCCGATGACACCCATATGTGAGGACTGATTCCTGCTGCTCCTGGAGAACACCTGTTACAGGTGAGTAACTACTCTTTTTGAAGGAACAGTAATACATTTTACAGTGCATTGATTTATAGTCATCCTATAGTTACTGTATATTGCACTTTGATTCAATGACAACATCAGAATTTAGAATTAGCAAATATTCTTGAGTGAAATTAAGGGGTATGTTTACTAAAACCCCGGTAATGTGCGGGCCACGCTAGTGTGCGGATGCCATATAAGGAGTGGGCGTTTCAGGCTGAAAAAAGCAAAACCGGGATTAATCATGCGCTAATGTGCACGGCGCTCAAGTGCGCCCCGCACATTAGCGCATGAGAAAGCTGCGCGGGAAGCATATGTGGCGCGCTGATGTGCAAACACAGGAACAGAGCCACAGTACAATGGTTAAGACACTGACCAATGGTGCAGGAATCGTGGGTTCAATCCCCCACTGTGCCCAATGAAGAAGGCTGGCTGAGTTGTTACCTACTATCGGGAAGATTGCTTTAGGAGGCAATATATTTTTATTTTAATTACTACTACTAACAAATGCACTCTCAAAGCGTGTTAACATAAGGCGCCCCATAAGGCACATTTTAAAGTGCCCTGTCCGCCAAGGCACCCTAGAATGTTGCTTATAGGGCGCTTTATAGGGTGCCTTATGAGTTTCCGCAAGGTCACAGCACTGTTTTTGATGGCAGCACTGTGCAGTTTAAGGAATGAAAATCATAAGTAGGTGTGCTGACATGCAAGAAGGAGCAGCAGTGTAGCACAATGGGTAAGGCACTGACTGCTGATACAGGGATCATGAGTTTGCTCCCCAGTGTGCCTAATACATAAGGCTGGCTGAAGCATCAGCTTTGCAATGTACATATTGTTTCCTGCAGCACTTTATTTGTATTTTATTAATTGCTGCCATCAAACACGCCCTCACATGCCATAATTGAAGGTGCCGCATAAGGCACCCTATAAGGCACTCCATAGGGCACATTATAAAGTGCACTGTCTGCCACGGCACCCTAAAATGTCCCCTATAGGGCACCCTATAAGTTGCTCCACAGGATAACGTATAGTGCACCTTATATGGACGGTAACCATAAGGTGCCCTATAGGGCGCCCTATAAAGCGCCCTCTGAGGCACCTTATGGGTACAGTACGCTGAGGGTGTTTTTGCTGGCAGCAATAATGTACATTAAAAATAAATATTGCTTTGGGCAGCCCTATCAAATAACCCCACTGTTGGTTTGAACCCATGATCTCTGACTTCACAGGCAGTGAAGTAACCATTATGCTACAACTCTATAGCTGCTGGCAAGCCCCTGGCTGGCTGCAGAGGGAGTACATGTCACCACACAGACAGTCTGCTGTGGTCACCAGGATAGGGTTAGCACACCCGTACCCATGATGCACTGCACATGCAAATCAGCTTTCCACAGATACACACAAGATGGGGTATGCACCCCCACAGCACCTCGGCCTGGTAGGGGGAACTGACCATGTCCACCCCAACAGCACCTCGTCCTGGTAGGGGGTACTGACCATGTGTTTTACTGGCACAGAGTAGCTACACACCGTCACATTGTGCAGGTACTGTGCTCACCCTGAGGGTGCGGTGAGGCGCCCAGCACCAGGTCCACAGCACCTTCCATGGCAAACCTAGGCCATGCTGGAGGTCCAAAGCAGTGATAATGTGTGAGATAGGTAGTTTCTGCAGAAACACCTTGGATATATCTATCTGTCTGTCTCAGTCAAGTGTAGCCTCTATGGACTCCTAGGAGGATTATGCACCACCACCATCATCATCCTCCTCCTCCTCCAGGGCTGAGGGTGGCAAACAGGGTCTCCCATCAACAGATCCACCTTCTACCTCCCTGCAATGGTGGCAGTAGAGGGGACCATCTACCCCAGTCCTGCCCAGGGAACAGACACCCTACAGGGCAGTCAATGCAGCTCTGTACACATCCATAAGGCAATAGCAGACAGACATTAGGCCTGGATATGCTAAGCAGCACCCCACCACTATCTGATTTTCTCCTGCAGCAAGCCCTCAGCCACTGTACCCTGCAAGACACTCCATCAAGACACATACCAGCTGCAAAAAGTCTGCTAGCTAGTCCATAGTGCATGTTTCTGTTGGAAATGCATGCACCCAGAACAGGGATGTCAGCATACACAACAAGCAGATAAATCAATGACTGGGCTCCAAAAGGAAACCCATAAATATCACATGAAAGGAACACTATATAGCACTATGGGGGTGCCTAGCCATGCTGTGGTCACTGCACAGTCAGGGTGAGAGTGATATCCAAGCAAGACATTCTGAAGTCACCCTGTCTGTGTAGGTGGTGGCCGGGCACTAAAATGGCCCAGCCAGTGCCCTATGCCCTGTGCAGATGCATCCTGGCCAGGCCATCCTGTCTGGCCTATACCCATGGTACCTTGCTCCTCATTATGCACATTGGCAGGCCAATACTGGCAACAGTGCTGGCAGTGTGGGCTGTGGAGGGTGTTTGCAGCCACCACACACTGTATAGACAGACACACACTCCCACACCTATGCCAGCATTGTGCTACTATAGAGAAGTTTAGCAGCCCTGCCCACCACACCAGTCCTGGGCACAGTACAGGCATGGATATGGTACGCAATACTGTTGGGGGTCACTCCCCAGGGTGGTAAACACTGTCAGAGACCAGACCTGAAGCACACACCGCAGACATCTGAAAGATTGTTATGATGGAGCTCAATCAGCAAACTGTGCTTAACGTAGGAATGTCTATCTGCCAGTACTCATAGCAAACGTTTGATAGCTGTGTACCGTATACCCAGGTGTAGGGTGGCATTGCTAAGGTATGCAAGTGCTAGTATTGGGAGATGCACGCAGGGCCCAATGTCCTGCCTCTCCAGGAGACATTGGCCAATGGGGCCTGTGGGTGTGGGTGTGGGTGTGTCTGTCCCTGTTGGCTGCTGCTTTATGGCAGAGGTTCCTACCTCCAGTCCTGGTTTGCCAAACACTGTTCGGGTTTTCATGCTGTCTCTCATGAATATGCATGAGCTACATCTGCATACCATGGGGGTGGTGCATAGATATGCAGCCCAGGCATCTTTATTAGAGGCAGCATGGAACCTGAATGGTGTGGGGCCCTCCAGGACTGCATTTGGGAGACTCTGCTCTAGGTAATGTGCCTGTTTATGGTGCCTGTGCTCGGTGGGGTAAAATATAGGCGTATTAACCATGCGTATGTTCTCAACATTAAAGGTTTATCCTTACTATCACGGTTTAGTTGTGGAAAAAATATGTGGAATGGATTGGCAGGAGCCCCAACTGGGCTTTGAACCTGTGACATTCTGTTCATGCACACACTGTCTGTGTGCACTGCACCACCGTGTTGCCACAGATATGCTGCATTCCCTGGGGAGTCCATGACTGTACATCCGACAGGGCCTGTTTGTTGCAGTGCACGGCACCCACATGGACAGGGCTAGGCCATGGTCTGCTGTGGCCACCAGCTGCTGCCACCTCCACCACCAGTACCGCTCTATCCTTAGATTGAAGACAGCATAAACCCTGAAGGATTTGTGGCCCTCCAGGACTGCATTTGGGGTAATCTGTTCTAGGTAATGTGCATGTTTCTGGTGTCTGTGATCTGTAGGGTAAAATAGAGGTCTTTGAGCCATGCTTATGTTCTCTGCAATAAAGGTTCGTCTTTACTATCACAGTATAGTTGTCGGTAAAATATGGGGACTGGATTGGCAGAAGCCCCAGCTGGGGCTTGAGCCTGTGACCTTCTGTCTCTAAACATGCTGGTTGTGTGCATTGCACCACTGTGATGCCACACAGACAGTGCATTCCCTGATGATACCATGACTGCTTGTCTGGCAGGGCCTGTCTGTTGCAGTGCATTGCACCCACCTACACAGGTCTAGGCCATGGTCTGCTCTGGGCAGCTGCCACTGCCCCCCTCCACCTCCAGTACCCCTGTGCCACCATGCTGACATGCCCTTCTACTGGTGGTGCTGGTGGTATGCAGTCTCAGGCCATCCTGTGTGCGGGTAGGCGGCTGCCTATGGTGCGGGTTCTGGGGTAGGGGTGCCTGCATATCTGTCCGCACGTCCCCCAATCACCGCCTGCCATTGTTCCGTGCCCTTGGGGGTACCTGCTGGGTACTATCCCCTGTGACACTGTGCTACACACTCTCGTGCCCATGTTGGGCACTCATCAGTTGCTGACTGGCTGCTGTTCAGTTTCAGCATTCCTAGGTGCCATCTAGGCATCTGCCTAGTCCGCACTGTGCCCCAGCTGCACCACAGCATGTGCCGCCTGCAGCCCTCTGTATCCCCTTTCCCAGCATCTGTCCAGTTGCCCATTCCGACCTGCCCACCCTGCTGTTGTGGATATGTGCATGCCATAGGTAACCTGTCCAATGGAGAGGGAAACCCTGATCAGTGCTATTTCACTGTGGGCTCATTCACCTTGTATGGGGACGGAGAGTAGACCCTTCTAAAATTCATATTTATTTTTTGGGGCATTTTTGGGAGTGTTTTTTGATGTTCCCCATTACTATCACTATTGCCCAGCTTGATTATAATTTTTTTATAATTTTTTGGGGTCATTTTTAATGTTTATTTTCCCTTTTGTTCCGTGCACATGTATCACACTTATCACTGTTTTGTAGGTTTCCCTGGTTTTGCTGTACATTGCTGACAAATGGTTTCTCTTCCCTTTAAATCGGCTCTAACGCGAGGTTTTCACTCGCGGTATTTTTTTCCTCGAAATTCAGCCCCGCTCCTGTGCGGGGAGCCTCTCCCCTCCCACTCTCCACCCATTGACCCTGTCTCTCCGCCCCTGGGGAGCCTTCCTCCGCCCTCCCGGAGCCTTTCCACGCCTCTATCGCACAGTAGCGCGCCGCGCACCTGAGCGGGCCCGTTAGTGCGGCGTGCACATGTGCGGGCACAAAAACGCATCATTAGCGTGCGCTAAGGTACCTTAGCGCACGCTATTGTCTGCCGTTTAGTAAACATACCCCTAAGGATCATTCAAAATGGATTTTATTTTCAATCATATTAATCGGGAATATTTGGAAGTTTGGGCCCGATATTCCAAAGCAGTAACATGGTTTACAGACCTGTAAACCGTGTAACTGTCTTTAAGCAAGATATTCAGCAGCATTAACACAGTTAATATTCCCGGATACGGTGCTGTATGCCCCAATGCTACCCGGTTAGCTTCGGTATGTTCCAAGGGTGGTACCGGGGATAACCCAGCCGCTGCCCAGTTATCCCTCAGCAGTGAACATTTGGCACAGCAAAAGCTGTCCTAAGATTTGCTGCCAAAGTTAACCGGGCAGCCACTGAAAATCGCCGCTGCCTGGTTTCTTCTGCACAATGCAGCGTTGTGCGGAATACCTGGATATTCAATGTACTCACTCTAGTCGCTGCCGCTGAATATCAGGCTCTTTATTTTGTGAATGGATAAGATAATTTGGGAAAAATAAATGACATCCCATTTTAGGGACATTAACATAGAAAATGATTCATCTCAGGAAGACTTCAAAATGAATTATTATATCTCAAAAATGATAAGGTTTTGCATTTATTTTTAAACATGGTGAATGAGAGCATTTTTTAGTTTGTATACCTTTAAGTGAACCAAATGGACAAGTATCCAGCTTAAGCCAAACCTTCATTCATTATTCCATTAATTTTTGAACATAAGAACATAAGAAATGCCACACTGCATCAGACCAAAGATCCTTCAAGCCCAGTATCCTATTCCAACAGTGGCCATTCCAGGTCTCAAGTACCTGTCAGATTCCCAAAGGTATACACATGCCATGCTGCTTGTCCCGTGGGTGAGCAGTGGAATTCCCTGGTCCTCTTTATGTTTAAATTTGTTTTATTGAGCATAGTTATAGTAGCATCATCAAACAAAAAACAACAACTTTGCAGTACATTCCAACAATGCAACACTCACAGTCTTAAAACAATTCACAATCTTTTAAAGTTTTCTCCCCCCCACCCCCCACCACCCACCTCCCCCTACCCTCCCCGCTTCACGCACATCAAAATTACTCTAGTAGAACAATAACTTGTCCCCTGTACTATAAAATAAACAAAGAGTATTCCAGATTAACAGATAACAGTAGACGCTATACACAGGTACTACCAATAATAACACCCAAGAGTGCAACCAATTCCTCGGGGCGAAACATGGATGGTGCAACAATCATCGAACCCCAGGGTCCTCTTTAATAATGGTTTATGGAGTTTTCTTCCAGGAACTTGTCCAAGCTTATTCTGAACTCTGCTACACTAACAGCTTTTTCTGCATCCTCTGGTAATGAATTCCAGTGTATGATTACACACTGAGAGAAAAAAATATTTTTTCTGATTAGTCTTAAATGTGCTAAATTGTAGCTTCATTGTATGTCCCCTATTCTTTCTACTTTTTGAAGTCTACGTTTACCCATTCCACTCCATTCATTATTTTATAGACATGTATATTATTTCCCCTCAGCTGTCTCTTTTCCAAACTGAAAAGCCCTTACCTTTTAAGTCTTTCCTCATAGGGATATCCTACCACTCCCTTTACCATTTTGGTGGTTCTCCTCTGTACCTTTTCAAATTCTGCTATATCCTTTTTAAGATATGGCAACCAGAATTGCGCTTTATAATCTCCTGGGTTTTCTATTCCTTTCCTTATGATTCCTAGCTTTCTATTTGCTTTCTTGGCTATAGCTGCACACCGAGCAAAGGGTTTCAATGCATCACCCACGGTGATGTCAAGATTCTTTTTCTGAGTGGTGATTCCTAAAGTGGAATCTTGCATTGTGTAACTGTAGTTCAGGTTGTTCTTCCCCAAGTGCATAACTTTGCACTTGTCCAAATTAAATGTAATCTGCCATTTGGATGCCCAGTCTCCCAATGTATCAAGGTCCTTTTGCAATTTTTCACAATCCTTTTGTGTTTTAACAACTTTGAATAATTTTGTGTCATCTGCAAATTTGATCACCCCGCTCATTAATTTCCATGTCTTTTATAAATATGTTAAAAATTGCGGGCCCAGCACATATCCCTGGGGTATTCCATTAGTCACCTTTTTCCATTGAGAAAATTGTCCATTTAGCCCTACTCTTTGTTTTCTATTTTTTAAGGACCAGGAGCAGACCTCAGAAAACACCCACAAACAGGAATAGAAGTGACGTGGATCTCGAACAATTTTCAGAAGACTGTTCGTGAGGAATTAGCTAAACTAAAAGTAGACAACGCCATGGGTCCGGATGGGATACATCCAAGAATACTGAGGGAACTTGAGGAAGTTCTAGTGGCTCCAATGTTCAACTTTTCAATGCCTCTTTGGAGTCAGGAGTGGTGCCAGAGGTTTATGGAGTCCAATAGATTTCAGAATCCGAGGCAGCATGGATTCACCAGAAGCAGGTCTTGTCAGATAAATCTAATTGGGCTTTTTGACTGGGTGACCAGAGAATTGGACTGAGGGAGTGCCCTAGATGTGGTGTACTTAGATTTCAGTAAAGCATTTGACATCGACCCACACAGGCAACTTATAAACAAACTGAGCACCCTAGGCATGGAACCTAACGTTACTGCTTGGATTAGAAATTGGTTAAGTGGGAGGTGACAAAGAATACAGGTAAATGGAGCTCACTCTGAGGAGAAGGAGCTTACAAGTGGTGTGCCGCAGGGATCTGTCCTTGGTCCAATTCTTTTTCCCTCCTCTGTCCCCTAATCTCCTGTTTCTACTGTTTTAATGCCCTGTTCAATGTAATTTCAGTTTGTTCAATGTAAACCGCACTGATGCAGAATAGTGCGGTATATAAGAGAATGTGAATAAATAAAATAAAATAAATAAATAAATACTGTTTTCTTTTTTAATGTTTTGTATGAATGCATCTTCCTTCCTTCTTTCCTATGGAAAATTGAAGTTTCTTCTTCACTTCTGGGGCTTTAGCCTCATTTTCTTATGTTTTTGAAATATTGTAAACAACCCCGATGTTATGGGGGGTGGTATATCAAGTAAATTGATATACCACCCCCCATAACACTAATCATCTTCAAGACCATACACTACTACTCAACAGAAATTCTACAGGCCACAATAACCAAAGACACAAGCAGCAGACCCAGGTGAACCCAAGGCAGCAACAGACTCCTCACCCTGGCTGGTTACCACAAAATGAAGCAATCAACTTTCAGAAGAGCCTTTTCACTCTCAGCGCTGGATCTATGGAACTCGCTCCCTGAGGAACTAAGAGCACAAAAGGACCTCAAGGACTTCCGCAAATCCCTCAAAACCCACCTGTTCATGGCCTCATATGAACAAGCACCTTAACTCCCAATCCAGACAGCCTTGCCGACACAGCCACCACACTTCAACATCTCAAACCTGGACTCAACCCCCAGAAATATATGTATGTCTTGTCACCTATGTTTAATGTAGACCCCCTTGTCATATCCCTAACCACTTTGATTGAAGGATAAGATGGTATACAAAACTGGCTAAATAAATAAATAAATACAATTAATTAAATTAATAAACATAAACATAAACATCTTTGTTAGTGATATTGCAGAAGGGCTGTCGAGTAAAGTTTGCTTGTTTGCAGATGATACCAAATTATGCAATAGAGAAGACACCCAGGAAGGAGTAGATATCTTGAGGAGTGATCTAGCTAAGCTTGAAGAATGGTCTAGAATTTGGCCGCTGAATTTTAATGCTAAAAAATGCAGGGTCATGCATTTGGGCTGCAAAAATCCAAAGGAGCGGTACAGTGTAGGGGGTGAGGTACTTCTGTCCACAAAAGAAGAGCGGGACCTGGGCGTGATTGTTTCTGATGATCTTAAAGGAGCTAGACAGGTAGAAAAGGCGACTGCGAAAGCCAGAAGAATGTTTTGGTGTATAGGGAGATGAATGGCTAGCAGAACAAAGGAGGTGATAATGCCTCTGTATAAGTCTCTGGTGCGACCTCATTTGAAGGTGCAATTCTGGAGACTGCACCTTCAAAAGGATATAAACAGGTTGGAGTTGGTGGAGAGGGTGGCTACTAAATTGGTCAGTGGTCTTCGTTATGAAACATATGAGGACATTCTTAAAGATCTTAATATGTATACTTTAGAGGAAAGGCTGGATAGGGGCGATATGATAAAGACATTTAAATATCTCCGTTGCATAAATGCACAGGAGGAGATTCTCTTTCAATTGCAGGCAAGCTCTGCTATGAGGGGACTTAGGATAAGAGTGAAAGGGGTTAGACTCAGGAGTAATATGCAGAAATATTTCTTTCTGGAAAGAGTAATAGGTGCATGGAATAGTCTCCAGTAGAGGTAGTGGGCACGAGGACAATATCTGAATTCAAAAAAGCATGGGATAAACACAGAGGATCTCTAAAGGAAAAAAGGAGACTATTGTAGTTGATATGGAAGGGAAGACTAGATAGGCCATGTGATTTTTTTTGCCATCATGTTTCTATGTTTGTATCATAGGGGACATTAACACCACTACTTCTCCTTTGGATCTATGTCTGGTATCTTGAATAAAGATATTCAAGGCTTAGAATCATTCATACCTCCCTCTCTCAGGGATGCAACCACTGGTTCTAAAACAGGCTTCAGTAAGGCCCATACTTAAAGTCTTCACTTAATCAATTATCCCCCAACTTCTTACAGACCCAGGTCAAGTATTCCCTTCATAACAAAGATAGTAGAAAAGATTTTTCAACATCAACTGCAAGATCACATAGACACTCATGCCCCTTTGGATCCCCAACAACATGACTTCTGACCTCAACATGGTGTTGACACCCTCCTCATATCCCTCTCCAACACACTAGGAATTGAAAAACCGCAGCAAGGTTTCATAATGGTATTCATTGATATCAGCACTGCCTTTGACTCTATGAGGTATGTTTATTGAAGGGTGCTAAGGGAGCCAGTGTACCGTTAATGCACGTTATTGGCACTGTTGTGCCCTTAATGCAGCGAAAAAGCTGCTTTAATGGGTGTTAAAGGATGCAGCAGCGTAAAGGGCACAGTAGATAGAGAGTAGGCATTAATGGGGCAGAGAGAGGGCATTAGCAATGGATGTTTCCTTAACGCCTATTGTGCTAACAAGTTTTAAAGCCCTTTAATGCTGGAAACCCAAACACAAAGTAAAATCTCACAGAAAGGGTGTATTTTGAGCTGACCCGTCTTTATGGGTTGGCACTATGGCACTGTGCCAGGGGCCCTGCACATCTAAGGTGCCCCGGGTGCTCCAGGAGCTGCTTGTTGTAATGTTTTAGTTTTATAAGTCCTTTTTATGTTTAAGACATTTAAAGTTTAATTTTTTTTATTATGTTATTTCTTTACTTATTCTAGTTTCAATTTATTTTTTTACATTTTTATTTTACACATGTAAAGTTTTTTAATGTTATTTTTAAATATTTTGGTCCTTCGTTCAGCTTGTTCGGTGTTCCTGAACAGTAAACTGTAGACCGGGAACCAGGCTATCATAATCTACTTCCGGTTTAACTTGTAAACACTGAAAGATGCTGACACCTCACCTGACAGCATAACATTTAATTTAAATAATATTAAATAGTATTAAACTACAAAGAAGTCTGAAGGTCTGATATGTTATATAATATAATAAATATGTTTGCTATTCTTTGTAATGTAAATGTAATGTAAACACAAGTTTTGTCACAGTCGTCTGCTATTGCTAAGTTTTACTGGTTTAATTTAACCGTGTCTGTGTGGTTAGTTTTACTGGTTACCATAATATTAACTTGCTTATATATTTTATATTACAGATAATATAACAAAACTACAGTTAATAAAACGGCATGACTTCAAGGGAGGGCAACATAAACTGCAAGTATAAGTCCGGTTGGCAAAAACGCCATGAACAGGCACAACGGGATGCTGCTGCTATAACTGGAACGCGGTCGATTATGACGTACTTTGGGCAGACAACTCAGCCCTGCATGACCGCTCCAGCTCAGGAGGCTGAGGTAGGAGTAGACATTGAAGCTTCAATGACTGTGACTACTAATGTAAATGAGACAGCAGTTAAAACTGAAAAGAAAATGGAAGTGGACTGTCTGCCATTCTAGCAGGCAGAAGATGCTGCAACGGACGTTACCAAGTTTCTAGAACGTGATGATGTTCCAGTTTGGTGTCTATCTGCTGTCTGCTACTCTACAGACCTCAGCAAATGGCCCATCAAGATTGTCGACGACATGCGCGAGTACTGGGTGACAGCAGGTAGTGCGCAATGTGTTGTAACCGCCTTTTAGTGTCCCCAGCCGAAGCGTGTAGGGCTCAAGCGACCTGTTATCCTTCTTGGAACAGTTGTCTGACCTTTTCCTGAGGCAAAGCCTTTTGGGAAATGTAGTTTCTTTCACTGTCCAATGAAGAGTAGTGTGAACTCAAAGTGGTTTTAAGCAAACAGGATTTATTTCCCCTCCGGGCGGATTTCAGCATGGAACAAAGGTAACACAAACCATATATTTCTGGCAAAGGACAAAATGAAAAGTCTCCAACAGAAATAGCTTAACTTCAGCAGTAATAAACATTTGCTTCCCAGCAATTAGAACAAACAGTTCTGTTTTCCACAGCTTTGTACTTTTTCTCTTAACACTCCTGCAGTTCTCTGCACTGCTTAAACTCAACGCAGGGAAAATATCTCATCCGATATTGTAATCGTACAGTCCATCAATTCTTCAGATATGTTGCCTAGCCCTGGCTCTGTTTCCATTAATTCCTCATGGAAAACAGGCAGAAATGTTTGCAACGGTGTTTCAGGGGCCACGCCCTTCCTGTCTGGCTTAGGCTTTATATCATACTCTTGGCACATGTATTGCTGTAAACAATCATCCTCCTTACAGGTATTAAAATCACAGTCCCAACCCTTTGGGTAAGTAAAATCACACTGATTGTCAACAGCCTTATTTGAAACCCAGTCTCTGGGCTTACCTCTTCTTCTGCCTGCAAACGGCTTTCTCTAGGCTTTGGAAACAGCTGGTGATTCAAAACCTGATTTGTGAGCTGTGGGTTGCAACTGCCTTCCTGGCTTTTTCCTATCCTTGTAATTCCCAGAATACTGCAAACAGCCTGGCCTGCTTTTGCTGTATTCTTCTCTTGAAAAACACTTTATAAAAGGTTCTCCTTCTACCTTTAAACTTGGCTCTGGCTCTGGGCTTTCTCTCTGTTTTAATGAGTGTTCCTCTAGGCTTGCCACGGTCTCTCTCCCACGGTTCTGGGCTGGAACTCTACCGGTAGCTCTGCCTAGGCCTGGTACTCGGACTCCTCCCTGGTCCTCCTCTTGGTCTGTTAGCTGCCCTCTTTGCTGGCCTCTCACCAGAACCCTCGGTTGGCCTTGTAGGTGACCTCCCAGCTGAGCTTGTGTTGGAGCTTCCTGTGTGGCTCCTAGTCGAGACCCTTTTCTTTCTACTGAGGCCTCTTTATGTGTCTGCCCTTTAGGGCAGTGCCTGACTCCTCCTCCTAGCAGGTGCCCTGATTCAGCTCGTGACTCCTGAGCTAACTGGCAGCAAGGGTGTGTTTCTTTCCCTTGTGTCTGGTTTCCCTGGTAACTACTAGCCATGTGCTTTTGTTTACCATTCAGCACTGCTTCTGATTCCTGCTTTTTGGCTCTTTCTAAAGGGCTGGAGGAATCCACCATGTCACAGTGTCCACTGGGACTCGGTCCACCATACCACTCCAACCAGAACTGTCTATGCAGCCAATGGAAAATCAAGGAAATGCTCTTGTGACCTGTTCAAAACAACTCATCCACTGCCAAAGGAACCTATTGATCGTGACTGGCTTTGCTATTCACCATCTAAGCTTCATCTATTTTGCTTTCCATGCAAGCTAATGTCACCAGAAGTTGTAGCCTTCGGCACAAAAGGTTTTTGCAACTGGAAGCATAAGAAGCAAAAAATCATGGAGCACGAGGTCAGTTCTACTCATCGAGCATCCGTGATTAAACTGCTAACACGACGTGACACAGCAAAATGTGTTGATCAGGCACTAGTAAAGCAACGTGACAAACAATGTGAGTATTGGTGTGCTATTCTCAAGCAGTTGTTTGAAACTATTTCCTTTGTATCTGAACGTGGCCTGGCCTTTAGAGGTGACAACCAGATCGTTGGCTCTGCCCATAATGGCAATTATTTGGGAATCCTTGAACTTATATATCAAAATTTGATCCCTTCATGGCGCAACACCTGCAGATGCATGCTGACAAGGGAAAAGGACACATTTCATACCTGTCTGCCAACATCTGCAATCAACTAATTCAGCTGATTTGCCAGTCAGTTGTTGATCAGATTAAGGCCGAAGTTCAGTCTGCCAAGTACTTCTCAATCTCAGTTGATTCGACGCCTGATATAACACACCAGGATCAGCTGACAATGATTGTTCATTATGTGTTGCCATCTGGCCCTGTTGAGCGGTTCCTTACATTTCTACCTCAGCAAGGTCACAAAGGTGAACAGCTTGCAGATAGCTTGCTTCAGTTTCTGAACAGCTGGGGGATCAACACTGACGATTGTCGATGACAGTCATATGATAATGCCAGCAACATGAGCGGCAAATACAGAGGTATGCAGGCTCTTATATGGCAGGTAAATCCTCATGCCGCTTACATACCCTGTGCAGATCATTCCTTGAACCTCGTTGGTCAGTGTGCAGCAGCCTGTTGTGCCGATGCCATATCATTCTTTGACTTTGTCCAACGGCTGTACGTGTTTTTTGCTGGTTCAACAGCATGCTGGGCCATCCTCAAGGACCATCTGGAACAGACTGCAGGCCAGCTAACACTAAAGAGACTGTCCAACACATGGTGGTCGGCATGATTCGATGCGGCAAATGCTCTGGTGAGGGACTATGATGAGATTGTCGAAGCTCTGGAGGACATTATAGATGACAAAGTGGGCAAAACAAGGCAGAGACGTGTCAAGAAGCCAGAGGATTGCACAATCGAATGCAGTACCTTGAGACGGGCATAATGGCTGCTTTCTGGCAGAAGGCTCTCGCAAGATTCCAAGCAAACAGCGTGTCATTGCAGTCAGCTGTTTAAAACTTGAATTCTGTTGCTGAGATTTATGACTCACTGCAGATGTACGTCCAAAGCCTTCGTGAACAGTTTCGACCACTTTGAAGTACACGGAAAAGACCTGTCATGCTGTGAAAACTATCGGGCTGATTTCAGCAAGTGAGCATGCAGACAAAATCGCATATACGACGAATCCGGAGCGGACACTGAGATTCAGTTGCAACCACATTATAAATTCCATACTGACACATTCATCGTTATCATCGACAGCCTTGCTGCTCCACTGTCAAAGCGCAAGGAAGCATATGCTGAATTGGCTGACTGATTTGCTTTCTTGTGTAAAATTTCATCACTTTCTGATGCAGAACTTTGAGAAGGTGCAAGCAAATTAGTTAATCGCTATGCCTCCGATCTGCAGCCTGAACTGGCAGAAGAGTTAGTACAATTTAAGGCAGCTCTGCAAGCAAAGTTGGGCAAGGAAGCATTGCAAGCATCAGAGTCAGACGACCTGGAGGAAGATGAGAATGACAATCCAGATAATGCTACAATCTGCAGCAAGATCAAAATTTAGTTGCATCGCTTCATCATTAATAATGGCCTCCGTAGCACATTTGCAAACACAGAGATTGCGCTGCACATTTTCCTCTGCCTCTTGGAGACAAACTGCTCAGGTGAGCGGTCATTCAGCAAGCTGGAGCTGATCAAGAATCATCTCAGATCAACGATGTCGCACGAGCGTCTGAACATGCTTAGCTTGTTGAGTATCGAGCAGGACCTTCTGAGAGAAGTTGACTCTGAGTTCATTATCCGTGACTTTGCATTAGCACATGTTCGAACTTTGACATGTTGATACTTAGCTAACTGTCAGCAGTCAGCACGGTGAATGTGCCTTAATGCATTGCAAAGTTAGAATGCTTAAAATTGTAAATTTCCAATTCGATTGTCAAGTGTTTGACAGGCTGACAGCTATTTGTGAATTGTGATGTGGATATATGTTTGTCAGCTTTGTCGGTCAGTTTGTCAGTAATTGATTAAAGTTGATTTCAATGATTTGTAACAAAATGATGTCACGAGTGATTTTAGTGAGGAGTCCATGACATGGGCAGCTGGGCTCATCATGTGGGATCTGGCCCATCCAGGGCCCCTGCAGGCCGCCAGGTGCCAGGGGCCTCACACTGGCAAAAGACGGGCCAGATTTTGAGGAGAGAGAGCCAATTTAACGTCTGTAATGTGATGCACAGACAGGGGAGCCCCAGACAGTGATAGTAGTGCTCCATTAGCAACAACAGCATGGTGCCCAAATATGAAAGGGCACTATGTTAATGGTGCAAAAGGGGCAAAGGAGGTGGCACATGGGTGCAGTGGGGGTCGCTGGTGCACAGGCCGGACTAGGCAGCTGCCCAGGTGCCACATAAGATCATAAAATATGCCATACTGTGTCAGATCAAGGTCCATCATGCCCAGTATCCTGTGTCCATCTAGTCAATCTAGGTCACAAGTACCTAGCAGTTTCCCAAAAGACACACAGGATCCACAATGCCGGTATTGGGGCAAACAGTGGATATCCCAGGTCCTCTTTAATAATGGTTTATAGACCTTTCCCCAGGAACCGATCCAAATCTTTTTTAAACCCAGCTACACTAACAGCTTTTACTACATCTTCTGGTAATGAATTCCAGAGTTTGATTACACGTTGACTGAAAAAATACTTTCTCTTAGTAGTCTTAAATGGGTTATACTGTAGCCTCATTGCATGTCCCCTAGTCTTTCTACATTTTGATGGCATAAACAATCGATTTACGTTTACCCGTTCAACTCCAGTCATTAAATTATAGACCTCTATTATATCTTACCTCAGCCGTCTCTTTCCTATGTTGAAGAGCCCCCAACCTTTATAGCCTCTCCTCATAGGGGTATCCTGCCATCCGCATTACCATCTGTGATGTCCATCATTATCCCACAGTGACAGTGGCAATGCTCAGAAATGCTACTGCTGTGGAAAGGAGATGTGCCACATGGGGTGGTCCAAGGGTCTTGGTACCCAAGACAGAGTCTTGGCTTGTCCCCCCCTGCTGTTGCTGAACCCAGCTGTGGGGGAAGAGGCCGATAATGGCAGCAACTGTAGCCCTCCAGGTAGCTGCAACATGCAGGCATCCAGAGAACTACCACAGCAGTGACTGTCATCCTCCCCCCGAGACTTATTGTTTGCAGAGGGTGATGGAATCCCTGCAGAGGATGTATGTGTCTGGACCTGGTCATTCATCTGGACCTTGCACCCTAGGCACCCATCAATCCGCATGTTGGATGGGCTGGGACTGTGCACCACCAACACTTACAGCACAAGGGCATGTCAGCATGGTGTGGGGATGTTGGCGGAGGGGGCAGTGGCACCTTCCTGCAGCAGACCACAGCCATGCCTTGGTCCTGTGCACTGTGCACATTGAAATATGTGCCAAGGTCTGTCTGATGAAAAGCATGTCAGCCCCAGTGACTGTTCCAACCATATGGTGGCATTGTGGCTCAATGCACACAGTTGGTGTATATATGAGCAGAAGGTCATAGATTCAGGTCCTGTCTATAGATCATGCATTGCATGTCCCTATGGCTAAACATTAGCCTACAGTGCTCCTTTGGCTAAACATTAGCCTACAGTGCAGGTATACCACCAGCATATGCAACCTCCAATGAACTGGCCAGCAAGGGTACAAACACCCGTTCAGCCACACAGACAGGCTCCACTATTCACAGCTGATTGGAGAATCAGGCCGATAGCACCTGCACACTGTGTGGGCATTAACAACAGAGTGCACTACTAGCTCCTGCACAGTGAGCACACTTTAACAGTGCTTGTGCTGGTATCGAGATCAAAGTGGCAGGCAGGAATGCCAACCATCCCCATTCTAGCACAGCACGGCAATATGAATGTAGATGTGTGTACATGTCGCTCCATTGTTTTGTGGCTTTCTACACCTCACTGAGCCTCGCATTGTCTAAGCTATTCCCAGCATTAGTCTGCAAATGTGCATGATGAGGAGCATAGCATTGTGTGTATGGCCTGAAATAGGGCAGATTGTCCAGGATGTGTCTGCATCGGATGTAGGGTCAATGGCTGAGATGTCATAGTGTCTGTCTGCCACATGCATGGACTGACTGAGCAGTGACCATGGCACGGCTTATATAGTGTTTGGTTCCAGTGATGTGAGTGCACTTCCAGTCTTGAAGGCCTGATCACTGAAACAACTGCTGGGTGTCTATACCATTTATTCCTAGCCTGGAGATACATGGTTGCTCTGTGCACGTGCAATGTTTGCTGACCAGCATACAGTCTGCAGTTGGTCTGTGCATGGCTGGAACATCCAGTGGTGGGCCCCAGGTGCAGTCTGACTGTGCTTGTTAGTCCTAGGTGATTGGGACTGGAGGTGTTCCAGGAGTACTCCCTGTGGTAACAGTAAGACCAGAAGAAGTCTAGTAACAACCTCATGCAAGCCTAAATGCACCCAAGGCAGTTGATATAGTGTATCTGGACCTTCAGAAAGCCTTTGACAAGATCCCTCATCATATACTTTTGGCAAAACTAAAAAGTCATGGGATAGGATGTGATATACTATTGTTGATCAGAAACTGGTTACAAGATAGAAAGCAGAGGGTAAGGCTAAATGGCCAATTTTCCCAATGGAAAAAGGTGAATAGTGGTGTACCCCAGGGATCTGTGCTGGGTCCACTGTTTTTAACATATTCATAAATGACCTGGAAAAGGGAATAACGAGTTAGGTTATCAAATTTGCAGATGACACAAAACTATTTAAAGTTGTTAAAACCCATGAGGATTGTGGAAAATTGCAAGAGGAGCTTGATAAATTAGAAGACTGGGAATCCAAATGGCAGATGAAATTTAATGTGGACAAGTGCAAAGTTATGCACCTAGGAAAGAACAACCCAAACTATGGTTACACGATGCAAGGTTCCACATTAGGAACCACCACCCAGGAAAAAGATTTAGGCGTCATCGTGGTTAACATGTTAAAACCCTCCGCCCAGTGTGCAGCGGCGGCCAAGAGAGCAAATAGAATGCTAGGTATCATAAGGAAAGGAATGGAAAATAAAACAAAGGATATTATAATGCCTCTGTATCATTCCATGGTGCAACCACACCTTGAATATTGTGTGCAATTCCGGTTGCTGTATCTTAAAAAAGATATAGTGTTATTAGAAAAGTACAGAGAAGAGCCAACAAAATGGTAAAGGGGATGGAACAATACTCCTATGAAGAGAGGCTAAAAAGGTTAGGGCTCTTCAACCTGGAAAAGAGATGGCTGAGGGGAGATATGATAAAGGTCTATAAATTAATGAATGGAGTAGAACGGGTAAATGTAGATCGATTGTTTACGTCATCAGAATATGAAAAGACCAGAGGACATGCAATGAAGCTACAGGGTAAACTATTTAAGACGAATAAGAGAAAATATTTTTTCACTCAACGTGTAATCAAACTCTGGAATTTGTTACCGGAGGATGTAGTAAAAGCTGTTAGTGTAGCTGGGTTTAAAAAAAGATTTGGATAAGTTCCTGGAGGAAAGGTCCATAAACCATTATTAAAATGGACCCAAGATATCACTGCTTGACCCAATAAAAGCATTTAGGAACCTGTGTCTTTTGGAGAAACTGCTAAGTACTTATGACCTAGATTGGCAACTGTTGGAAACAGGATACTGGGCTTGATGGACCTTGTATGGCATATCTTATTTTCTTAAGGCAGTTTAACACTCAGTATTGTCATGCACTGTTCAAGAAGAGTCACTGTTCAACAGGAGCAGGACCCAGGGCCACATGTGACTGGCACATGCAGCATGCTGTAATTGTGCAGGTAGAACACACTGCAGATAATACCTACCACAAACTGGCAGTGATGGGAATCTGCAGCAGAGGCCTTCTCTAGCATTGTAAGTTCTGCTGGACATCCATCCTCACCCTCAGGGTGGCCTCTGAAGCTGCGCAGTAGCATGGTTTATAGCTGTTATGTGATTGAAGCACACACTGTCAGTGTGTCGTACTGAGCTGATGTGATGGATCAGTCCATTCTCCATTTGGTGATCAGCTGCAGACTGCTGTTCTGCATGTGCAGTGCATCATGGGTACTGGAGGGGGTTAACCTATACTGGCATACATAGCAGACAGTTTAGGCAGAGACCTGCAGGCTTTTTGGCTCCAGCTATTGTAAGTTAGAGAGGTATAACAATGTCCCCATAAGTAAGGGGCAAGGGTTTGATTCCCACTTGTTCATTTTGGGGCTGTATGCTATTCAGGTCATTTCCCCACCTGTAACAGTCCAAGCTCTACTGTGACTTGCAAACATTTATCCTTCTACTTTGTTATGCATTTTGGCCACACTTTGGGTCAGCAAACATGCTATTCCCCATCATGGCCTTCTGAGAGCATGGCTTTATCGACTCTGCTGCAGCCCATTGCAGGGGGTCAGACATGTTCACCCAGCAGATGTCAGTCCCCTGCTTCGAGGCATGGCGTGATGGTCAAGGCAATGGCTTGCAGGCCAAGATACCAGGTTTAAGGCCTACTACCACTCTTTATGTGGCATTTTGGAATGTGTTTCTGTCACATTTTATGTCTGCCACATGTGGGCACATCTTTCCTCTCAGATAGCCACCTGCAGGTATCACCTCATGTCCGTATGTGTCCCATTTGCCCAGTTTGGATGATACTCATGCAATTGTTATCTGCTCATTTTTCTGAGCTGTTGTATGGTGGCTGTGTGGCTGGGACAGGTGTGAGTCCCACATGTCTGGTATCAGAACTTCTAAATGGCATTGATGCACATTTCCATGTACCAGTGCCCCATCAATACGTTTGGGGATGGCATCTATGGCACATCAGTGCTGCCAGCATTTACCACTCTCTCCTCTGCCACCATCCTTCCTTCAGCCCATCCATCTGCTTCTATCAGCTGTGTGTACAGTCATGTTTTCTTGTGCAAGCTGCTACACCATGGCCTACACTGGTACTCTTTTATGTATTTTGGCTCTTCATGTATGCCTCTCCTGTGCCTGATTTTCACATCACCACTCCTAATCTGTCCTGCTGTCGCTGTACACATCCTGCCGCTTCTGGCTTCACTGGGAGACACGTGTTCCCATCCTATGCCACACACTGAGATTTCACCATTTACATTGGCACCCCACTGTGCATTGTTACAGATGCCTCCCACATTCTTGTCCACTTTACTGGCTGTCACATAGAGTGCCCACAGATATGACAAGTCCATCAGCTCCCACCTTTCCTTTCATCCATCACATTGACTTTCCTTGGTGCTCCTTTATCCAGCATTAGGTTCACAGCCGTTTTTGGATATTAAAGTGCATGCTTGATACCTTAATGACCAATATCATGTTAACGCACGTTAAATGGCCCATAGCACCCATTACGCTGGAATGCCCCTACTCGCCAAGCACTCTTTATGCAAGTAACACCACTTATTTCTGCCATTAATGCCTGTTACCTTATCGCCATTTAGAAAACATACCTCCGGGGAGAGTATTCTGATGGGGGAGCAGACGCAGCTGTTTTTGGAAGCTGCGGGAGCAGTGCAACTGGTGCCCGGAGGTCCTGCTGAGATCGGGTAGGCACACAGAGGACGGCTCCAGTGTGGAGGACCCCTCCCTCTGCCTATATATAACCCAACTGTTTCAAAAGGAGTGTGGAGAGTGTTCTGATTGGGGGAGCAGATGCGGCTGTTTTTGGCAGCTGTGGGAGCAGTGCAACTGGTGTGCGGAGGTCCTGCTGAGATCGGGCAGGCACACGGAGGACGGCTCCGGTGTGGAGGACCCCTCCCTCTGCCTCTACATAACCCGGCAGTTCCCGTACGCGGCCACATGTCACGGCCTGTGTGGCGTGTCCTAAGGTGCGTGTCACAAGGGGCAGGTCACGCCCCTTGGACGCCCTTTGGACGCAACTGAGGAGCAGAGAGGTCTGTGTTTGTCTTCCATGGGTAAGTGGAAAGCGAAGTTGACTGTGAAATCTGGAGCCAAAGAGCAAGGAGGTAAGGTGGTGGGCCCCATGGGCAAACATTTGACTTCCCTGTTGCCTGCCATATCGTCACCGGAAGGGGCTTCATTGAGCTCTCATTCTCGGTCACCACCGTTGTTCCCTCAGCCTCCTTTTTCTTCGACCTTGTTGGAGTTGTCTCCTGAAGTTTGCCCTCCAATCCCTAAACCTGTCTCTCTGGTTATACCTGATGGTTTGGCCTCTGTTCCTCAAGTTGGGGAAGTAACTCTTATGGATATTTGGTCTGCTATTCATAATACTGATATACAATTATCTTCTACTGTATCTTCCCTATGTCAGTTTACTCATGATGTTGTAGGTAAAATGCAATCTATGGATAAACAATTAAGCTCTTTTTCTAAGGTTTTGGCCCATACTGATTCTCAGCTCCAGTCATGTTTCGATAATGATATAGCTTTAATGCGTGATTCCTTAGCTTTTTCCTATCGGCTGGAGGTACTTGAGAATCAGTCTTGGGCTAAGAACTTACGTTTTTTGAACTTTCCTGTCACACATTTGCTATCTTTTGATATATTGCTAAAGAAGTATTTTACTGAAGTGTTAAAATTAGATGGGAATATAGACACTATCCATATGTATTATCTTTCTCCTAGATTCTCTCCTTCTGAAAAGGATAAGGATCTAGCTGCTTTATCTGATTTCTCGGTTGGACAGGATCTTACTGCTTTTCTTGAAGACTGCGGATGTCATTTCCAAACGTAGTACCCTTGTGGTGACTTTTGGTTCTGAGTCCACTAAGTCAACTGTTTTGCGGGCTTTTCAAACACCGGGAAATCTTATTTTGTGGCCAAAAAATTTAAGTTTTTCCGGATGAAGGCAGGATTACTCAGATTAGGCGTAAGCATTTTCTGGCATTGAAAGATCGAGTAGTGGCATTGGGAGCCTCCTTTTTCTTAAAATTTCCTTGTCGTTTTATACTTATTTTTGAGGGGCAAACTTTTGTTTACACTGATTTACTCAATTGCAATCTTTTTTGACTGAAAAGGAAGCTGCTGAGGGTTAGAGGTGGTATGATAAGTGTTCCCCATTGTGGAGCTTTTGCTCCTGTTTTCCTGTTTTATTGTAATGAGTTTAATTTTGGAATTGCTCTCTCTTGAGGTGGGTTTTGATGAGTTATTCCTTCCTTGGATATTATTGGATATATTTATTGTGATAATGTTTCCTTAATAATATGTATTGTTATTCAAGAATATTTAAATAAAATATAAAAAAAAATAAAGAAAACATACCTCCAAGAGTAAATTTAGCATGCCAGCACTAATTCCAAAGCTCACACAACAAGGATTCTAATTAGGAAATGGTAGCACCATAAATATTGCAGTGGGTTCTTTTTGTGTGGTGCAGAGGTGGAGTGCCCGTGTGTGTGTGTTCTGGCACAGAGGTGTGAGGTACTTCTGTGTGTGTGGCTCAGAAGTAAGATGCCTCTGTGTGTGTGTGTGTGTGTGTGTGTGTGTGTGTGTGTGTGTGTGTGTGTGTGCTCTCTGTCGTGCGGAGGTGGGGTGTGAGTGTGTGATATGGGAGACAGCTTTCCTTGGTGCTCCTTTATCCAGCATTAGGGTTACAGCCATTTTTGGCATTAAGATGCATACTTGAATCTTAAAGCATGATATCCTATTAACGCATGCTAAATGGCCCATAGCGCCCTTTATGCCAGAATGTCCCATACACACCCAGCACCCTTTATGCATGAACACCCCTTATCGCTGGCATTAACGCCTGTTACATTAATGTCTTTTAGTAAATATATCCATATATGTCATCTCACACATCTATTGAGGCTAAAGGAAATAAGACTCTACACCAGGGGTGTCAAACTCCAGTCCTGGAGGGCCGCAAACCAGTCTGGTTTTCAGGATGACACTAATGAATATTCATTAGATATATTTGCATACAATGGGGCAGTGCATGCAAATATATCTCATGCATATTCATTAGGGATACCCTGAAAACCTGACTGGTTTGCGGCCCTCCAGGACTGGATTTTGACACCCCTGCTCTACACCTTGCTGCAATGGTTTATATCCTACCCATCTGATTGACAACATCAGGTCAATGTTGGAAACGTACATCAAATCCATTCAGCCAGGGGCAGCTCAAGGCAATCTGCTGCCTGAGGCGAGGGATGAGATGGCGACCCGCCCCGGCACCTCTCCCCCTGGTGACACCCCCCAGCACTCCCCCCCCCCCTCGGCGGTACCCCTCCCCCCCCCGGGTGGGGATCTTTCTCAAAACTCCAGTCAGGGACTGAACCAAATCCAAAAGTAAATTAGATAATGTGGAGCAAATGCAAGATGTTCCCACACCAAGGAACTTAAAGAAAGAGCGAGAACCACAGCAGTTTATAACTCCAAATTATAATTCATTTGTATTTTGTTGTTATAAACTGCGTTATGGTGCTTGCTTTTTCTTTTTGAACATACATTTTGCATTCACAGAACCCCCTTCTGAACAATGGGTGCAGAGCAGAGGTAGGACATTCACCCACAGAACTCAATATATATTAAAAAAAAAATCTGATTCTGGTCATCTCACCAACAACAAACATTCTCCGGTACCAGGCATATTGGGAACTAATATAAAACCCTACTAAAGTCACTAAGATCTACAAGGCCAAATCTACCATACCATACCAGCATACACTTCCAAATCTCATACAATAAGGGGCCTACCAAGAAAAAAACAGCACTATAAACACTGCAATGGGCCCCAAAACATCCATACACCTATTTAAAAAGCTGAACAAGTCAAATTACTACAGTACAGATCCCTACGTACAAACTCCATGTTAACAGAACACCTGACCTTGGTCGCACACTCAGAACACAGACCCTCACCAAGTACAGAATAAGTGACCACACCCTAAAGCAAAAATAAAAATATGTAGACAAAAATTAAAATGTAACCCCAAGAAGCCAGAATCCGCATGCGGTGCCACACCAGACAAGAGATGCAGTTTTCCATACTGTGTGAAATATAGATAGCACAAAGTCCAATCACTAAACTGAAAATAAAATTATTTTTTCTGTCTTTGTTATCTAATGATTTTTGATCATGCTGGTCCCGATCTGAGGTTTCCGTTTTCCTCTGTCTTCTCTTAGCTCTTTTTCTATGCTCTATAGTCCATCTGCCATTTCTTGTCTCTCCTTTTGCTTTCTTCATTTTCTTCCATCAGCCTTTTTTCAGTCCCAGTAACTCTCCCTAGTATCAGCCTCCTTTACAGTCTCCCCTCCCAGTACCAACCCCCTTGCCTTCTCAGTACCGCCACTGGTGTCTATTCTCTTCCAGTCCCCCTCCTTCCCCATTGTCCAGCCTCTTCTAGTTAAAATACCATCCCAGGTATCAGCGAACTTCCAATCCCAGTGACCCCTCCCATGTCAGCTCCCTTCCAGCTCCCCCTCTCCCCTGTCCATCTGCCTTCCAGTGCCATCCCCGGGTGTCAGCTCCCTTCCAGCTCCCCCCCATGTCTGCTCCCTTCCAGCTCTCCCCCCATGTCTGCTCTGCTCCTTTCCAGCTCCCCCCCTGTCTGCTCCCTTCCAAGCCCCCCATCTGCTCCCTTCCAGCTCCCCCCTGTCTGCTCTCCTCCAGGCCCCCCTGTCTGCTCCCTTCCAGCTCCCCCATGTCTACTCCCCTCCAGGCCCCCCTGTCTGCTCCCTTCCAGGCCCCCCTGTCTGCTCCCTTCCAGCTCCCCCCCCCCCCAATATCTGCTTCCTTCCAGCTCCTCCCTATGTCTGCTTCCTTGCAGCTTTCCCCATGTCTGCTCCCTTCCAAGCCCCCCATGTCTGCTCCTTTCCCTCCCCCCCCCTTTCCACTCTCCTCTCTCCTCACCTCATCTCACTGATCCATCCTTTAAAAACAAATGAAAGCAGCTGCGGGAACAGAGAAATGTTCCCGCGGCTGCTTTAGTTTGATTTTAAAGGATGAATCTGGCTGGATGGCAGTTCTATCATAGGCAGTTTCTAAAGAGCGGCAAATCAGTGCCACCCCCCTAGAAACTGCCGCCCGAGGCCACCGCCTCAGTTGGCCTAATAATAGAACCACCCCTGCATTCAGCTTACATCAGGGGGTCCCACAGGGCTCTGCTCTTTCTGTACTGCTCTTTAACATGTATATTCAATCCAGTGATATTCTCAGGAAATTCAAAGTACACTTTCATAAAAATGCTGATGATATTATGTTTTACTTACCTTTCTACACATGAGTCCCAGATTTCAATCATCTCTCATTGCTTCTCAGCCATTACTGAATGTCTATCATATCTAAACTTAGCAGTAACAATGACAAGTCTGAAGTACTCATAGTAACAAGGGACCACTTCTTCATCCCTCCGCCAAAAGTAATATTACATCACACTGAGTAAAAAAGAAAGTTAAATACCTGGGTTTAACACTAGACCAAAATCTCATAAAGAACACTATCTCATAAATAACACAGCTAATACATCATACTTTAAGGCAGAGGTCTCAAACTCCAGTCCTGGAGGGCCGCAAACCAGTCAGCTTTTCAAGGTATCCCTAATGAATATGCACGAGATATATTTGCATGCACTGCCCCCATTGTATGCAAATATATCTCATGCATATTCATTAGGGATACCCTGAAAATCTGACAGGTTTGTGGCCCTCCAGGACCGGAGTTTGAGATCCCTGCTTTAAGGTGAGATCATTACAGAACCTACGTCCATTACTTGAGTACAGTGACTTTAGAACAGTGTTCCAGTCAATCGTCACAGCTCATCTAGACTATGTCAACATCCTCTACCAAGGACTACCAAAGCATGAATTATATCCACTACAGATGGCTTAAAATATTGCTGCCAAATTAATCACTGGTATCTCCAGATTCCAACATATTATATCTACTCTCAAGAATCCACATTGGTTGCCTATAGCCCTAAGAATAAAACACCAGATGGTCACCACATTTCAAGATACTACATCACCATTCAGTCCCCTGCCTTGAGAAGCTAATTAACAAAATACCCGAAACAAGATCTAGAAGATCCATAAATCAGAACCTACTATCTATCCCCCTACTCAAGATCAAGATGTATGCAACAGACCAGCTACAGAGTCTTCACCCTCTTTGCTCCTACAATTTGGAATTCCCTCTTGGAACCCATAAGATCAGCACAGACATCACTAGACCTAAAAAGGAAGCTAAAAACTCACTTGTTCATAGATCACTTTGAGTCTGATGAAATTATCTAACTCCAAATTCCTAAGAATGCCAAATCTACTCTACCCCTCCCCATTTTGTTAACTCCAAGTTATTCGTTCGTGTAAGTTCTGTGTAATCCTATCCTATCCTTAACTCATTTGTGTTTGTTCATTAATGTTCTCTGTATACTGCTTTGGTCATAAAAGCGATATATAAACCTATTAAATAAATAAACCTATTAAATAAATAAATAAATATCCTTGGTTTTCTTATTCATTCCTTTCCTTATGATTCCTAGCATTCTATTTTTTTCTTGGCTGCCGCTGCACACTGGGCAGAGGGTTTCAACAGAGGGTTTCAACATATTATCCACGATGATGCCTAAATCTTTTTCCTGGGTGATGGTTGCTAATGTAGAACCTTGCACCCATTGAGGTGACATTCAGTGTACCCATGCTAATTGCAATATTAACAATTAGTACACAGTACATACTCCCAAAGTAACCACAATGTGCAGGCCATGCACACTCTCCATCCCTAGCTTGCCCAATCACTACCTTGTCATGCGATGTGCAATAAATTTGGGAATTAGAATCTGGTAATTGTCATGCTTGCATGATAGCAGCATGGTCCCGCATTAACAGCTACAATACACTAAGGTTTTTTTTTAATTTATGCAAGTTTTAACAATAAACCAAGAGGTAACAAGGACCATCTTGTATAGAAAACAGAGCTGTTACACTAGAAAACCAAAATAAAGAAAACATCTTTTTTTAGAAAAAAAAAGAAAAACAGTATACTCATTCTATCCCTCAAATTGGAGGAGAAACTAAAGAAATAATTATATATTAATTTTCAAGCTACAGAAGAAAAGGACAGAACACTATTCAGTCAATACAAATTCCTATGACTCAACAGAAATGGATGCTTCTAAGTGACGAGCATTTATTAAAACCAGCAGCTGAGAGGGCTCAGAAAATATATAGGAAACTGACTCGTACTTGACCAGACACTTACATGGATTCTTAAGGAAGGAAAGCTCTCCCAGCTTTTGAACCCCAGGGAGAAGTATAGAAATTCCCTGTGCCACTTCTGGGTATCTCTAGATAAATCTGGATAAATCCGTACCATCAATCCCTTAAAAGGTAAACATTGCTTCCTAAGGAAGAGCTTTAACAGCCACTCCTTATTGAATCAAATCCAGAAAACCCCCAAAACGGTAATCAGATATAATATACAGAAATACCAACAAGATACAGTAGAGACCCTCAGTGATACTTATTAGAATATTTTTTGTCGGACATAAATTGTGAAGGAAAGGTACTGTGAACCATCCCCAAACCACAATACATATCCCTTTTATTCAACCAATAAGGTTTAAAATGGACTCAAAATCAAAATCATTTCTTAAACAGTAGAAAACAGCACTTATCTGATAACACGCGCAACGTGCATGTTTCGGGGAAAAACCCCTGTATCAAGCGCTCCCAACTCAACTTGAATAAAACTCAGTCCACCTTGTAACTGGCAAAAAACGCCGAAGTCTTGGCTGTTGAAAACAAGGATACCAACTTAGGATTGGCTAACTTGAAGCTGCCCGTCATCCCTAACCACCAATCACAGAAAGGGAGTCCCCACACATCAGGGAACCCCCTGCCGTAAAAGGTTATATGTCAACTGGCCTCCAACCAATCAATCTCACATATAACCTTTTACGGCAGGGGGATCCCTGATGTGTGGGGACTCCCTTTCTGTGATTGGTGGTTAGGAATGACAGGCAGCTTCAAGTTAGCCAATCCTAAGTTGGTATCCTCGTTTTCAACAGCCAAGACTTCGGCGTTTTTTACCAGTTACAAGGTGGACTCCTTATTGGATAGCAAAGCAATATGACCATTAAAGTAGATAAAATCAGAGTCTCCTCTAATGAAGACTCCAACAAGGCCGTAACATTCAAAGCCTGAACAGGTTGATCATCCACCCTTACTGAGGAAGGAGATTTCTTCCTTGTTGGCAAGTCAAAAACTTTCACAATAGATGGGATCATATCTGTGGGAACCGCAAGTGTCTCAGTTAAATATTTCCTAAACATATCTCTCGGTGTAATTGTTGACAGTCTAGGAAAGTTAATAACCCTCAAGTTATTCGCATGTGACAAATTCTCCAACTGTTCAATCTTAGTATTCAACAAATTGAATTTCTTAACAAAAGATGTTGACTACTCCTCCAAAAGTGTTACCTTGGTTTGAACCTCCGAAGCCTCAGTTTTCAACAGTTACCTTTGAAGATAAAAGTTCCACCACTGTTGTATTGGTCTGTATCTTAACCACCAAGGAAGAAACCTGTGGCAGGATAGCTTCTCCCAAAGAAACAATGGCTTGCTAGATGGATTCTAATGTAAAAAAGAAGAAAATTCAGTGTGGCGAACAGGGGTCCCTTCCAATCCTGCTGATGCCGATGAAGCACCCACAACCACAGCCATGCCAGCTGCCTCACTTCCATCTTCTTCCACTGAAGCGTGAATGTGCTGAGGATGTTCCGGGGCAAAGGTCGCCACCAGGCTTGCCGCCCCAACACCTGGCCTTCCCAGCATAGACCAGGATCCTTCTCTTGAGGGCACCTCCTGCTGCAGGTCACCCACACTGGGCTGAAGTAAGCACATCACCTTCAGGAATGGCCATAGATCGGGGGAAAGAGATGGAATCCCCAAGGCAGATGCCAAACACTCCTATTCTGACTTCACTGCAGCCAGAGTATCCTCCCCTGAAGCAGCTGAGTATCAAGGCAGTCTTTGCACAAAATAATCAATCGATCCAGAAGCAAGTGGTGTAAAGGTACCAGGGGTATGGGAAAATACCACAAACCCCTTTTCCTTACCCTTTCAACCCATATCACACACGAGCCATGCACTAATTCTCGCATTAACTGCTTAGTGAACCTTTAGAATTTTGAGAGAGGGAGGTCCTGCTTATTTATAAGGCCTACTTTGGTGGTAATTTAAATTTAAAACCCAGCAGAGAGCTTTTAGTTTAAATGTAAAACATAGTCAAGGCCTAATATCATCAGATAGCTTTTAGTTTAAATTTAAAACCCAGCAGAGAGCTTTCAGTTTGAGCTTTTAGTTTAAATTTGAAACTCAGCAGAGAGCTTTTAGTTTAAATTTAAAACACAACAGAGAATCTTTAGTTTAAATGTAAAACTCAGCAGAGAGTTTTTAGTTAAATGTAAAACTATGACTGAAGTGGTATTTAAAGGTGCGGAAGAATTGAAGGAAATATTGATACATCGGGAAGATGTCTTACAACTATTAGATAAACTGAAGAGTAGCAAATCACCTGGGCTGGATGGTATATATCCAAGGGTGTTGAGAGAACTGAAATATGAGATTGCAGAACTGCTATCAGTAATCTGTGAACTATCATTAAAATCATCTCTAATACCTGAAGATTGGAGGATCGCCAATGTAACACCAATTTTTAAAAAGGGTTCCAGGGGTGATCTGGGAAACTACGGACCGGTGAGCCTGACGTCAGTACCGGGAAAAATGGTAGAAACCATCATAAAGAATAAAATTACTCAGCATGTAGATAGTCACAACCTAATGGGAGACAGCCAACATGGCTTTAGACAAGGAAGATCTTGTCTTACTAATCTGTTATGTTTTTTTTGAAGGAGTGAATAAACAGGTGGACAAAGGTGAGTCGGTTGATATTGTGTATCTGGACTTTCAGAAAGCCTTTGACAAGGTCCCTCATCAGAGACTTTTGGCAAAACTAAAGAGTCATGGGATAGGAGGCAGTGTACTATTGTGGATCAGGAACTGGTTAAAAGATAGAAAGCAGAGGGTAGGGCTAAATGGCCAATTTTTCCAATGGAGAAAGGTGAATAGTGGTGTACCCCAGGGATCTGTGCTGGGTCCGCTGTTTTTTGACATATTCATAAATGACCTGGAAAGTGGAATAACGAGTGAGGTTATCAAATTTGCAGATGACACAAAACTATTTAAAGTTGTTAAAACCCAAGAGGATTGTGAAAAATTGCAAGAGGATCTTGATAAATTGGAAGACTGGGCATCAAAATGGCAGATGAAATTTAATGTGGACAAGTGCAAGGTTATGCACCTAGGGAAGAACAACCCAAACTATGGTTACACGATGCAAGGTTCCACATTAGGAACCACCACCCAGGAAAAAGATTTAGGCGTCATTGTGGATACCATGTTAAAACCCTCGGCCCAGTGTGCAGCGGCGGCCAAGAGAGCAAATAGAATGCTAGGTATGATAAGGAAAGGAATCGAAAATAAAACAAAAGATATTATAATGCCTCTATATCGTTCCATGGTGAGACCGCACCTTGAATATTGTGTGCAATTCTGGTCGCCATATCTTAAAAAGGATATAGCGATTTTAGAAAAGGTACAGAGAAGAGCCACCAAAATGGTAAAGGGAATAGAAGGATACTCCTATGAAGAAAGGCTAAAAAGGTTAGGGCTCTTTAACCTGGAAAAGAGACGGCTGAGGGGAGATATGATAGAAGTCTATAAATTAATGAACGGAGTGGAACGGGTAAACGTAAATCGATTGTTTACCTTATCAGAATATAAAAAGACTAGGGGACATGCAATGAAGCTACAAGGTAAACTATTTAAGACTAATAAAAGAAAATATTTTTTTACTCAATGTGTAATCAAACTCTGGAATTTGTTACCAGAGGATGTAGTAAAGGCTATTAGTGTAGCTGGGTTTAAAAAAGGTTTGGACAAGTTCCTGGAGGAAAGGTCCATAAACCATTATTAAGAAGTGACCGAAGATATCAATGCTTGACCCAGTACAAGCATTGTGGAACTTGTGTCTCTTGGGGAAACTGCTAGGTACATATGACCTAGATTGGCCACTGTTGGAAACAGAATACTGGGCTTGATGGACCTTGATCTGACCCAGTATGGCATATCTTATGTTCTTATGTTCTTAACTAAGTTGGGGTCTATTATCAGCAGAGGGCTTTTAGTTTACATTTACAACTAAGTTAAGATCTAGTATCAGCAGATAGCTTTTAATTTAAATCAAATCAGAGTATAGCTTAGCATAGAAGGAAGAATAGGGTAAATATTCTTTGAGCTGAAATAAATAAATTGTTTCTAGAGACCCTTCAAAGAGGTCTTCCAGTTAGGAGGCAAGAGATCTGTGAATTTGTTTTAAATAGGTATTAAAACCAAATTACGGAACTAAGGGGCAATTTGAAAGGCTCCCTTTATCAAACCAAGGGCTGTGTGAATTACCCACAAAATTGTTAACAGATTACCTTAGAAGTACAGGTCTGGGACCTGTATAGCGAGCCAGCCTTTACTAAGTTTTAATTCCCTCCTACCCACCATGACTCCCACCCACCCTAGGCATAATCTTAGTTTTATAGGCTCTTAAACCTATTAAAGGGGAGAAGTGGTCAAATTCACTTTCAGGTTCAGCTGATTATTCTCACTAGGAAGAGATTAATTAAGGCCCTGAAATTAATTAATCTTGAGGTGAACAAAGTTCCTTAAGTTTAATTGGTATAGGTGTATTAGTACAAGTATCCCTAGCAACTCAAAACAACTTAAATATCTAAACAAACCCTTAAAACTAGAATGCAGACCACAGTCCAAAAGCAAAACAGCAGTCTTTTGCATTGAATGTCATGTGTGATTTGGTGAGGTGTCTTACATGTGCACTAGGTGCAAGGAGCTCTTTGCCCTCAGGGAACGAGTCTGATCTCTGGATGCTAGAGTAGCAGACTTGGAGGATATAAGAAAGACAGAGAGGTACATAAATGATACCTACATGGACATAGTACTGAAGTCCCACCTCCAATCTGGTAGCCTCTTAGTTTCCATGTAGGAGAGAGGTCACGTGAAAGGAAAACATCACCTTGGTGTGGCAGGAAGTGATCCTGTAGCTAAGACCTGTCCACCAGGAGATGTAAAACCCTCTCACACTGAGGAGGTTTCTCCAGGTCTATGTGCCCATGAGGAAAGGGTTAGGACAACCATTATAGTTGGTGATTCGATCAATGGGCATGTAGATAAACTGTGTGGCCGGTGGATGTGAGGATTGTCTGGTAACATGCCTTCCTGGTGCAATGATAGTGGATATTATATGCCACCTAGACAAGGTTTTATGTAATGCTGGGGAGGAGTCTGCCATCTTGGTACCTGTTGGCACCAACGACATAGAAAAGTGTGGAAGGGAGGTTCTGGAGGCCAAATTTAGGCTTTTAGGTAAGAAGTTGAAATCCAGAACTTCCAGGGTAGCATTCTCTGAAATGCTTCCCATTCCATATGCAAAACGCAAAAGACAGGCAGAGCTCCAGAGTCTCAATGCGTAGAAGAGACAATGGTGCAAAGAAGAGGGTTTTGGATTTGTTAGGAACTGGCAACATTCTGGGGAAAGAAGGGGCTTTTCCAAAAGGATGGGCTCCACTTTAACCATGATGGAACCAGGTTGCTGGCATTAACCTTTAAAAATGAGATAGAGCAGCTTTTAAACTAGATAATAGGGGAAAGCTGACAGTCACCCAAGAGCACAAGGCTCAGAAAGATGTATCCTTGAAGGATACTAGCAAAAGAGGGAAGTTAGGACATCCCAAGAGAGAGGTTCCAAAAAAGATAAAAGTAACCCAGATGCCCATAAGTACAGAGCTGAAACATTCCAAATTAATTCATCAACTGATAGCCAGATTAATATGAATAAAATACAATCTCTAAAATTCCTATATGCAAATGCTAAAAGTCCAAACAATAAGATGGGACAGCTTGAATATATAGCACTAAATGAAAGGTTAAATATGATTGGCATCTCAGGGACCTGGTGGAAGGAGGACAACCAATGGGACACTGTGATACCTGGGCACAAACTATATTGCAATGATAGGATTGATCAAATTAATGGAGGGGTTACACTCTATTGAGTCACATACAATTACATTTTTGCAGGAAACAAAATACCTGTGTCCCTTGGGGAAACTGCTAGGTACGTATGACCTAGATTGGCCACTGTTGGAAACAGAATACTGGGCTTGATGGACCTTGGTCTGACCCAGTATGGCATATCTTATGTTCTTATTATGTTCTTATGTACACTGTAGAATCTCTATGGATAGAAATTGCATGTAAAAAGTGGAAGGCGATGGCAGTGGTGATGAACTGTTAAAAGAAATCAGGAAAGCTAACAAAAGTTACAACACAATAATAATGGAGATGAAGTTTCTAGATGAAATAAATGACTGCTTCTTGGAGCAGCTGGTTCATGAACCAACAAGAGGGGAAGCTATTTTGGACCTAGTCGTTAGTGGAACACAGGATCTGGTGCAAGAGATAAGGGTTTTGGGGCCACTTGGCAATAGTGATCATAGCATGATCACATTTGATTTAATAAATGAAAGAAGGACGGCAAGGAAATTCACAGTTCTACTTTTTAACTTTCAAAAGGGAGACTATGAAAAAATGAAGAAAAAGGTTAAGAAAACACTAAAAGGAGCAGATGCAAAGGTTAAAGATTTACATCAAGCATGGGCATTGTTTAAAAGTACTATCTTTGTTGCCCAAACCAAATGTATTCCATGCTTTAAGGAAAGTGGAAGGAAGGCAAAAAAGTTGCCAGCATGGTTTAAAGGCGAGATCAGAGCATCTTTCAGGAACTGGAAAAAGGAGCCAAATGATGAACACGGGAAACAACATAAACATTGGCAAGTTAGATGCAAGCCATTGATAAGGCAGGCAAAGAGAGAATTTGAAAAGAAGCTTACTGTGAAGCAAGAATGCATAATAAAAATGTTTTCAATTACATTCATAGTAAAAAATCTGTGAGAGAGTCAGCTGGACCATTGGATCATAGAGGGGTAAAAGGCCATAGCAATGAGACTCAATGAATTCTTTGCTTTGGTCTTTACTGAAAAAGATGTAGGGAAGTTACCCACACCTGAAATGGTATATAAAGGTGATGTATAAGAAGAATTGAAAGAAATATTGATAAACTGGCAAGATGTATTACAACTATTTGATAAACTGAAGAGTAACAAATCACCTGGACCAGATGGTATACATCTGAGGGTATTGAAAGAAATGAAATATGAGATTTCAGACTGCTATTAATAATCTGTGAACTATCATTAAAATAATCTGTAGCACCAGAAGGTTGGAGAATTGCCAATGTAATGCCAATTTTTATAAAGAGTTCCAGGAGTGATATGGGAAACTACAGACTGGTGAGCTTGACATAAGTACCAGGCAAAATGGTAGAAACCATTATAAAGAACACAATTACTGAACATGTAGATAGTCATGGTTTAATGGGAGAAAGCCAACATGGATTTGGCCAAGGAAGGTCTGTTTAACTAATCTGTTATATTTTTTGAATGTGTGAATAAACAGGTAGACAAAGGTGAGCTGGTTGATATAGTGTATCTAGATTTTCAGAAAGCCTGTGACAAGGTCCCTTATGAGACGCTCTTGGCCATATTAAAAAGTCATGGGATTGGAGGCAGTGTACTATTGTGGATCAGGAACTGGTAAAAAGATAGAAAGCAGAGTGTAGGACTATATGGCCAATTTTCTCAATGGAAAAAGATGAATAGTGGAGTACCTCAGGGATCTGTGCTGGGCCTGCTGCTTTTTAACATATTCATAAATGACCTGGAAATAGGAATAATGGATGAGGTGATCAAATTTGCAGATGAAACAAAATTATTCAAAGTTGTTAAAATACAAGAGGATTGTAAAGAATCGCAAGAGGACCTTGATAAATTGGAAATGAAATTTAATGTGGATAAGTGCAAATTTATGCACCTAGGAAAGATCAACCCAAATTATAGTTACATGATGCAAGGTACCATCTTAAAAACCACCACCCAGGAGAAAGATTTAGGTGTCTTGTGGATAATATATTGAAATCCTCCACTCAGTTTGTAGCAGCAGCCAAGAAAGCAAATAGAATGCTAGGACTCATAAGGAAAGGAATGGAGAATAAAACCAAGGATATTATAAAGTCTCTATATCATTCCATGATGCAACCCCATCTTGAATATTTTGTGCAATTCTTGTTGCCATATCTTAAAAAGGACATAGCAGAATTAGAAAAGGTACAGAGAAGAGTGACAAAAATGGTAACGAGGATGGAAGGATACTCCTATCAGGAGAGACTTAAAAGGTTGGAGGCTCTTCAACTTGGAAAAGAGAAGGCCGAGGGGAGATATGATAGAGGTCTATAATTTAATGAATTGAGTGAAATGGGTAAAGCACAGTTACTTACCTGTAACAGGTGATCTCTGGGAACAGCAGGAATTAGTCATCACATATGGGTACGTCGGTACCGACGGAGCCCGCGCGGGAAAGCTCCCCAGCTTTTCAGATTAAAAGCTTTTGGGGCCTCCCACTGCACATGCGCGCTGCCTTCCCGCCTTCCTGAGCAGCTCTCGTCAGTTCGAGTTTAAAGCTGAGACAATAGAGAGAGAGGACAGGAAGATAGATAGAGATACAACTCCAAGGGGAGGTGGGTGGGTTGTGATGACTAATTCCTGCTGTTCCCAGAGATCACCTGTTACAGGTAAGTAACTGTGCTATCTCCAGGAACAAGCAGGAATACGTCATCACATATGGGGACTCCCTAGCTAAGATGCCTGGGAGATCCCCCTCCAAGGGTAAACCATCTTCGCATGGATCTCAGGCATCCATCCAGGGAAGGTGGGCAGGAGTTGTTTAAGTATGGAACAGGTGTTTGAGGACAGCCTGACCAAACAAGGCATCCCGGCGGGAGTCCTTGTCCAAGCAGTAATGGGCTGTGAAGGTATGAACCGAGGCCCAAGTGGCTGCTCGACAGATCTGATCTATGGACACAGAGTGAAGATGAGCCATAGAAGTGGCCATGGCCCTCACATTGTGAGCTGTGACATGGCCCTCCATAGAAATGTTCTTACTCTGGTAAGCAAAAGAAATACACTGAGCGATCCAATTGGAAAGTGTACGCTTGGTGACTGGAAGTCCCAAATGAGAAGGATCAAAAGCCACGAAAAGTTGGGAAGACTTTCGATGTGGTTGAGTCCTGTTGAGGTAAAAGGCAAGAGCTCTTTTACAATCCAGAGTATGAAGGTTCCTCTCTGCACTGGATGCATGAGGAGCCGGGAAAAAGACAGGTAGATATACCTCTTGATTAAGATGAAAGGGCGAGACCACTTTGGGCATAAAGTGGGGATTCGTCCTAAGGACCACCTTATCATGATGAAACCTAGTATAAGGTGGATGAGCCACTAAAGCCTGCAGTTCACTGATGCGGCGAGCCGAAGTGACTGCAATAAGGAAAACAACCTTCCAGGAAAGAAATTTGAAGGAGGTAGAGTCCAAAGGCTCAAAAGGTGGCTTCATAAGCTGACCTAGAACTAGGTTCAAATCCCATGCTACCGGAGGAGGTCGGATGGGAGGTTTAGTTAGAGTCAGGCCTCTCATGAAACGTGAAACAAGAGGATGAGAGGAGACAGGTTGTCCATTTATAGGTTTTAAGGATGCTGCAATAGCACTCAAATGGACCCTTACTGAATTCGTCTTAAGGCCTGCATTTGAAAGATGCAGGAGATAGTCCAAGAGGGAATTCAAAGGAAGTGCTAGAGGGTCAAGACCCTGCTGAGCACACCAAATGGAAAAACGTTTCCATTTGAAAGCATAAGAACGCCTCGTGGAAGGTTTCCTAGAGGCATGAAGGATATCTGTCACAGGTTGAGAAAGATTAAAGTCTTGAAGACTTAGGCCTTCAGTAACCAAGCTCTGAGATGTAGGGATTTGGGGTTTGGGTGCCACAAAGTCCCCTCCTCCTGAGACAGAAGGTCTGGCGCAGCTCCCAGGTCCAGGGAGGATCCCTGGGAGAGATGCAGAAGTAGAGGGAACCACACCTGGCGTGGCCAGCGGGGAGCTATGAGGATCATAGTCCCGTGATCCCTCTGGAGCTTGAACAGAGTCTTGGATATTAGAGGAATGGGTGGAAAGGCATAGAGGAATTCCTGACCCCAATGCAGGAGGAAGGCATCGTGGGCCTGAGCTCCCTGACACTGAGTTCTGGAACAGAACCGGGGAAGTTTGGCATTCCACGGACTTGCAAAGAGGTCTATGTCCGGGGTCCCCCATTCCTGAAAGATTCTGCGTATCTGGTCCATATGTAGGGACCATTCGTGTGGAAGCAGAACTCGACTGAGTCTGTCTGCACGAGAGTTTTGAACTCCTGGAAGATACACTGCAAGAAGGTGAATTTCATGCTCTCTGGCGAAGGCCCATATTCTGAGAGCTTCGTTGCAAAGCGACAGAGAGCCTGTCCCTCCTTGTTTGTTTATATAGAACATGGCTACCTGATTGTCTGTCTGAACTAGGACAGTCAGATTGACAAGGAGGGTATAGAAGACCTTGAGGGCAAGGTAAATTGCTCGCAGTTCCAGGAGGTTGATATGAAGGGTGGCCTCCTGCGGAGACCAAGTGCCCTGAGTGGAGAGGTTCTGAAGATGAGCTCCCCACCCTGTCTGGGAGGCATCTGTTGTGAGGGTTGCTTGGGACAACAAAGGTTGGAAGGGGGCCCCCAACAACAGATTCTTGGTGGATGTCCACCATTGGAGGGACCAAAATAGACGGCTTGAGGTGAGTATTTGGTCGGAGAGCGCTCCAGATGCTTGAGTCCACTGGGTGGCCAAGGTCCATTGAGCTGCTCTCATATGCAGACGAGCGTAGGGCACCACATGTACCGTGGAGGCCATGTGGCCCAGAAGTCGCAGCATTTCCCGGGCTGTCAAATGACTGCTGGACTGAGCTTGGAAGGCCAAACTCAGCAGGCGTTGGGCCCTGACCTGAGGCAGGTAGGCCCTTGCAGTGATGGTGTCTAACTGGGCCCCTATGAACTCGGGAGACTGAGTAGGGATTAGTTGAGACTTGGGAAGGTTTACTACCAGTCCTAGATACTGCAGAAGACGCCTTGTGCGGTCCAGGGAAATTTGGGCCTGGGACTGAGAGGGAGCTCGGATGAGCCAGTCGTCCAGGTATGGGAATATGAAAATTCCCAGGCCTCTTAGAAAGGCAGCTACGACTGCCATGCATTTGGTGAACACTCTTGGAGCAGAGGCTAGACCGAAGGGGAGTACTCTGTACTGGAAATGTTTTCCCTGAAACAGAAATCGAAGGTATTTTCTGTGGGATGGGTGGATGAGTATGTGTGTATACGCATCCTTTAGATCTAGAGAACAAAGCCAATCCTGACTCTGAAGGTATGGAAGGAGAATGCCCAGAGAAAGCATTTTGAATTTCTCCTTTAAAAAAAATTTTTTCAATTCTCTCAGATCCAGAATTGGTCTGAAGCCCTCTGTCTTCTTTGGTATTAGAAAATAAGGGGAGTAGAATCCCGTCCCCTGTTGAAGAAGAGGGACCTCCTCTATTGCCCCCTGGGCAAGGAGGGAGGAGACTTCCTGACCCAAGAGGGCCAGGAGAGATGGGGGAGAATTGAACTGCCTCACCATAGTATAAGGAGGAAGGTCGGAAAAATGGAGTTTGTAACCCTCTCTGATGATAGAGAGGGTCCATTGCTCTGATGTAATTTGCTCCCATCTGGGAGCAAAGTGAGCTAACCTTCCGGGTATGGTGAGGGGCTCTGGTTGTTCTAGAGCCAGAAAAGTTAAGTTCTCTAGGGGCAAGTCAAAACCCCTGAGGGGGTGGAGCCTGCTGAGGCGTAGCAGACGCCGCCGGCTTTGACCTTGCCTGTTTAGGTTGCTGACGTTTAGCAGCAAAACGAGGCTGAGAGGATTGTTGGCCAGTATTTGTAGAAAATCTGGACTTCTTGTAATAAGGCCTCTTAAAAGACTTCTTCCTGGCAGGAGTGGAGGTAGACTTAGAAAGTCTATCTAAGGTGGCATTTTCTGCATCCATTTGAGTGGCCTTAATTTGCCACTCCTCACCAAATAAGTTCTCACCTGTACAGGGCAGATTTCTTAAGCCATCTAGGACCCAAGGTTCTAGATCAGAAGCCTGGAGCCAAGCAAGACGTCGGGCTGCTATAGCAATGCCCGAAGCCCTACCAGCACCCTCAAAGGAATCAAAAGCTGCCCTGTTGGAGAACTTTGAAATATCCAAAAGGAAAGGAAATGAACTGCTCCCTCTTATCCTCAGGGAGAAAGGGGGCAAAATGCCGAACTTTTAGAGCGATTTCACTGAGAAACATGCCCATGTAAAGACTATAGGAATTAATCCTGGCTATAAGCATAGTAGCCTGGAAAATGTTCCTGCCAAAAGAGTCTAGAGTCTTACATTCTCGCCCTGGAGGAGTAGAAGAGTGCCTTTTGGTACTCTTTATCTTCTTCATTGCAGACTTCACCACAATAGAATGGTGAGGCAACTGGGTTTTTTGGAAACCAGGAGAAGGGGGGACACGGTACATGGTGTCCAACCTGCGAGAAGAAGGAGACAATGTTAGAGGAGCCTCCCATAAGTCCATCAAGTGTTCTTGAAGGATTTCATGGATAGGCAGGGTGACTGCCTCTTTAGGAGACTTAGAGTATCCTAAAATATCCAGTTTCTTTGATCTGGGTTCCTTTTCAGAGGATGAAGCAATAGAAAGACCTTTAGCCATTTCTATGATGAAGTCCTGAAAGGACAAATCCTCTGGTGGAGACATTCTCCTGTTAGGAGAAGAAGGCTCCTCAGGAAGATCAAGGGAGAACTCATCAGAATCATCAGAGGAGTTAAAATCCTCTGAAGAAGCAGAGTATCCTCTATGTGCTTCCAACGCACGATACGCATACCGTTCGGTATCGACATCGGGCGTACCGGGTATGGGATCGGTACCGGGCAAAAGCCCGGATCCGGCATGCGGAACCGATCTGCGTTTGGAAGACGATGGCCTCGGTTCCGGTATGGAAGCCATTACCGGAACCGGACCCGGTACCGCTGGCTGCGGTACCGAGGGCATAGCAGCATTAATAAAAGCCAGAATGGCCTGCTGCATGACTTGGACAGTATTGCCCATAGACGCCACTGCTGCCTGGATGTCGGTACCGGTATGGGCCGGTACCCCAGAGCAGTACAACAGGTGATCTGTCGAGGCCGCGCCATCGATGTCAACCTGTGACCCCATGATTGCTTTGGAGGCCGGAGCCTCCCGCCGGGGTTTTTTTGGCCTGGGCAGAATCCTCGAACTCAGAATTGAGAGCCTCTCGATCTTTAGAAAGAGATTTGCTTTTAGAGGATTTGCCCACTGGAGTTTTGGTTACCTGAGATCCATCCGGAGAGGAAGACCTGGATGACTGTGATGCTTCTGAAGGAAACAGCACATGGAACTTGTTGGCCCGGTTCTGCAATCCACGTTTCGACATCTGGGAGCAGGATGGGCAGTCCGGTATGGAATGGTCAGGTCCTAAACATTTAAGACACCATTCATGGGTGTCTGTAAGAGGAATGACAGCACTGCACTTGGTACACTTTTTAAAACCAGGAACTGGCTTCTCCATGAGGAGAAATTGTGTTGGCCTGAAGGCCTAACAAAGTACCAAGCTGTGCTGAAGAAAAGAAAAATATATATTTTTTTTTTTAAAAGAAAGAAAGAGAGACCGGCAGTACCGGTTTCAGAATGGGGAAGGCAGGTACGCGGTCTAAAGAAAACAATAAAATTAACAATTTCTTCAGCGGTGACAGGAACACGACCTGCTGGCTCCGCGGAAAAAAAGAAACTGACGAGAGCTGCTCAGGAAGGCGGGAAGGCAGCGCGCATGTGCAGTGGGAGGCCCCAAAAGCTTTTAATCTGAAAAGCTGGGGAGCTTTCCCGCGCGGGCTCCGTCGGTACCGACGTACCCATATGTGATGACGTATTCCTGCTTGTTCCTGGAGATACATAGATAGGTTGTTTACTCCTTCAAAAGGTAGAAATACTAGAGAACACACAATGAAGCTACAATGTAACCCATTTACGACTAATAAGTGAAAATATTTTTCACTTAACGCGTAATCCAAGACTGGAATTTGTTAACAAAGGATGTAGTAAAAGCTGCTAGTGTAGCTTAAAAAAGGTTTGGACAAGTTCCTGGGAGAAATGTCCATAAACCATTATTAAAGCGGACCCGGGAAATCCACTGCTTTCCCTGGAATGAACATTGTGGAATCTGTGTGCCTTTTTGGGAATCTGCCAGGTACTTGTAACCTGGATTGGCCACCATTTGAAACAGGATACTGGGCTTGATGGACCTTAGTCTGACCCAGTATGGCATTTCTTATGTTCTTATCAACCAGGTAGAGCTTTGAGGTCAAGCCAGGGGCATTTACGGGTAATTCTTGATCACTGCTGGATGCAACAGCAAAATGGAGGGACAGAGATTTTGAGATTGTGAAAATTACTTCTTAGTTCACTTCATTGGCTCCATATCCATTTCCACATCCTGTTCAAACTTCTACTAATGACCTGTAAGTGCCAACATTCAGCTGCTCTTCACTACCTTTCTTCTCCTCTCTCCGTACATTTCTCCTCTCCTCAGGAACTCTGCTCTTCTGGCAGATCTCTTCTATCTGTGCCCTTCTCTTCCGCTGAATTCCAGACTTTATTCATTCCACCTTACTGCTCCTTATGCCTGCAACCAACTACCTGGGTTGGTACTTCAGGCTCCATTTCTGGCCCTGTTCAAATCCAGGCTAAAAACTCACCTGATCCCTTTAGCCTCCTGTTCACCTCCTGTGTGTTACCTTACCCTTTGCCTATATATTCTAGTCTGCAGTTATGTTGTCTGTCTTGACTAGACTGTAAGCTCTGATGAGCAGGGACCATCTCTTACATGTGTCAGTACAGTGCTGGGTATGCCATGTAGTGCTATACAAATGAGAAGGATTGGTAGCGTCAGTAGTAGTAATAGGAATAAACTCTCATGTACTTTAAGAAAGGAACAGGATTGGGGGACGTTTCAGAAAATTTAAATACCATTTGCTCCCCTCACTTATTTGGTAGTATTTGAAGGTGATTTGGGGGACAGGGTTGGTGGCTAGGTGATTGGCTAGTACAGTTGGTTCCGGTAGTTTATTTTTATGTTTAGCTCTCACTATATCTTTTTGATTATGAAAACTGCTTTGAATGATAGTTCATGAGTAGTATATAAATGTTTTAAATAAAATAAATAAAAATAAAATGAAATAGTAGATCGGCCCTGATTTTTTTATTGTTGCAAATGTATTAATTCTATGTCTACTTTTTCTTGTTATGTAATTGAAAGGAAGAAACATTCACAAAGGGACCCTTACTTGCTTTGATCTACCACTGGAAAGGTGTGAGCCAATACAAAAATATCCAGGTCTAAATTTTGGTGGCAGTGGCCAGCCGTTTTAGCTGCACTAGTCACTGCCAGTGACTATCAGGCCCTAAAGGTCTTGAAGAGATATCATACAGTACGTGCTGAAAAGAAAACTTTCCAATGTTGAAAAAACAATTCCATTAATATAGGACTCCAGTAACTTTGACGTTCCCATTGGTAGTGATTTAAAAATGCTGCTACAAAAGATATTAGATATAAATAATATTTTCTTTGTGCAACCAAATAGAAATCATAGCAGATCTTGAAAGACAGAACAAATATATGGTACTGCATTGAAGATTTAAAAACTCTGAAGACTCATAAACTGTTATGAATTTTTGTGAACACTGTGAAGAAAAAAATCAAGGGACCGAAAATTCAGAAATAATGGTTTAATTTTGCTTTTAGGGAATTCTGCTTTTTTTTGTAAAAGGTTATTTTGATTCTTGTATATTACACTCTTTTTGACAGATATTTCTTTTGGGTGAGTTTCATTTAGTATTACTTTATGGAGTTGCATGACTTCAAGCAATGTCATTTTTAATGTGTGTATGGGGGGGGGGGGGAGTGAGTGGGCGAGGGGACAGAAGTTACAGATGCTCCCAGTCCCATACACACTTCATTTTTGTCACTACTATTATATAGGGTGGTATCACCACTGCCTTGTGCCCTTTTCAAGGTTAGAGTAATGTGAAACAATGAATTCTACATCTGTGGGAGACTGATTGATCCAGAAAAAAAAAACATTAACAAAATAATTGTGTTTATTCTTGTTTGCCAGCTTTATTCCATTTAGATATGTGATCAGCAGATAGGTCATATTTAAAGAAAAAGACATCACCACACTTAGGAATATTTAAAACTCTAAATTAAAAAAAAAAGTATTAAAAATCTTAACTGTGTTTCCTTAAATGTTGAGTGGGACGGTAAGCAGTGCCTATAATCAGGCCCACTGCAGGGATTAGCAATGGTTAGTCTGGGGCCAGGCCAGCAACAGGAGAAGAGGTGTCATTGGCCAGCTAGGGTGTACTTCTGATGTGGGCCGTAGTGGCCTTGTGCAGGCAGATTCGTGACCCAGGGGAGAAGCAGCTGTAATGTCCTCGTTATAAAATATGGGCTGATATTCAGAATCATTAGCTGGTTGGCCAACAGGAGACCAGCCACTCAGCCGGTTAAGATATTCAGCAGCACTATCCAGATAGTGCTGCTGGATGTCCACACAGACAACCCAGGAGTGTCTGCTTAATGCAGGAATGGCCCAGAGACAGAGCACTGGCAGGATGTTCAGTGGCAGTATTTGGATTGGAGCTGGCACTGAATATCAGGGCTGAGTGGCGCTAACTGGTTAAGTGTCAGCACCTATCCGATTAGCTAATTTTCAGTCGGCACCTATCCAGCCAACTTAGGCCACATAAAAAGCTGGTCTAAGTTGCAATTTGGATAAGTGTCGACTGAAAATTCACTAATCGGATAGGTGTTGACACTTCAGCAGTTAGTGCCACTCAGCCCCAATATTCAGAGACGGCTCCTGCTAACAGTTACGTGCCATGGCTGAAAAGTGTGACATTTGACTTTATCAGCCATTCTGAAAACTGCTTTATATATACAGGGTGGCCCAAAAAAAAGTGAGAATACCTCACAGCATATAAGTTATTTAAAAATTCAAAAAGACAGATGTAAACGATTGACACATTTTAAAAAAAAATGGCGACCGTAAATTATCGAAATAAAGAAGTTATATAGCTAAAAAAGGTAAATAAGTAAACTATTTAAACTTTTAATTTACGAGATGTTCTCACTTTTTTTGGGCCACCCTTATATATATATGCATACATACAGTATCTTCAGTCAGCAGTGAGGGCAGTGGATGTCAAGGTGGCCAAGAGAAGATAAAAACATGAGAGTTTGCTTCCTTCAGCTGTAAGCTGACGGAGTTTCTGAAATGAATGATGGGAGACTGTTGGTCTGCGCCTATTACTTTCAATGATGTGGTGACCAAGAATATTTCTGGTGGTTTAGTCTGTTACCCCTAGCTCAGACATGAAGACTGCATCATCGTGCCATTGGAAGTGGCCATCACAGGAAAAAGCAGGAGGGAGTAAAATGGACTTCCAAGGCTGAGAAATGTTCTGGGGCATGCGTTAAACTCTGTATTACAATGGAAGGGACGGCATTGAGTTCTGATGCCCTGCCCTCTGCCAATTGTGTTGGCAGCCTGGGCAGTCACTTTTCCTGTCCCCTTTGAGGGCCTTGCTTACAAAATATAGGCCTCTGATTTCCCAGATGAACATAAATGGAAAAATATTTGGAATATCAAAAAATCAAAAATGACAGCAGATAAAGTACAAGACCTATCTAATTCAACATTGCCTTACTTACCTAGTCTCTAATTTTACCCTCACATCCTCACATCTAAGTAACTTCTGTGATTATCCCTTAATTTCTGTGCCAAGCGGGCTTCGATCAGGATTGCATATGTCCCAAGGGATGGTAGGGGTGGTGTTGTGGCTGCAGACACAACAATTCAGGGCTGGACAGTGGCCGTGCTGCTGAACTGCTTGTAGCACAGTTGCATGTAACACCACCTCTTGTACAATGTAGCTGTGCCATTCACCCCAATCCTGCCCTATATCACAACATACAAAATAGTGCCTGCTAGCTGCCATGTTAGTACAGGAAGAGTTACCATGGGTGTGTGTTAACAGCATGTGCAAAAACCCAGGGCTACTGTTACTACAGTTTAGTAAAAGGGCTTTGGCGGTTGAAAGGCTCACCGGATCTGGTGGTTACCTTTGCTCCATAGGGCTAAGCATAGTCTCCAAAGCAGAGAAGGACTTTGATGGGAGTAGCCTGTGCCCTGCCTCTACAGAAGGCAAAGGTGTCCATCGGACCAGAGCGAGGGGCTAAAGCAAGTCCATGTCCACCTGCTTTACTCTTTCTCGTCACCATATAGGAAATGAAATTCAGAAGAAAAAGGCTTTTGAGGTAAGCGACTTCCTCTCTGCCATCATGCTCTGCCCTGGAGACCGTGACAGCTTGTTTTACTTTCAGTTTGCCGCAAGACAGGATTGGCATGTTGGAAATCTTCTTGAAAGAGATTAGTCCTGCTCCTTTCCCCACTCATCTGCCTTCAGGCTAACTTGCTTGAAAAGTAAACACGAATGACTGCTGCTAATCCATAGATTTTTAAGGGCCCTTTAAAGTTCAAGGGCAAATGAAAGGAGTAGGAACAAAAGAAACAAATCATTTTGTTGCCAGTGTTATGTTTCATTTGAAAGTAAATAACTTTTCATTCTATTTTTAGGCCTGTTTCTCTCAAGCTATAGCGCCTATTGGACAGGGCCCATCCATCTGTCTGTCCATACACAAGTGTTTTTGTCCTTCCTCAAACAAACCAATCAAGGCAACTCTTGCAGTGGCATTATTAGCATGCTAGCACAGACCACATCCCTCGCAGGTATGAATAAAGAAGAGAGGTGCTTGCTGGTAGAGGAATTAAAGAAGAAGAAGGTCACAGCGTAGTGAGGAATGGATGTACCTGTCAGGAAAGATTCCATCTGTCTCTGGCACATGGACTATAGAAGCCCCTGGTGCAATGAAGAACGGAAGTGTATGACAGTGCAGATCTTGTGCTGGTAGAGGAACTGAAGAAGGATACTGCCACCACCACAAAAATTATATGTGCCTGCTGGTGGGGATGCCATTCAAGAAATTAAAAAAAAAAAAGGTTAGAAGCTTGGGGAGAGTATGTGGGGGTCAGAGTGGAAGAAACATGGAGGCGTGGGGATGAGGGAAGACGGTGTCTGGAGGAAAGGAGAGAGAGAGTGTGTGGGGAGAGGGATGGAAGGGAGTGGGGAGTACATGGTGGGAGGCTGATAGCTTGAGTGCATGGGTGGGAGGGGTAAGAATGCCTGTATGCCAAAAAGAATATGCTTTACACAGACCCCTCCTATCTATACAAAACATACACACACGCTCGCAGCCCCTCACGCCTCTCTTTTCCCACCCACCAATATTTATTTATTTATTTAACCATATTTATATACCGCCTTTTGCCAGGTCAAAGTGGTTACAACCAACACGTGGAGAGTACATTGAACAGATAACAGTGAGGGGGGGATACCATTACCCGAGGGGGGAAACAGCTCCTCAGCTCCTCAGCACCTCAGCCCACCCACCCCCCACCCATGCACATAGACCCCCACAACACTCCCTTCCCATGCACATACACTCAGACATACCTTTGTCGACATCCCACTTATACATGGACATAAACAGCCCGTCACCCATCCCTCTACCCACACATGCATGCAAACACATACACACACCCATCTAGCCCCCACCCATACACAGGCACACACACGCTATCCCCTCACCTCATCTCCCATTCATGTGTGCACACGTACATGTACACAGATACAGACATACCTGCAGATCCAGCCTCTCATCCCCTCATACATGCACCCCCCCCCCACACACACACACACACTGAAAACAGATAAATATGCGCACAAAAACATTCACAGTGGAGCTCCATATCCCTGCTCCCCCAAGGAGAAAAACATTACCATGACTCTTCACGCTCTTTCCCCCCATAGACATACATGAGTTTGCAAATGGAGGAAGGGGAAGTGCACCATTTTGTCAAGCTAATCTTTTGCAGGCATCCTGCACTCAGAGTAAAGATCAATGTGCAGTATGTGGAACAATGGTGCCCTACCTGTTGGAGCAGATATAGCATGGGCCAGTAGATACCTCACAGATCCATGCCCTAGCATGTACCAGTGGCATTCAAACAAATGACACCCACTGAGGTGGCATTAAGTGCACCTGCACTAACTGTAACATTGACGATAAACGTGTGTCGGTAACCCTCTCGCTAACTGCAATATGCAGTCAACATCCACTGTTCCCCTTACCCTGTCCATTTCACTCCCCATTATGCACTATGTAGATAGCACAGAATTGACCATGTGCTGCGTATATCCTAGCTGTTTGCATGGCTCTGCACAAGCTGATTCGTGTGCACTCAAGCATGCATTAACAGCAGACCTAGTAAACATGCCCTTAAGTGCACACCTTTCAATTCGTTAATTTCATTTTCAATCGAATGCACATTCCTAATATAGTTAAGTATTTCAGTTGTATCACTGAGTAAGCACAAAGCACATATAATTTCCACTAACCCAGATTAATTATATTCTTAGGCTGCCTTGCAAGTATATTCATGAATTATAACTCATTTAAACTCATTTAGAATTATGCCGTGTTAAGTCCATATCAAAATTAACACAGATTAATGCAGGGGAAAGAAAAATTTGACACTAGCTGAGACAAGATTTTATAATGTGTTATTGTTTATGTTAGAATTTTGCATGCATTAAACACTTTTTTTTTTATCATTAACACCCTTCAGTAGACAGATCCCAAAGTGAATTAAACTCAGTATCTTTCATTTTCATATAGAAATAGCAAAATGAATCATTCAAATGGTTGGATTTGGGCTTTAGATTTAGTTATTCATCTTTTCCATTTTCAAGCTCAAGGCAAGCCACAAACAGGTATACAAGTGACTTTACAATCTAAGGAGCATTTTTACTAAAGAGTGCACCATTACCACACATTTGAGCTGCAAAACTAGCACGGAGGTCTATGCTAACTTTTGGAGAGGGTATGCTCATCATCCTGCCATTAGTACGCTGCTAACATGCCATGTTACGCTAACTGGCATAAGGGTGCCTTTACCGCTACCTTTTGAAATGGTGTTAAGTGCATCCGTATTAATGGCAACATTCTCAGTTAGTGAATGCCCATAATACCCATATTAACTGTGATGCACCATCAATGCCTATATTACACTTCTAATCTGCCCAGTCCTACCCAATGACATGCTAGCTGGTTAGTGTGAGGCCCCATGCTAACTGTGGCGTGCTTAGCATGCAGCAAACCTCTGCTAATGGTTAATGTGGTTTAGTAAATACGCCCATAACTTGCACTTGAGACAATGGAAGATGAAATGACATGGCCAGTGTCACAAGGAATTTTCATGGAAAGAGTAAGACATAAGCCTTGGTTTCCCTTGTTCTTAACCTGCTGCTTTAGCCACGAGACTGTTCTCTCCACTTGAACCTTTGATATTGGTAGTAAGAGACTATAATGTCAAACTCCAGTTGACTTGATATTGTACAATGCTATCAAAAAAATATCTCCACTTCTTAGTGCTAATGGGAAATGAGGAACTAGTATCAAGGCTGTATGCATAGTTAAACACATAACATTTAAAATATTGTTGAGATCACTAGGCACTTACGTTGGTACTTCTTCATAATACATCCACATTTATGCAATTTTCTTGATAGCATATACATCATGCTTTATTGTTATAGTAGAATACTCCATGTATTCAACTCTTTATTATAAGAGTATGAATTCTTTAAAATATGTGAATTATAGGCACTGAAATATGAATACATTTTACAGTAAGACTCGCTATTGTCTTATACTTTATTTATTAACACTCAATATTGTTCTCAAATTCTTGCACATCAAAGAACACTGTGAAACGAATACCTCAATACAGGTATTAATTCATTTTTTAATGTAGGACTATTTTTTATAAGTGTGCATGTTATTTTCTTAGCAGTCAGAAAAACCCAAAGACAAACTTATAGGTCTATGATGAACCAAGATACACTGAAGATGTACAGAAGATGAATGAGCATTTATGCTACTTTTATCCATAACATAAGAACACAAGATATGCCATACTAGGTATGACCAAAGTCCATCAAGCCCCGTATTCTGTTTCCAACAGTGACCAATCTAGGTCATAAGCAATGTTCCCTCTAATTTTCTGTAGGCTGTGTGCGCATAAAATATCAGCTGTGTGCAGTTTTTGAAGGAATGTTAAATTTCTGTGCGCCACATAACGACACTCGGAGTTATATACTTTAAAATTTGACTATACGTCAGAATACAGTATGTACACCACATTGATTTTAATCAAATTAAATGAAAATAGACGATTACTAAATGAAGAGGGAAATTTCTAGTAATTACAATCATAACTTTTAAATTTTAAGACATCTGTGTTGTTTTATATCAGAATCAGAGCTGTAATTTTTGTGCGCTCTATGGTAAGGTTTGTGCGCTCGCTCGGCGAGGTGTGTGCGCGCGCACATGCGCACAGCTTAGAGGGAACAGTGGTCATAAGTACTTAGCAGTTTCCCCAAAAGACACAGGTTCCACAAAGCTTGTATTGAGTCAAGCAGTGATATCCTGAATCCCTTTTAATAATGATTTATGGACCTTTCCTCCAGGAACTTGTCCAAACCTTTTTTATATCCAGCTAAACTAACAGCTTTTACTACATCCTCCGGTAACAAATTCCAGAGTTTGATTACACGTTGAGTGAAAAAATATTTTCCCTTATTAGTCTTAAATAGGTTACCCTGTAGCTTCATTGCATGTCCCCTAGTCTTTCTGTATTCTGATGATGTAAACAATCTATCTAAGTTTACCCGTTCCACTCCATTCATTAATGTATAGACATATTTCCTTATGTTATCCAAGTTGCCTTTCCTGTTCTCTGTAAAACCAAACAGCTTGTTGTTATGGTTCTTTGTTATTATGTAAACCGCGCTGATGCTAAATAGTGCGGTATATAAGAAATTGTAATAAATAAAATAAATAAATAAATAGACCTCTATCATATCTCCCCTCAGCCGTCTCTTTTCTAGGTTGGAGAGCCCTAACCTTTTTACCCTCTCTACATATGGGGTATCCTTCCATCCCCTTTACCACTTTGGTGGCTCTTCTCTGTACCTTTTCTAATAATGCAATATCCTTTTTAAGATACGGCGACCAAAATTGCACACAATATTCAAGGTGCGGTCACACCATGGAACGATACAGAGGCTTTATAATATCCTTTGCTTTAATTTCCATTCCTTTCCTTATGATACCTAGCATTCTATTTGCTCTCTTGGCCGCCGCTGCACACTGGGCAGAGGGTTTTAACATGTTATCCACGATGACGTCTAAATCTTTTTCCTGGGTGGTGGTTCATAATGTGGAACCTTGCATCATGTAACCATAGTTTGGGTTGTTCTTTCCTAGGTGCATAACTGAACACTTGTCCACATTAAATTTCAACTGCCATTTGGATGCCCAATCTTCCAATTTATCAAGATTCTCTTGCAATTTTCCACAATTCTCATAGGTTTTAACAACTTTAAATAGTTTTGTGTCATCTGCAAATTTGATAACCTCACTCATTATTCCCTTTTCCAGGTCATTTATGAATATGTCAAAAAGCAGCGGACCCAGCACAGATCCCTGGGGTATTCCATTATTCGCCTTTCTCCATTGGGAAAACTGGCCATTAAGCCCTACCCTCTGCTTTCTATCTTTTAACCAGTTCCTGATCCACAATAGTACACTGCCTCCTATCTCATGCTTTTTAGTTTTTGTCAAAAGTCTCTAATGCGGGACTGTGTCAAAGGCTTTCTGAAAGTCCAGATACACTATATCAACTGACTCACCTTTGTCTACCTGTTTATTCACACCTTCAAAAAAACATAACAGATTAGTAAGTCAAGATCTTATTTGTCTAAAGCCATGTTGGCTGTCTCCCATTAAGCCATGACTATCTACATGTTCAGTAATTTTGTTCTTTATGATGGTTTCTACCATTTTTCCCAGTACTGAAGTCAGGCTCACCAGTCTGTAGTTTCCCGGATCACCCCTGGAATCCTTTTTAAAAATTGGCATTACATTGGCCTTCCTCCAATCTTCAGGTATTTTAGATGATTTTAATGATAGATCATGGATTACTAATAGCAGGTCTGCAATCTCATATTTCAGTTCTTTCAACATCCTTGGATGTATACCATCCTATCCAGGTGATTTGTTACTCTTCAGTTTATCAGATAGTTGTAATATATCTTCCCTGTGTATTGATATTTCTTTAAAATTTTCCGCAGTATCACCTTTAAATACCACTTCAGTCATGGGTAACATCCCTACATCTTCCTCAATAAAGAAAGAAGCAAAGAATTCATTCCGTCTCTCTGCTATGGCCTTGTCCCCTCTTAGTGCCCCTTTTACCCCTCTATCATCTAATGGTCCAACTGACTCTCTCACAGGATTTTTGCTACTAATGTACTCGAAAAAGTCTTTATTATGCATTTTTGCTTTCACAGCAAGCTTCTTCTGAAATTCTCTTTTTGCCTACCTTATCAATGCCTTGCATTTAACTTGCCAGTGCTTGTGCTGTTTCCAGTTTTCAACATTTGGCTCTTTTTTCCGTTTCCTGAAAGATGCTTTTTTTTTTTTAGCAACAACAACCTCTCTGACCTCACCTTTAAACCATGCTGGCAGTTTTTCGAACTTCCTTCCACTTTTCATAAAGCATGGAATACAGCTGGTCTGGGCTTCCAAGATAGTATTTTTAAACAACACCCAAGCATGATGTAAGTCTTTAACCTTTGCAACTGCTCCTTTTAGTTTTTTCTTCACTATTTTCCTCATTTTATCATAGTCTCCCTTTCGAAAGTTAAAAGGTAGTACTGTGGATTTCCATGTTTAGGAAACCCCTGGTATATGCTGTGTGATGTTCCCCCTTGCCAGTACCCGTAGGTAGGTAGGGCTTAAGGAGGTTAAGTTTTCTTCTTGAACTGGGGTTTACTATTTCCTGTAGAACTGCATGTAGGGAAATGTATTTCCTTTGATAGCTCAATGAAGAGTAGTGTGACTCAAGTTGGTAAAGCAAAAAGGGATTTATTCCCCTCCCGGGGTGGATTTCACCAGGATAAAAGGTAACATAAATTCTTGCACTCTTGGCAGACAAAAGGACAAAAATAAAGCAGCTTCATTCAGCATCAAACATTAACACAGAGATATTATTCCCTCTGCCATAGAAATCGTACAGTTCATTGCTTCCGACGAATTATTTACAAAAGATGGTTCAATTTCCATGCCCTCCTCCTCTGAGGCAGGAATTGTTTGCTCCGTTCTGCCTGGAGCCAAGCCCGCTCCCACTCTAGGCCTTGGGATAAACTCTGGGGTTTGGTACAGCTTTAAATAACCATTTTCTTTATAGTCCTCTGTACCGAAGCCCCAACTTTCCTGGTCAATAAACCCACAGTGGTTATTGTACTTCAAGCCCTTGGGCTTACCTTTTACTCTGGCTGTATAAGGTTGTCTCTGGGGTTTACAAATTGTTGTCGGTTCCCAACCTGACTTGTGCAGAGTGTAATCCAATTGCCTTCCTGGCCTTTTCTCCCGTTCAGCGGTAATCGGACATTGCTAGTAGAGGTTGTAGGTTGAGGAGGATTCTTATTTTGTGGTATATAGCTCTTGTGGTTCTGGTGATGTGAGAGGAGAATTTGAGCTGCTGGTCAATTGATACCCAGATATTTCACCTCCTGCTTGGTTTCTAGTTCAATGTCATGGATTCTGAGTGTGGTCTTTTTTGGGGGGGGGGGGGGAGAGGGGTGGTAGAGAATGCCTTGTTCTGGAGATATGAAGCACTTCTGTTTTTTGTAGTTGACCTGTACCCTGTGTTCATGCAGTCATTGTGAGATCTCTTGGAAGCAGACTGTTATTTTGCTTAGGTTTGGAGTAAGAATTTCATCAGATGTAAACATCATGATGTCATCTGCATAGATCCTGTATTAAATATTGTGTTTATGGACTATGGTACATATGGGCTGCATGAATATGTTGAAATGTAGTGAAGATAATGCAGAGCCTTGAGGAACTCCTTTGTATTGTCTGTATGGCGCTGACTTGTTTGGTCCTATGCCTAGTTGTTGGTGGCGGTCTGACAAGTATGATTGAATCCATTTGAGTGGCGTACCACTGACTCCAATGGATTGTAGTCTTGCAGTTAGGAGTTTGTATGGAATGGAGTCAAACCCTGTTGCTATATCTAGGAAAATTAGGATGCATGCGTTGTTAATCTTCTCTATGCCTCTCACTATTATATCTAGCAGTGATGTCAGCAGTGTTTCTACTCCATGGTGTGGTCTAAATCTGTGTTGGTGCTGATCTAGTGGAGCATGCTTGTCAATATGGTTCTGGAGTTGCTGCAATACTATTTGTTCAATTAGTTTTGAGATGAAGGGGAGGCAGCACATGGGTCTGTAAGAAGCAGGGTCTCATTTGTCAGTTGTGGGATTTTTTAGAATAAGTTGGACTGAAGCCATTTTTAGTTCTTTACATAGGAAACCCTGCTTGAGTGAAATTTCTGCCATCTTGCAGATAATTGGAGACAGCTCATATCTGACTATCTTGCTCCAACTGACAGAGCATGGATCCAGCAGTGAGGTAATGGTGCTGAGGCTGCTGATAATGTGTTCTACGTCCTAATCGGAGATAAAGTCAAAGGTTATCCAAAGATTACTGGTGAAATTATTGTCTAGACGTTTGTGTTGTATGTTGTCAGTGGGTCCCATTCTACTTTGGAAAGTCTGCCAGTACTTGTGGGTGGGGAGCGTTGTCAGGTCTCTCTTGATTGGATTCTGTGGTCAGGGATCATTTGATGTTAAATAGTTCTCTTGGGCAGTTCAGTGAGCTCATTAGGATTTTTGTGTGATGATCCTTTACAGTGTTGACTATGGTATAGTATTGCTTTCGCCTTTGCAGGAAGCTCATCTGTAATTCTGATTGCTTAGAAGTCCTCTAGGTTTGATCAGTTCTTCTCAGTTCTCGTTTTCTGAGTTCTCTTGTGTACCAGGTTGCATTTGATTTGTGTTTAGGTGTGGATCTTGTCAGTGGAATGGTGATGCATCACTTATGGTCCAATTCCAGTTTATGATCAGTTTATCTATGTTAGGTGTGTTGGGTTGGAGGTGGAGTATGATTTTCTCCAAGAATGCTTCTTTGTCAAATTTATGGAACCTGTATTTTCTGGTGTGTATAGTGTTTTTACTGTGGGTTTAAGAGTAATGTAGGGTGGTTTGGTCTGACAAAGGGACAGGGAGGATTTGTGTCACGGAGACAATGTTGTCTGTTATCATGTTCTTAGGTATGAAGATGAGATCTAGTATATTTCCTTTCATATGAGTGGGGTTGTTTACCTCTAGGAATGTGTTTGCTTGGTTTCTAGGGAGCATGTTCAGATTGAAGTCACCTAGTAGTATAAGAGGTCTGCTTTGTGTGGTGTTCTCAGATGCTGTCTCCAATATTTTAAATTTGTAAGATGCAAAAACACTCAATTATTTTAATAAAGGATCCAGATTAACCTCTTGTCTCATATGGTTATATTCGACACTACAGAGAGTCTCAGACTTGATGGCACTCAAATTTTCAGACTTATTAAACGTCTAATCTTTGTGCCCTTTAGCATCAGTGACCCTCTATGAGCTACCTATCCTAAACTTCTTTAGAAACTTGAAAATAAAGTCCTTATACCACTCTGTTTTTCACTCAATATACTGGTTGCTCCTACAACTTCCATAACAGTATAACCATATTATTATATTATATTATATATAATATATAATGTTCCCTGTAAAATAGTTATCTCCAAGTTATAATGCCCTGTTCAATGTAATTTCAGTTTGTTCAATGTAAACCACACTGATGCAGAATAGCGCAGTATATAAGAGAATGTAATAAAAAAAAACAAACAATGTCAAGTTTATTTTAGCTGTATTTATATCCTGCTTTCCACCAGGTCAAAGCAGTCAATTGGGGGATACATTTAACATAAGGGGATATGAGACACATATGCTAATACTTACAGGGAACACAGGCAATGGAGGGTTAAGTGGCTTGCCCAAGACCACAAGGAGTGCCTATAGGACTAGAAATCCCAGTCCCTCTGGCCTGAGATTGCTGTCCCCAGATGGGACTTGAACCCCCGGCCCTCCAGCCTGAAGTACCTTGTCCCAACCACTAGACCACTCCTCCCTGCTTAATGCTTAATGTGCATTTCCAAGTATCTTCACTTGTCAAATTCACTCCAACGACAGCATTAATTCTTATCGCATGACCAACGTTGAATACTTTAGCTTATGTTTCTATATATCTTCACGTTTCAAATTCACTCCAGCAATAGTATTAGTTCTTGTCCCAATGCCTTCCTTTGGCGCCTCGTCGCGTTTCACTATAATAAGTTTCCTCAGGGGATTACTGTCCTCTTCTATCACTAGAAAAACATGAACGTATATATATAACCATTCTTTATCAAAACTCCTCCTAAATTCCTTGATGTTGACAGTACTTTATCATGTAACTATATTGAGTCAATCACCTACCGGAGAGACGGATGATGCTGCACACGTTTCATAAAACCTCAGCCTCTAAAACTTTTCATCTAACCCGGTGGTGGAAAAATGCCGTGCATGCGGGTGCAAAGTCATTGCTTCCAATTTTAAACCCTTCTTTTCTACCGATCTATTGGTGGTTTCAAAACTCCACCCTCTCATGACTTCATTCTGGCCTCTGGTATTGCTAAGTCCACGATTCAAACATTATCGTTCTCCGGAGTGAATCACTTATACTCACACAGTTACTAATTATCTATTGTTCCTACTATATCTAAAAGGACTCTTATTATATGAATTATACCCTATTTTCACTGTCCGCTCATTTTCTATCCCATTGCCTTACTTTATAGACAAGATGCTGAATCAATACATGCATTAAGACCTTCGGGTGCCACTGATTTCAAAGGTCTTAATGCATGTATTGATTGGGCATCTTGTCTATAAAGTAAGGCAACGGGATAGAAAATGAACGGGAGAGTGACAATTGGGTACAATTCATATAATAAGAGTCATTTTAGATTTAGTAGGGACAATAGATAATTGGTAACTGTGTGAGGATAAGAGATTCACTCCGGAGAACGATAATGTTTGAATCGTGGACTTAGCAATACCAGAGGCCAGAATGAAGTCATGAGAGGGTGGAGTTTAGAAACCACCAATGGAGCCATGAGAGGGTGGAGTTTTGAAACCAAACCACCAATAGATCGGTAGATAAGAAGGGTTTAAAATTGGAAGCAATGACTTTGCACCCGCATGCACGGCATTTTTCCACCACCGGGTTAGATGAAAAGTTTTAGAGGTTGAGGTTTTATGGAACGTGTGCAGCATCATCCGTCTCTCAGGTAGGTGATTGACTCAATATAGTTACATGATAAAGTACTGTCAACATAAAGGAATTTAGGAGGAGTTTTGATAAAGAATGGTTATATATATATGTTCATGTTTTTCTAGTGATAGAAGAGGACAGTAATCCCCTGAGGAAACTTATTATAGTAAAATGCGACGAGGCGCTGAAGGAAGGCGTTGGGACAAGAACTAATACTATTGCTGGAAGGTGGAATAACTTCCAAGGTGGAATAACTTCCCTGGACATTTTTTTTTAAAGTCAGGGCACGGAAGGGGCTGAGGGGGGGGAGGGGGTCAGGGTTTCTTCCCTGCAACCCTACCCTGGCCTTAGGAGATCAGATCGGGGGTCAGGCTGTGGGGAAAACACCTTAATTACTGATGGCCAGCATCGCGGCATTTAAATGGAGCCGTAGTGCCATGGCAACAGGATTCTATGGTGCTGCATCTCCATTTAAATGCCTGACTGAGCTATCTGGGCAGTGCCTGTATGTGCAGGCCGGGACTGAATCGCAGTCCCGGCCTGCATATACAGGCCTGATTGAGATTCTGATCCCGCAGGGCTAGACGTGCTCCGCCGGATCAGAATCGTGATCCCCTTTGTATGTCAGCTCAGACAGCATGTACAAAAGGGATAACTGTGCAGGACAGAATCAAGCCCACAATGTCTAATTCATCTGCAGATGTGGATGCTGTGATGTGGAATTTTAGATTGGATTTAGCGAGGATTAGAACTCCTCCTCCTCTTTTGTTCACTCTCGGGCAGTTCAAAATTGTGTAGTTGCTTCTTTTCAGTTGGTTGAGGAGTACAGTGTCTGTTGCTGATAGTCGGGTTTCTGTTATGCAGAGTAGATCTGGATTGTCTATATTGAGGATATCAGTGATGATTGGGATTTTGTTGCATACTGAGCGTGTATTGATGAGTGTGCATTTCAGGTAATGCTTGGTGTTGGGAGTGGTTTCTGGGTTGCTAGCGGTGTGTAATAAGGGGTGTATTTGTATAAGCCTGTTGGAGCTTCTGCATCAGGTGTTGTGATGTGTGTTATAGGGTGTTGATGCTGGGTTATGGCAATAATTGGAATATATTGGGTATTGGTTGTTAGAGCAATAGAGGATTTAGCCAGTAGAATGATTCCCAGTAAGAGGATTGTGTATGAATGGCGGATGAACATGATTACACTTGAAACTTGAGTCTTGCTGAATGTTATGATTAGATTTTAGTGTGGGGTATGAATGGATGGATATAGACTGAGTCAGAAGCAGATACTATATAATATTCTGCTGTTTACCTTGTTGTGGTGTGGACTTTGTTTTTGATGGGTTAGGTAGGCTGTAGTTATGATCTCGGGGTTAATAGTTGAGTGCAAGTTCAGGAGGGGTCCCACTCCTCAGGGCCCATAACTAAGGGCCAAGCCAAAGAGACCCTTAGGTGCAGGTGTGCCTGTAATAGGTTTAAATTTAAACACTCCAGGGTTTATCTTCATCATGGAGGGAGAAGCTTACCTCCCTTCCATACATGCTGGAGAGGACTACAGGCTGGCCAGCTGGATCATTGCTCCTGTAGTAGCCTTTAATTTAAACACTTCGGAGCTGATCTTTAGCACAGAGGGAGGAACTTATTTCCCTTCCATGCATGCTGGAGAGGACTGCAGCCTGGCCGGCTGGATCGCTGCTCCTGCAAAGGGTTTAAATTTATTTATGTAAAGAGTGGTAGATGCATGGAATAGTCTTCCAATGGAGCTAGTAGAGACAAGGACAATATCTGAATTCAAGAAAATATGGGACCAATACAGAAAATCTCTAAAGGAAAAAAGGGACTATAGTAGTAGGTATGGAAGGGTAGACTGGACAGGCATTATGGTCTTTTTCTGCTGTCATGTTTCTATGCTTCTCTTGGAAATGGACAACTTGACTAATGCTTCTTGGTTGGCATCACATTTTTCAGGGAAATGCTCAGAAGGTTCCTGAAAAGTTTCTAAATGTTTCCAGGCACAGGAGCTAACTGCAGCTTTTACTTTTTTCAAAGTTGCCAAGTTACTAACTTCCAGGAGTGAGATTTCTTTTTATTAAGTTTTAACAAAATACATGCACAATGCATATAGGGAAAGAATAATCTGCTACACAATTGCTAAATAAGAAATATTATAAAAGAAAAGAAAACAAGATATACCCTAGCCCCCATCACAGAAGAGAAGCAGAAGAGAACTAATTCCTGAAATACCTAACTACCATAGTCAAAAACAACAGGACAAGGATCCCCATGTACCCATACTAACCTCCAGTTCTATCCTGAGGAAAATTTTCCAAATGTGAAACATCCATGAAGACAAACTTATTCTCAGAAAGAGTAACAACACACAGGGGAAATGAAGGTAGAAGGTGGCACCAATAGCCAAGATTCTAGACTGCAACTGCAAAGAAACCTTCCTTGACGAGGCTTGGCAACATAGGAATAATACATATCGACTGGCCACAAAAGGGAAGAGACTTTTTAGAAATGTATAATGTGTAGACAGTAATTTCCTTAGTCTCTAGTCCAAAAGTGACCAGTAAAGTTGTCCTCTCAGAAACATTGTCCTGAGAGGTCTCAAGAAAATCGGTCAGGTCTATGCTATCAGGAGAGTTGATGGAATCCATCCCCTCACCTTTGGACACTTCTACCCGAGTCCCCTTAGTAACATATTACAATTTATTAATAGCAAATGTATTGATATTACTAAACAGAAAAAAAATTTCCGATTTTTTTTAACAGCTCAAGGGGTGGGGGCAGAAGTTACATCACAGGGAAATGCAGGAATCTAAGATTCCTAGCTCTTAACTGATTTTCAATTGCTTAAAGCTTGCCATGAATGGCCAAGCTATCTTTAATGACTGCCCCCCCCCCCCCGAGACTGCAATGAGGGTTGAGAACCCTCAAGCTTCCTTACATGAGACTCTAATGAGGAAATTGATAAATCCTGTGGTTTAAATTTGTCCACGGACTCCTCCGAGAATTTGCAAAGCTGACCCATAGTCCCAGTCAGAATAGATTTCACTCTCATTAAAGCTCCCCAAACATCCTTCAAAGATACCTCAGTGGCAGGACCCAAAGGTGCTGGAGAACTAAAGGACTTTAGAAAAAGAAGCTGCCTTAGGATACCAAGCATCAGTCTGTGTTCCTGAAGGAGAAGGAGTGAACTGAGGGTGATCTTTTACAGCTGAAAGAGGAATGGCCCTCTGAGAACCTTCACTGGTATCCAGAGCAGTCACTCACTCCTAATGAGGAAGAAGGCTGAGGTGGAGGCGGAGGACAACTGGAACCACTGGCATAAATTCCATATAAGCAGCCCCCGCAATGCAGGGGGACCTGGGTAGAAAGGGGGCCCACACAGTGGCGGCGGCAGCAGCATGACAAAATTACTTTGACATATTTGCCGTGCTGCTCCGCTCTTGTAAATTTGCCATGGGAAATGTGGGCCCGTCGACTTTTCTCTGCCAGGCAGCCTGGCAGGGAACAGTCGCCGGGCTCGCATTCCCTACCACGAACTTACAAAAGTAGAGCAGCGTGGCAAAGATGATAAAGTAAGTTTGCTGCGCTGATGCCGCAGCCACTGCCGCCATATGAAGGGGGGCATGCACACAGGGAGTGCCACAGCCAATACAATGGGGAGCCTTCAGCAAACTTTTGCCACTGCTCCCAAGCAATTAATGTTAACATGATGTCAACATCATCAACTTCAAGAGGCTGCATGCTGCAGTGCATCCCTATTGAGCCATATGAAAAGAATCTTGCCCATGTCTCTTGCATTACAGGGAGTAAGTACACATTGTACATCACATGCCAAACTGAGTGCATAGGATGGGATACATAGAAAAATAGAAACATAGAAACATGATGACAGAAAAAGACCACATGGCCTATCTAGTCTGTCCTTCCATAACAACAACTACAACAGTCCACTTTTTACCTTTAGAGATCCTCTGTGTTGGTCCCATGCTTTTTTGAATTCAGTTACTGTCTTCATCTCTACCACCTCCACTGGGAGACTATTCCATGGATCCACTACTCTTTCCGTAAAGAAATATTTCCGCATATCACTCCTGAATCTATCTCCCTTCACCCTCATCCCATGTCCCCTCGTAGCAGAACTTGCTTTCAATTGAAAGAGGCTCTCTCCCTGAATATTTATGCCACGGAGGTATTTAAACATCTTAATCATATCACCTCTATCCCGCCTTTCCTCTAAGGTGTACATATTAAGATCCTTCAGTCTGTCCTCATATGCTTTATAATGAAGCCCATTAATCATTTTAGTAGCAACCCTCTGCACCGACTCCATCCTGTTCACATCCTTTTGAAGGTGCGGTCTCCAGAATTGCACACCATACTCCAAATGAGGTTGCACCAAAGACTTATACAGAGGCATTATCACCTCCTTTTTTCTGCTAGCCATTCCTCTCCGTATGCACCCAAACATCCTTCTAGCTTTTGCCGTCACCTTTTCTACCTGTTTAGCTACTTTAAGATCATCAGACACAACCACGCCTAGGTCCCGCTCTTCTTTAGTGGACAAAAGTACTTCACCTTCTATACTGTATTGCTCCCTTGGATTGCTGCAGCCCAAATGCATGACCTTACATTTTTAACATTAAATCCCAGCTGCCAAATTCTAGACCATTCTTCAAGCTTAGCTAGATCCCTCCTCATGTTATCTACACCTTCCTGGGTGTCTACTCTATTGCAGATTTTGGTATCATCTGCAAAGAGGCAAACCTTACCCGACAGCCCTTCCGCTATATCACTAACAAAGATGTTAAAAAGAATCGGACCAAGGACAGATCCCTGGGGCACACCACTGGTAACATCCTTCTCCTCAGAGTGAGCTCCATTTACTTGTACTCTTTGTCGCCTCCCACCCAACCAATTTCTAACCCAAGCAGATGGAGATTACTTGGTCACTCATAGAATCTCCCGATGACAGATTAAATTGTTCAGTCTCTCCTGTGCTATGAGAGGACATAATCAGTTTAAAGGAAGGCAGTGAGGTGGGCTACAATGCAATGTGATCTTGTACATACTAAATTAATGAGGCCCACAACAGAGCAACTCAAGTTTTATTTTTAACCTCAAAGGTAACACCTTCCATAACTAATAAGCTAGAAGCCTCACCCTCTTCCATTTTGAAATACCAATTGAACTGGCTGCATTAGGAAACAAAGGGATATGTTTACTAAACCGTCTTAATGTTACCGGCGCTAGTTGCAGCGTTACTGTGACAAATGCCATATAAGGTGATGGGCGTTCCGGTCTTAAGGTAGCAATGGTGGGTTATTGGCATGGCCCTTAGGCGGGGTCCGTGGCGAATGATTAAAATAATACAGAAATTGTGAGTCTATTTGTCATGCCTGTAGTTTGTGAAGGTAGTCTGCTGTTCTGTTTTCTCCTATCTGTGCTATCACTTTGTCTGTCTGTTTCTCCTACTCTGTCCTATCTTATTAATGGCGTTCTTTTCTTATTTTCCATAACATAAATGTAGGATTGCAAACCGCTCTGATGCTTCTTGGCCTGAGCGGTATATCAAATGTAATAAACATAAACATATTGTGCAATAGAGGGCGCATGTCCATTATCACGAGATAGAGGGAGCCGTGGCAGATTATCACATGTTAACCCTAACTTCACGCGCTGACCTGCAATCACAGCAACAGAGGTGTAGCACACTGGTTAATGTAATGACTACTAAGGCAGGGGTCATGAATTCAATCCCTCAGTGGGCTCAATGAATAAGGGCGGCCAAGGCAATTCCTTTTCCTGCTTGTAACAGTCAGACACATTCCAACAATCTGTGCTGCCAGCTAAAAATACCTGCACCCCAGTGCCGTAACTTAATGCACATTTTAGGGCACACCAGAAGGCACATCATAAACCACCATGTCAGCCAAGGCGGGTCATAATGTGCCCCAGAGGGTGGCACGAAAGGTTGGCAACCCCCAAGGCACCATATAAGGTGCACTATAAGCTGTCAGAATCTATGGTGCTGCCAAACATGCCCCAAGGATGTATATGTGACCCAACAAATGGTGGCCAAGGGCAGTAAAGTGCCCCAAGTTGACAAGCCAGAAAGTTGTGGCCCAAACACAGATGTAACCCTAACACTGCATAGAGCAACAAGGAAAGGCAATGCACCAGTGATGGAAGGAAGTAGATCAGAGCTGATGAACCAGACAAATCTGCGTCCAGCCCATGTGGCAGCTAGTAAAATGTACAAATATATCGGGGGCAGCTGTACCGATGCACAGGGTGATGGTAATATACTGTGCAACAATGACAGTGTACGGCAGAGGATGGTAAGACGTGTCCAGCAGAGGAGGTAGAGGTGGCAGGATAGGTGCAATGACAGGAGGACAGAGGAGTAGCAGTGCCATGCAGAGCAGACACAGGAGAGGCAAGCAGGTAGAGCCACAATGCAGAAACATGTATCAGTGCAGGACATGGGGTAGCAGCCTGCACATCAGGGCAGGATGCCACACAGCTGGCAGACACACATAGATGGACAGAAGTATGTTTGGCAATTGTGACAAGGGTGTAATGTGCCAACAGCACAGATCTGCACAGATATGTCTGTTATAAGAATGAAAAGTAGCTGTGTAGGGCAGGCATACTAATGAAAGAGAACAGAGAAGAATCAACCCATGACCATCAGCACAAATGTCAATGCACAAACTGGTAGGCTACACCACCAACATGAGTTCATTAGCAAAGGCTGCATACAATAACACTGCAGGGCACCACACAAAAAGCCTGCTGTCTTCCAGGATAGCAAAAAACAAAATCCACCAGAAAAATACCCTTCAGTTGAAGACATCTATTTTTGTCGGAGCAGGCCGAAGGAGGATCGGTATTGAAACATGACCCACACCAGACGGCAAGCTACTTTTTATTCATTAAAGGTTCACCACCCCTAAAATATTAATTGCACTTATCTTCCAATAATCCAAGAACCATGTCGCTCTCAAGAAATCATCTTCACATTGGTCATATCCACACGACGTGCACGTTCTGACGTGTTGCCTAATTTCTGCGTGGATAGCACTTGAAACAGGGCTTTTGTCCGAAACATGCACGGTTAGTCAGAAGATCACCACGTGCATGTCACAGATGCGAAATACTCATCCAGCAGTATATAGAACTCATACTGTCCTGTCTCAAATTGTCTGAATAGTGCCGAGTGATGCAGGATATAGGAGTCATGGGTGGACCCTGCAAACCTAGGGACCACATTCAGAATATGCATATCTGCATCACCACTCCCTGCAGGGAGTGGTAATGTTTGCAGTTGCGGTTGTGGAACACTGCCTCCCTGTCTCTGGGCGGGACCAGGGCAACATGTGTGCGATCACATGTGGTAACCCGGCAAATGCCTCAAAGACCTGGTTCAGGGTCTCCCACTGTTGCCTAGTGTTGGGAATGGCAATGTAATTCCCCACCTGGCTGATCATAGCACGCAGTACCTGGTGGAGACAGCGTGAGAAGGTGGGGTGGCTCATGCCACCCACTGCGGCCAAAGATGACTGGAAACAGCCAGAGGCAAAGAAATGTAGGGCACCAAGGAGCTTGACCAAACCCGGTATGGCATGTGACCGACCAGTCAGGGGCTCGAGGTCAGATCTTAGATCCTCATAGAGCTCCCTAATAGCCCCTGTGCTCAGGCGGTAGAGGGAGATGACCTGGTCCTCATGCATGTCCTGGAGCTGGGCCCTGGCCTGTAGAGGCGAGGCTGGCGAGTCTGCAACTCTGCACACCTCCTGCGCTGTGCTGGCACAGCCCCTGCCTGGCCCGCCCCCACAGCTGCAGGTCTGTGTTGCAGCAGGACTGCACCCATGCCCTGTGCCTCAGCCCCATGGATACCATCTCCCCCATCAGGCAACCACAGGCCCTGCACACCTCCCAGTGCACATGCAGCAACCACAAAGCCCGCCATACACTCAACCCCCCTCACCTCCTCTAACTCACATAAACCCAGCCACTCACCTCACCCACAACTCACCAACCCAGCCACACAACTCCACCAGCACTCACCAACCCAGCCACTCTACACACAAAACCTGCCTCTGACACCTCCCTTGCTTCACCAATAACCAAGACCGCACACCTCATCTCTCTCACCTAAACAAACCCCTCAGTGTGTACCACGTGTGCGTGTGTAGTTGTTTTTTTTTACATCTGTGCATCCTTGCGCGCGTTGCACATGCACAGCAGCGCAAGCGTGGGGGCTGCGTGCATTGCGCATGCGCAGGGGAGATGTGGAAGGTGCGTGTGCAGGATCCATATGATGAGTGCCGCTCTGCACACGTGACATGAGGCCAGCCGCTTGCACGTAACGGCACGCAGTACATGCGCATGTCTCATGCCCACACACACGCACAGCGCATGGGCAACGTGGCATCCCCATTCACGCACCTTCCGCATCTCCCCTGTGCACAGCCCCCATGCTCACACTGCTGCGCATGCGCAACGCGCGCAAGGATGCACAGATGTAAAAAAAACACATAAATACACATGCACACGTGGTACACGCTGAGGGTTTTGTATAGGCGACGGAGACAGAAGGTGAGTTGTAGAGCAGGTGAGGGTGAGATCAGGACTATAGCAGGTGGGGAGATGTGTCTTGTGGAGCAGGCGAGGGAGAGAAAGGAGGGGAGGTGAGGAGCAGGCAAGAGAAACAGGAGGTGATCTGAGGAGCAGGCGGCAGGGAGAGGAGGGGAGGTGAGGTGAGGTGAGGAGCAGGTGTGAAGTGGAGCAGAGGAGCCAAGGGGCAGGTAAGGGGAGATTAGGCGAGGAACAGGAGGGGTGGGGAAGTGTGACAGGGAGGGAGAGGGCACAGAGGGCAGGGAGATGGAGCGACGGGACATGGTAGGAGGGGAGGAGGGGGGCACACATGTTCAGCGGGACCCAGAGCTGGAAGGGAGAGGTGGGCCTGTGGTGGTGGCTGAAGGCCCATCGGGTGTGTCGCAGTCTACCCAGGGGCCACCCAGTGCCAAATATAGGCGTACACCGGTGCCAAGGATTAGATTTAGATTCAGTCAGCAGGAAAACAACATCCTGCTGGCCAGTGTTTTGGAGCGGTATGAGGTGCTCTATGGCTAGTTGAGCACCAGCACCACTTTTGGCACACGGATACACATGTGGGAGGAGATCCAGGAGGTCGTAGCCCAGGCAGGGGGGCCATCCAGGGACCTGGATAGCCTGAGGAAAAGATTTAATGACATTAAGCATGGTGTCCGTGCACACATGGTGGCGGAGAGGCGATATGCCATGGGCACCAGAGGGGGTGGCCCCTTTTCCCCAACCTTGACACCCCTGGAGCAGGAACTCACAGACCGTCTTGGCCCCATCTACCTGCATGGACTGCCTGAAGTGCTGGACACCGCCCATCCACAGGCAGGTAGGTCAGAGATATGCAGCACACGTACAGCTCATGGCCCAGCACATGCCGGCCATGGATGGGAAGGTGGGGGCTTATGTCCTGAGAACACGTGTGCCCTAACAGGCAACTAGGGGCCACATATTCAGCAAAACATGACTGGGTAGGTACAGGGTGGGTGTGATAACCACATGCCCAGCATCGCTCCACCCATCCTCCGAAACAACCCACCACAAACACTGCGTATGTGATAGCTGTCCACACACACTGCACAGTGGCTACCAAGGCGGCAGTCCCCACACACGTCTGGCTGACCTGGACGAATACTGCAACACCTACCATCCATACCACTCAGGCCAATGCATACACATCGCTCACACACAATATGACAGGCCACAATCACACTCAGGGCTCCCACACGCAGCCTGGCCACATGTAGCGCTGAGCCCACATTCAAGGTCACACGCACAGTGCATACCTAATGCTGCATATAGTGTGCCCGGCAGTCGCCACCCCAGCCCCCCAAACATAACAGCAAATGTGACATAACTCCACCAGTGCGAGAGGCCGCCCCTCCCCCCCATCAGGTACAGCACACTGTGCGCGCATGTGCTGTCCCCACTGTAGGTGCAGTAACAGCAGGTACAGGCGGACACCACATTGCTGTTGGCGGGGATGTACTACACAGGTGTACAAATGTGACCTGCACAAACCCAACTTTGCTGTGTACCCTGTTCTACCCCCCAGGTGACATCCAGGCCATGGAGGCATATGTGGAGAAGGATGTGCCGGTGCCATAGGATGCTGAGGGGCCAGAGACTGGCGAATCCGGGGACGTGGCCAGCACTGGCGGGGAGACTCCAGGAAACAATGTGGTGGATGAGGCAGAGGACAGGGCAGCGGATGCCAACGCACAAGTGGGGGCCAGTAGCAGCAGCATATGAGCTGTGGAGGACACAGAGTCGGAGGGAGTCACCACACAATGCAGGCGCCGGGGACATCAGGCACCCCACACACCAGCATGGATGTCATCCTTGCAGAGCTGCAGGCGCATACTGCCTCATCAAGGCACAATGCAGAAGGTGGGTAACAGAATACACAACAAGTCCCCTGGGGGTTGATGTAACATCCACAATAATATTCCATGTTCCCCCTAATATTATGACACCATAGCATGTAGTTTTGTATGTTTTGTGGGTGTCTGTGCCATGTGCACTCCTCCCCTTGTAGCATGTGTCATCTGGTGTCATCATGTTAATGAGCTCATACATCCACCTACTATTCACCACCAAATACCCCAAGAAGACGTACAGTGGTACATACCTACCCAAGATCACCTATAAGGCTTACTCGGCGGACCCCTCTCCCTGGGTAATGGTACGTAGCATAGATAGTTGGGGTAATCAGTACTGTACATCAGGTTTAGGGCGAACAGCGTCCCCCAGATATCTATCTGTGTGCCATGAATCCCCATGATATCCGGCCTATCCCATACGACCAGTGCGCAGATCAAGCAGTGACACACTGAACTGCAACACAGTACCATGTGTCATATTTGTGATTTCCACGACCCCTCAGCAGGATCATTTCCTGACCTGAGGATGGATCATGGGACACACAGATGTAAACATGGTACTGCGTTGCTAGTCATCGGATACATGATTGCTCTGCGGACAGGTCTGTTGGGATACGCCAGACATGTGCATGAGTCACGGTGGGGGGTGCAAAACATATCTCACACATCACCTTGTGTCTCAGCCACAGCCACTCGTCAGGCTCTGATGGCCATTCAGGAGGAGGTGAGCCAGCTGCATACCACAGCTGAGGTGATGGCAGTGGCGCTACTGCGGATTGCGGATGCCCAGGAGGCCATGGATGGGTGTCCCCAGCAGCCAGCCCCAGCCCCAGAGGCAGCACCAGCGGAACCAGAACACCAGCGTGGCTTGAGCCGTGGTCACCGGGCTGTGGGTGGCCATGCAGGTCGTGATTGCGGGGAACAGGTCACAGTGTGCCAATAAAGACAACTAAACCTGATTATACCTATTTGCATGTCTCCGGTGTTTGCCACTGTACTCCCCTGAGTACCCTGTCCCCCATATTGTCACCCTGGTCACATGTGTCTCCCCATGTCCCTTAGGGGTGGGTTGTCTGCACCACCACCAATCAACGCACATATGTGTGTGTGCCATGCACCATGCCATGTGTGCACCCTTCTACCTATGCATGGGGATATACCCTACCTCTCCCATCAAGCAGGAATATGTTTATGGTGGTACATGTATGTTTTACGGATCTGTCACTCTCTCACACCCCTTATCCTCTCCATTGGTCCACCCACATGTGTGACCATTCCCTCTGACCCACACCAGGGCCTATGTGGCTGTTTAGCCGCAGATGCTTGAGGAAGACACAGGTAGAAAAAGGTAACTAGCTACAGTCAGTTGTTCATTCTCCCCCTGCACCTTTAGTGAGCCGCTGCTCCCCCTCCAGACCAACATCCACCTGTCTTGGCATCACCAGCTATGCCCCTGGGCAGCTCCTGGGTACAGCAGTCCGTCTTATCCTTCCTGCCACATACCTACTGCTAGCCTTTCCCTTCATCCTCCTACGAGTATGATGCATCAGATATGCAGCCTACACATCACTGGCAGCATACATGTGACCATTGCTGCTGGGACACACAGCACAGCGGTACATCACAGGGGCACCAGGGGACACAGACGCCTATGCACCTGGCCAGCCCCCACACCTGAGTGTGGAGACGGTCCATGTATGTTACCTATGTCTACCACACATACACTTAGGGATCTACACACATGTCCCATGCTCACTTCACCAGTCTGTCTGTAAGGGAGACACATGACCATTGGGATGTATTAACTAAACTGTATTTCTATCATAAATTAGATCAGGTACAGTCATCTGTAACCCACATGTTGGGTCCCGGGAGACAGGACAGCACAGGGCACATGTGTGGGCACCACAGGGACCCTCACATGCTCCTGGGATGCCCATCAGGGGATGGCTGTCGAGATGCACTGCCCATACTAGCCACATGCTGCATGTGCATCTCGGCAGCCATCCACTGAATGGCACCTGCCAGCCACCAGACGGTGCAGTCCTGGGCCCGCTGGCATTGCAGCACGCCATCCAATGCTACATACACATCTCAGATGCACCTGCCACCACATATACACAATGTGCCCGGTGTCTGTGTGGTGGCATGTGCGTGGGCCCTGTCTGTGGAAATGGGTGGCGTAGTTACACCCAGATGGGCACCATTGCCTCACACATGCTGGCAGGGACCCACAGTGCCCTTTGCTGTCCTGTGTTCCCGCCCACCCTCCCCCCTCCACACACCCCTCTTCCCCCCGGCACCTCCCACCCACCCACACCCCCTCCTCCTCCTCACTCCCAAAACATCACCATCACCATCACCCTCCCCTCCCTCCCACCCCACCCTCTACCCCCTCCATGTCCCCGTTGTCCTCTTCTGCCTCTGCCGCCTCTGCCACCTCCTCCTCCTCTGCATCCTCCTCCTCCTCTGCATCCTCCTCCTCCTCGATCAGCTGGACTGCAGCTGTGGGGCATGTTGTGGGGGGCCCTGAGGTTGATGTCCCCTCACCAGCAGCAGCATCCTCTGTTGGGGAAGACAGTCATTAGCACACCATCATGCAATTACAATGCCACATAAACATAGTGTGGCCTCCCACAGGCCGTTTGGCCACTGTGACATGCTGCAGCAACCTCCTTTGTAGCCGGTCGAGGACATCCGGGCAGTGCAACCACAACTCCCGTCCCTTTTTCCGTAGGTCCTCCACCTGGGGGGGAATGAAATGGTTGGGAACATTAAGGGCCAGATATCTCAGTGGCTGCCCAATGCATATCACACATCACTGCGAGCAGCAGGGTGCTGCTGCTTCTCATGCCAGTGGGTCCTCTACTACCTGTTGCCAGCGCCAACTGCATGTGTGGTTGTGGGTATGGGCATGTGTGGGGTGTCACCTACGTATCCTTTAGGCAACCCCCAGACCACCCTTACCCAGTTCCTATGCTCTCCTTGCATTACATGGCAGCACCATGCCATGTGTGGGGTAGGTATGCTGGTCTACAGGGGAGGTGTTTCTTGACCCCTGCGGGGTCTGGCACACACCTGTGTGTTTGCCTGACCTACACACATCTGCACACACACACACGCCATGCCACCATGATATCTGAATTGGAACATGTGTGATGTGTTATGGCGTCGCGCGGGGTTTGGGTGACCCTGGACACATCACCAGGAGCCACTACCATAACACCAGGATGTCTCCTCTACCTCTGTGGTCACAACTAGGGCCTCCTGTGAATAGGGTATTTGTGAACGAATGCAAGAGGAGCATGCACCAACACACCTAGCAGGACTATAGACCTCTGTCATCAGGTCCAGGGCCTCCTGAGGTTAGGGAAAAGCTGTGAAACCCCAACTGATGCACTTATCCTAACACCAGGATCTATAATAGACCTCTGTCATTAGGTCCAGGGCCTCCTGGGGTTAGGACAGAGCTGTGAAACCCCAACTGATATACTTAACCTAACACCAGGATCTATAATAGACCTCTGTCATCAGGTCCAGGGCCTCCTGGGGTTAGGGAAGAGCTGTGAAACCCCAACTGATATACTTAACCTAACACCAGGATCTATAATAGACATCTGTCATCAGGACCAAGGCCTCCTGAGGTTAGGGAAGAGCTGTGAAACCCCAACTGATGCAGTTAACCTAACACCGGGATCTATAATAAACCTCTGTAATCAGGTCCAGGCCCTCCTGGAGTAAGGGCAGAGCTGTGAGAATGAAACAGATGCAGGTACCCTGACACCAGGATCTCTAATGGACCTCTGTAATCAGGTCCAGGGCTTCCTGGAGTTAGGGCAGAGCTGTGAGAATGAAACAGATGCAGGTAGCCTGACACCAGGATCTCTAATGGGCCTCTGCAATCAGGTCCAGGTCTTCCTGGAGTTAGGGCAGGGCTGTGAGAATGAAACATATGCAGGTACCCTGACACCAGGATCTCTAATGGACCTCTGTAATCAGGTTCAGGCCCTCCTGGAGTTAGGGCAGAGCTGTGAGAATGAAACAGATGCACTTAACCTTACACCAGGATCTATAATAGACCTCTGTCATCAGGTCCAAGGCCTCCTGGAGTTAGGGCAGAGCTGTGAAACTCCAACTGATGCACTTAACCTGACACCAGGATCTATAATAGACCTCTGTCATCATGTCCAGGGCCTCCTGGGAATAGGGCAGAGATGTGAGACTGAAACAGATGCAGTTAACCTGACACCAGGATCTATGCTAGACCTCTGAGCAGACATTTGAGACCGCATCACACACAGGTAACATATCAGGATGTGTAATAGACCCGTGTGATCAGGTCTGGGGGCCTTCTGGGGATAGGGCAGGATTGCAATCCACACCATACGCATCTACAGTGGCAACAGCTTGGCCCACAGACTGGTAGTTCCACCATATTCTGCATGTATGTTATGTGATGCTGGCTGTATCTTGTGTTGCACAACCGCCATTGTGTGACCTGTCCCCATACACTTACTTCACGTGGGTAGTCGGCAGATCGGTTGTACCGCCTGGTGAGGCGCACCCATGCCCTCCTCGCCCGTGCAAGGTCCTGCCTTTTTGATGCGCCCAGGAACAGACGGCTCTGTCTGGTGCAGATTAGTTCGCACAGGATCCTGAGCTCCCTCTGGGTAAATGCGGGCTTCCTTGAACAGCTGTCCATTTTTTCACTGTAGAGATAGCGCGTGTATGTGTGCGACATGGCGCATGCACGTGGGGCGATGATGCACATGGCACATGCGCCGTGTTGCGCACGTACACGTGCTATCTCACACTACTACATGCTACCTGGCGCAACTACGGCGCACAGCACACGTGGGATTTTGACGCCCAGAACACGTCATAGTATTCTTATCAGAACAATGAAATGTGCCACTAACGGTATTGCCCGCTTCTCCAGTCCCCATACACCTGATCTCTCCGCCTCGCCACCATTTGTTAATTTAATTGGTGAATTGGTGCTTACGTTACGGCAGTGAAACTCCCCGGCGGGCGCATCATAGAGTGCCTTATCTTGTGGCGCCCTGTGACGCTCCTTCTAAGGCCCATGCTCAGTGCCACCGTAGTCTACAGGACTAGGGTGAGGGGTATGTTGGCGTTACCCGCACACTACAGAGATGTGTTTAACTGTTACAGCCATGGAAAAAGGTGGCACCTCAGACACTCTTCCTGATGTTGTTGCACTGGAGATTCGAACCCATGAGAGCTGGCTGTATAGTCATTGTACTAATCAGTGTGCTATGCCTCTACAGCCATTGTCATAGCTAGGGCTGGCTACACAGTAACCGCATGTCAACGCACATACATTCTGCCGTGCTTACTGGGATGGGGAGACCCACAGCTAAGACAGTTTCCAGGCCACGTTGCCATAGGCAAATGAGGTGAGGGTGTTGTTTTCATTTACATATTAAAAACAATATTCCCATTAAAACATGTTTAACGCCATATGTGTGTCTGTTACAGACCTACTGCTTGGGCTAGAAATTGGTTGGGTGGGAGGCGACAAAGAGTACAAGTAAATGGAGCTCACTCTGAGGAGAAGGATGTTACCAGTGGTGTGCCCCAGGGATCTGTCCTTGGTCCGATTCATTTTAACATCTTTGTTAGTGATATAGTGGAAGGGCTGTCGGTAAGGTTTGCCTCTTTGCAAAATCTTCAATAGAGTAGACACCCAGGAAGGTGTAGATAACATGAGGAGGGATCTAGCTAAGCTTGAAGAATGGTCTAGAATTTGGCAGCTGGGATTTAATGTTAAAAAATGTAAGGTCATGCATTTGGGCTGCAGCAATCCAAGGGAGCAATACAGTATAGGAGGTGAAGTACTTTTGTCCACTAAAGAAGAGCGGGACCTAGGCGTGGTTGTGTCTGATGATCTCAAAGTAGCTAAACAGGTAGAAAAGGCGACGGCAAAAGCTAGAAGGATGCTTGGGTGCATACGGAGAGGAATGGCTAGCAGAAAAAAGGAGGTGATAATGCCTCTGTATAAGTCTTTGGTGTGACCTCATTTGGAGTATGGTGTGCAATTCTGGAGACCGCACCTTCAAAAGGATGTGAGCAGGATGGAGTTGGTGCAGAGGGTTGCTACTAAAATGATTAATGGGCATCATTATAAAGCATATGAGGACAGACTTAAGGACCTTATTATGTACACCTTAGAGGAAAGGTGGGATAGAGGTGATATGATTGAGATGTTTAAATACCTCCGTGGCATAAATGTTCAGGGAGAGAGCCTCTTTCAATTGAAAGCAAGTTCTGCTACGAGGGGACATGGGATGAGGGTGAAGGGAGATATATTCAGGAGTGATATGCGGAAATATTTCTTTACGGAAAGAGTAGTGGATCCATGGAATAGTCTCCCAGTGGAGGTGGTAGAGATGAGGACAGTAACTGAATTCAAAAAAGCATGGGACCAACACAGAGGATCTCTAAAGGTAAAAAGTGGACTGTTGTAGTTGTTGTTATGGAAGGACAGATTAGATAGGCCATGTGGTCTTTTTCTGTCATCATGTTTCTATGTTTCTACAAGGGAGTTGCCTCTGACAATCTTACTAAGGGCAGACCACTGAGGGATTGGACCCATGACGTCTGACCCTGAATTCATCGATTTCACCATTATGCTACAACAACATGTGTTTATCCCATGAATGCCTGGCTGCAGAAGGAGTGCAGGTCATCCTACAAACCTTATGAGGTGCTGCATGGGGTAGGGGAGACCCAAACATACAGGGAGCCCACTGTGGGATTGCAACCATGACATATGCCACTGAGGATATTCTATTAAACATTGTAGTACATCACTATGAGGTTTTTCATACCAATGGCTGGCCACAGACAGGATGCAGGTCACCGGGCATACTGTCTGCTGTGATAACCAGGATAGGATAGAGACAACAGTTCCCATAATGCAATTCACATGCAGAACAGCGGTCTACATCTGCTCCCCTGATGGGGTATGCACCTTTACAGCATGTCAGCTTGGTAGGGCGGACTGACCGTGTGTGTTACTGCCAATGACTTCCTATAGTCCCTGCCATTGAGCGTCTACTGTGATCACCCTGAGGGTGAGGTGGGGTGGCCAGCACCAGGTCCGCAGTCCCCGAGTTGCTTGTGCTAGCTTTGCTGAAGGTCTGCATCAGTGCTAGTGTGTGAGAGGTATTTGCAGATATGCCTGTGAATGCCCTGTTTCTGTTTGTATTTGACAGTCATGTCTGCCCCTTGTAGACCGTAATGCAACCAAACTGGTGCATAGCCAGTGTGCTTGCCATGTCACTTGTTCTCAGAGCAGGAGTGTGTGTGGACTCACATGATGATGATGATGATGATGTATATTTTATTTATTTATTTATTTATACATCTCTTCTATACCGCCACTTCCAGCGATCAGTGGCGGTTTACAAGTAAACAAAGTTTAATAATAGCATGCTATTATTTTACATAGAACGGGTTTAGAAACTATTTTACATAAAACAGGTTTTGAACTATTTTACATAGAACGTGTTTTAGTACAAAGAACAGTAAATGGAGAACAAGAGTTTTTACATAGAACAAAATTATAAAAGTAAACATTTAACTATTAAATTGCAACTCAATAATACAGTGAAATAACTGGCTATCAATAGTAAATCATCGGCAATGGAATATATTACACTAGTTACACTTATTCACATTTTGCTTTCAAAGAGAAAATTTAATTAGGTGAACAATGTGAATGAGTGAGGGTTTTATGCCTGTCTAGGTAGGGTCAGTGAGTGACTGTTGATCAGAAGTTTTCTCTGAGTTAGGGTTATCTTCCTTGTGGAGGTTATTATAGTATAGGGTGAATAGGTGGGTTTTTAGATTTTTTCTAAATAATTGAAGATCCTTAATTTCTCTGATTTCAGCTGGTAAGTTGTTCCATAACATAGGAGCAAAGTATGAGAACGCTGTGTTGCTTGTTTTTTGACTTGTTTTTCGGATAGAATCAGGTACTTGTAGCATGTGAAGGTTAATTCTTCTTCTTGATCTGTTTTCAAGCGGGATGTTGATAAGAGTGGATAAGAAGGAAGGAGCTATATTGTTAAAAATCTTAAAAGTATTGATTAAGGATTTGTAGGTGATTCTGCATGATACTGGAAGCCAATGGAGAGAATAAAGAATCGGAGATATATGATCTGTTAATTTTGCTTTGGAAATAATCCTTGCGGTGACATTTTGGGCCAATTGAAGTGAGTGGATATTTTTCTTTGAGGTCCCTTGAAGAATACCATTACAGTAGTCTAAATGTGGTGTAATGAGTGTTTGTACTATGGTTCTGAAATCAGTGTTTTCTAGTAATGGTCTAAGTTGTTGGATTGTCCTTAGTTTGAAATAGATTGCTTTTACAGTTAGTTTTATATGTTTGGAGAGGTTGAGGGTCTTATCAAGAGTGACTCCCAAGTATTTGATCTCATCTTTAACAGGGAGAGAATTATTGCCAATGTTGATTTCCATTGGAGGGGTGAAGCTTGTGTTTCTTGTTATAAATAAAGCTTCGGTTTTTTTAAAATTAATAGACATGTTAATAGATTTCAGCCACAGCTCAGCTTCAACGAGGCAATGACAAATGTTGGAGTAATCTGGGTTAGACACATCAAATGGTGAGTACAACATAATGTCATCTGCGTAGATGTGATAATTGATTTTGAAACGTTTAAATATGGAACAGATAGGTTGAAGATAGAGATTGAACAATAGGGCTGATAGGGCAGAACCTTGAGGGATGCCCTGCTCTTGCGGAAAAGGGGATGATGCATTTTGGTCAATTTGAACATATTGTGTCCGGTTAGTAAAATAAGATATGAACCATTCAAGAGTTTTATCTTTGATGCCTAGTTGAGAAAGTCTTGAAATGAGCGTGGTATGGTTTACAGTATCAAATGCCGAGGAGATATCAATGAATATGAGAATGAAGGCTTGCTTGGTGTTATCAATACCTCTTATGATTGTGTCAAATAGTGCCGTCAGGAGCGTTTCTACACCATGGTGTGGTCGAAATCCATATTGATGATCATCTAATGGGACCGTGGAGTCTATATAATCTTGTAGTTGTGTTTGGACAATCTTTTCAATAATTTTGGCGAGGAATGGAATACTTGCAATGGGACGATAAGATGTAGGGTCATTGCTGTCTAGAGTTTTGTTTTTTAACAACGGACGGATAGCTGACTTCTTGAGGGCATCTGGTATACGTCCTTGTTGAAGAGATTGATTTACTATGTTCAGTAGGTCTGTGGCAAGTTCTGATTTTGTTGATTTTATCCATGCCACTGGGCAAGGATCAAGAAGAGAAGTAGTGGTATTTAGGTTGGAGATTGTTTGAAGGAGCATCTTGTTGCTAATAGGATAAAAGGCTTTCCATTCCTGTAAGTTATTATCTGAGATAGGTAGATTAGGTGGGGTGAAATGGCTGTTAAGTTTAAGTTTATTTGCAAAGTGGTCAGCAATTATTTGTGGGTTAATACAAATTTTGTGAGAATTGTTTGATGGGGATTTGGTTAAAGATTTGACAATCTCAAATAGTTCTCTAGGACGGTTGATAGATTTAGATAACGTTTTAGAGTGATATTGTCTTTTAGCGTTATTAATTGCATCCTTGTAATTCTTGAGTAGTGAGAAGTATTTTATTCTGAGTTCGTGAGTTTGTTTCCTTCTCCATGTAGATTCTGCTTTTCTAAGGCTTTTCTTAAGGGTTGCAAGTTCACCGGCCTCTCTGGGTGCAGGTAGGGGACATGATCTGGCCCCAACATACCCACCTTCTGAACATTCCCAGAAGGGGCAGTACTGCAACATGATGACATGCTGTGGGACCAGCAAACACCTTCCTTTGGGGAAAGTGACAGTTGATGCAAGTTGGTACCTGTACCAGGGCCGCACCCAAACCAGTGATAGGCATGATCAGCTCAGCTGCCCCCCACCATAATCTACCATTCACCAGCAGAGGCCACAGTCAGCATGCACCTGCTGCACACTACAAGGCGTTGCAGCCAGACACATGCTGACTGCACACAGTGTGCTCACCCATACTTAGTGCATGTTCCCAGAGGAACAATGTGTACCCAGATGTGGGATATTCACATCAACACCAAGCAGGTATGTCAGTGAATGGGCCCCAGGAATGGGATCTCACATATATTACTGTTGAACACACTCTATGGCACTATGTGGGATGGTTGAGATGCCATGGTCACTGAAGAATCAGAGTGAGAGTGCCCTCCCACCATGACCTGCTGTGGCCACCCTGTCCATGCAGATGGTGTTTGCACACTACAGTATCCCAGTCACTGCCCTATGCTCTATGCAGATGCATCCTTTGACCCGGTGAAAAGCGGGATATAAATACAGTTAAATAAATAAATAAATAAATATAAATCCTGGATAAATGGCCCTGTAGGGGGCCATACCCACAATACCTTGCTCATCATTATGCACATTGGAGGTGGAACAGTGGAAACAATGCAAACATTGGGGACTCAGTGGGGTGTGAGCAGCCACAAAACAATGGACCCACATACACAGATTGCCACACCTATTTTAGCATTATGCAAAGACAGCAGTGGTTGGCAGCCCTGTGCGCAACACTAGTCATGGGCTTCAATCAATACTGTTAGGGACACTCTCCAGGGTGGTAAACACTGTCAGATATGGATGAGGGGACACACACCACATAAATCAGTGAGGTTACTATGATGGATCTCTGTTAGAGAGTTGTGTTTAAGTTACGATTTGTTATCTGACATTGTTCATGGCTACCTTTTGATGTATATGGGACATGTTTCCATGTTCATGATGGCATTGCTAAGGTATGCAGTGCTAGTAGTGGGGGCTGGCGCTATGCGCAGGACACAACAGGCTGCCATTTCATTATACTTTCGATGGTGGAGCTTGTGGGTGTGGGTGTTTGTGCCTCTGTTGGGGGATGCTCTGGGGCAGAGGTCCACAAATCCAGCCCTGGTGGTTCAGACAGGATTCAGGTTGTCAGTCTGTCCCTACTGAATATGCATGAGGTGCATTTGCATACAATGGGGGCAGGTCCTTCAAATGCATCTCATGCATATTTTTAGTTTGGACAGCCTGACAACCTGAATGGTGTTTGCCTTCCGGAACTGGGGTTGCCACCATCTGCTCTGGGGAGTGCACATTATTATTGTGTATATTCTCTATAGAGTAAAATATTGGGACATGGTCTGCAGGAGCAACAGCTGGGGCTTGAACCTGTGACCTTCTGCCCCTGTACATACTGACTGTGTATACACACTGACTGTGTGTACTGCACCAAACTGTTGTCACAGAGGTAGTTCCTTCCCAGGGGTACCATTACTGTTCGTCTGACAGACCTTGTCTGTTGGACTGCACGCCACCCACCTGGACAGGGCTTAGCCTTGTTCTACTGTGGACAGATAACACTGCCCCCTCCACCGCCAGCACCCCTATGCCACCATGGTGACATGCTGTTCTGCCGGTTGTGCTGGTGGTGCGCAGTCACAGCTCATCTAGTGTACCATTAGGCAACTGCCTATGGTGTGGTTTCTTGGGTGGGGGTGCCTGCATGGACGTGCATGCTTCCCCACCGCACTGCCTGCCAATGTTCTGTGGCCTTTGGGGTACCTGCTGGTTGATGTCCATTGGGGCAATGTATGACATACCCTCGTGGGCATGTTTGCCCTTGGTCAGTTGATGTATTGCTGTTTTTCTGTTTCTGTGTTCCTATGTGCCACCTAGGCATCTGCCTGGTCCACCCTGTGCCCCAGCTGCCCCACTGCATGTCCCACCTTCAGCCCCCTGTGCCCCATTTGCAGCTTCACCGTCGTGCCCTCTCGTACTTGGTCACTATGCTGCTGCTGCTGCACATGTATCACTACTATCACTTTTCTTGGTCTCCCTGCCTTTGCTGTGCATTGCTGACTGAACTGGTTTCTCTCTCCTGAAAATGTGCCTCTAGCGCGAGGTTTTCACTGGTGCTAATTTGCACACCTTCATTTCACAGCATTAGTGTGCATGGAGCCTCTCCCTGCCCACTCCCCGCCCATTAACCCCCTTCTCTCCATCCCTGGGGAGCCTTACTCCACCCTCTGGGGAGCCTTACTCCACCCTCTGTGCATCTTAATGCTGCCTGAGACATTATTGCGTGATATGTGACGTTCTCACACGGTAATGCGCCATTATCACACGATAACGTCACGTATCGCGCGATAACGTTGCAGCTGCAACGTTAGCGCCATTTAGTAAACATACCCCAAAATGTATTATTTTGTTTAAGAGTATTATGGGATCAAGGTTATGGTTTTGTTTTGATACATCAAGATTCTTTTTTCTTTGCATGTTTTCATTTTCAGATCGAGCAACTACAAAAGACAGTAGTGGCTTTCCTGAAATCTTACCAGTTTTCATACTTGCCTTTTAGTCATTAGGCAGCTATTAATGCTTTCACAGGCTTTTCAAATTAAGGATGTCTAGAGTGTCATGCTCACATTAATTCAAATCTCTAGTGAATATCTCTACTAGCAAGTCAGTATGATAAGCTAATGAATACTCTTAGCAGTTCTCTCATCCCATTCTAACAGTAAAATACTAAAATTATTATAAAATCTGAAATACTTATTCACAAGGAAGAATGTAGAAGAAAAGTGACAGCATTTTTTACATTTTGGCTGAATTTTTAATATAGCTGTAAGATATTTTACAAAATCTTCACTGTTCTTAAATGAAATGAAAATAAATGCATAGCTATTGTAGCCTCACTTCGATATGTAATAACATTTATATTTTGAACTTATTCAGTTTCTATGTAATCTAGAGTCTACTACAGTATATAGTCTATCCTGCTCAGAAATAGTTGATTTTCAGGTTCCAAGCATATTGCCAGTGTCCAAAACAGAATGAGTAGGTTGTAGATCAGGAAACCACATAGGGGCCGATATTCAGTGGCAGCAGCTAGATTCTTTTAAAGCACCTAGTCACCAACATGTTAGTTAAACTGGATATTCAGAGCCTAGAACTTATCTAGCATCTGATGCTGAATATCTGGTTTTGCTGGACAGCTGCATTGCTATCTGGTCAGCAGCTATATTCAGCTGCTAAGAGGTCAGCAAGAACGGGTTTATCAGGACTGCCCACTGACCACTCCAGTTTTTGTGTGGACTGTGGCGACGTTGACCTGCACTATACAGACAATACTGCTGAATATCGGAATCACCACTTTTTAGCCAGTTAACAGGCCTACTAACTGTCTAAAACACTTTAATATGCCCCCATAATCTCACTTTCCCATTGAATACTAAGGCCCTCATTCTCAAAAGCGGGTTGTGGGGCTGCACATCTCGCTAGGACATGCAGCACCGCAAGCCACCTAGATCCTATTCCCCCACCAGCTCTCCCGATACATCCTGTGCTTCTGGATGGGAGGAGCTGTTGGGGGGTGGAGGGGGTGGAGTCAGGACTGGCCAGAGAGGCAGGATGTACAGGGCCGATTCAGGTCGCGACCCTGTATGTCCTGCGAGGCCTGCTGAGGCGTGCTGCTTATACCACCTCAGAGGTGATATAAGCAGCATTTTGTAGCCGATCGAGGCAGGAGAGTCACCCCTGAGACCGAGGTCAGGGGCGGGGAGGTCCCTGACGCCCGATCTAGGCTACGAGAAGCCAGCCTTGGGTTGGGTGGCAGGGAAGAGAGTAGAGGAATACGGATGTCTGGGATGCCTGCGTGGAAGACATCCCCAAAGGTGGAGGAGGCACGCCGGGCCATCTTTGGGTCCAATTCTGTCTCCCATAGGAATGTTTTGTTCCCGTGAACCGGAATCGGGTCTTAATTGCCCCATCTTTCTGGGCGTCCCCGTCCCGGAATGGGGCTCAAAAGCAAAACTATTGTATCATGACACTAAAGAATTTGCAGAAAAGATTGTAACAAATGCTAATTTCAGCTGAGTTATTGTTTTAGTTACCATTGTTTAGCTATCATTTGTAGAACATTTTTAAAAGCCATTTTCCTGGCTAAATTACTATTTGTACAGGTAAACTGACTTGTCTGAAAGCCATCCTCCTCAACTTGGCTAGAAGTAAATGCAAGCTTCATTAGCTGGTATCCTTTCAGCAGGATTAATGTAAGTGTTCCCAAAGGTGTCTTTAAGTTGTGGGCAAAACAATTGAAGTAGATTTGATTTTCAAAGATGCATTATTTTGACCAGTCTTACAGAAAGAAAACCCAAAACAAAACACATTCAAATGCATACAGATATTTTCTATGCAATTTTCAAAGTTAAACTGCACATGGTTTCCTATGAAAAGGTGCATGTGAGCACGTGAGGTCAACATATCCACAGGCTTGCAAGAAGCATGGGCTATTTGTAAAAGTCCCAGTGGTGAGGTATTTTGGATAGACCAATCTCTGAAATGCAAAACACATTATCTACTTTATTAAAATATGTGTGAGTTTCATTCATTTTTAGTCATGGGTACATCACATAGGTGGAGGGGTGGCGCTATATGTTAAAGAGTGCATTGACAAAAAAGATAAAGGTTTTGCAGGCAATAAAATATACTGTAGAACCTTTATGGATAGAAATTGCATTTAAAAGGGGGAAGGGAATGGCAGTGGGGGTTACTACTGCCCTCCTGGACAGAATGATCAGACAGATGATGACATGCTAAAGGAAATTAGGGAAGCTTGCAAAGTTGACATCACAATAATAATGGGAAATTTCAATTAACCCAGTATTGACTGGGTCAATGTTATATCAGGCCATACTAGGGAGGTAAGGTTTCTAGATTAAATAAATGACTGCTTCATGGAGCAGCTAGATCAGGAACTGACTCGATAGGAAGCTATTTTAGATCTAGTTCTTAGTAGAACACAAGATCTAGTGTGAAAGGTAACAATATTGGGGCTGCTTGCCAATAGCAATCATGACATGATCACATTAGATTTAATAAGTTGAGGGAGAATAAGGAAATCCACTGTGCTAGCATTTAACTTTCAAAAAGGAGAATGTAAGAAAATGAGGAAAATGGTTAAGAAAAAACTAAAAGGAGCAATTGCAAAGGTTAAGAGTTTATATTAGGCCTGGGTATTATTTAAATATACTATCTTGGAAGCCCAAAGCAGAGGTATTCCAAGAGTAGTATACTTCCATGCTTTAAGAAAAGTGGAAGGAAGGCTAAATTACAGCCAGCATGGCTTAAAGGTGAAGTCAAAGAGGCTGTTATAGCTAAGAGAAAATCCTTCAGAAAATGAAAAAAAAGAGCCAAATGATGAAAACAGGAAACAACATAAGTACTGGCAAGCTAAATGCAAGGCACTTACAGGGCAGGCAAAGAAAGAATTTGAAAAGAAGCTTGCAGTGTAAACTGCCTATACTCTTAGATGGACGGTATATAAGACTAGCTAAATAGATAAATAAATAAATAAAATCATATAATAAAAACTTTTTCAAGTACAATCATAGCAAAACACCTGCAAGAGAGTCAGTTAAGCCATTAGATGATAAGGGGTAAAGGGGGCACCAAGAGAGGATAAGGCTATAGTGGAGAGACTGAATTAATTCTGTGCTTTAGGGGTATGTTTACTAAACCGCGCAATTGTGCGGGGCGCACGCTAATAGTGCGTTTTTAGGTGCCCCGCACAAGTGCGCGCCGCACACTCAAGTGCACGGCGCGCTGATGTGCGATAGAGGCGTGGAAAGGCATTTTGAGGGCGGAGGAAGGCTCCCGAGGGGCGGGGGGACGGGGTCAATGGGTGGAGAGTGGGAGGGGAGAGGCTCACCGCACAGGAGTGAGGCTGAATTTCGGTCAAAAAAATACCGCGAGTGAAAACCTTGCGTTAGAGCCGATTTAAAGGGAAGAGAAACCATTTCCGTCAGCAATGAACAGCCAAACCGGGGAAACCTGCCAAACGTGAGCAGTGTGATACATGTGCACAGAACAAAATAGCAAATAAAAAGTGAAAATGACCACAACAAAATTCAAAAAAATTATAATCCAGCTGGGCAACAGTGATATCAATGGGCAACATTAAAAAACACTCCCAGGAAAGCTCCAAAAAAAATGATTTTTGGAAGGCTCTACGCTCCGTAGACCCTTTCAAAAATCATTTCATATTATTGGAGCTTTCCTGGGAGTGTTTCTTAATGCTGCCCAGTGATATCAATGTTGCCCAGCTTGGTTATGGGTGTTTGCCCATTTTTCTGAGGTCTTTTTTGAGGTTTATTTGCACTTTTGTCTCCATACAAGGTAAATGAGTCCACAGTAAAAGTGTGCAGAGCAGGGTTTCTGACTCGTCAGGCCAGGTTTCCTTTCTCCAGGGACCACACTGTCTCTGTGGCCACAGTGTGGTGCAACAGACACAGCCAGTGCCTGTAAAACCAGAGGATCACAGGTTCAAATCCCAGCTGGGGCTCCTGCCAACCCAGTCCCCATAGTTTTAGCCACCACTAAACAGTGATAGTAAAGACACTCCTTTATTGCAGAGAACATAAGCATGGTTCAAACACCCATATTTTACCCTACACCACACACAAACCAAAACAATGGGCATTACCTACAGCTGAGTCCCCCAAATTCAGTCCTGGAGTGCCACAACTCAGTCAGGTCATATGCTTTTTCCCAGATAAGGACATGTCTGCATGTTGGCGGAAGGGTACAGGTGGTGGAGGGGGCAGTAGCTGCAAGCCACAGCAGAGAGTGGCCTAGGCCTGTGCAGGCTGGCACGGTTCACCGCAACAGACAGGCTCTGTCGGATGTACAGTCATGGACTCCCCAGGGAATGAAGCATATCTGTGGCAACACAGTGGTGCAGTGCACACAGACAGTATATGCAAGAATAGAAGGTCACAGGTTCAAAGGCCACCTGGGGCTATTGCCAATCCTGTCCTCAGATTTTTCCCACAACTAAACCGTGATAGTAAGGACAAACCTTTATTGCTGAGAACATACGCATGGTTAATACGCCTATATTTTACCACACCAAACACAGACACCATAAACAGGTGCATTACCTAGAGCAGAGTCTCCCAAATGCAGTCCTGGAGGGCCCCACACCATTCAGGTTCCATGCTGCCTCTAATAAAGATGCCTGTGCTGCATATCTATGCACCACCTCCATGGTATGCAGATGTAGCTCATGCATATTTATGAGGGACAGCATGAAAACCCGAACAGTGTTTGGAACACCAGGACTAGAGTTGGGAAACTCTGCGGTAAAGCAGCAGCCAACAGGGCCAGACACACCCACAGGCCCCATTGGCCAATGCCTCCTGGAGAGGCAGGACATTGGGCCCTGCCTGTATCTCCCAATACTAGCAGTTGCATACCTTAGCAATGCCACCCTACACCTGGGTATATGGTACACAGCTATCAAATAATTCCTATGATAACTGGCAGATATCAATTCCTACGTTAAGCACATTTTGCTCATTGAGCTCCACCATAACAATCATTCTGATGTCTGCGGTGTGTGCTGCAGGTCTGGTCTCTGACAATGTGTACCACCCTGGGGAGTGACCCCCAACAGTATTGCATACCATATCCATGCCTGTACTGTGCCCAGGACTGGTTTGGTGGGTATGGCTGCTGAACTCCTCTATAGTAGCACAATGCTGGCATAGGTGTGGGGGTGGCTGTCTGTCTATCCAGTGTGTGGTGGCTGCAAACACCTTCCACAGCCCACACTGCCAGCAATGTTGCCAGTATTGGGCTGCCAATGTGCATAATGAGGAGCAAGGTACCATGGGTATAGGCCAGACAGGGTGGCCTGGCCAGGGTGCATCTGCACAGGGCATAGGGCACTGACTGGGACATTTTAGTGCCCGGCCACCACCTACACAGACAGGGTGACCTCAGTATGTCCTGCTGAGAGATCACTCTCACCCTGACTGTGCAGTGACCACAGCATGGCTAGGCACCCCCATAGTGCTATATAGTATGTCTCTTATGTGATAGATATGGGTTTCCTTTTGGGGCCCAGTCACTGATTTATCTGCTTGCTGTGTATGCTGACATCCCAGTTCTGGGTGCAGGCATCTCCACTGGAAACATGCACTATAGACTAACTAGCAGACTGTTTGCAGCTGGTATGTGCCTTGATGGAGCAGCTTGCAGGGTGCAGTGGCTGACGGCTTGGTGTGGGAGAATATCAGATAGTGGTGGGGTGCAGCTTAGCATATCCAGGCCTAATGTCTGTCTGCGATTGTGTTATGGATATGTATAGAGCTGCATTGACTGCCCTGTGGGGTGTCTGTTCCTCAGCAGGACTCCGGTTGATGGTTCCCCTCTACTGCCACCTGTGCAGGGAGGTAGAATGTGGATCTATTGATGGGAGACCCTGTTTGCCACCCTCAGCCCTGGAGGAGGAGGAGGAGGAGGAGGAGGAGGAGGAGGAGGAGGAGGAGGGGTGGTGGTGGTACATGGGCCACCTGGGGGCTACACCTGACTGAAAAAGACAGAGATATCCAAGGTGTTTGTACAGAAACTACCTATCTCACACATTAACACTGCTTTAAACCTCCGGCATGGCCTCTTTCAGCTATGGAAGGTGTTGTGGACCTGGTCCTGGGTGCCTCACTGCACCCTCAGGGTGAGCACAGTACCCGCACAATGTGACGGTGTGTAGCTACTCTGTGCCAGTAAAACACACGTTCAGTACCACCTACCAGGCCGAGGTGCTGTGTGGGTGCACATGGTCACTTCCCCCTACTAGGCCGAGGTGCTGTGGGGGTGCATACCCCATCTTTTGTTCATCTGTGGACAGCTGATTTGCATGTGCATTGCATCATGGGTATGGGTGGGCTAACCCTATCCTGGTGACCACAGCAGACTGTCTGTGTGGTGACGTGCAGGCTCTCTGCAGCCAGCCAGGGGTTTGCTAGCAGCTATAGAGCTGTAGCCCAATGGTTACTTCACTGCCTTTGAAGCCAGCGGTCATGGATTCAAACCTGCAGTGGGTTTGTTTGGTAGGGTTGTCCAATGCATTATGTTTTTTTAATGTACATATTTTGATGCCAGCAAAAACACCCTCAGGGTACTGTACCCATAAGGTGCCTCTGAGGGTGCTTTATAGGGCGCCCTATAGGGCACCCTATGGTTCCCGTCCATATAAGGTGCACTATACATTATCCTATGACGCAACTTATAGGGTGCCCTATTGGGGACATTTTAGGGTGCTGTGGCAGACAGTGCAATTTATAGCGTGCCCTATGGAGTGCCTTATAGGGTGCCTTATACGGCACCTTCAATTACGGCACGTGAGGGCGTGTTTGCTGGCAGCAATTAATAAAATAAAAATAAAGTGCTGCAGGAAAAAATATGTACAATGCAAAGCTGATGCCACAGCCAGCCTTACATATTAGGCACCCTGAGGAGCAAACTCATGACCCCTGTATCAGCAGTCAGTGCCTTAACCATTGTGCTCCACTGCTGCTCCTCTTTGCCTGTCAGCGCACCTACTTATGCTATTCATTCCTTAAACTGCACAGTGCTGCCATAAAAAATAGTACTCTGACCTTGCGGTACCTCATACGGCACCCTCTAAAGCACCCTATAAGCAACATTCTAGGGTGCCTTGGCTGACAGTGCACTTTAAAATGTGCCTTATAGGGCGCCTTATGTTAACACGCTTTGAGAGTGCGTTTGCTAGTAGTGATAATTAAAATAAACATAAAATGACTCCAAAAGCAATCTTCCCGATAATATGCAATGCCTCAGCCAGCCTTGTTCATTGGGCACTGTGGGGGATTGAACCCTTGATCCCTGCATCATTGGTTAGTGTCTTACCCATTGTGCTATGGTTCTGTTCTTCTATTTGCACATTAGCGCGCCGCCTTATACCGCCCAATATTAAAAAGCCTCCTAAATCAATAGTGTGCTGCCTAATGCCCTTCAGCATGCCACCTTATGCTGCACAATATTGGACTAGCTCCTAATGTAATGCCTCAACCAGCTGCCTTCATTAAGCACTATGGGGGATTGAACCCCCTGCTCCCAGCACCATTGGTCAGTGTTTTACCCTTTGTGCTGTGGCTCTGTTCTTCTGCTTGCCCATCAGCGTGCCACTTATGCCTCCCAGTATTAAAATGCCTCCGAAAACATTAGTAAGCCACCTTATGCCCATCAGCCTGCTGCCTTATGCGGCCCATTATTTAAATGCCTCAGCCAGCTGTCTTCATTGGGCACTGTGGGGGATTGAACCCCTGATCCCTGCACCATTGGTAAGTGCCTTGACCATTGTGCTGTGGCTCTGCTTTTCTGTGTGTACATCAGCGCGCCACTTATGCCTCCCGCGCAGCTTCCTCATGCGCTAATGTGCGGGGCGCACATGGGCGCCGTGCACCTTAGCGCATATGTCAATCACGGCTTTTCTTTTTCAGGACGGAACGCCCACTCCTTATATGGCATCCGCACACTACCGCGGCCCGCACATTAGCGGGGTTTTAGTAAACATACCCCTTAGTCTTTATTGAAGAAAATGTAGTAAACTTAACCATGCCAGAAAGGATATTCAAAGGTGATGTATAAGGTGCGATCAAGAATTGTACAATGATAAAAGAAATATAACACTGACAATTATTGCACTCAATCTCCTTCAAACTAGTCCCCTTCTGATAAAACACACTGGGGGTTATTCGTGCTTTCACCCGGCTGCGACTAACTTCCCCACCAGTTGTTTTGGGAAGGTAGATGGCAGCAGCTTGGGGGGGGGGGGGGCTCGGGGGCAGGTCTAGGAGGTCACTGGCCCTGGACATACAGGGCCAATTCTAATGTCGGCCCTGTACGTCCGGGGGCTGGCAATATGTGCGGGGAAGTTATTCCACTTCCAAGGTGGAATAACTTCCCTTGACATATTTAAATTGTATGCCTGGGGTGTGGATGGAGTGGGGGGGGGAGGGGACATTCCCTGCAGCCTGACCCTGGTCTTAGGAGGCCAGATCTGTGGTTGGGCTGTGAGGAATAGGCAGCTTTTGCTGGTGGCCGGCATTGCGTTTTTTAAATGGAGCTGTGGTGCCATGGCAAACGGATGCCATGGCACTGCAGCTCTATTTAAAGGCCCTGACTGAGTTAGCTGGGCTTTTCATGTATGTGCAGGCTGGACTGAATCACAGTCCTGGCTTATGCATACATGACTGTTCATGATTCTGATCCCGTGGGACTTGATGTGCCCCGTGGGATCAGAATTGTGATCCCCTCTGTGCATCCGGTTCAGACCAGACACACAGAGGGGATCTACATGTAGGACGGAATCTGGCCCACTTTTTCCAGCATTCCTGCCACTGCTAGAAACAATTTTGAAATGCCTCTTTCATTATGCTGTGAAGCTGCTGTGTCAAATGGTCTCCAAGTCATTGAATCTCCTTTCTTTCAGTGGTAATTTCAGTTTTGGAAACAAGAAAAAAATCACAGGATGAAAGGTCAGGTGAGTACGGAGGCTGATGGACTTGCTCGATTTGTTGCTTGGCCAAGAACTGCTGGACAAGATGTGATGCGTGCAGGACTGGCCCAGCCACTAAGCAAACTAAGTAGTCACCTAGTCACTTTCTCTTCATTCCTGCTCTTGAATAGCCTTCCAGAATGTTCGCCACTGTCAACACTTTGGTAGTCCTCTTGGAAACGTTTGTACCAGTCATAAACTCAAACACAACTCATGCATTCATCACCATACACTTGCTGTAAGTTGTCATAAGTCTCTTTGCATGAATCTCCAAGTTTCTGGCAGAATTTAATGCAAATATTTCAATTCAATTTTTTCAATCATCATAAATCTGATGAACTGCTTTTACACAGTACCAAACATCATATGATTTAAAAAAGTACAGGTGTGCTGCAGCCACACTACATTCTGCACATGCAGAGCACATGACTAGGTCACTACATGCTTGATAGTATCGTGGTGCGACATATTGTTACATGACTACACAAGTCTCAATACTTTATGATCACACCTTGTATCAGAGGAATTGAAACAAATCTTGATAAATTGGTTAGATGTAATACAGCTCTTTGGTAAACTAAAGATTACAAATAACCTAGACTAGATGGCATACATCCCAGGGTTTAGAAAGAACTGAAATACGAGATTTCAGACCTACTTTTAGCAATCTGTGAACTATCCTTAAAATCATCTATAGTAACTGAAGATTGGAGAGTGGCCAATTTAACACCAGTTTTTAAAAAGGGTTCAAGGGGTGACCTGGGAAACAACAGACTGGTGAGCTTGACATATGTATCTGCAAAATGGTAGAAAACATTATAAAGAACAAAATTACTGAACAGGTGGATAGCTATGTTTTAATGGCAGGAAGTCAACATGGATTTAGCCAAGGAAAGTTTTGCCTCACTGTTGTTGTTAAGTGCCGTCGAGTCGGAGCCGACTCATGGCGACCCTCTGGATAGCTATCCTAAATTGTGTTCGGTCTTGAGTCAGGCAGCTCATTGTTGACAGACTGGTACCTGTAGCTGCTGTTATTGTCTTGATCCATCTCATTGCTGGCCTTCCTCTTTTGCGTTGACCTTCTATCTTGCCAAGCATGATATCTTTCTCTAATGATCTCTCTCTTCGCATGATGTGCCCAAAGTATGAAAGTCGAAGTCTTGTCATCTGAGCTTCTAAAGAAAGCTTAGGTTTGATCTCCTCTAGTACCGACTGATTGTTCTTCAGGCAGTCCATGGTATACACAGTATTCGCCACCAGCACCATAATTCAAAGGCATACATTTTCTTCCTGTCTGTCTTTTTCACTGTCCAGCTTTCACATCCATATGATGTTATTGAAAATACCATGGCTTGAACAAGTCGTCTCTTTGTATGGAGAGAGACATCTCTGCTCTTGAGAATCTTATCTAGGTCTTTCATAGCCATTCTGTCAAGAACAATGCGTCGTTTGATTTCTTGACTGCTTGTTGCTTCTTTATTGATAGTTGATCCAAGTAGGTTAAAGTTGTTCACAATTTCAATTTCTTCTCCTTCAACAATAAACCTGTTGATTATGCCAGTTGTCATGATCTTTGTCTTCTTTACATTAAGGTGCAGGCCCATTTTGAGACTATGTTCTTTGATTGTGAGAAACAAATGTTTCAGATCATCTTCACTTTCACCCAGTAATGTAGTATCATCAGCATAGCGAAGGTTGTTGATGAGTCTTCCACCAATCTTCAAACCTCTGTTGTCTTCATACAATCCTGCTTCTCTGATTATTTGTTCTGCATATAAATTAAACAAGTAGGGGGAAAGTATGCAGCCTTGTCTTACACCTTTGCTTATTTTAAACCATTCTGTTTCTCCTTGTTCCGTTCGAACTGTTGCTTCTTGATTAATGTACAGATTGTGCAAGAGTATGATCAGGTGTTCTGGTATACCCAAGCTTCTTAATGTGGCCCAGAGTTTCTCATGGTTTACACAGTCAAAAGCCTTCCTATAGTCGATAAAGCACAAATAGATATCCTTTTGGTATTCTTTAGTCTTTTCAAGGATACATCTCACATCCACAATAATGTCTCTCGTTCCTCGCCCTTTCTTGAACCCTGCTTGCACTTCAGGTAGTTCTTGTTCCAGGTATGGTTGTAGTCTCTTTTGAATAATCTTCAGTAAAATCTTGCTGGCATGTGGGATCAGAGCGATTGTTCGATAATTTCCACAGTCAGTTGGATCACCTTTCTTTAGTATTGGTATAAACACAGATCTTTTCCAGTCAGTTGGCCATGATGTTGTCTTCCATATTTCTTGGCAGAGTCTTGTAAGTATGGTAACAGCTGTATCAGATTGCTGCAAAACTTCTATAGGAATGCTATCAATGCCTGGTGCTTTGTTCTTTGATAAGGCTTTCAATGCTGCTTCAACTTCTTCTTTCATCACCAATGGTTCCCGATCATAAGGTACAGGTTGAAACGGCTGTTGGTCCACTTGATCTTTATCATATAAAAACTCTGTATATTCCTTCCACCTTTTCTTGATCTTCTCAGCATCATTCAACATAGAATCTTGAGCATCTTGTAACATTCCAATTCGAGGCTGGAACTTTTTCTTTAACTCTCGTAGCTTTAGGAAAGCTGATCTTGTTCTTCCTCTAATAGCTTCTGCTTCTATTTCCTTGCATGAGTCGTGGTAATACTTTTCCTTGTCCTGTCTTGCTGCATGTTGGAAATCTCTGTTGAGTTCTGTTATTGTTTTTCTTTCTCCTCTGGCTTTAGCTTCTCTGCGCTTCTGGGCAATTTTCAGAGTTTCTTCCGTCATCCATTTTGGCCGTTTTTGCTTTTTCAGCTTTTGTAGAGACTTCTCGCTTTCTTCCAACACAACCTTCCTGATGTCATTCCATAACTCTTCTGGAGCTCTGTCATTTGTATCTAAAGCAGCAAATTCTATCAGACTTTCTCCAGCTTCATTTCTGTTGCCAAGTCCATATTTTCCAACTACTTTGCCTTCTTTTTTGTTGCCAACTTTTGCGTTCCAGTCACCCATGACTATCAGGATATCCTGTTTGCATGTTCTGTCAATTTCAGCTTGTACTTGTTCATAGAACTCTTCAATTTCATTCTCTTCTGCAGCTGTTGTTGAGACATATACTTGAATTATAGTTGTGTTGATAGGCATTCCTCGTAGACGAATAGAGATTAAGAGTTCGCTGACTGCATTGTATTTCATTACAGTTCTTGCAAGTTTCTTCTTTATTATAAATGCAACACCATTTCTTCTTTGTCTTTCATTTCCAGCATAGTAGACCATGTGATCATCTGATGCAAAGTGCCGATGCCAGTCCATTTCAGTTCGCTGACACCCAACAGATGAAGTTGTACACGTTCCATTTCATTCTTGACCAACTCCAACTTCCCTTGGTTCATGCTTTGTACGTTCCATTTTCCAATGTGTAAGACATCTTTACTGCTTCTGACTCTCATTTCATGCGCAGCTACATCAGCAGTCAGACGTCCCGAGGGCTTTGATCCAACCACATCATAAATGCTGGCTTTACTCTGAAAAGTCTTCAGCTCTTCCCCAGTAGCTAGTTGAGTGCCTTCCGACCTGGGGGTCTCATCTTCCAGCACTATAGCACAATTTGTTTTGTTGTAACTATTGTTGTCAGCACTCCCTAGTGACCAGTGGCTGTAAGGGTAGGCTGAGCATTTTTATTGTTTCAAGGAGGAAAGGACTCTTTAAGGCCAAGTGCAGGTTGGTCTTTGTAGTCCAGCTCCTTGTTTGAACAAATTGTATAAGCCAAATATGTTCCCTGTAAAATAGTTATCTCCAAGTTATAATGCCCTGTTCAATGTAATTTCAGTTTGTTCAATGTAAACCGCACTGATGCAGAATAGCGCGGTATATAAGAGAATGTAAATAAATAAATAAATAAATAAATAGAGGGTATTAAGGCTTTTATTTCCCCTTTAACGCAAAGGCTCAGCAAGGCACAGAAATAAAGAAAGTCCTTTCTTTTAGGGTTTCACCAAACATAAGCAAGAAGAAAAACTGTTACAAGTTTCACAGTTGATTGGAGAGATTAACTGAGAGATTCTCTTATTTCAGAGCAACTTAAATAAACAAAACAGTTCTCTGGCATTTAGCACAAAACATGAGCATTCTCAAAGCAAAAAGGTCTGTTCAATTCACAGTTCTGCTAATGACTCAAGGCTACTAGCAATACACAAGGTACAATCCATAAATTCATCTGGAGGCATGGGAATAGGGTTCTCTAGGTCTACTTCCATGGACTTTGGGTCACTGGCCTCTCCCACTGAATTGGATGTCTCCCTTGCTGCTATACTTTCCCAGACTCTGTCTCTGTTTGCTTGTTTCCAATAGGGCTGTTCTAAGGCTCCCAAACGAACATGGCCTGTTCTTCTGCCCTTAAATATATGCTAAACTATGTATCCTCAGGAACCTCAAGCCTCTCTTAAACCCTGACTCTTTCCATACTGTCTGTCAGGCCCTCACAATCCCTTCTCTCGATTACTGCAACCTTATCTATCATGGCCTCCCCAAGAATACTATACAGCCACTTCAACTAGCCCAAAATACCCTAGCACGGCTTATAACCAACAACCCCAGACGATCCCACATTACTCCAGTTCTCTACGATCTCCACTGGCTCCCTGTTCAATATAGAGTTAAATTCAAGGTGATAACTCTTATTCATAAAATCATAACCAATGAATCAGCTCCATGCCTCTCTTCTCTCCTTTCCTCCTCCACAAACTCAAGAACATGCCGCTCTATTACTAAAAATCTTCTCACCATCCCTTCATCTAAAAGATATTGCAAGCAAATTACTTTATGCCCCATCCTTATGGAATACCCTTCCCCACGACCTGTGGAACTGTTCCAACCACTCTGAGTTCAGGAAGAAATTAAAAACCTTTCTCTTCCTTAAACATTTCTCCCTTCCACCTTAGTAACTAACCCCTATACACTCTCCTCCCTACATTTGGCCTCTCAAATCATATCTTATAGCCTAGTGTTTTTCCTTGTAAATTCCTATGTAAATAGTTAATCTCTGCTTATTGTAATTAGTTCTCTTTCATATTCATTGTAGTTTCATTCATATTCATTGTATACCTGTTACCTGTTCCTTGTAAACAGTTGAAACACACTGCCAATTGTTATATGTAAACTGTCTTGACTTGTAGATAGACGGTATATAAATCTTGTTAAATAAATAAATAAAATAAATAAATACTGGTTTATAAAACTCTGACTTGTTTCCTTTTCTCCTACACTGAACATCTGTTTCACCAGAGCTTCTAGGAGATAAACTTTCTTTTATAAATGAAGTGGCACCATACCTGGGCTTCCTCCTGTAGCCGGTATAACTGGAGCTTTCTCTCTGAGGCACCTCTCTCTGGAAACAGGCTTTCTCTTGGAACCTTCTGAGCAGTGCTTTACCTTTCTGTAGTTCAGGAAAACCTGGTGAGGAATACGGATTTCTTTGCTTCTGGGTAAAGGTAGCTCTGCTATCAGAACCTTTCCTTCTTGTACCTCTTAATCCTGATTCAGACTCCTCCAGTGAGCGTAGGCCTCTCTCAAAGCATGGCTTTCTCCTCCCAAGCTCTTTGCCTCTGTGGTCCTATGCTACCGAGTCTCCCTCCAGTCTCCTCGAGCTGTCTTTCTTTTTGACTTTCTCTGCTCCTTTTCCAGCACTTACTATTCTGGGCGTTCTGCTTGATCCAGCTACGCTGCTTGGGCTGGAGGTGTCACTCCTTCCGTCTGAAGTGCTTCTCCTGGCAGTCTCTCTCTGGACTGTCCCTCTCTGGACTGCTTTCCTCCAAACTGCTTCCCTCTGGACCGGTTCCTTCTGCTGGCCTGCTTTCCTCTGGACCAGTTCCTCCTGCTGGCCTGCTTTCCTCTAGACCAGTTCCTCCTGCTGGCCTGCTTTCCTCTGGACCAGTTCCTCCTGCTGGCCTGCTTTCCTCTGAACTGCCTTTCTCTTATAAAGGCATTCTACCTTTGAGTTTCCCGGGCTTGTTGCCAGGTGCAGCTGATTAGCTCTTACATAATCAGTGGCTGGGTGTGTTAACTCAGCCTCAGTAGTTTTGCTCCTGCTCCCTCTAGCTGGGCTGCAAGGTAATTGCATCCTCTGCACATCAACAGCTCTGTTAAAGACAGGGTTTTTTTCTAAGTCTGCACTCTCAGTAGCTTCAGCTTCATTACACTATCCATTGGGTTTTCATGGCAAGATACAGAAGTAGATTGCCGGGCCTTTCTTCCGCGCAGTTTAAGTTTGGTGTTGTTGCTGTTGTCACAGAAATGTGATCCTCCGCCGTCAACACTATCCCATTCTGATGGGTGGTTTGTCTTTGTCTGGCAGCTCAGCTGAGACCTGTCCATCTTGGGAGACCCTGCCAGTAGTTAAACTACCGATAGTTTAGCTCTCAGCATCACTGATGCACACAAGCCCTCACAGCATGACAAGCTGCAAACCAAGTGAGGGCTTGTCTCACTAATCTGTTATATTTTTTTTAAGGTGTGAATAAATGAGTAGATAAAGGTGAGGTGTTTGATATGGTGTTTCTGGATTTTAGAAAGCCTTTGACAAGGTCCCTCATGAGAGACTCTTGCGGCAATTAAAAAGTCATGGGATAGGAGACAGTATACATTTGTGGATTAGGAATTATTTAAAAGATAGAAAACAAAGAGTAGGGCTAAATGGACAATTTTCTCAATGGAGAAAGATGAATAGTGGAGTACTCCAGGGATTTGTGCTGAGCCCACTGTTTTTTTAACATATTTATAAATGACCTGAAAATGGGATAACACGTGAAGTGATCAAATTTGCAGATGATCCAAAATTATTCAAGTTGTTAAAATATAAGAGGATTGTGAAAAATTGCAAGAGGACCTTGAAAAATTGGGAGACTGGGCATCCAAATGGCATATTAAATTTAATGTGGACAAGTACAAAGTTATGCACTTAGGGAAGAACAACCCAAACTACAGTAAAAGCTGTTAGTGTAGCTGGGTTCAAAACAAGTTTGGATGAGTTCCTGGAGGAAACATCCATAAACCATTATTAAAGAGGACTGGGGAAATCCACTGCTTACCCCTGGGACAACTAACATGGAATGTGTATACCTTTGTGAACACAACAGGTACTGGAGACCTGCAATGTGCACTATTTGAAACAGTATACTGGGCTTGATGGACTCTTGGTCTGACCCAATATGTCATATCGTATGTTCTTATGCAAAATTCAGCCCTGATGTCAGCAAAAGTTGGTAATGATTGGAACAAATGCACAGAGTATGCTCAAAGGGGTCCTTTTAAATTTAATATAAGAATGCATTCCACATTTTGTAGATAAACTATTATAATTTTGAATGATTTAATTAAATTAGATATGGAAACATCATAATTATGGTAGGCATTTCCATTTAATCTGTCCATTACTAAAATTTTCACACTGTAGAAAGGCCTGCCTCCTTACACTTGCTGACTTATTCCATTTGCCTAATAAAGAGGAGTTTAGAGAGATGTACTTGAAAACATGCACAGTCCACTTCTAGAACATACCAGTCATGTGCATTATATTAACTGTGTGCAGGCATCTGAGTCAGCTACTGTATCTACCCAGATGACTGCAAGTTTGGGAAGTGGATTTGGCTTACAGAAGTTCAAGGTGAGTTATATTTAGGTGTTTCCATCCTCATAGGGCTTACAATTTAAGTTTGTACCAGAGGTAATGGAAAGTTAAGTGACTTGCCCAAAATGAAAAGAAGCAGCAATGGGATTGAAACCCAGGCAACTCTGGTTGTAGCCTGCTGTACTAACCATTAGACTACTCCTATTAGTTAGATTACTGTTTTCTTCTTGAATTTAGTGGCTCGTGTTGATGTGTTTCCACAATGAGTGTTTGTGTGTAGAAGGAAATAAGAGGCAGAGGATGAGGAGATAGTCCACAGGGTTTGTATTCCCAGAATCAGAATTTTGGGGCATGTTTACTAAAGTGTTGCAAGTAGCGCGGGATTAATGTGCATTTAGCATGCTTTTCTACCATGGCAGGGGCGGAGTGGCCACATTAAACGCAGGGGGCGTGGCCGCAGGGGGGCGGCATTGTTGCTCTTTTGGTAGAAGCGAGAGAGTGTGAGAACAAGTGCACTGTAAAGGTACATGCTATGTGCGGCCCAAACTTGCGTACTAACACCAATGAACCCCCCGTGGGTGTATGTCACTGGAGTTACATCTCTGTGCTGTGTGGAGGGCTCAGAACCCCTGACAGATACCTGCAGGAGGAGTGAGCACACATCCCGGTAGATGCCATATGCCATGGAACCTGAGGGTCCTGACAGCAGATAATACTGCTATTACTACTACTATTAATCATTTATAAAGTGCTACACAAGCATATAAAGAGGACAGTCCTTTCTTGTAGAGCTTACAATTTAATCAAGACAGACAGAACAATACAAGATAAACAAGGGGGTTCAAATTGGTAAGGAGACACAAGGAGAACGAAGGATAGGATGCACATGTGACGCTGGGAGTTCTGTAAAAAGGTAGAGCCAGCCCGTCCGGACTTTTCAACTTGGAAAACAGATAGCTGAGGGGAGATAAGATAGAGGTCTATAAATTAATGAATGGAATAGATCGGGTAAATGCAGATCGGTTATTTACGCCATCAAAAAGTAGAAAGACTAGGGGACATGCAATGAAGCTACAACATAACCCATTTAAGACTAATAACAGAAAATATTTTTTCACTCAACGCGTAATCAAACTGGAATTAATTACTGGAGGATATAGTAAAGGCTGTTAGTGTAGCTGGGTATAAAGAAAAGTTTTGGACAAGTTCCTGGAGGACAGGTCCATAAACTATTATTAAAGACGGCCCGGGAAATCCACTGCTTGCCCAAGGACAAGCATTGCGGAACCTGTGTGCCTTTTTGGAAATTTGCGAAGTTCTTGTGATCTGGATTGGCCACTGTTGGAAACAGGATACTGGGCTTGATGGAGCTTGGTCTGACCCGGTATAGCATTTCTTATGTTCTTATCCATTAGGCAAACTAGGTGGTTACCTAGGGTGGCAATTTATTGGGGGGGGGGGGGGGTGGCAAAGAGCAGGGCATTCAAAGCTAAACAGTAGATTTTGACAGCCAAGAAGGGGGGGGGGGGGGAGGGGAGAGGTACAGCACCACAAGAAGCTTCACCTTCTGTTCTGATCGGAACTAATCCACTCACCCAGATTATCTTTTCTCCTTAAAAACATTTATTCTTGATGTTCCTGAGGATTTTTGATCCTGTGGTCATCTCTGTAGAAATGTCCATGTGATAATTCTCATTTCTTCAGGAGTGGGGCAAACAACATAAAACTGCTAGAATGCAAGCCCAGGTTATTAATGCTGATGGTCCATTGTTTCACTGCATAATTGAATATTTTGAACATTTTTTATGATTGACCCCAATGCAGGCAGCCAAGCCAGGTTCCAATAAAATGTGTTAGTTGAAGATTTTCCTAGTGTGGCTGTAGTTTCTCTCTCCTCCTTTACTGTGCTTGTACTCCACTATTCGCCTTTCTCCATTGTGAAAACTGGCCATTTAGCCCTACTCTTGTTTTCTATCTTTTAACCAGTTCCCAATCCACAACTGTCTCCTATCCCATGACTTTTTAATTTCCTCAAGTGTCTTTCATGAGGTACCTTTTCAAATGCTTTCTGAAAATCCAGATACTCTATAGCAACTGGCTCTACCTGTTTATTCACACCTTCAAAAAAATATAGCAGATTAATGAGATAAGACCTTCCTTGGCTAAATCTATTTTGGCTTTCTCCCATTAAACCATGACTATCTACAGGGTGGCCCAAAAAAAGTTTTGAACATCTCATAGCACATAAGTTATTTAAAAATTCAAAAAGACAGATGTAAACGATTGACAAATTTTTAAAAAAAGATGGCAACCAGAAATTGTTGAAATAAAGATGTTATATAGCTAAAAAAGGTAAATAAGTAAACTATTTAAGCTTTTAATTTACAAGATGTTCTCACTTTTTTTGGGCCACCCTGTATATGTTCAGTAATTTTGTTCTCTATAATGGTTTCTACCATTTTGCCCAGTACTGACATCAGGTTCACACTCTGTAGGCTCACCCCTAGAAACCTATTTAAAAATTTGTATTATGTTGACTACTATTCAATCTTCAGGTATTACAGATGATTTTAATGATAGTTTGCAGATTACTAATGACCCCCACACACACCAAAGGTGGATGTTTGAGAGTGTGTTGAATAATGTAGCATCAAAGGTAAATGGTCACTGTATGCTACTGAAGAAGTGGCTGCTGGGGAGGTCAGATGAGGGACAACATTAAAAGAGCAGCCTGTAGTAAGTCACTGCTCTAGCAAAGCTGGAAAATAAAGATTTAGGGGGTCATTCCAGAATACAAATAAGAGGTTTGTACATGCAGTGGGGATGTTTATGTGCCAAAAATATCCCAGACCATATTCTGAAACACTGCTGACACGCATGTCCATGGCACTAGCATGGGAATCTTAGAACATGCCCAGAAGGGACTGGAACAAGGGCACAGTCAGCCACAGAGACATAGAAAGTATATTCAGAAAAGGCTTGTGTATATATTGTTTCCTGGAAATGTCCACATTATTCCTGCTGAAACGTGGAATAAGACCAGAATGTAGAAGAAATTCTGCTCCTCTCTGCAATGTGTCCCATATTGAAGAATGGTTGTAACAAGTATGTTTTGAACTGGTGTGACTGCAGCCTGGAAAACCATAAAATGCAGTTTTAAGGTACAGAGAGCAGAGGTGAGGGAATGATGTAAGGGCTAAACACATTAATAAACACCCTTACAGAAATATTAAGAAGAACAATAGTGTTTATTCAGGCAATGCATCTATGTGCTGTTTGTGCTAAAGAAGCCAATCAATGGGACCTTAACAAGTCCCATGTTCAGAAAAACCGCACTGCTGATGCAGGGTTAGTATGGGTGTGAGCAGGGAAAGGATTTCTTTTTGGGTGAGAAATGGAGATCATAGTTGTAGTGCTGGTACCCCATGCTGTTATGTTACTGTATGTCATAGCCATTATGTATAGGCTCAGGACATCGTTTTGGCAGAATCATGTTTTTGTGACAGAAAGGGAGGGTGTGTGTGTGTTTATGGTTTGAGGGGTGCATGGGGGAATCTGGTGTGCTCAGCTGCAATTCAGAGGGGACATGAAAACCTCGACAGTATCTTGACCATTATGGATAACCGCAGCATCACCCGGTACCAGTGTGATTGGGCAGTAAAACTGAGAGGGTTTACTATAACTAAATGATAAAACATATCCCTGTCAATGTTAAGGGAGCATCAGAACAAGGACACTCAACAGTGTAAACATCACTAATGCATATGTTGTGGAACCAATGGTGTTGCTGCTGAGCATGTATTAGTGCTGTTTGCACTTCTGAATGCCCTTATTCTGAGGGTGCCTATTTATTGACAGGAATATGTTTTGACATTTAGCCATAGGGAACCATTTATGATTCCTTCTGGAGTATTTTACATAGAGTACTCTGACAGAAGAGGGGTGTTCATGGGGAGGAGTGTACGGAGAGGTAAGAGGGGAATGGTAGTGCAGAGCAGCAGAATGAGTGCACTTATACGCCAGAGGCATGGAAAGGGCATACATTTGTTGCTCAGCAATATTATGCATCCTTTGGGGACCTGCAAGGTTAGTTTGGGGTTTTGTGGACATGGTGAGGGTCCATCTCTAGCAGTTTAAGGCGTGTTTATAGAGATGACCAAGGCAGGAGTCACTGGGGCCGGTTCCTAATGCCACATACCATTTTATGCAAGCTATGTCCTGACATACCTGTTCATATTTACATTCTTGTATATCATATTGGGGTGCATTGGGCTTATCTAGCATTTTTCATGGCATGAGGAGGACCAGTATATGGTCTAGGTTGCAGCAGATGTCATTTCTCATTGGTGTTTTTGTCTAGTGCGCATCTGCACACTACTGTCTGTGATGGCCAGCTTAGGTGATGCATGTTTTTCCTGAGGGGCATGGTGTCCATGGGTATATCATGCGGATGGGCAGGATCCGAAATGTGTAACATTTTAGAATACAGTGGGTGCAGGAACATCCAAATGTTTATCCGTGGCTGGGGCACGGGGCTGGCTGCATTGCGCTTGTGCATGCCCACTGAGCACATCTGTCTCCCCAATTCTAACCCCGTGGCATGTCCAGACCCACAGATGTGGAATTAGGGTCAAACAGGGTCTGTTTTTTTTTTTAATTTAGACATGTCACTGCCTTTGCTGAAGGAGCAAGGGTAATATTTGCTCACATTTATATCTATTATTAAGATTTAATTTTAAATCTAGGGAATAGTGTAGGAGAATAAAGTATATACACTAGACAGAGTGTGGAGCAGTAAATACTGGGGCTGGTAGAAATTGCTCACTCTAATAGTAATGGTATCAGACAAACAGGTGCTGTTACTAAAAAATCCTGTGCAAAAGGAGAGAGAAAAGAGCTCGAGAGATGAAAGAGTTTAGACTTTAGAAGCTGATAAGCTGCTTGATCTAAAAAAGCTTCCCCTCCTGAAGATGGTACTGAAGTCTCCAGGGAGCCTAGACAGATTTGGAGTGAAGATGCCAGCAGAGCGCCTCCTACAGACCTAGTCGGGGTAGAAGTGAAGATGGTCTTCTCCCAACCCGTGGAGTGGAGATGACAGTGGAGAGACTCTGAAGAACCTAATCCAGGCTTGGGAGTCTAGCAATGGATCAGCTCAAGGGAGAGCTGCAGGAGCAGAGTCCATTCCGGACTAGGAGCCACAAGACCCAGGAGGGTCCAGCAGCAGGACAGCTCATTGAAGAGCTGCAACAATTGTTCATGATTGAGCAGGAGTGCAAAACCCTCTCATGACTGGAGGAGAGCTTGGCGGAGGTGGAGCCAAGGATACATCCTCAGCAATTGGCCAGAACTACAAAACCTCTCTCTTCACAAGCAGTCACTGGTCCAGAGCTTCATCTGTGGGTGAGACTCGGGGCTGGTGGGCAAAGTGAAAGGGAGGGGAGTTAGGAGACAGATTAATAAGGTTAAATCCATATATATATTTTTTTAATTTAAAGAGCTTTATTGAAACAACAGCAATACCGCCATATAGGTAACATACACGTCCATGTGACACAAGAAAAACAATAGGCAGTGCCTTGGCATATTACAGCTGCAATGATATAGCCCCATTATTTTGCAGTGCCCCTGGGATAGATCGGCCAAATAGTAAAATCCCTGGGTCCCATGGGACCTCCAACCCCAGCAACTTCTGCACACAATATCAAATATGCTTCCAATAACCCTGCTCCTGAGGACATGTTCATCATAAATGTGCAAGAGTCTCGCTCATACCACATCTACTCCAGCACCGATCTGACATCCCCAAAAATGCCTTAGCTAGCCGAGCAGGAGTTATATACCAACTGTAAAGGAGCTTGTAATTGGTTTTGTGAGCATTAACAGCAAACTCTTCCAAAGTCGCCCCTCAATTTGTTCCCACTGCTGGTCAGTATAGGAAAGCTGCAAATCTCGAGTCCATCTATTTTGATGCCTGCCTACCCGAAAAGCTTGACTCTACAAGTGAGCATATAATGCCACAATCAGCCTCTTGGTCGTAGTGCTTTCTGAAGGTTTACTTAAGCCACTATGTATAAGGTTATAGTTATTTGTTTGTATTGCCTTATCGCTTATCTTTTATTGCTAGTTCACCTTACCTGCTTGAACCACATCATAATACAAGGTGTACATATTGCATCATTTTATCACAATACTTGATGTATATATTTTGTAAATAAATTGTAAATATTATTTGAGCCAGCCTTGTTCACAGCAGTGTTTTGTGAGGGTTTCCTGGAGTGAAAGGAGGATCCTGTTGGCTAATACCTATCTTCCTCAGGTGAAGGCACCAGGTGCCAAACTGACAAGGACTGATGGAGCCCACCCTCAAGGGGACTCCAGCCAGGCTGGTCCCAGATCCAGAAGTGCACCCAAGGAGGTGCTACACTAATAATAGGTTTTCAATCTCATTTTTTAGTTGTCTCAGCACCCTGGGATGTATATTCAAGGTTCAGGTGATTTGCTACTTTATAGTTTATCAAACTGCTGTAACACATTTTCCAGGTTTGTTCCAATTCCTCAGATATATCACCTTTAAATATCAGGGAGGAGGGAGGGATATTCAAAGGCATTTATATGGTTTGCAGACTTGCAAATTGTGTAAATGCCGCTGAGCTCAATATACAGCCACAGGTGTTGTTGCTACTTTTCCCAATGCTAAGCAGTTAGCATTGGGGCTTTCTGGGGTAGAACAGAGGCAGTACCCATCACTAACCAGGCAGCGGCGATATTCAGCCACTGTCCGGTTAATGACATGTGGGTAAAATAATGCATAACAAATGATAGCCTTAATTTATCCATGGAAGCTAACTGGGCAGTGACTCAATATTGCTGCTACTCAGCTTCCGGATTCTGCAGCAAATCCAGATGTTCAATGGATGTGGCTGGCTATGGCCCCGGCTTTGAATATTGGGATTAGACTTCAGCTAGGACAGCTAGCTACTTTACAAGCTCTAGCTGCCACCGTTAGCTGTCGGCACTGAAGCCTAACCCTAGATATTCAATGCTGGGGCCATATCCGGCCATTGGCATTGGAATTCCAGGTCACTGCAGAACCCAGAAGCTAATCGGGCAGCACAATATTGAGCTATTACTCAGTTAGCTTCCACCAGTAAAGTTAAGCCAGTATTTGCCATGCCTTACTTTAATCGTGTATCACCACTGCTTGGTTAGCAGCAGGTGCCACCTCTGCTCCACCAGAACACGTCCCGATGCGAACCACTTAGCATCAAGGCATATAGCAATGGCCACTGAATATCCAGCTCAGCAGCATTTAAATGCCTTTGATATCCCATCTATCTCTCTAACTTAAAGAATTCCCTTTTCCCCAAGATTCTGAGACTTTCTTCTCAGATAAATACTTACAAGTTCAGATTCCTTCCCAGCAGTTGAAACTCCTTTCTCAGCAGTCTTTCAAGACTTAGAAGCTGAAAGCTCAGTTTTATATAGGTCATTTAGGTCAGAAAAGGGATTTGTAGTGCAGTTTAACAAAGACTTCCTGAACATGGAGTGTTTATAAAAGATGCATAAGGTCACCAGAAAAAAAAAAGAGTATTTGATGGCATATACAGAGGAAGCAACATTCTACAAAAAAAAAAACATGTTTTAAAAAAGAAGCTGCATTACTGGGCGCTTTGTATACATAAGTGCCAAGAATTGCACTAGCAAGCAAAAGATTTTGCATTCTACACATGTATGTACCCATACCTACATGTGTAAATACATGGGTACATGGGTAGGTTCAAGGGGAACCAATTAAGGAAACATAGAAACATGATGACAGAAAGAGACCACATGGCCTATCTAGTCTGTCCTTCCACATCAACCACTACAGCAGTCCCCTTTTTTCCTTTAGAGATCCTCTGTGTTTGTCCCATGCTTCTTTGAATTCAGATACTGTCCTCATCTCTACCACCTACACTGGGAGACTATTCCACGCATCTACCACTCTTTCTGTAAAGAAATATTTCCACATATCACTCCTGAATCTATCCTCTTTCATCCTCACCCCATGTCCCCTTGTAGCAGAGCTTGCTTTCAATCAAAAGAGGCTCTCCTCCTGTGCATTTATGCCACGGAGGTATTTAAACGTCTCAATCATATCACCTCTATCCCACTTTTCCTCTAAGGTGTACATATTAAGATCCTTAAGTCTGTTCCTCACATGCTTTATAATAAAAACCACTAATCATTTTAGTAGCCACCCTCTGTACCGACTCCAGCCTGTTTCAAAACACAAGTTTTTCATTGTTTGAGCTAAACCTCAGATGGGTAGTTAGCTGACAGTTATATGTGGCTCAGAAAAGATATAAATAGTGATGGTAGAATATTTTTAATATATGTATTTTCAGTGCAAAATAGGAACTACACATATAATTTTAAAGTGCACTCAAAACATACACCCTTTAAATCTTTGTGTGCTGTAGGTATTTATGTGTAAGTAGCACCATTTCTAAAATCATTACTTGCACATATATGACTATTTGCACATTTAAATCACACCTAACCACTTCCTTAGTAAATTAGGAAAAATCACTAACATATGCTAGATCCTAACACATTAGTATGTAATCAATTAACATTCATGTGTTGTGGGGAATGCTCTGGCATACTTCAAGATGGGTGCCTGAATGAGGAATTCTATGGCTCTCTTCTGATTATATTGTCTACTCATGAATATTGTTCATTAGTTTGCTTCCCACTGTATTACAGACTACTTCACATGATAACCAGTTCAAAGTCTAGAAAGGGTGAGTAACAGTATGTCGTCAATGCCAATCTTAAGCACCAGAGAAGATGGTGCAGACTAAACCTAGCATGAAGATGGACTGCACACTGTTAGCCGAGTTGTATAATATGTGCATCCTCTTGGAAAATCAAATTGAGGTGACTCAGGACCCTAAGTCTGAGCATAAATCTGAGCTGGGTAGCTTAGCAGAGAAGATAACTGTATGTCAGGTAAAGATCAAACTAGTGGAACAGGAGATCTTGATAAAGCCTTTGTTGACACAAGTGCAAGATAACATTAAAACCACACACCGATTGCAAACAGATGCGAAGAACTTGTCAAACCACAATCGGTAGAACAATATTTGCATATTAGGTCTGCAGGAAGGAACCCCCCCCCCATAGCCCATTACCAGTTCTAACCCCCCCCCCAGCCCACAGCCCATTACCAGTCCTAACTGCATCAGCCCACCTCCAGTCTTAACCCCCCCAGCCCATTACCAGTCCTACCCCCATCGGCTCAAGTAAAATGTAATAATATAATTAAACGCTAGCTGCTGCCGCTGCCGTCGCAGCAGCGGCAGCATGGACTGTCCCGCGGGGCCCCCTCTGCCCGGCTGAATCCGTCCCTCCCTCCCTCCCTGCCGGCTTTGAGAGGCGCGAAGGGAGAGTGTCTCCCTCGCGTCTCTGTTAAGCCCGCAGGGGCTGATGGGAAATTTCCCATCAGCCCCTGCGGGCTTAACAGAGACGCGAGAGAGACACTCTCCCTTCCCACCTCTCAAAGCCGGCACGGAGGGAGGGAGGGAGGGATTCAGCCGGACGGAGGGGGCCCCCGCGGGACAGTCCATGCTGCTGCGGTAGCAGAGGGGGCCCCGCGGGACAGTCCATGCTGCCGCGGCAGCAGCCAGCGTTTTTTTTTAAATTTAATTTTAAGAACCCTAACAATTTTTTCAATTTTTGTGGGCCCTTGTCAGCTGTGGGCCCTACGCCACGGCGTAGTTGGCGTATAGGTAAATCCGGTCCTGGCTGGATGGATACTAAAGGTTCTGAGTGCAAAACCCAATATTTAGTGCCAGACAGGCTCCAGCATTGACTATCTGATTTTAGTTTCAATGGCAGCAGCTAAGTGCTTTAACAATGCTCACCACTGCCGCTGGATATTGACCCCCAAGATTTGACTGCAATTTAATAACGACCCCCCTAAGTTAAGTAAAAAATTAAGTGAAGTGAAATTTTATCTGTTAATTCCTATCTATATGCTATAGTAACTTTTCACTTGTGAAAGGTAAATGATTTTAAGATTTCCATTTATTCATAACCTTACATGCCATTGCTTTTTACCAGAAGAACTCATCATTCTTAAATATTTCAGAGCATGCAATAGAATATTTTATAGGAAAGGGCGTGGGGTTTTTTTTTTCTTTCTTTGGAAAAGCCATTAGGATCACCTAGAATATTAGTCACAGTACACATAGTACAGAAAATAAGAGCTGACGTCTGGCATTCTCTTTGAAAGTAAGCCCCTGGCAAATAACGGGTACCAAGGGAGCAGCGCAAGCAGAAGGAAGCAAAGGTGAAGTACAAACCCCCCAGCATAAGTTTTATACGTGCTCACATATTAGGCCAGTAGCCAACGCTGCAATCCAGCTGGTCCCTAGACTTTCATCAGATGCTCTTCGACATACGAGAAAAGTAAAAGGCACTTTGCACATATTTGTTTTGCATGTCTTCCTCTTCCGTGCATCCCAGGGTATTTATGCACACACAAAGTGATTGGAGACTAAAGGTAGGCGATGCACGAGTGACTTCTTCATCATTGCCAGTTCTGTGTTCTAGGAGCCTAAATATAATCTGATTCCATTCCAAATGTTTCCTGTGCATAAAATTTTTTAGGTATAGAAAACACATGTGGACAAGGACCAAAATCAGTCATTTAGACTGGCTAGCACATAAGTGTTTTCTAGGGATGTGCAGCATTTGCTTCCAAACAAATGGTAAAATTCAGCACAACAGGGCATTTTTAGTTTATATATATTTAAATGAATCAAAAGGATGGTGGGACTTGGGGGCAGAATGAACCAAATCCTCATTTGTTACTGGGCAGAGTAGATGAGCTCTCTGCTGTCATTTAATATGTTACTGTGAAGGTTATTTTACAAGCATTCCCATGTGTAAATAGCAGCATTTGCATGTGTAGATTGGAATGGGTGCAAATGTGATTTTAGAAAGCCAGTGTTTGCACGTGGGGATGCTTACCATGTCTAGGTAGTAAGGCAGTATGATTAGAAGTGGAGAGGGAGTTCTTTGGGTGGGCCTACAGTATTGATGTGTATTCTCTATTTTTCAAGGGCAATAGATATTGATATTAAAAAAATGTACACATCAGCATTTACAAAAGTCCTGAGGAATGAATAAGTGGCTTCTTGAAAGGGTAGGTATAAAGGCCAAGATAAGGCCTTCCCTGATCTTCTCCCAATATCCAATCATTTTCCTTGACCCCTTCTCCTCTGACATCTGGACCCCCTTGATACCTGATTTATTTATTTATTTAGCTGTATTTATATCCCGCTTTTCACTGGGTCAAGGTGGTCAATTGGGGATACATTTAACACAAGGGGATATGAGACACACACACTAATACATACAGGGAACATGGGCATTGGAGGGTTAAGTGGCTTGCCCAAGACGACAAGGAGTGCCTATAGGACTAGAAATCCCAATCCCTCCGGCCTGAGATTGCTGTCCCCAGGTGGGACTTGAGCCCCTGACCCTCTGGCCTGAAGTACCTTGTCCTAACCACTAGACCACGCCTCCCTCCCACCTGATCCCTCCTACATCAATCTCCCTCTACCTGGCATCCCCATGGCATGACAAAATCCCCCCATCGAAAACCACCCAACATGAAGAATCCCCCTAATGTCTCCTCTGCAAGAATCTCACCCCCAGCCCCAGTCCCATCCCTGATCTTACAGGTGTCTCTGATGTCTAGTGGGAGCAAGAGGGATCCTCAGCCATACCTGTTCAGCTGGTCCCAGGTTCCAAAATAGTGCTCATGACCCCTAGTGGTAATCTTTCCCTTATTTGGCATGCTAACCTCTTGCAGTAGTACTGTGAGATTACTAGGGGGTCATGGATGCCATTTTGGAACCAGGAATGACTGAGCAAGAGCAACTGAGGATTGCTTCTGCTCTTGCTAGACACCAAGGACATCAATAAGGCTAGAGATGGTATCAGGAGAGTGGAGATGGGGAGGCGGAATCTTACAGAAGGGACATTTGGAGAGAGTTCTTCATGCCCGGGAGTCAGTTGGGGGACTTCATGCCATGGAGGAGTAGTTGGGTGGTAGGGGATCTTGATTCAGGAGGATCGAAGGTTGGGGTCCAGACATTGGGGGGGGGGGGGGGCAGGGTAGAGAATTGGTTGCTGTGGGGGGTTGGTTCAGTTGGGGAATCTCTTCATACCATAGGGCTGATGGACAGTAAGGGATCTTTATGTAGAGGGATTGGATGCTCGTATCCAGATGTTGGGGAGTGTCAGGGCAGAGGATCAGATGTTGCGAGGGGGGGGAGGGGTTGGTAGAGAGATTGATATGAGAGGTGACTGAGGAGAAACATGCTACTGTATTAGGGTATGATTTGTAAACAACTGTACATCAAGAACAAAAACAAAAGCCATAAAGAAATAGATTAATTTCACATTAAGCTTTTAAACCTATTGTCTACAGGAAGTTTTGAGCAGCTGTGCAGGCATCGAAAGCACAAACGTTTCCCCTGGACATCCCCAAAGTAATCTGAGGCTTGGATAAAGCCAGCTGAGAGCCCTGAGTGAGCTGGGAGGTGTTTCAGCAGCCATGCAAGCATCACAGGCATAGGTGTTTCCCTTGGACAGCCCCAAAATGATCTGGGGCTTGGATATCTGCAAGGTGTCCAAAGGCACGTGGCCGTTGGTGCTTGGCTGAGATGTGTCCAAAGGGGCATGTAACAAGGGATGCCCCTTGTGAGTCCCTTTGGAGTAATGTTGGAGCTTTAAGAAGAGTGAGAGCAAATCCGTGGAATATGGGCAAGCGTAAAAAGAAAATGTTTTCTTCACAAGTTGTTACAGCATGGACAAGCACTTAATTTCTAAAGGTGATGCGGACTCATTAGCAGGTACTGATTTGTTGACTATTCAAGACTCTGGGGTGTCTTTGAGTTCTTCTGTCCATACCCCTCCTCCACCTCCAGGATCTATGGATTTTCCTGCTCCAGTGGATGGTGTTAGTCCTTTATGTCAGAGTATCCCTTCTTTAATGACTGTACCATATCATAGAGCAGATGCTAGTCTCCGTCTCTCGGCTTTGCACGTTCTCACAAGAGACGGTTGCAAGCCTGAGTGAGGTGGAGGAGCGGGTGAATTCTGTAAATGTGAAGGTAGTTAAATGTGAGCAAACCTGCTTCTCTCTTCAATCAGTGCATGTTGCTATGATTAAGGATAATTTACTTCTTCATAAGAAATTTGAGTTGCTTGATCATTTTCATCGTGCACACAATGCATGTTTTTTTAATTTCCCTATTATTTTGTTACTTTTTCCTGAGGTTTTGTTAAGCAAATATTTTAGGGAACCCCTTGCGTTACCTAATGCCGACTCTATTATGTTTTCAAAAGTGTATTATCTCCCAGGTTTCTTGGGATTTTATGGATGGTTGTGAGGATTTGCAGGCCGGAGTGGATTTTAACCTGACTCAATTCCTGGAAGATTTTCATGATATCATCCCCACCAGGGCTACATTGCTTGTTACATTTGTTTCTCTTCAGGATAAATGTTCCGTGTTTAAGGGGTATGTTTACTAAACCGTCTTAACGTGCGCCCGGCGATAGTGTGCAGGCTGCCATAAAAGGAGTGGGCGTTTCAGTCTAAGGGGTATGTTTACTAAACCGTCTTAATGTGCGCTCTGTGACGTTATCATGCGATAAGATACCTTATCACGTGATAATGGCGCTTTATCAGGCACACAGGTACCTTATCGCGCAATAATGCGTGCAGCGGCGCAAACGAGCGTTGAAGGCGGGGAAATGCTCCCGGAGGGCAGAGGAAGGCTCCCCAGGGACGGAGAGAAGGGGTCAATGGGTGGAGAGTGGGAGGGGAGCCTTTAACGCGTGAAATCCGAGGCTGAAAACTAACGCCAGTGAAACCCTGGCGTTAGAGCTGATTTAAAGAGAAGAAAAACCATTTCTGTCAGCAATGTACAGCAAAACCAGGGAAACCCACAAAAAAATGATGTGTGATACATGTGCACGGAACAAAAGGGCAAATAAACTGTGAAAATGACCCCAACAAAATATAAAAAAACATAACCAAGCTGGGCAATAGTGATATTAATGGGAAACATAAAAAAACACTTCCAAGAAAGCTCCAAAAAACAGATATGAATTTTGGAAGGGTCTACGCTCCGTCCCCATACAAGGCGAATGATCCCACAGTGAAATAGCGCTGATCAGGGTTTCCCTCTCCATTGGACAGGTTTCCTATGGCATGCACATGTTCCACAACAGCAGGGCGGGCATGTCGGAATGGGCAACTGGACAGATGCTGGGAAAGGGGACACAGAGGACTGCAGACGGCACATGCTGAACGGCATCTGGGCCACAGTGCGGACTAGGGTGATGCCTAGGTGGCCCATAGGAATGCTGAAAGAGTAGAGCAGCCAGACAGCAACTGATGAGGGCCCAGCACGGGCACGAGTGTGCTTCCCACAGTGTCACAGGGGATAGTACCCAGCAGGTACCCCCAAGGGCACAGAACATTGGAAGGCGGTGCTGGGGGGAAGCGTGGACATCTATGCAGACACCCCTACCCCAGAACCTGCACCATAGGCAGCCACCTACCCACACACTGGATGGCCTGGGACTGCGCTCCACCAGCACCACCAGCAGAAGGGCATGTCAGCATGGTGGCAGAGGTGTACTGGTGGTGGTGGGGGCAGTGGCAGCTGCCCAGAGCAGACCATGGCCTAGCCCTGTTTAGGTGGGTGCCGTGCACTGCAACAGACAGGCTCTGTCTGACAAACAGTCATGGTATCTCCAGGAAATGCACTGTCTCTGTGGCAACACAGTGGTGCAGTAAACACAGCCAATGTGTTCAGGAGCAGAAGGTCACAGGTTCAAGTCCCAGCTGTGGTTCCTGCCAACCCAGTCCCCATATTTTACCCACTACTAAAACATGCTAATACAGACAGAACCTTTATTGCAGATAACAGAAACATGCCCAATAAACCTACATTTTACCCTACAGAGCACAGACACAATAAACATGCACATTACCTAGAGCAGAGTCTCCCAAATGCAGTCCTGGAGGGCCAAACACCATTCAGGTTCCATGCTGCCTCTAATAAACACGGCTGTGCTGCATGTCTAGGCACCCCCCCCCCCCCATGGTATGCAGATGTATCTCGTACATATTCATTAGGGACAGCATGAAAACGCGAACAGTGTTTGGCCCACCAGGACTGGAGTTGGGAACCTCTGCCCCAGAGCAGCGGCCAACAGGGGCAGGCACACCCTCACCCACAGGCTCCATTATCCAAAGCCTCCTGGAGAGGCAGGATGTTGGGCTCTGCGTGCATCTCCCAATACTAACACTTGCATACCTTAGCAATGCCACCCTAAACCTGGGAATATTGTACACACCTATCAAACGATTGCTATGATTACTGGCAGATAGCAATTCCTAAGTTAAGCACAATTTGCTGATTGAGCTGCATCATAGCAACCTTTCTGCTGTCTGTGGAGTGTGCTTCAGGTCTGATGTCTGACACTGTTTACCACCCTGGGGAGTGACCCCAACAGTATTGTGTACCATAGCCATGCCTGCACTGTGCCCAGTACTGGTGCGGTGGCCAGGGCTGCCAAGAGCCTCTATATTTGCACAATGCTGGCATAGGTGTGGGAGCGTGTGTTTGTCTATCCAGTGTGTGGTGTCTGCCAACACCTTCCTCAGCCCACACTGTTGCCAGTGTAAGCCTGCCAATGTGCATAATGAGGAGCAAGGTACCATGGGTATAGCCCGGACAGGGTGGCCTGGCCAGGATGCATCTGCACAGAGCATAGGGTAATGGCTCGGACATTGTAGTGCCTGACAACCACCTGCACGGACAGGGTGGCCACAGCATGTCCTGCTGGGAGGTCACTCTCACCCTGACTGTGCAGTGACCATGGCATGGCTAGGTTTCCCCATAGTGCTATATAGTGTTTCTCTCATGTGATGTTTGTGGTTCTTTTTTGTGGCCCGATCACTGACTTATCTGTTTGGTGTGTATGTTGACATCCCAGTTCTGGGTGCATGCATTTTCTCCAGAAACATTCACTATGGACTAGCTATCTGACTGTCTGCAGCTAGTATGTGTCTGGATGGAACATCTTGCAGGGTGCAGCAGCTGGAGAATGTCAGATAGTGATGGGGGTCAGCTGAGCATTTTCAGGCCTTCTGTCTGCCTTGGCTTATGCATGTGTACAGATCGGCATTGCCTGCCCTGTATGGTGTCTGTTCCCAAGCAGGACTGGGTGTGATGGTTCTCTCTACTGCCACCATTGCAGGGAGGTAGAGTGGGGCTCTGTTGGTGGGAGATCCTGTTTCCCACCTGAGCCACAGAGAGTGGGTTGGGTGGTGATACATAATCCACCTATGGGTCCAAATATCCCCACCCATCCCCACCCCACATCAGGTGACCATGCTACCAACACAGAATATGCACTATTTTGGGTGCATCATAGCCCATAAGGGCTAGACATGACTGAGAAATACAGATGTGTCTGCAGGAACTACCTATTACACACACTAGCACTGATGGGGACCTGCAGCATAGCCTATTTCAGCCATGAAAGGTGCTGTGGACCTGGTGCTGGGTGCCCCACCTCACCCTCAGGGTGAGCACAGTACCTGCACAATGTGATGGTCTGTAGCTACTCTGTGCCAGTAACATACACGGTTGGTTCCCCCTACCAGGCCGAGGTGCTGTGGGGGTGCATACCCCATCTTGTGATCATCTGTAGACTGCTGATTTGCATGTGCAGTGCATCATGGGTACGGGTGGGTTAACCCTATCCTGGTAACCACAGCAGACTGTTTGTGTGGTGACATGCAGTCCTTTTGTAGCCAGCCAGGGGCTTGTTAATAGCTGTAGCCCACTGGTTACTTCACTGCCTGTGGAGCCAGAGGTCATGGTTTCAAACCCACTGTGGGGTTATTTGATAGGGCTATCCAAAGCATTGTCAATTTTTAATGTACATTAGTGCTGCCAGCAAAAACACCCTCAGAGTACTGTAACCATAAGGTGCCTCAGAAGGCTCTTTATAGGGTCCCCCATAAAGCGCCTTCTGAGGCACCTTATGGTTACAGTCCATATAAGGTGCCTTATAAGTTGTCCTATGGAGCGCCTTATAGGGTGCCCTATAGGGGACATTATAAGGTGTTGTGGCAGACAGTGCACTTTATAATGTGCCCTATGGAGTGCCTTATAGGGTGCCTTATGTGGCACCTTAGGTTATGGCACGTGAGGGTGTGTTTTCTGGCAGCAATAATTAAAATATAAATAAAATGCCTCAAGAAACAATACTTACACGTCAAAGCTGATGACTCAGCCAGCCTTATGCATTAGGCATACTGGGGGATCAAACTCATGACCCCTGTATCATCAGTCAGTGTATTAACCATTGTACTACACCTCTGTTTCTGTGTTTCCATCTCTGGGCGCCTACTTAAGATTACCGCGCATTAACGCGCTTAGCGGCGCTTAGCCCGTTAATGTGCGCAGCAGCGCGCGTTATCGCACGATAATCCCGTTTTGCTACTTTAAGACTGAAAAGCCCACTCCTTTTATGGCAGCCTGCACACTATCGCCGGGCGCACATTAAGATGGTTTAGTAAACATACCCCAGGTCTTATAAGTGTGACGTCAGACGCTGTGATTTTTAGGAGCGGAGAGTTTTGTGAGAGTTTACATGGACTCTTTAAATTGTTATTCTTTCCCCTGATGAAGCCTTGCTGTGGCGAAACGAGAGCTTTCGTAGGGCTTTTTCATGAAGGAAATTTGATCTGAATTAATTCAGGAGTCTCTCTGCTTTGCGTTGTCTGTTTGGGATGTTCTCAGCGTAGCGGTTGAGCGCTGAACGGAGCGATTGGCTTGAAGCGTCTTTAAAGATAAGTAATTGTTGAGTCCATTGGTGGGCTTTATTTATAGCTACTTATCTTTATTTTCCTTTTTTTTAGGGAATCACGATCTGTTCCTGTGTTGCTCATCCTAACGCTGTGATGATTATGATGCTATTCATGTGTTTATGGATGTTGTGTATGTAGTATGAGTGTGATTAGAAGTGAGTGTGATTAGATGTAATATTTATTTCCCAGAAGTACTTTTTGTGGTTTTAGGGTTCATTAGTGGTGATTGAGTACGGGTTGAATAAAAGTGGTTACATGACCTGTGATGTGAGCGTCAGCTGTTCCCTATAGTGATTTTATCACTAAATGTAGGGTTCTAGCCAACCTGAGGTAAATTGTTGCCTCTTTGAGGTCTGAAGGTGTTTATTGAAGTATTTAGGTAATCTTGCTTAGGAGTAAATCTTGTATTTAAGGGCTTTTTTTTGTTATTTTTGGTTACATGGGTAGCACCATGGCCCACCTCCGCTCTGCCCCAGACACACCCCGATGTTAAACGGATAGCATCTGGGCGTGTTAGGGACATATCCGGGATTTTCGAAGGGGTACATCTATGGCACTAGCACGGGGATCTCTGAACATGGGTGGGAATGGGCAGAATGGGGCCTGGTCAGCTGTGAAGATGTATAAAGCATATTCGGGAAAGGCCCATGTACGTCTTCAGTGTTTCCCACATATGTCCATGTTATTCCTGCGGAAACGTGAAATAAGGGCAGAAGTTAGAAAATTTGCTGCTCTGTTCTTCAGTGCATCCCATATTGAAGAATGGTTGTGACAATTATGTTTTGCACCAGTGTGTCTGCAGTCTGGAAAAACACAAGATGCAATTTTACAAGACAGAAAGCAGAGGTGAAGGAAGGGTGTAAGGTAAAGAAACATTAATAAACACCCCACATATATATTAAGAAGAGCAATAGTATTTATTCTGGCTATGCTGACATTTGCTGTTTGTGCTAAATCTAGAGTTCCCTAACAATTCCTATGAGTGTTGCATGGGAGGATCTAGTGTGCTCATCCACAAATCTGGGGGGAATATGATTGGCTGGCCGGTACCTGGACCATAGGGATGATTGCAACATCACCAGATGCCAGTGTGATCGAGCATAAAAAGATCAGAACAGGTTCTCCATAGCTAGGTGTCAAAACATATCCCTGTCATTAATAAGGGACCCTCAGAATGATAACATTGAACAGTGCAAACAGCACTAATTCATGCCCCAAAGCACCACCATTGGTCTCTTCAAATTGCATGTTTGTAGAGAGCAATAATGGTGCCTTTGGGCATGTACTGGTGCTGTTTGCATTGTTCAGTTGTTCAATGCTATCATTCTGAGGGTCCCTCATTAGTGACAGGGATATGTTTTGACATTTATCTGTGGAGAACCTATTTTTTCTGATCCATACTTAGCATTGTACAGACTGTTTTCAGAGATGACCAAAGCAAGTATAAATAAGGAAGTCTTCTATTGCCATGTAAGTTGTGATGCATGTCATGACAAACATATCACTTTCTATTTGCATTTATACTATCTTAGAGTGCACTGAGATAACTTTGCAGTGGTCTGGGCATGCAGAATATATAGTCTACTTTGCATCAATATTTATGTATCATCAGCTTTCATGAGTAGTTTGCATTAGCACAACACTGTCAGTGAGCACAGCAGCTTAGGAGATGCACGTTTTACAGAGGAGGCGTGGCCATTCGCGGGTATATAGTGGAGATGGGCAGGATTGAAAACCTCCATCTTTTCAGAAAATGATGAGCGTGTGGACGTACACAGCCCTTTGCTCTGTATACCCATCTCTCGTTCTCTATAGTTCTTTGGTTGTGCCACACGAAAACATCTATGTCCCTGATTCTGGAACCACAGCTGCGTCTATCTCCAGAGCCACGGAATCACGTTTAAATTGGGCCCGTTTATGATTTGAACATGCCCGCGGGCTGGATGTGCAGGTTGTGGAATCAGGCTTTATAGCTAATGTCAGTCAGCCATATCCCAGAGAGTAATAAAGTTATAAAAGCCATTGAGAATTAGCTATTTAAAAAAAATCAGTTATTCTTGGCCACTGCTTTGTACTGCTCATTTGTATAATTATCCAGACATCAGAGCTCCAGTGAGACAATTATTTTGAGAAATCTGTAGAGTCATCTTAAAAGCATTCTGCTGTAGAAATTCATGACAAGGAAAGGAATTTGTATAATTGGGTAAAATATTGGCAATAAATACTAACATGGATCAGGGACTAGTCAAAGTCCTAATACTTTCAGCGGTGCTGTCGAAGGAATAATGTTCTGTTGCTGTCTGAGAGATTTTCAAAACTAACTATGACATCTCGTTTATTGAATTCCACATACCCATGACCCATATGATTATAAAAAGCTTTTCAGTGTAAAGCTCTGAAAAAACCTATAGTGTCGGTTAGGGAAGTAGTTTCTTTTCACTCTCTTCTTAAAATATTCATACAAAATCCACTTATAAATATGGCTCTGTATGGCTGCGATGACCTAGGTCATTCGGCTGCACACTTTTCTTGCTTAGATATTCCAGTACTGCAACACTACCGTGTCTGAAATAAATCAGAAAACCAGTCAGTGGTGCTCTCTTTTTCATGTCTAAATATTAGGGAGAGGCTATATTACTGCTTTTCTTAAAACAATGTTGGTATTTACCTACAGTGGCCCGTTTTCAAAGCTGCTAGGCTATGACCAAAAGTTTATTGTTTGTCAAGGATTAGTAAAATTATATCGTCACCCTCAGTAAAATGAGAGAAAGGAGGAATCATTAACCTGGAGCTGAATATAACCTTAATCTTCATTCCTTCCTTGAAGTTTACAGAATCTATTTTCTAGCAACAAATCTAAGAAATAAATCAGAATCAACCAATACAACAAAGACATTCCAAAATGCTTTTTTTTACTAAAGAGTGCTATGCAGTTAGCGGTTGCCAAAACCTGCGCTATCTGCATGCTACAGCCTCCAGTAACTGTTTGCATGAAGCCAACACAGATAGTGCAGGCCAGTTTCCATGCTAACTGCAAATCACCTGGTGGAGGTCGAAATGGGTGGGTTAGGGGTGGAATGTGAGTGTGGTGAGCACTGTGCTGTCAGCTCATGGGTATGCATCGCAAGCTAACAGCAAGTCTTGCAAATAGTATAGGTGCAATTTACTCTATATCAATAGGTGATACAAACTGCACCTGTGTTATTCCTGATCTGTGTTAGTTTGTGGCACCGCACATTATGGAAATGCCGTCCACACCCCAACAGATAAAGCAGTGGTTTTGCATGTAATGCACCTTGGTTTTGCACACCAAAGGCAGGCTAGGTGCAAAACCACAGCACATTTTAGTAAAAGAGTCATACTAAGTCAAATTGGGAAAGATAAGCTTTGTTATAATTTCTGAAGCTGTAGCTATGTAAGCTGGTATACAATAGAAAAACCAGCAGCCTCCTGAATCTTGCCATCAGCATTTCTGCTGACATCTTAAAATGGCAAGAGATGAGTCTGAGGGAAGGATGGGAGGGCCAGAAAGGGGGAAGGGAAGGTTAAAGCATTTGGATGCATTGTTGAAAGTGGAGGAACAGACGAAGCTGGGTGTAGGATAAGGAGTACTAAACATCAGGCTACTTTGTTGAGTATGGGGGACCAATTAAAGAGGAGATTATCTTCTAACTGGTATGCTGGAAATGGAGAGAAGGGCAGTGCTAGATGCTTTCTAATGAGATTCTTATTGGTCAGTTGCTGGATTGAATGAAGTGAGAGGTGGATTCTATTGGAGAGGGCGGGATGTCTTTTTGAACTTCAAATGATGGAGTGGAAGGCAGGGCAATCAGGACCCTGAGTGGGTGTTCTTTTGTACATCTTCCTCAGTAAAGACCGAAGCAAAGAATTCATTCAGTCTCTCCGCTATCGCCTTGTCACCTCATAGTGCCCCTTTAACCCATCTATCATCTAATGGACCAACTGACTCTCTCACAGGTTTTTTTCTAAGAATGTATGTGAAAAAGTCTTTATTTCACATTTTTGCTGCCGCAGCAAGCTTCTTCTCAAATTCTCCCTTTGCCTGCCTTATCAATGCCTTGCACTTGACTTACCAGTGCTTGTGCTGTTTCCAGGTTTCGTCATTTGGCTCTTTTTTCCATTTCCTGAAAGATGCTTTTTTGGTAACAACAGCCTCTCTGACCTCACCTTTAAACCATGCTGGCAGTTTTTTGGACTTCCTTCCACTTTTCTTAAAGCATGGAATACAGCTGGTCTGGGCTTTCAAGATAGTATTTTTCAACAACACCCAAGCTTGATGTAAGTCTTTAACCTTTGCAACTGTTCCTTTTAGTTTTTTCTTAACTATTTTCCTCATTTTATCATGGTCTCCCTTTCAAAAGTTAAAAGGTAGTACTGTGGGGGCAGAGCCTAGCAGAGAAGCAGGATGGACGCATAGGAGCTCAGCTCCTGCAGACCCAAAGAGAATCCCTGATATTATTGCCTAACGTGTGAATATCTAGGATAAATTTTTCCCTGGTATAGCAGAGCCAAGTAAGTCCTGAAGGATGGTGGCCGGGAAACAAACCAAGTTGGAATTTACCTCACGTGGAAATGCGGGCTCTAAACGTGCCAAGCAAGATCCTCCCTCTCCCGTCAAGATGGCGGCAGGGCGCAACACAAATGAGGGGAAGAGAGAAATACTGGCAGAGATACGGGCAGTGAGGGAGTTAATTTTGGTGAACGGGGAAACCTTGATGCAGATGCAAGCTGACATGCAGGAGATTAAGGAGAGAACGCAGGGGCTAGCAGCTCATGTGGAAAAGATGGACGTTGCAGTGGCCGCGTACGAGGAACACTTACAAAAGTAATCTAAGGCCATGAAAAAGGTAAACATTCTTGAGGAGAACCTAGAGGATCTCTCCAATAGAACTCGCAGGAATAACATCAGACTAGTTGGGGTTCCTGAAGGAGCGGAAGGTTCGGACACGATAGGCTTCCTGGAAAAAGTAATACCTAAAATACTTAAAATAAGCTTTAGCAAGCCGCTGGAGGTGGAAAGGGCACACAGAATACCTGCACACACGGGAGGTCACAGCCCGAGGCCGAGGCTCTTAATATTTTGCTTACTTCGACACCAGCAGGCCATGCAAATTATGGCTGCGGCAAAGGCCTTGTCATCAGTGACATTTGAAGGGCACAGAATCTCGTTTTTCCCAGACCTTAGTAAGGCAACGATGGACAGAAGGAAAATGTTCTTGGAGCTGCGCCCTCGTCTTCAGCAGTTGCAGGTGAAGTATGGCCTATTCTATCCAGCGCGATTTAAAGTGACTTTGGATAATGAAACGAAAACCTTTGAGGATCCCGATGGGCTGCTACAGTTTCTGGAAGAGCAGGAGGCACTGAAAATGCATGTGGAAAGTGGGTCCTAGCTCCTGATGTTTAAGGCTTCTTTCCAGTTTTCTGCAAGTTTTCTGGTAGGATACAAAACAGCGCAAGTAAGATCTGTTTCCCGCGTTGTTCTTCTCATATAACAGAGGGACATTCATGATCTGTTATAAGTTATGCTTTAGAGACATCGTGGGGTGATGGGTATAATGTTGTACAAGTTGTAATAGTTTGTATCAACACCAGAATTTTGTATATATATCGCTATGCCTGATAGTGTAATGTGTAGGCAATTTCCTGTTGCTTGTTTGGACTGAGCTGGGTCTTGCAGCTACTGCTGTTTCATTTTGGTCTTCACGCTGTCTCACCCATTGTTGCTGCTCCTTCTAGGGAGGGTTAGGTCGACACGCTGCAGACAAATAGGGGTTCCTCTTGCACCATGAGCTAACTTGCAGGGTTATAAGTTGGTCAAGTCCACGGAGAGGTTGGCATATTATATTAAGTATTTTTGTGGTAATATACCCCCTTAAAATCTTGTCTCTGAATGTGTAGTGTATTATGCAACCTGCAAAAAGAAGGAAGATATTGGTTTATGCTCAGAAGCAAAGAGCAGATCTAATTTTACTCCAAGAAACTAATTTGTCATCTAAGGAATCTATATAGTTGTGCTTTAATCAATATAAGCTGATCGCCCTCTCACCAGCCTTGGGAAGGAAAAATGGGGTAGCAATATTAGTCAGTGGTAGGAAACAAATTCAGATTCTGTCTACAAGGGCGGACAAGGAGGGGCGATGGGCTAAAGCTCATGTAGTCATAGGGGCTAAGCGCATGGTCATTATGTGCATTTACGCCCCAAATAATGATCAGCCTAACTTTTTTCATGCCCTAGCAGAAGTGGCACAGGAAAGTGCTTCACTCCCGCTAATCCTTGGGGGAGACTTCAACTTGGCTCTAGACCCTTTGTTGGATTGCAATCCGAGCAGGCCAAGGAGTGGCAGAGCTCTGACAGTGCTGAAATCGCTCATGCAGGAAGTTGGCCTCGTGGATGTTTGGAGAATCCTATTCCCGAGGGAGAGAGACTACATGTTTTTTTCCTGTCCTCATGGTTCGTATTCCAGGATAGATTTTTTCTTAATTTCCAGGCCATTGGTACAAGAAACTTGCGGAGCCAGTATTCTTAGTACCCACATATCCGACCATGCAGCAATTGTATTGAAATTAAACCTTGACGGAGATCTGTCTAGACAGCAATTTTGGTCTTTTAATAGAATTCTCCTTGCAGATGCAGATTTCAAGGAGGTAATAAAGCAAGTTATAAAGGATTACTTTGTCAACAACAGCCAGGAGGATTCGTCAAACTGCGCTTGGTGGGAAGCCTTTAAAGCGTCAATCAGAGCGCACATAACCAGCTTTCCCATAGCTAAAGCCAAGAAGGCGCGGGCTAAACTCCAAGAACTCGACCAACAGATTAGGGCAGGGGAAAAAATACTACAGAGAAATTTCAACGCAACAGTGCTGAATCGCATTCACAAGCTGAGATATCAATATAATATGTTATTAAGCATGGAAGTTGAGCAGAGTATGCTTGAGGGCCAAGCTCGATATTATACGGAAAAGAATAAAGCCGGTAAGATGTTGGCTGCCAGCCTAAAGGCTCGTCGTAGCAAGGCGCATGTAACTCATGTTTTAGATGCGCAGCAGAACCTCCTGACTACTAGTTGCGAAATTTCAGCGGTATTTCGGAAATTTTACGAGCAACTTTATACCTCAGAAGTATCATTTGATGTAAAGGCCTGTGAGGATCTCCTTGCTAGGGTTGGAAGGCCTATGCTGAAGGCACATCAGGAGGCTGCTTTAGGAAAACCTTTGTCAGTCAATGAACTGTGGGAGGCGTTAGCTGCTATGAAGACTGGCAAAGCAGCCGGACCAGACGGGATTCCGGTGGAATTCTATAGAACGTTTGCAGACGAACTACTTCCGCAGCTGCTGAAATATTACCACAGATTTCTTGTACAAGATCAGAAGAGGGGGGCATTTGCTGAGGCAGCTATTGTCGTGCTGGAAAAACCAGGGAAGGACCCAACTGTGGTTGGTAATTACAGGCCTATTTCCATTTTAAATGCTGACTACAAGCTGTTCTCCAGCATGCTGGCCAGGCGACTAAATAATGTGCTGCATCTGTTAATTCACCCCGATCAGTGCGGGTTTGTGTCAGGAAGATCCACAGCTGATAATGGCCGTCTGCTCTGCGATGTGCTGGAAAGAGCTTATACTATGGACGTCCCTGTAGTGGGCCTCTCAATAGACGCTGAAAAGGCCTTCGATAGGCTTGAGTGGCCCTTCTTGTACCATGTGTTGGAATGGTTCGGCTTGCCTAAAGAATTTGTAGCCATGGTACGGATTCTCTATGACAACCCCACTGCTCGAATCTTGGTTAATGGCATCCTCTCAAAGCCTTTCCCCCTGCGGCGAGGCACCAGGCAAGGATGTGCTCTATCTCCATTTTTATTCAATTTAGCTTTGGAACCGCTTGGTAATCTGAAGAGATTCAAGGCATCAAGTTTGCAGACCTTCATGTTAAACTGTCAGCTTACGCAGACGACCTGTTGGTCTTTCTCAGGCCTGATTCAATATTGTCGCTTTTACATCTGATCTCCCTATATTCGCAGTTTTCAGGCTACAAAGTGAATTGGACAAAATCCGTGGCTTTTCCCATGAATAGCTGGGCGAGTCCTTCCTTGGTAGATAACTTTCCTTTCCAGTGGGAATATACAGCAATAAAATATTTAGGGGTGCTATATTCTGCTTCCCCAGAAGAAACTGCACGACTGAATGCAGCAAAATTGCTGTATTTAGCACGTTCCTACACTCTGTCGTGGTCCCCACTTCATCTCACGTGGTGGGGGTCGCGTGGAAGCTATTAAAATGACACTGGTGCCAAAGGTAAATTATATTCTAAGTATGCTTCCCTTTCTGTTTCCTCCTGCAGTGTACAGAAACTTGGAACGGATTATAAGTGTCTTCCTATGGGCTGGGAAAACTCCTAGAATTGCACTAAAGAAGCTAAAAGCTGGCAAGGCAAATGCTGGAATATATTTCCCTGATTTTTCATGGTATCATAAAGCCTTCCTTCTGAAGCAGGGATCAGTATGGGCTCTGAGTGATACCATGGAGTGTACGCCCACATGGCTCAAGATGGAAGAGCGGCTTGTAGCTCCTTGCCTAGTTAAATTGCTCATGGGAATGACACATCCAAAGGCCTTTAAAGTTGGAAGAGTGATAGCTTCAACTCAGCTAGCGTTCCGTTTTCTTCTCCCCATCATTGTACAGAGAAACCCTCCTTCGCGGTTAGTACCAATCTGGTTCAACCCTGATTTGAAGATCAATAAAGGGGTTTGTGCCTGGACGAATTGGCAAAGGCAAGGAGTGTGGACCGTTGGGCAGTTAATGGAGAGCTCATCCTGGAAGTCTTTCAGCACTTTACAACGGGATTTTGGCTTGCCGTCCACTTGTCATTACCAATGGCTACAGTTGCGGCACTGTATCGGAAATGTGTTTCCGCGCCCCCCCCCCCCCCCCCGAGGGACTGTCCAGTTCGTGGGGATTGCAGAACGTTGTGGAAGAAATAAATGCTAGGAAAGGAGCAGCCTCACGTTTCTATGCTATGTTTGTGGACTACTTTGCTCCAGCAAATGTAGGGCTACGCCGCATCTGGGAAGAAGAGACGAAGACCAACCTGTCGTCACTGGAATGGGAAAAATTCTGGGGCTCATCGATTCGAGCGTCGAAGTCTGCGGCTCTTACACAATCTATGTTCTTCCTCGTGCACAGGGCTTATATTACCTCCAACACCTTGGGTAAATGGAATAAGAAAGAGAGCAATTTGTGCTGGGCTTGCCATGGTGAGGTGGGCACGCTAAGACACATGATGATGGAGTGCCCTCACATTCAGAAATTTTGGACGAAGGTTTGGGACAAGATTCAACAAGTATTGAAATTCACGGCTGTCTTGACCTGGCGAATAATTGCATTCAGGAATGTGGTAATGATACCGGATTTAGATAAAAGCAACCACTTTCTTCTTAACTTTATGATAATGGTAGCTTTAAAACTCATACTCACCCGCTGGAAGAATCCTTGCAAACCTACTTATCAGGAATGGTGGAACCAGCTATGCATGTTCGCCAAATTTGAGAAAGCCTCTGATAGAGCTTTGTGAATGAGGGGTATTGTGCCAAAACTCTCCAAGTGGTCCGCATTAGATCAATTTTCCTGCGTAACATGTTAAAACCTTGTATCTACTGCTCTGTGAGTGATACTGGGTGCAATAGTTGTATAGTTTTTGGACCCCTGCTGTCTGCAGTGTCTCGGGGGAGGGGGATGGGAACTGATGCGTGTTATTTCTGGAAGTCGGGTGTTAAACTTTGGTTGGGAAGAATAGTGGGGTAGGACTGGGGTATACGTGTCTTATTTGGATTTTGACAGCATGTAATTGCAGGCATGTTGCATGTATACCACCTGTGTTTGCTATGGTGTTTTTATAATTTTTATTTTTATTTTTGTGGTGAGTTATGATATAATCAATAAAAATATTCTAAAAAAAAAAAGTAGTACTGTGGATTTCCTTACTATCCATCCTCCACTAATTAAATCAAACATGGTCATGCTATGATCACTATTGCCAAGTGGCCCCAACACCCTTATCTCTTGCACTAGATCTGGTGTTCCACTAAGGACTGGGTCTAATATAGCTTTCCCTCTGGTCGGTTCATGAACCAGCTGATCCAAGAAGCAGTCGTTTATTTCATCTAAGAACTTTATTTCCCTAGCACAGGGGTGGGAAACTCCGGTCCTGGAGAGCCACAGACCAGTCAGGTTTTCATGATGTCCCTAATGAATATTCATGAGATCTATTTGCATCCACTGCCTTCCATTGTATGGAAATAGATCTCATGAATATTCATTAGGTACATCATGAAAACCTGACTGGTCTGTGGCTCTTCAGGACTGGAGTTGCCCACCCCTGCCCTAGCATGTCCTGCTGTGACACTGACCCAGTCGATACTGGGGTAATTAAAATCACCCATTATTATTACTGCGCTGTAACTTTTGTTAGCTTCCTTGATTTCTTTGAGCATTTCATCATCCATTTGTTCATTCTGGCCAGGCGGTCGATAGTACACCCCCACTGCCATCGCCTTCCCCTTTTTACATGGAATTTTAATCCATAGAGATTCTACAGCAAATTTTGTTTCCTGCAAAACTTTAATCCTTTCTGACTCAATGCCGTCTCTAACATAGAGCACAACCCCTCCACCAATTTGATCAGCTCTATCATTACGATATAGTTTGTACCCAGGTATCACAGTGTCCCACTGGTTGTCCTTCTTCCACCATGTCTCTGATATTCCAATCATATCTAACCTCTCATTTAGTGCTATATATTCCAACTCTCCCATCTTATTGTTTAGACTTCTAGCATTTGCATACAAGCATTTTAGAGACTGTATTTTATTCATATTAATTTGGCTATTGGTAGACATTGGTAATTTGGGATCTTTAAGCTCTGTCTGCTCCATACTCGAGGGCATTTGGGCTACTTTACTCTTTTTTGGAACCTCTCTGCTTTTGGTAGTATCCATCAAGGATACATTCTTCTGAAACATGCGCTCTTGGGTGACTGTTGGCTTTCCATGACTTTTTTCTGACAATGCTGGGTTCATAGATAAATGGAACACAATACTCAATACATATGCTTTGGACCTAATGATCTTAATAGTAGATATGATGAAGGATTAGATTGAGAAGACTCAGGAAGTAGTGGAACCAACCCCCCCCCCCCAAAAAAAAACAAAAAAAACAAACAACAAAAAAAAACCCCTGATGTCAATGCCCTTCAATTAGAATGGTTACAAACATTGATTGAACATTTCTGGGGCAAATTTAAAAAATCTAAGTGGCATAAATTAAATAGAGATGAATCTTACTACAAAAAAGAATATGTTTGCTTATGGATGAACCCAGACAGAAAAGGGAAGAAGAAGGTAATTTTTGATTTCTCATCTGACAATATATCAGAACCTGAATCCTGGTATTCAGGTGAAGAGGATATTTTAGACAGAGGCAAAGCCATTGCAAATGGAGGGGACAAGGACGTTAGAAGACAGCAGAATCCCTGACGCCTTCTGGACCCAGTCTCAATCGTATAAGGACATCTAGTAATTAATCTGTCTCAAAAAATGTTAATACCAACACAGTTGGCTGTACTAAATAAATGTCTTTCTTTTGTTGCAAGGATCCATTACAATTCGTTTTAGTTCCATATAGATTTTGAAACATTTTTACATAAGGTCAGCATTAGGGCTTTTTTGCGCAAACATTACGAACCATCACTGATGAACTGCGATCCTTCATGGACAAATCGAGTCCAGCTTCCATTAAAATCTATGTGGCCTCCACCAGGCCCATTCCATCCTGCTATTCAGGTCTTTAAAAAGTAGGTGTTATAAGATGTTCAAAAATTAGAATGATCTAGGAAGTATTGTACAGTGTATAATGTTTGACAAAAAACATGAGCTTGAAGCACTTTGACAACTACAAAATGATGCTGCTAAAGTAATCAAATGAGCTGACAAGGGAGGAGCCGTGGTAATCATGAGCCATTAATTTTACTGTCAGAAAGTCTTTCGACAGCTCTCAGACACTAGTACATACAGTCAATTGAAAGAAGATTTGACTTGAGTCCCTACAGTGTCTGATTAAAGAGATTACTACACAGGTTTTGAGTTGTAAATTTATTAGTAAAAAGGAATTTATATTTCTGAATGTATAAGCACCAAAGCCCTTTTGATGTACCTGAATTCTTTTTTATGGCCTTTAATGGAGACCATCCCCTCCTATGTGAAAGACACCACTCATTTTCTTAATGTATTAGAATCCTTGAAGAAAGTATGTATAGATTACGACTTCCTGATGGTTACCTTAAATGCAGCCTCTCCTTAAATGCAGCTCCTTATACAAACATCCCTTAGGAAGGTGCCTTAACTGTTATAGATTTAGAACTTTAACAGAGGGGAGATTTGAGTCATGATCAAATGTTTTTATGTTACAGTTGTCACGGATTGCATTGACAAATAACTTTTTTTGTTTTGATGAAGACATGGGTAGCAATGGATGCAACAATGGCCAGGTTGATTGCCATCTTTACATGTTCATTTTGAAGCCCGGTGGTTGGCAAATTCCCCCTTTAAGGAACATATTAAAGCTTGGTTCTGATATATAGATGATGTGTTCATGCTATGTCAAGGTACACATGGAGCCTTATTAGGTTTTCATAAATGAAAGCCGTGGGGCAGGGTCCCGGCGGCCGCGTGTAACCGGGTGTTCGGCCAGTGCAAGGACCCTGGCTTCTGGCCGTCGTCAGAATGGGGGCAGAGGCGCAATGACGTGATGGGCTCTGATGGCGGTGATTGGCTCCACCCACGTCCAGGAGCATGGTGGAGCCTGGGAGCTGGAGGCGGGCGACAGTGAAGGGGAGGCGCCAGGAGTCGGCAGCGGTTGCCTGAACTCATGCATCTCCTCGGGGTCCGGTGCCTGCTTCCCTCCCTCCCTCCCTCCCTGTGTTAGGGATGTGGGGGTGGGGCTGATGGGGTGTCACAGTGGGGGGGGGGCGGGATCCCAGAGGTCCGGGGTCCGGAGCCTTCGGTTATACTTGGGCTGGGGCGGGGTGCCCCCGACCCGGACAACCCCTGGCTGACTTTTGCTAATTACATGGCGAGGTCGGGGAAAGGGGATTAGGAAGATTGCCATTGGCATGACCGTGGAAGAAGCGGAGGCAGGGTCACCTTGCTAATAGCATGGCTGGTGAGGCATTGCTCCGCTGTTTGGATTGTTAAGAGGATTATTCTTGGATTGTAATGTTCAGTATGTTATAAAGGTTAATAAAGCTGTGACCAGTTATTTCCCAAGAGCGGTTGTCTGTGTGCATTTTGTGGGCAAAGAGGGTGGAACTAAAGGGGGGGGGGGAGAAAGAGGGATGGTTGGTTAGAGGGGCCCGGAGCACCCTGTCCAAACTACCTCGGTTATTGGTGCAATAACTGATGTTCATATTAAATTCTCCATCAATCAAAGTAGAACCACTGTCTCATTTCTGGATGTTCTGATCACTAAAACAGCCCATAGTTTGGTGACATCTGTTTACAAACATGAAATAGATTGACATATGACTCTGCATTAGTCATGTGTCCATCTACTGATTTAAAGGATAGTTTATCTTTCTCCCAATACATACAATACCATAGGAATTGCAGCACTACTCAAACGTTTTCTCATCAGTCTGATCAATTAATAAAATGATATCCTTGTAAAAATGTTTGCAGCACCCAGAAGAGAGTTGCTCATAATGATAGATTGTGGCCTCTGAATCAGGATAAGCCTTAGGTGTCTGAAACTGAGCACGAGCATATCCACCTTATAACCCATTTTACCCCATACAGTTATCATCTACAATGGATAATTACTTACCACTTAAGATCATACGAGGGTTAGAAAATGGTAAGGCTCGTCTGGTATTCTAAATGGTAAGGCTCGTCTGGTATTCTCAAGGGGTCATAATTTAAGAGATATGATCAGCCCAGCCACCCTGTCAGATCCACCGGGGCCTTTTGAATTATCCCCTGGTCATAGAGTGTGTGGACAATATCACATTTGTCCAGTTACCCTCACATTGTCGGATTTCACTTATCAGGGGCTGAATTCTGTACTTCGCTGAGCTACTATTTGTATATCTGATTATGTGGTCTATGCTATTGGTTGCCCTTGTAGTTTGCTGTATATAGGCAAAACCAAGCGTCAGTTAAAAATCGGATTGACTGAATATAAAAGCAAATTGAAACACAATGTAGGGGGTGCAGCACTAGTAAAACACTGCACTGAAAGACATCATAGTTTTGACAATCTACAATGTTTCTGTATAGATTACAATCCTGCTAACATCAGGGGAGGCGATCAGGATACATTTCTGATCTGCCGAGAACAGCAATGGCTATTCAGGCTAGCGATAGTAGAACCTGGGGGTCTCAATGAACAAATTGAAAGGAATGTCTATTGGCACTAGATATTTTTCATAGATAAGCAGCTAGTTTCCCCCTCTAACATTAAACAGCTCTCTTTGGTCTAAGAGTGGGGTGGTAGAGTAGTGGTCTTAGACCTCTGATGATCTCGGTTTATGTCCTCCTGTTTTCTTTATCTTTTTTGATTTTAGTTTGTATTTCTTCTGATGTTCATCATCATAAACCTTATATCTGATTCTGTAATTTGAGTTTATTAAAGGATAAGTGGTTACTTTGTTTAGTGCTGGCAGTTAAATTGAGGGAAGAGCTGACCTCATTTCTCTCTGCTCTAGTGTGCGGGGATTCCCTTTAGACAAAATGATGTCGCGGCTCTAGCCTCGGTATAATACGCAGATGCAGCATTCCTAGGTTTGAAAGAAACCGGGATGCTGAACGATGCTACAGTTCTATGCTGGCTGATAACAATTATACTATTTATTTGTATTTATTTATATATTTAACTTATTTTCTATACCGTCTTTCTACAAGTCAAAAAGCTTTGTGGACGAATGACAGCTTTTGTCGGAGGCTTCGCTTGTTGTTACCATTACTGGCGTAAGCCCATTTATGCTTTCTACTACTATGCTAATTGGAGACTCTTTATGATGTTCTTTGGCGTTCTTAAGAGAAAGTGTAATCAAGATGCCATTCAGTACTGTATTTCTCAGTTACCAGCTAGAGCTTGATTCAGCAAGTTTTTAACTAGTGTGGATTGTATACCAGCCATAGCTTGCTACATGAATTGGCAAAAGTCTGTCAGTAGTTATAATGGTTGCTATATTTGGGAATGTTTTCTGACTTTTAATTGACGTTCATCATGAGTTCTTTTTTAATAATTAGTAAAAGTATAATTTTGTTCAACTTACCTGTGAAAATTAGGCATGGATATTTTAGATCTATGTTGTTGAAAAAACCTTTCTTTGTTGTTTGACCATGAGGTATCTGATTTCATTTGAATCAGATGTTTGATTGTAACAATCTTAACCAAAGGTATCAGTACAATTTTTATTAGATTAGGGCCGTTGAAAAATTAGATAAGTCCTATTTAGTTGTATGTATTCTATTAGGAGTGAGTCTAGTTTTAGCTTAGTTGAGATTTGCTAAATATGAATAACCAGGCCTCTTCTCATTTATGGTGTATTGTTTAGTGACAGAGATTTTGGATGGCATGTAATTTTGTCTTGCTCCCTGAAGCAGCCAAATGAGAAACGCTGAGTATCATAGTAGAGACCATGCTGTTAGTCCAACACTAAGGGGTATGTTTACTAAACCGTCTTAACGTGCGCCCGGCGATAGTGTGCAGGCTGCCATAAAAGGAGTGGGCATTTCAGTCTTAAAGTAGCAAAATGGGATTATCGCGCGATAAAATGCGCTGCTGCGCACATTATTGGGCGAAGTGCCGCTAAGCGCGTTAACGCACGGTAATCTTAAGTAGGCGCCCAGACATCCAAACATAGAAACAGAGGTGTAGCACAATGGTTAATACACTGATTGACGGTACAGGGGTCATGAGTTCAATCCCAAGTGTGCCTAATGCATAAGGCTGGCTGAGGCATCACCCTTTACTTTTAGGTAGTGATTTTTGAGGCATTTTACTTTTATTTTAATTAGTGCTGCCAGCAAACACACCCTCACGGTGGTGTAACCTAAGGTGCCTCATAAGGCACCCCATAACGCATTCCATAGGGCACATTATAAAGTGCACTGTCAGCCAAGGCACCCTATAATGTCCCCTATAGGACACCTTATAAGGCCCCTTAAAAGGCGCTTGATAAGGTGCCTTATAAGGCACCCTATAAGGCGCCTTATAAAGCACCCTATAAGGCGCCTTATAGGGCACCCTATAAGGTGCCTTATGGGGCGCCTTATGAGGCACCTTAAGGTTACAGTACTCGGAGGGTGTTTTTGCTCGCAGCAATAATGTACATTAAAAATAGGCAAAGCCCATTACCTCTGGCTTTACACTCAGTGAAGTAACCAGTGGGCTACAGCTACTAACAAACTCCTCGCTGGCTGCAGAAGGACTGCATGTCACCACACAAACTGTCTGCTGTGGTTACCAGGATAGGGTTAACCCACTCGTACCCATGATGCACTGCACATGCAAATCAGCAGTCGACAGATGGGCACAAGATGGGGTATGCACCCCCACAGCACCTCGGCCTGATAGGGGGAACTGACCATGTGTGGTACTGGCACAGAGTAGCCACAGACCGTCACATTGTGCAGGTACTGTGCTCACCCTGAGGGTGAGGTGGGGCGCACAGCACCAGGTCCACAGCACCTTTCATGGCTGAAATATACCATGCTGCAGGTCCCCATCAGTGCTGCTGTGTGTGATAGGTAGTTCCTGCAGACACACCAAGGTTACATCTGTGTCCTTTTGTATTTCTCAGTCATGTCTAGCCCTTATGGGCTATGATGCACCCAGAATAGTGTATATCCTGTGTTGGTGCCATGGTTACATGATGTTGGTGAAGGGGGGGGGGGGGTGTTTGGACCCATAGGCAGATTATATACCACCACAAAACCCACCCTCTGGGGCTCAGGGTGGGAAACAGGATCACCCACCAATAGATCCACATTCTACCTCCCTGCAATGGTAGCAGTAGAGGGGACCATCAACCCCAGTCCGGCTGGGGAACAGACACCCTAAAGGGCAGGCAATGCAGAGCTGTACGCATCCATAAAGCAATAGCAGACAGACAGTAGGCCTGGAAATGCTCAGCTGCCCCCACCACTATCTGACATTCTCCAGCAGCAAGCCTCCAGCCGCTGCACCCTGCAAGGTGTTCCAGCAAGACACATACTAGCTGCAGACAGTTTGCTAGCTAGTCCATGGTCCTGAAAGAGATACGTGTACCCCAAACTGGGAAGTCAGCATGCACACCAAGCAGATAAGTCAGTGATTGGGTCCCAAAAAAGATCCATTAATATCACATGAGAAAAAGACTGTATAGCACTATGGGGGAACCTAGCCATCCCGTGGTCACTGCTCAGTCAGGGTGAGATAGTGTGGCCACGGTGGCCAGGCACTACAATGTCCGAGCCATTGCCCTATGCCCTGTGCAGATGCGGCCAGGCCACACTATCCAGGCTTGATATCATGAAAGGCAGTATATAAGAAATGTTAAATATAATAAATAAATAAATTCCCACAGTACCTTGCTCCTCATTATGCACATTGGCAGGCCAATACTGGCAACAGTGCTAGCAGTGTGGGCTGTGGAGGGTGTTGGCAGCCACCACACACTGGATAGACAGACACACACTCCACACACCTATGCCAACATTGTGCAACTATAGAGGTGTTTGGCAGCCCTGGCCACCACACCAGTCCTGGGCACAGTGCAGGCATGGCTATGGTACACAATACTGTTGGGGTCACTCTGTCAGACACCAGACCTGAGGCACACTCCACAGACATTAGAAAGGTTTCTATGGATAAGGGCGGAGCTTGATGCCAAGCAGGATAGCCGCCTATTGTGGAGGCTCCCGGGAGACCCGTCAAGAATCCTGCAAAAATACTACATAATTTGGTGATATCGACCTGATTACTGGCGCAGTAACAAGATCAGTGATGGCAGGACAGAAGCCGACCCGGCTAGAGTTTGCCGGAGCGCTGAATAGTAATGCGAAGCGCACCAAGACGGAGCCCTTCTCCCCACAAAAGATGGCGCCGACACGAGAAGGGCCTGACGCCCATCAGGAACTCCTTGCTGAAATCAGAGGGGTGAAAGAGCTAGTTAAAGCAAACGGAGCCTCACTAAGCATGGTGCAGGAAGAAATAAGTGCACTACATAGTAAAATCTAAGGTATGTCACTACGTCAAGAGAAATTGGAAGGGGTCGTCGCAGCTCATGAGGCCCGTTTGGGTAAAGTTGATAAAGTGGAGAGACAACTGCGAGCGCTGCAAAAAGAAGTGGAAGACGGCAACAATCGAGCCCACCGAAATAACATCCGGATAGTAGGCCTCGCTGAAGGTGCAGAAGGCACCAACATAAGAGCCTTCATAGCAAAGCTACTTCCCACCATTCTCAAAATCACTTTTGTGCAGGATCTAGAAATTGATCGCATTCATCGCGTTCCCGCACATGTCTTGCCGCATAGCACGCAGCCACGGCCAGTTATCTTGCGAATTTTGCGCTTTCAACAAGTGGTGCAGATAATGGAAGCAGCGCGAACACGTGCACCTTTGGAATATGAGGGTCGGAAGCTCTCTATCTACCCCGATTTGGCTAAACCTACCGTCGATCGGCGGAAAAGATTTTTGTCACTAAGACCGCGCCTGCAGCAACTTCAAGCGCGCTTCGGGCTGATGTATCCGGCGAAAATGCGGGTCACCCTGCATAATCAGACCCGGTCATTTGATGAACCAGACGCTCTGCTGGCATATCTTGAAGAAAAGGAAGCGGCGCAAATGCGTTGAGGAAAGCGGTGGACAACATTGGTTCTTTCTCAGCGGCTGCATAAACAGGGCTGATGGCTTTACTGCCAGTCAGGCTGACCAGCAGAGGATATGTTGGTGAGGCCCGCAGTGTGGATGCTTTGGACAATGAATCTTCATGGAGTATTGATCTCGATGTAACTGAGGGATTTGTTTTGGTTTTGATATCAATAAAGGGAGGGTTGGTGGGGACAGTTATATATGGAGTTACTGCTATTTTGTATCTTAATATTTTAGATGCGATAATGGCATGATTTATTTTGTTACTGTGAAATGGTGGGCCTTCCGAGCCAGTCCTGCTGACTTAAGCTCACCTATATCTTTATTGGGAAGGTTTTCTCCTCTAGAGCGCACATATGTACATAGACATTGTCACAGTAGCTGTCATGGCGAAACCTGGGGTAACCGAAATGAGGGAGTTTGCACTTGTCTCTCGGGCTTGAAGTTGCATAAACAGATGTCCTGTACTGGGCCGCAGGGGCCATATCTAAATAAATACTGCAATGGCCCCCTGTAATATTGTGTCGTTAAATGTCAAAGGGATTAACAATCCAGTCAAAAGAAAAAAGATCATTGATTACGCACGGCATAAGAAAGCAGATATACTGTTATTGCAGGAAACACATTTAAATAACAGTGAATCGCTTAAGCTGAGTATAAAACCTTTTACAGTCATGGCGTATTCGGCGGCCTCCAGGAAAAAAAATGGCATGGCCATTTTGGTAAGAAATCCTTAAATGCCACGCTGTTGCATTGTCAATCTGATACAGAAGGAAGATGGGCTAAGGCCCTGTTGAAAATAGGGGGATTGGAGATTGTTATTATGTGTCTCTACGCCCCAAATACTGACCATTCTGAATTCTAATAAGACCGATACTAAAAAACAAGACCCTCAACAGAGAAGACCCCGCATCCTATCGTCCAATATCCAGCATAGCCCTACTAGCGAAAATCATTGAAAAGGCCGTTCTACAACAACTACAAGACCACCTGGACAACGACAGCACACTGGACGAACACCAATATGGCTTCAGGCCACACCATGGGGTTGAGACCCTACTTACTGCACTAATGGACAATCTACTCAAAGGGATTGAAAACAAAAAGAAAATGTTCATTCTCATATTCATTGACATCTCCGCAGCTTTTGATACTGTTCACCATCAAACACTACTAAACAGAATAAGAGATATAGGAATAACAGGAACCCCACTAAAATGGTTCACATCATATATCTCCAACAGAATGCAACAGGTTCAGTTCAATAATGAAAAAGCAAAGGCTTTCCCACAAACGCAGGGCATTTCCACAAGGTTCAGCACTATCCGCGCTTCTCTTTAATATATACATGAGACCAATCTGCGAAATATTCAAAAAGCATAAAATCCAATATCACATATATGCTGATGATATTATGCTCTATACTCAGCTGGATGTAAGCAACCCAAACTACTCTCAGCTAGAAACATGCTTAAAAGACATGCAAACCTGGCTTCAACAGAACAACATGGCCATAAACCACAAAAAAACCGAAGTCATGTACATCTCAAGAAAAGCAGACTTCAACCCCCCGGCATCTATTGCCCTAGGTGAAAACACTTATCACACAAAAACTGAACTAAAATACCTCGGAGTAACACTGGATAGTGAACTAAAGCTGACAAAGCACCTCCGCCTAGTAAACAGATCCATCTTCCACAAACTCAGGGTTATACAACCGCTTAGGAACATCATAGAACACTCCGACTTTAGGACAGTAGCCCAAGCCCTCATCATACCACATTTCGACTACTGTAATGCAATCCTTCAGGGCCTACCAAAGAAAACACTAAACATACTCCAGATGGCACAAAACGTCGCAGCTAGAATCATCACCAAAACAGGTGTGGCAGAGCACATCACCCCGGTGCTGTTTGAATTACACTGGCTCCCCATCTCAGCCCGTATAAAATACAAAATCCTAGTAACAACTTTTAAAACCATCCACAACTTGGCACCAACTTTCCTCACAAACCTAATCACCTTACAACCTGCAAACAGAAACAGGAGAACCGCCACCATAAACAACCTGCATGTACCAACAAGTATAAGATCAGTCAATGTAGCCACAAGCAACAGAGCATACTCCTTTACGGCCCCGTCACTCTGGAACCAACTCCCACCTGAGTTGCGCTCAATAACTGACCTGATGGGTTTCAGAAAAGATCTGAAGACACACCTATTTCAAGAGGCCTACAAGGTATCATAAATGTACGCTCCAAGAGATCTACAGCCTATCATAAATCAGCATAAAATGTATATATGTAAAAAAAAAAAAAAAAAAAAAAAAAATCCTTTAATCCTGGAACCATTAATGAAACCTTTACAAGCTTATAAAACTTGTTGTAATCTCGTAATCTTTGAAATTTCCGATGTATATTTGAATACTTAATCCTGTAATCTTTGAAATTTTTCCTTTGTATACTGTAATTGAAGCTCACTTGATTTGTTGAAAATTTATCACATAACTTTGTTAATCACACTCTAATGCTTAGAAATTTCTGTCATTGATCTGACTTTTCTGTTTACTTAATCAAACCGCTGCTGATCGCTGGAAGTGGCGGTATACAAAAATGTGCTAAATAAATAAATAAATAGCGCGAGAAATACATCTGGAGGCGGCTAAGCCATTAATTGTAGGGGGGGATTTTAATCAGACCATTGATCCCTTAGTGGACAGGAAGCCGCCTCGTACCCTTAAACCATCCAAAGGACAGCTAATGCTTGTCTCCTTAATCAAGGAGATGGCGCTGGTGGATATATGGAGGGTGCTTCACCCATCAGATTTAGAGTTTACCTATTTCTATGCTCCACATTTATCGCAGTCAAGAATTGACCTTTTCCTAGTATCTAAAACGTTAGTGCCCAATATTGTGGATGCGAGTATTCACCCAACTCATGTTTCTGACCACGCGGCCATATCCTTGGTATTTCAAGATAGTGCATTGCGGACGGACTCAGTTGAATGGAGCTTTGATAGAGCCCTTCTCAATAGCCCAGAATTCTGTTTAGAGGTGAAAGGGGCCATTGCAGAATATTTTCACTTTAACCCCTCTCAGGCCACCGCGGGATGGGCCTGATGGGAGGGCTTCAAAGCAGCAATACGAGTTGTCATAACCACCTATACTATTAGGCAGGCAAGACAGCAGAAGCAGCAATTGGTCTTGCTTGAACAGCAAATCAAAATTGGGGAGCGGGTGTTGACTCGGCGTTCTGACGCCTGTGTCTTGCTCAGACTCCAGCGGCTAAGATTTCAATATAATGCGATATTGGCCGCTGCAGCTTCGCAAAACATCAAAGCACAACAAGGGAACTACTTGGGAAGGAAATAAAGCGGGTCGAATGTTGGCAAATGCACTTAAGGGCAGACGGGAGGCCAAAAGAGTTGCCGCTCTACGGAATCCGGGGGGGGCAAGGGTTGTCGGTTAAGGATTCGGAGATTGCGGAAATTTTCAGAGAGTTCTACACTCGCCTTTATGATTCTGAATGCGAATTCTCGCAAGAAGGTTTTGATCACTTAGTTGCCGGGGTTCAACGGCCAGTATTGAGTGAATCAGCTAAAGAAGCGCTCGATAGACCCTTGGAGGCAGAGGAAATCCATTGTGCGATAGCTTCAATAGCCTCTGGTAAAGCAGCGGGACCTGATGGCTTACCGGCAGAATTCTTTAAGTCTTTCGCCGCGGAACTGGTCCCCCCGCTTGCTAAGTATTATGCTATGTTAGCGGAAAAGGAGCAGCAACAGGGGCTTTCGCAATGGCCAATCTGGTGGTATTTGAAAAACCGGGTAGAGACCCGCTGTTGGTAGCTAATTACCGGCCTATCTCGCTCCTAAACACGAATTATAAGATCTATGCATCGGTTCTGGCAGCTCGGCTAGCTGGGCAGGTGTCATCCCGATCAATGTGGTTTCACGAAAGGTAGGTCAACAGCTGATAATGACAGAGTATTCTGTCATATATTGGCGGGAGCCGAAACGGTGCCAACGCCTTTAATGGGGCTTTCTCTTGATGCCGAAAAGGCTTTTGATCGGTTGGAGTGGCCTTTCCTGTTTGCAGTCTTACGGTGGTTCGGATTCGGGAATGAGTTTATTCGAGCTTTGTAAGTTTTGTATACTCATCCAGAGGCACGGATTAGCGTCAATGGGATCAAGTCCTATCCATTTGGTTTAAAACGGGGCACTAGGCAAGGTTGCCCTCTATCTCCCATGCTGTTTAACCTGGCACTTGAACCATTAGCTTTACTTATTCGGCAGTGTGCCGAGATCCACGGGGCCGTAATAGCGGGACTTGAAATCAAACTCTCCGCATATGCGGATGATCTTCTTCTGTTTATCCCACCTGAGTCTATCCCTGAGATCTTAAAACAAATTGAGAGGTATTCGGAACTCTCTGGCTATAAAATCAATTGGACTAAATCGGTAGTATTCCCCTTAAATAACTTGGCATATAAAGCAGCAGTAATTGACTATCCGTTTGTGTGGGAACCCGGCATGATAAAGTATCTTGGCGTTTACTATAAGTATCCTTTGGAGGAAATGGTCCGCTGGAATGCGGATGGGGTGGTTAAAATGGTTCGGGAATTACTGTTGAAGTGGTCCCCCCTAACCCTATCCTGGTGGGGACGATTGGAGACAATTAAGATGATGATAATTCCCAAGGTTAATTATATATTAGAAATGATTCCTTGTCTGTTTCCTGTGTCTACTTATCAGCGGATAGAGCGATTATTGATTCAATTTTTGTGGAATAACAAAACCCCGCGAATAGCGAGGCAGAAGCTCAAGCTTAGTCGAGAGCACGGGGGCGTGAATTTTCCTGACTTTCAATCCTATCATGAAGCCTTTCTCCTTAAACAGGGATCCCGATGGCTAAAGGATTACATAAATAGCCGACCCGTCTGGGTTGATGTTGAAGAGCGGCTCATTGTACCGTTGCCATTAGAGCATATTTTAGGGATGCAGTTGAAGCAGGGGATAAAATATCCCTGTATGATAACGGACACTTTGCAGGCTGTTAGGACTCTTATCAAGGTATGTGGAAGGGATCAATGCTCCTTGGATAAGTTACCCATATGGAATAATCCTCTTTTTAAAATCCAAAAGCAACCTGTTGCCTGGCGACAATGGTATTTGAAAGGAATTTGGACAGTTTCTCAGTTAATTGCAAACAATAAGTGGAAGGATTTCGATGAATTGCAGCTCGAGTTTGGCCTCCCGTCCAACTGTTATTTCCAATGGCTGCAGCTTCGACATTGTTTGGCGTCCGCGGCAATTGACCCTAAAGAGGGGATAGAGTCTGGGGGAATAGTTGAAATAGTTCAAGAAATTGTGCAAACTACTGGCATAGTATCGAACTTTTACAAGAAATTGACTCTCGCCCCGGGGACACAGACCCAAAAAATTCAACATAGATGGGAGAGGGATACAGAAATGACCCTTACTGCGCAGGAGTGGGGAAAAGTTTGGCGCAAACAAGTGAGAGTCTCGAGATCGGCCTCAATAACGCAGACTCTTTTCTTCTTTGCGCACAGATGCTTCTATACTCCTGTCAGAGTAGCGAAGTGGGACAAAAATTGTAGTCCTCTTTGTTGGACTTGTGGTAGGGAAGTTGGTACACTGATGCATGTAATATTTAAATTCCCGGGGGTACAAGATTTTTGGAAATGGGTGTGGGAACGAATACAGCTTATTCTTAACTTCAAAGAGGCCCTGTCCTGGCGGCTCATAAGCTTGCGGTCGGCGGCGAAGCTGAATTCGTTGCCCAAGGAGGGTACCTTTTTGTTTGACTTCATGATGGGGCTAGCAATATACTTAATTGTAAGTAACTGGAAATGTACTACTAAGTTATGTGCGCAGGAGTGGTGGAATGGAGTCTGTCTGTACAGTCAATATGAGCAAATTTTTCAACAGAAATGCCCGCAGCCAAATACACTGCTTAAATGGCAACTGTTAAATGACTTCATGAAAGCAGCCAGGGTGGGTTAGGCAGTAGAATGACTTGGCTTTATTAGTATTTTATCTTAATGCTTAATGTACTAACATTATTGCTGTCAGAGGGATACAGTGCATGGTATGTGTAAGATTGCTAGCCCGGGATTATATATAGTGCTTGTCTTGCCTGTCGGGTGTGCTCTAGAGGAGGGGGAAGGTTGGGGGGGAGGGTGGGTTTGGTGTTCATGGGTTTTGTGCTTGAGTTAATGTCTGTTTTGTGTTACTTTCGTGTTTTGTAATTGGAAAATTTAAAATAAAGTTTAAAAAAAAAAAAAGAAAGGTTTCTATGATGCAGCTCAATCAGCCAATTGTGCTTAACGTAGGAATTGCTATCTGCCAGTTATCATAGCAATCTTTTGATAGCTGTGTACAGTTTTCCCATGTTTAGGGTGGCATTGCTAAGGTATGCAAGTGCTAGTATGGGGAGATGCACACAGGGCCCAACATCCTGCCTCTCCAGGAGGCTTGGGATAATGGAGCCTGTGGGTGCGGGTGTGTCTGCCCCCGTTGGCCGCTGCTCTAGTTCAGAGGTTCCCAACTCCAGTCCTGGAAGGCCAAACACTGTTCGGGTTTTCATGCTGTCCCTAATGAATATGCATGAGATACATCTGCATACCATGGGGGCGGTGCATAGCAATGCAGCACAGCCACATTTATTAGAGGCAGCATGGAACCTGAATGGTGTTTGGCCCTCCAGGACTGCATTTGGGAGACTCTGCTCTAGGTAATGTGCCTGTTTATGGTGTCTGTGCTCTGTAGGGTAAAATGTAGGTGTTTTGGGCATGTTTACGTCATCTGCAATAAAGGTTCTGTCTGTATTAGCATGTTTTAGTAGTGGGTAAAATATGGAGGCTGGGTTGGCAGGAACCACAGCTGGGACTTGAAACTGTGACCTTCTATTTCTGAACACACTGGCTGTGTGCACTGCACCACTGTGTTGCCACAGAGACAGTGCTTTCCCTGGTGATACCATGACTTTTCATCTGGCAGGGCCTGTCTGTTGCAGTGCATGGCCCCCACCTACACAGGGCTAGGCCATGGTCTGCTCTGGGCAGCTAAGGCACAAGGAGAGCAGAGCTCCTGCAGACAAATCTTGGGTGCACAACAAGCAGAAGCAAGAGATGAACACAGTTGCTTAAAAGGGTGCTTTATTGGAGTCCCCAACGCGTTTCGGCTGACGCCTTCCTCAGGGGGAGAGGTACTTACATAAATAAGAAAACAAATATATTAAAACCAGCACATATCAAAAAATCAACATATATCAAAAAAAATCAACACATATCAAAAAAATGTCAAAAAAGCAACCAGAGTATGATTAAATCAAAATATATTGCAAAAATAAGATTAAAATTAAAATTAAGCACGATTTAATACATATACATATGGCACTTAAAAAACTTAAATTTAGAAACCATAATAAGTTAATTAAGACCAAAAAATACAGATAAACTGTAAATAAAACCATTAAAAACGATTAAAAGACTCCATGAGTGTAGACGCAGGGCAGAAAGGAACTAATTCAAATTCAAAACTTTGCAATCATAGATGCACTACTCACTAAACTATGCACCGAAGTGCCGTTTAAAGTGTAAAGATTCTTTGATTCCCAAAGACATGAGTATCTTGCCACTACAAATAGAAAAGAGGAAATAACTCTATAAATTAAAATGTAATGGTGCTGTACATAGAGAACTGTAATTCATAAAGATTATTATTGGTACAACTGCTGATGAATGAAATGAATCTTAAATACCTGAAAAATAGCACGACCTAAACCATGCGTTTATAAAAGGACTTCAAAAAAGCCGATGGCAAGAATCTGCAAAAACAACGTAGTGAATTGAACAAATGGATGTTTAAATTAAAACATATGTACTATTCCAAAAAATACTGGTGAACAAAACTGACCAACCTCGGATGTAACCGGGTAAGGCGGCATGTCACCTCTCGCCCCCCCTCCCCCCCCAGGCCCCACCCCCACTTTCCTTTCCCCGACAGATTAATTCAAAACAAACACATGACAACCATTTGGGACTTAAACTGGTCGCAGCTTTAATAACCTTTTAAACACACATAATACAACATCAACACATTTTAACTCCCACCCCCCCCCAAGCAGAGCGAGCTCTCACCCGCCGTGTTAGTAGCAAGGTGACGCCGCATCCGCTTCCCCCGGGCACAGGCCCGACATTTTCCACGCCCTCCCTCTTCCGGCTTCGCCATGCTATTAGCAAAAGCCTGAGGGGTTAACCGGGTCGGGGGTACCCCACCCCCGCCCTCATGCTTGCCACCGGCTCCGGACCCCGGAAACCTCCGGGATCCCGCCAAAGCCCCCCCTTCCAGCTGCAACAACCCAAACCCCCCCCCACCCAAAGTCTCTCCCAGGCAGGGTGGGCGGGCGGGCGTCTGGAGCCTCCAGCCCCGACCCAGCAACTGCCGATGCAGAGCTGGGTCTCCGCGCCACTCACCCCCCCCCGCCGCCGGGTCCTAGCCTCCTCATTGGCTCCCGGGCGTTTTAAACGCCGCGGGGAGCCAATGAGGCGCCCGGCCGCGCGGGCACCATCGAGCCGCGCGCCGCCGCCGCAACCGAGGGGGGGGGGCGAACGGCCCGCCACCCCCCCCGGTTAGGAGCGGCCACGCGGACGGGGCCCGCGGCCTTGCTGGTCCCGATCTTTTAACAAGAATTACCTACTGCGAACGGCAAAGCTGTTATAAAAGTATTCATCTAAACAGGTTAGTGCTGTGTTTAAAATGATGTTTTAAAGACGCCGATTTTCGCGCCAAAAGGGGCGTGGTTAGTACCATCCAATCAAATGATTTCTATGTTACTTAGTAGTGTGTAATTGTAAAAAAGATAATATTAATGTTAAAACCTTAAAAAATGAAATAGTACCTATAGGTATTTGCTTAGTGATTACTCCTTGACAAACTGATAATGTAGTAAAACGTCAATGTCTCGCCAGGGGGGCGTGGTGAGAAACTGTCAATCAGCAAGGAGGTATTGGGGAAGAATATGTGCGGTAGTGTTTTACCTTAAAAAAGCTGATATTGTATGTGCACAATGTGGACCTTTTGCAGGAGATCAATCAAAATATAAATGCTTGTGTATACGGAAAACTTTACAAACTTAACTAATTCATTAGACATGAAAACCAAAATGGAACCATGGATACCTTAAAAAGTAATTCTTTTGAATAAAATATAATAAAAACTATATAGAAAAATGTATGTGTAAAACCCCTAAAACTAAAATATTGTCATCTTTCTGTTGTGAGAGCGTTATAGATGTCTAATAAAGCTGTTAAATCGATCTCTTAACATGAAGAATCAATTAAGAAAATGTAGAAATTTTATGAAACCTGTAGGTCTTTGTTAAAACCATTGATACTAAACCTAAAAAATGGAATAAACTAAAATAAATAAAAGATAAATAAATAAATACGAATATGTAAAAAAAAGGGGGATAGCTAAAAACTGATCCTAAAACGTGATAATATATTTGAAAACACCAATCACTTACCATAGCTAATCTACAAAAAGAATCATATTATGTGTTATAATTTGTGTACCTCTAAAAAACCTGAACGGGACAACTGTTATGTGCACAGAAAAATTGCATACCATTAAAAACTATGGCTGGGGGTTGCTTAAAATATACAAAAATAATTCTTGCCATCGGCTTTTTTGAAGTCCTTTTATAAACGCATGGTTTAGGTCATGCTATTTTTCAGGTATTTAAGATTCATTTCATTCAGCAGCAGTTGTACCAATAATAATCTTTATGAATTACAGTTCTCTATGTACAGCACCATAATATTTTAATTTATAGAGTTATTTCCTCTTTTCTATTTGTAGTGGCAAGATACCCACCTCTTTGGGAATCAAAGAATCTTTACACTTTAATGTAATTATTAGAGAACTGTAAATATGTAAATATTGTAAACCTAACTTTTGAAGTGTCTAACCCTGCATGCTGTGCCTAACCCTAAATCTATGTATATATGACCCAATTTTCCTGTCCTGATTTGACATCTCCCAAATTGGTAATCAAACCGCTGCTGATCACTGGAAGTAGCGGTATATAAGTGTAAACTAACTAACTAAATAAATAAATAGTTTAGTGAGTAGTGCATCTATGATTGCAATGTTTTGAATTTGAATTAGTTCCTTTCTGCCCTGCGTCTACACTCATGGTGTCTTTTAATCATTTTTAATGGTTTTATTTACAGTTTATCTGTATTTTTTGGTCTTAATTAACTTATTATGGTTTCTAAATTTAAGTTTTTTAAGTGCCATATGTATATGTATTAAATCATGTGCTTAATTTTAATTTTAATCTTATTTTTGCAATATATTTTGATTTAATCATGCTCTGGTTGCTTTTTTGACATTTTTTTGATATGTGTTGATTTTTTTGATATAGGTTGATTTTTTGATATGTGCTGGTTTTAATATATTTGTTTTCTTATTTATGTAAGTACCCCTCCCCCTGAGGAAGGCATCAGCCAAAACACGTTGGGGACTCCAATAAAGCACCATTTTAAGCAACTGTGTTCATCTCTTGCTTCTGCTTGTTGTGCACCCTGCTCTGGGCAGCTGCCACTGCTCCCCTCCACCACCAGTACCCCTCTGCCACCATGCTGATATGCCCTTCTGCTGGTGGTGCTGGTGGTGCGCAGTCTCAGGCCATCCAGTGTGCAGGTAGGCGGCTGCCTATGGTGTGTATTCTGGGGTAGGGGTGCCTGCATAGACGTCCACGCTTCCCCCCCAACACCGCCTGCCAATGTTCTGTGCCCTTGAAGGTACTTGCTGGGTACTATCCCCTGTGACACTGTGATAAACACACTCATGCCCATGTTTGGCCCTCATCAGTTGCTGTCTGGCTGCTGTACAGTTTCAGCATTCCTAAGTGCCACCTAGGCATCTGCCTAGTCCGCACTGTGCCCCAGCTGCACCACAGCATGTGCCGCCTGCAACCCTCTGTATCCCATTTTCAAGCAACTGTCCAGTTGGCCATTCCGATATGCCTGCCCTGCTGTTGCCGCACATGTGCACGCCATAGGAAACCTGTCAGATGGAGAGGAAAACCCTGCACAGCGCAATTTCACTGTGGGCTCATTCACTTTGTATGGGGACGGAGCATGGACCCTTCCAGAATTCAGATCCTTTTTTTGGTGCTTTCTTGGGAGTGTTTTTTGATGTTTCCCATTGAGATCACTATTACCCAGCTTGGTTATTTTATTTTTCCATTTTCTTCTATTCATTTTCACTGTTTATTTGCCCTTTTGTTCCGTGCACATGTATCACACTTATCACTTTTTGTAGGTTTCCCTGGTTTTGCTGTACATTGCCGACAGAAATGGTTTCTCTTCCCTTTAAATCAGCTCTAACGCCAGGGTTTCACTGGCGCTAGTTTTCAGCCTCGGATTTCACAGCATTAGTGTGCGGGGAGCCTCTCCCCTCTAACTCTCCACCCATTGACCCCCTTCTCTCTGCCCCTGGGGAGCCTTCCTCCGCCCTCCGGGAGCCTTTCTCCGCCTTCAGCGCTTGTTTGCGCCGCTGCGCGTGTTATCACGCGCTAAGGTACCTCTGCACCCAATAAAGCACCATTATCGCACGATAAGGTACCTTATCGCGCGATAACGTCACAGAGCGCACATTAAGACGGTTTAGTAAACATACCCCTAAGATAAGTAGCACTTTGTCGCATGTGATACTGAATAAAGTAGATTGTCTAAGGAGGTTTTTTCTGACCTATGATGTAGTTTTGTTTAAGCCATATCAGTGGTTGCAATCATTGAAGAGTCTGACTTTATATGGATTTCCTTTATTCCTTCTATATTATTAATGTGTATGTGAGATCATTATTTGCCTGGTGAAGTTTACATCATTTATTCCAAAACATTTTATATCTAAGAGTTAGCATTTTTTTTTTATTGATTCACATTGAAATAGCCATTTCAGGAATGGCTCAGTTTAGATCTGGATGTTCTGATCCATTCTATGTAATGCAGGTGAATGGCAGGGCCATGGATAGGGAGTGGCCAGGGCAGATCAAAATTCTACATGTGCTTCCTTTTCAGATAGGGAATACACGTGCATGACTGTGCATGACTTCTCTTATCTCTCCCTACACTTCTCTTCAGGAACTCCACTCTTCTGGCAAATTGATTCTATCTGTGCCCTTCTCTTCTATTGCTAACTCCAGACTTCACTCCTTTCACCTTGCTGCACTTAACGTCTAGAACAAACTACCTGTATCTGTACATCAGGCACCTTCTCTGACCCTTTTCAAATCCAGGCTGAAAACTCACCTCTTTGCTGCAGCTTTTGAATCTTAATTCACCTGATCTCCTTTGTGTTTCCTTACCATTCCCCCTAGATGTATCCCTCTCTACACCTTCTGTGTTGTCTGTCTGATGAGATTGTAAGCTCTGATGAGCAGGGACTGTCTCTTACATGTCTGTGCAGTGCTGTGTATGTCTTGTAGCACTATACAAATGCTCAGTAGTCGTAGTAGTAGTAGTAGTAGTGGTAGTAGTAGTGCTGGTAGTAGTAGTAGTAGTAGTAGTGGTGGTGGTGGTAGTAGTAGTAGTAGTAGTGGTGGCGGTAGTAGTAGTAGTAGTAGTAGTGGTAGTAGTAGTGGTGGTAGACTACAGTAGCACACATCAAGATTTACACCAGCTCCCTGCCGTGCGCAGGTTTTTAAGAAATGCTTATTTGATCCAGCCTTCATAGGAGGAATTATGGGGATTATCACCCTTAGTGCCTCCTAATTTATTTAGCCCTTGCGTTTTGAATAATGGCACATGCCTGCTGGTATCGCAGTAGTTTTATAACCACTGGCCTTGGAGATCAGGTGTTCTGCACTTGGCGGCCTGCACAGTATGTACTCTCAATCTCTAGCTGTGGCTCATACTAAATATTATGCATTTGTTGTAGCATGGTCTCAAAGAACTTAATCACATCTTAGTCTGGCACTCCTTCTATAAACCCAATACTCTTAAGTAATTCCTCCAGGCTTCTCTCCCAAGGGTCTTTGTGGTCTAGCAAGGTTCAGAACTGAGTGTAGCTGTTTGTCATATGCCTGTAACCACTTTTCCATCAGGTCTGCCTTTTTTATTTATTTATTTATTTAGACAGATTTGTATCCCACCTTATCCTACAATCAAAGTGGTCACATTACAAATGGAAGGTTACAAATAACATGAGGTACATAAAACATTATACATAACACTAAACAAAACTAAGACGAGTTAATGTAATAGTAGACCAAATGGTAGAAACTATTGATTGTTTACTAACTCATAAGTTTCTGCGAAAAGCAGGGTTTTTAGGGCTTTACGAAAATCTTTAAGATTACTCATAGTCCTTAGGTCCATTGGGAGAGAGTTCCAAAGTCTGGACACCAGTAATGAAGGAGCTCTTCTTGAAGTCGCTAGCTTGGTCTTACAATATCCAGCAGGAGTGCCAGTTCTGTTGTCATTATTGTTGTTTCTTCTTGGCCTATTAATAATATCCCTTGTTATATTACTCTGTAGTGCATCTGCCGATAGATGATTATATATTCTAAAGATAATTAAGAGTGTTTTGAATTTAGTTCTGACATTCACTGGAAGCCAGTGCAATTGATGTAAGACAGGGGAGATATGATCAGTTATTGCAGTACCAGTGATGATGCGTGCAGCGGTATTTTGAACTATCTGGAGAGGGTGTAAAGTCTGTTGAGGGATGCCTTGATACAGCAAATTCCCGTAATCTAAGAGGAGGGTAATGAGTGCTTGACACACTGTACGGAAATGGTCTTGATGGAGTAACAGTTTGAGCTTTCTAATAATCTTTAAACGATGATAGGTCTTGTTTGCAGTCCTAGCAATATGAGATTTAAGGTTCAAAGCCTTATCCAATATTATGCCTAGGTATTTGACCTCATTTTTAACTACAATGGATCTATCTAGTAAGTTAATAGTTTGCGGTGGAATGAAATTGGGGTTTCTAGTAACAAACATTGCCTCTGTTTTATCATAATTAAGTGTAAAGTTATTATCTGAAAGCCAGGTATTCCTGTCTTGGAGGCATCTAGAAATTGCTGATGTGTCAAGTGATTGTAGGACTATTGGAGTATATACCATGATGTCATCAGGATAGAGGAGATAATGGAGTTTGTGAAGTTTAATGATGTTACATATAGGTTGGATATAAATATTGAAAAGTATAGAAGACAAAGCTTAACCCTGTGGTATTCCTTGGATAATAGGGAATTGCCTGGATTTTTTTTTGGTCACATTTGACTTGCTGCATATAGCCTTCCAAGTAGGAGGTGAACCAATTCAGGGTATTCTTTTGTAAACCTATTTATTTATCTTTATTTATTTATTTATTTTTTATACTGCGCTCTTTAGAATCAGTGTGGTTTACATGTATACTAACTTTTTATTCCCTTGTCCCCGAAGGGTGCAGTAGCTTAGAATGAGATACAGTGTCAAAAGCAGCTGAGACATCCATGAATACTAGCAGGCAACCCTTCTTAATGTCATTTATACCTCTTAAAAGATTATCAAAGAGGGAAGTAAGTAAGGTTTTGACATCGTGTTGTGGTTTAAAACCATGCTGGTGAAAGTCCAGTGGTGCATTCAAGTCTATATGATCCTGGAGTTGCCTTTGTACTGACTTTTCAATGACTTTGGCAAGGAATGGTAAACTGGAAATTGGACTGTTAAGATTTTGGTTCGGAAGGACTTAGTGTGATGCTTTTAAGCACTGGTCGAATCATGGCTTGCTTCAAGGATTAGTTGCCTTAGTAGACATACTAGCAAGCTGATGTTTCTTTGACAATATTTCTGTTTGAGATCTTCCAGGGTGTCCTTATTGTCTTTCATTAAGTTTTTAGGTTGCAGTAATTCCTACATAAAGATCTTATAAAGGTCTTCATTATGATTTCATCCTGCTTCTGAGCCACCATTTCACAAGAGGATGGAAGCTCTTGCTTTGATCATTTTATATCCTAAGTCATTGAGTTTCCAAACTCCAACATCATGGCCTTAGATGTGGACATCTTAAGGGGTATGTTTACTAAAACCCCGGTAAAGTGCGGGCCGCGGTAGTGTGCGGGTGCCATATAAGGAGTGGGCGTTCCGTCCTGAAAAAGAAAAGCCGGAATTTACATATGCGCTAAGGTGCGCGGCGCCCATGTGCACCCCGCACCTTAGCACATGAGATAGCTGCGCGGGAGGCATAAGTGGCGCGCTGAAATGCAAGAAAATGAGCAGAGCCACAGCACAATGGTTAAGACACTGACCAACAGTGCAAAGATCTGGGGTTCAATCCCCCACAGTGCCCAATGAAGACAGCTGGCTGAGGCATTAATTCATGAGGCACAGAAATACTGGGCGGCATAAGGCGGCAGGCTGATGTTTATGGAGGCATTATAATACTGGGTGGTATAAGTGGCACGCTGATGTGCAGCAAAAAGAACAGAGCCACAGCACAATGGTTAAGACACTGACCAATGGTGCAGGGATCAGGGGTTCAATCCCCCACAGTGCTCAATGAAGACAGCTGGCTGAGGCATTATTTTAGGAGGCATTTAAATGATGGGCTGCATAAGGTGGCGCGCTGATGTTTTAGGAAGGTGTTTAATATGGGGCAGCATAAGTGGCGCGCTGATGTGCAATCACAGGAACAGAACCACAGCACAATGGTTAAGACGCTGACCAATGGTGCAGGGATCAGGGGGTTAAAGTGCCCAATGAACAAGGCTGGCTGAGGCATAACATATTATGGGGGAAGATTGCATTAGGAGGCATTTTATGCATATTTTAATTATCACTACTAGCAAACGCACTCTCAAAGCGTGTTAACATAAGGCGCCCTATAAGGCACATATTAAAGTGCACTGTCATCCAAGGCACCCTAGAATGTTGCTTATAGGGCGCTTTAGAGGGTGCCATATGAGGTACCGCAAGGTCAGTGTACTGTTTTTTATGGCAGCACTGTGCAGTTTAAGGAATGAAAAGCATAAGTAGGTGCACTGACAGGCAAGGAGGAGCAGCAGTGGAGCACAATGGCACTGACTGCTGATACAGGGGTCATGAGTTTGCTCCCCAGTGTGCCTAATACGTAAGGCTGGCTGTGGCATCAGCTTTGCATTGTACATATTTTGTCCTGCAGCACTTTATTTTATGTTATTAATTGCTGCCAGCAAACACGCCCTCACGTGCCGTAATTGAAGGTGCCGTATAAGGCACCCTATAAGGCACTCCATAGGGCACATTATAAATTGCACTGTCCGCCACAGCACCCTAAAATGTCCCCTATAGGGCACCCTATAGGTTGCGTCACAAGATAATGTATAGTGCAACTTATATGGAGGGGAACCATAAGGTACCCTATAGGGTGCCCTATAAAGCACCCTCAAAGGCACCTTATGGGTACAGTACACTGAGGGTGTTTTTGCTGGCATCAAAATATGAAAAGATAATGTGTTGGACAACCCTATCAAATAACCCCACTGTGGGTTTGAACCGATGACTTCTAGCTTCAGAGGCAGTGAAGTAACCATTGGGCTACAGCAGCTAGCAAGCCCCTGGCTGGCTGCAGAGAGCATGCATGTCACCACACAAACAGTCTGCTGTGGTCACCAGGATAGGGTTAGCCCACCCATACCCATGATGCACTGCACATGCAAATCAGCTGTCCACAGATTAACACAAGATGGGCAATGCACCCCCACAGCACCTTGGCCTGGTAGAGGGAAGTGACCATGTGCACCCACACACCACCTCGGCCTGGTAGGGGGTACTGACCGTGTGTTTTACTGGCACAGAGTAGCTACACACCCTCACATTGTGCGGGTACTGTGCTCACCCTGAGGGTGCAATGAGGCGTCCAGGACCAGGTCCACAACACCTGCCATTACTGAAAGAGGCCATGCCGGAGGTCCAAAGCAGTGTTAATGTGTGAGATAGGTAGTTTCTTCTAAAGCACCTTGGATATCTCTGTCTGTTTTAGTCAGGTGTAGCCCCCATGAACCCTCAGGTGGGCTATGCACCACCACCACCACCACCCCCCCTCTTCTCCAGGGCTGAGGGTGGCAAACAGGGTCTCCCATCAACAGATCCACATTCTACCTCCCTGCAAAGGTGACAGTAGAGGGGTTCATCAACCCCAACCCTGCTGAGGAACAGACACCCCACAGGGCAGCCAATGCAGCTCTATACCCATCCATAACACAATAGCAGACAGACATTAGGCCTGGATATGGTGAGCTGCACCCCACCACTATCTGACATTCTCCTGCAGCAAGTCATCATCCACTGCACCCTGCAAGCTACTCCATCAAGACACACACCAGCTACAAACAGTGTGCTAGTTAGTCCACAGTGCATGTTCCCAGTGGAGATGCATGCACCCAGAACTGGGATGTCAGCATACACAGCAAGCAGATAAATCAGTGACTGGACCCCAAAAGAAAACCCATATCTATCACATGAGAGAAATACTATATGGCACTATGGGGGTGCCTAGCCATGCTGTGGTCACTGCACAGTCAGGGTGAGAGTGATCTCTCAGCAGGACATACTGAGGTCACCCTGTCCGTGTAGGTGGTGGCCGGGCACTAATATGTCCCAGTCAGTGCCCTATGCCCTGTGCAGATGCACCCTGGCCAAGCCACCCTGTCCGGCCTATACCCATGGTACCTTGCTTCTCATTATGCACATTGGCATCCCAATACTGGCAACATTGCTGGCAGTGTGGGCTGTGGAAGGTGTTTGCAGCCACCACACACTGGATAGACAGACAGCTACCCCCACACCTATGCCAGCATTGTGCTATTATAGAGGGGTTCAGCAGCCATACCCAGCACACCAGTCCTGGGCACAGTACAGGCATGGATATGGTACGCAATACTGCTGGGGGTCACTCCCCAGGGCGGTAAACACTGTCAGAGACCAGACCTGCAGCACACACTGCAGACATCAGAATGATTGTTATGGTGGAGCCCAAGGAGCAAAATGTGCTTAACGTAGGAATTGATATCTGCCAGTTATCATGGGAAACATTTGATAGCTGTGTACCATATACCCAGGTGTAGGGTGGCATTGCTAAGGTATGCAACTGCTATTATTGGGAGATACAGGCAGGGCCCAATGTCCTGCTTCTCCAGGAGGCATTGGCCAATGGGGCCTGTGGGTGTGTGTGTGGGTGTGTCTGGCCCTGTTGGCTGCTGCTTTACCGCAGAGTTTCCCAACTCCAGTCCTGGTGTTCCAAACACTGTTCGGGTTTTCATGCTGTCCCTCATAAATATGCATGAGCTACATCTGCATACCATGGGGGTGGTGCATAGATATGCAGCACAGGCATCTTTATTAGAGGCAGCATGGAACCTGAATGGTGTGGGGCCCTCCAGGACTGCATTTGGGAGACTCTGCTCTAGGTAATGCGGCTGTTTATGGTGTCTGTGTTTGGTGTGGTAAAATATAGGCGTATTAACCATGCGTATGTTCTCAGCAATAAAGGTTTGTCCTTACTATCACGGTTTAGTTGTGGGAAAAATATGCAGACAGGATTGGAAGTAGCCCCAGCTGGCCTTTGAACCTGTGACCTTCTGTTCCTGCACACACTGTCTGTGTGCACTGCACCACCATGTTGCCACAGATGTGCTGCCTTCCCTGGGGAGTCCATGACTGTACATCCAACAGAGCCTGTCTCTTGCGGTGGATGGTGCCAGCCTGCACACGCCTAGGACACTGTCTGCTGTGGCTTGCAGCCACTGCCCCCTCCACCACCTGTACCCTCCGCGAACATGCAGACATGTCTTTATCTGGGAAAAAGCATATGACCTGATTAAGTTGTGGCACTCTAGGACTGAATTTGGGGGACTCGGCTGTAGGTAATGCCCATTGTTATGGTTTGTGTGGTGTAGGGTAAAATATGGGTGTTTGAACCATGCTTATGTTCTCAGCAATAAAGGAGTGTCTTTACTATCACTGTTTGGTGGTGGGTAAAACTATGGAGACTGGGTTGGCAGGAGCCCCAGCTGGGATTTGAACCTGTGACCCTCTGGTTTTACAGGCACTGGCTGTGTCTGTTGCACCACACTGTGGCCACAGAGACAGTGTGGTCCCTGGAGATAGGAAACCTGGCCTGACGAGTCAGAAACCCTGCTCTGCACAATTTTACTGTGGGCTCATTTACCTTGTACGGAGACAAAAGTGCAAATAAGCCTCAAAAATGACCTCGGAAAATGGGCCAAAAAACCATGACCAAGCTGGGCAACAGTGATATTAATGGGCAACCATAAAAAACACTCCCAGGAAAGCTCCAATAAAATGCTATGAATTTTGAAAGGCTCTTTGGAGCGTAGACCCTTCCAAAATCATTTCCTTTTTTTGGAGCTTTCCTGGGAGTGTTTTTTATGGTTGCTCATTAATATCACTGTTGCCCAGCTGGATTATAATTTATTTGGAATTTGTTGTGGTCATTTTCAATTTATATTTGCTATTTTGTTCTGTGCACATGTATCACACTGCTCACATTTTTCAGGTTTCCCCGGTTTTGCTGTACATTGCTGACGTAAATGGTTTCTCTTCCCTTTAAATCGGTTCTAACGCGAGGGTTTCACTCGCGGTATTTTTTTTGCCGAAATTCAGCCCCGCTCCTGTGTGGGGAGCCTCTCCCCTCCCACTCTCCCCTCCCACTCTCCACCCATTGACCCCGTCCCCCCGCCCCTCAGGAGCCTTCCTCCGCCCTTGAAATGCCTTTCCACGCCTCTATCGCACATCAGCGCGCCCCGCTCTTGTGCGGGCGGAGCACACTTGTGCGGGCGGTGCGAACACGTGCGGGGCACCAAAAACACACTATTAGCGTGCGCTAAGGTACCTTAGCGCACGCTCAAGTGCGCCCGCACATTTGCGCGGTTTAGTAAACATACCCCTAAGGGTCCAAAGTAAGGTGCAGAGGTCCAAATTGCTAAGGATTCTTTGAGTGCCATGGAATTATGCCACCATCATGCATTGTGCATCTAGCACCCCCTCCAGTGTATTTCTCTTCTAAAATGGATAACACATATTGATATTTTGGGCATGGCCAAACCATGTCCTGTCCACATCCAAAACATGTTCCTTTGTGATCTCTATGTTGTTTGAATCTCCAAGAGTAAATAGCATTTTTCTAAAGATCACTATGGGGTCATTCTGACCCATGTTTAGCGGGGCTAGATGTCCAAGGACCTGACCCCGGATGAACAGGACCATTTGCATGGGGGACTTATTCCACCTAGATGGAGGGGGTCGACAAATCTGGGGCCGGAAAGGAAGGCAAGGGGGTGCAGGGGGTTCCCCTCAGCCTGACCCTGGCCACAGCAGCCAGATCGGGTGTTGGGCTGTGGGGAAAAGAACTTTGCTGTGTCTGCTGTTGATTGTGGCTCCTACTTGGAGCCGCAGTGCTGTGGCATGGGATGCCAGGGTACTGCAGCTCCATGCAGGAGCCTGGCTAGGATAGCCGGGTAGTGGATGGGATGTCTGGGTGCCCACAATCGGGGCACAGCCTGCACGTCTGGCCAGTTGCTCCCGATTCTGCTCCTGCGGGCAGCTCCCATAGGAGCAGAATCGGGTGCAGCACAGGTCCGTCCAGATTCTGGATGCCTGGATGGCACAGGGATGTTCAGATCAGAATCGGGCTCCACTTGAACATGTAGCCAATATACATGTGTGAATACCACTATTTGCATGTGGGGATGCTTCTAAAATAACCCCCAAATCTACAATTTTTAGCATGTATGTACTAATCTTTATTGCATAGCATATTAATTCCTATTTTACTGTACACATGAAGGATGATCATTTTCAAAATATTTCTGTGGGTAAATGTGACTTAAAAAATATCTGCACAAGTTTTCTTAGTTTTCAGGCATTTTTTGTGTTTCAATATGCATTCTTTAGGTGCATATTGTAGAGCTGGCTCTAGGCACATGGGCAGATACACATGAGAAGCACGTGGAAGTCCATATTCTAAAGCACTTACACACTTGAATTGCCACATGTGTGTGTGCTTTAATTGTTCATTATTCTGGAAGCACATGTGTAAGTGCCATCATGCAGAAGTTTCATAGGGGTGTGCACAGGGGCAGCAATAGTGTGTAGTGTAGGCGGACTCTAACATTTCACACGTAAGTTATAGAATGCTATGACTTATAATGTGTTTCTGCACAATCTAGGGATATTTAGTTATTTGTGTAACTGCTGCAACTAGATTCAGACACATCCTTATCCTCTTTTTTATAAAGCAAATCTTGTGTTGCTTTACTTGTGTGTCCTTTATTAGAATAGATTCTAATATGCACATGACAATGTGCTTGGCCTCCATGCAAAATTATTGAATTGCCTTCGACATGTGCACTAGAACATGTGTTAATTCATGCCCAGTGCAATTTGCATGCACTTTAAATTTTTAGGTGACCAAATGAACCAAATGGATGTTCACAAATATGCCTTCCTACCAGGGACAAGATGAAGAGTGCTTTGAACTTGCATACATAGCATAAATGAACCATTAAAAGTAGCGCATGTTAAAGAACAGGTATAAATGTTTGCATGTATTCAAAGCAAAGAACATGCAGAATTTCACTTGGAAAATCTAGCAAAGTCCTCACAGAGAAAACTATGCACACAAGGGGGCATTTTCCAAAGTCACTTACATGGTTTGCAGACCTGCTAAGCGCGTTACTAGTGGTCACCAGAATATGCAGCGGCATTAACGCAGCTAGTACTGCTAAATAGCCCTGGGTGCTGCTGCTGCATGTCCCGATGCTATCCAGCTAACATTGGGGCGTTCTGTGGTGGAGTGGAGGCAATATTCAGCCACTGCCCGGTTATCCTATGTGATGAAATTTCCAGCTAACCAGATATTCAATGCCAGTGGCCGGATATGGCCCCAGCATTTAATATCCAGGTGTTAGTTTCAGCTAGCCATTGTAATCACTCTAGCCACTGCTGCTGAATATCCCCCCCCCCCCCTCCCCAGTTTATACATGTGCATGTAGTTATAACATTATCTCCTAAATTTTTGTGTGAACTTTATTTCGTCCATAATACCATAGATGGCTTGAGTCCCATTCTCCACATGGGCTTCTAGCTAGAAGGATTTAATGACTGTCAGAATCATCAGTGCAATGCGAACTGCACATTTAACACGATCGGATGATAACTATCATTGCGGCATTGCAGCTGGGGATCATGAAGGGAGCAAAATGGCATATTTTCAGCTATGACAAATTCTTTGTCGGCACTATGTATGCAAACTTTAAGAACTTAAGATCCAGAGAGAAATGTTCCTAAACCCAAATCAGATCCAATTATAAGGCTTTGCTGTACACGATTAAATATAGATTTTCTAACATATTGGGACTGTGAAATAAAATCAGATACAGTTTTGATTAAGCCAAAAGAAACCCAACCTGAATCCTGTTGCTAATTAATGTTATGAAAAGGCATAGCAGGATTATTCTGCCTCCTTTTTATCTCCGCGTGATGAGTAACTTCAAATATCCTCACTTCTCCTATTAACAGTTGGATGTCATTTGAAAACCGAGTAATGGTAGTAACTATTCTCAGCAGATCTGCTTCAGCCCTCTCTCTGGAGAATGAGGTAAAATACAATGTGTGCTGTGCATTACAGCGTTTGAATTAAACCATGGTTAAGCTTCCTCTCTCCTCTCTCCCACCCCCACACACAATAATTGCAAGCTGCATATTAGCACAGAGCGCAGCTTTCAGAATGTGACCTCAGTGTGTGTGCATGAGGGAGGGGTTGGAAAGGGAGAATGCCAGGATGTACAGTTTTTGTAACATTTTCACCTTGTTCCTTTCCTGTCATTATTTGCATGGCTTGTTCCTTACGGTTTGGAAGAGCCAAAGAGCGATCAGCTATGATGTTTTTGATAGTCAGCACAGCCGGAGCACATTCTCTGAATAATGGCTGTAACAGCTGATGTGTATGGTTACCCTCAGTGGTCTGGATATGGATTCCCATGTTGTTGCTTTGTCATGTATGTCTTGGGCACACATTAAAGGTATTGCCATATGAAATAACAGGTTGAAGGCACAGTGGTGCGCGTTATCTACTGATAGCTGTGTGCAAACAGTAACTATGCTCACAAGCCCTCTCTCTTCTCTGATTCAGCTCACAATGTAACCCAGCATCAGTAGGTACCTTAGTGGCCAAGATAGTCAATTGGGAGAAAGTGCTAATCCATAGGTTGTTCAGCGTGTTGGTCTGCTTTGAACTCTGCCATATTAAATTTCATCTTCTATTTGGATGCCCAGTTTCCCAATCTCAGAATATCCTCCTGCAAATTCTCACTTGTGATTTAACAACTCTGAATAATTTTGTATCATCTGCAAATTCGATCAACTCACTTATTCCTATTATCAAATCATTTATAAATATGCTAAAATATACTTGTTCCAGTGCAGATCCCATTGATAACTTCTTTCTCTTGGAAGAAACTGAATTTGAAGGAGCACAGAAATTTTAACTTTATCAGTCAAACACTGAGAAATAAACCAGTGTGTATTGGACTGGAACGGAGAAAGAAAAAAAGCTGCATGAGGATGTTGATAATGAATGGGAGCGATGGTGTTTTTCTGCTAATGACCACAAGCGTCAATCTGTTTATGGTGAAAAGAAGGGTTAAGGAACAGCAGCTTCTGAAACATGTTATTGCCTGTTTTTCTGTAAGGCTGAGAATAAAACCACTGAAACTAAAAAGAATTTGTACAATAAATCATGGGGTCAATTTTCAAAAGCATTTCTGTAACCATCATCAGATGCTGGCTATAAACACGCTTTTATCTGAATTTAAATGGATAACTATTTGTCCTGCAAAAATGCATTGTGTGCTGTTGAGTCAATGCTGACTTGTGGCGACCCAGCCCCTGGGTTTATTGTCAAGGTGCAACTGGAAGTAGATTGTTAGACCTTTCTTCCACATAGGGAGTTTACAGCTCCTGGTATTCCAAGGTGGCCATATATCAGCATCAGCTGTCCTGAATGAGCCTGATCTCAGAGACTAAGCAGGGTTGGACCTGGCTAGTACTTGGATGGGAGGGTGGCCACCTTAGAAAACCAGGAGCTGTAAACTCCCTGTGTGAAAGAAAGGTCAAGAAAATATATATGAATCACACGCATCACAGAGTGGTGTTAATCAAATTTTATCAGACCATATCAAGTTAACAAAAGGCTCTAGACAAGGCTGCTCCCTTTCTCCACTATTTTAACCTTGCCCTTGCTTCTTGATATTTTGCCTTCATCCCAGATACCGGGGATTATTGTCCATGGTACCCATTAAATTAGCAGCATATGCCAGTGATTTGCTATTATTTTTGTCCTTACCTCCTGAGTCTATTCTCGTGCTGATGGATGTTGTTAAGATGTTTCCCAGCTCTCTGGTTACAAAATCAGTTGAGAAAAGTCAGAGCACATGCCCGTGAACAGTATTGCAGTTGAAGAGGACCTGAGAGATTGTTGTTTGAAAGGAGCACTCGAAGACTCAAATACTTGGGGATATGGTTCAATAAGGATGTAGAGCAGATTCTTCAGATTGCCATGGAACATATTCTTTCCTTGTTAAAAGGTAAAATCCAACAGTGGTCTTGGCTCATGATATCAAGAAAGGGATAAATTGAGGTGATTAATATGACTGTTATGCCCCAGATTCAGGGCCTGCCCATCCACTAGGCAAACTAGGCAGTCACCTAGAGTGGCAGACCCTGGTGATCGGCATCACTAACGTAAACCCCTGGGAAGCAGCAGCTGAACTGCTGCTTCAGCGCTGTTGTAGGCTTTAAAATGCCCCTGCATGTGCGTGCAGTTCTGGCCTGCCATTCCGGCCCACCCTCAAGAAAATTGCATTGGAGGGGTAGAAGGAGCAGCAGACCCTGAGCACGCATGCATGTGGGCATTCTAAGGCTGATGCAGCCCTGAAGTGGCAGTTCAGCTGCTGCCATTTCAGCACAAGGTGGGGGCAGCATGGCAGGCTGGACAGAGGAGCAGTCTTTTTGGGAGAGGGACAAGGGTGGTTCTATAACAAGGCAAAGATTTGGGGGCAGCAAAAAATGTCCCCAAAAGAGCCAAGTGGCTGTCGCCTTACTCTGCCATCAAGGTAAAAAAAAAAAAAGTCTAGTGGACCAGCACTGCCGCCTCCACTTTTCCCAGGTCAGCAGCGGTAGAATTGACCCCCTGTCGCTGCCCCAGATCCGAGAACACTGGGTCAGCGGCAGCGAACTATAAACTTTGAAAAAAAAGCCCATTAAAAATACATGGTTTTTAAGATTCTGGCACTTCTTTGTCCTTGCTGCTTCTGCCCCCCTCTGGAGCGAAAAGGAGGAGGCAGGACCCATTGGAGCCTTAGAAACATGCTGAAGTCACAAGAGCCTGCGATTTTACTTGCCTTTTTTTTTTTCAAAATTCATAGCTTGCCACACTGGCAGCAAGCTATCAACTTTGAAAAAAACTGGAAAGCAAAATCGTGGGCTCTTGCGACTCGAGCATGTTTGTAAGGCTTTGATGGGTCCCGCTTTCTCTGATGATGCTTTTTGCATTAGAGGGGGCAGAACCAGCAAGGACTTAGAAGTGCCAGAGTCTTGAAAAACCCGCGCTTTTCATGTCCTGACATCGATATTCAAAGGTGGATGGCAGATGCTGCACAACCGGCGGGGGGGGTGGGTGGGGTGGGGGGGGGCAGGAGAGCAAATGCTGGACAAAGGAGGGGTGGGGAAGCATGAAGACAAATGCTGGACCAGTGCCAGCACTACCCGGTAAGCTGGGTAAGCACAGCAAGGGGACCTGGATTTCAGGGGGGTTCCGTCACTAGCCACCTGCCTCCCCACTCCCCATTCAGAATGATCTGAGGAGCACTGTCAGCCCAGTGGAGACCCTGCCCACAGGACACACTGCTCCTCAGGCAGAAGTCTGTGAGAGGCCACAATCGCTACTTGTGTCCCATGGGCAGGCTCTCCACTAGGCCACCGGCACTCCACAGGTCATCCTGTATGGGGAGTGGGGGTGGGTGGCCAGTGACAGTGCCCTCCTGACATCTGCTCCTGCAGACAGGCTCTGTTTCTTTGGGCTGCAGTCATGGTTTGCACAGCCACTGTCTGCAGGACATGCAGCTTTCACAGGCAGAAAGGTGTGGAAAGCAGTGATCGTGGCCCAGAGAAGCAGAGCCTGGCTGTGGAAGAAGCATGTTCTGCGGACAAGAGCTGTGCAAGGCCAATTGTGCCCTGCATCTCTGGGCTGGGATCACTGTTTGCACAGCTCCTGCTCATGGGACATGCTGCTCCATGGGTAGTGTCGTGGGGCCCCGTCTACGCCATTAGAATTATGGGATGCTCCACGGCAAAGATTATTTTAGGTAGCCAAAGGGAATGTAAGGTTCACTTGATGTAGAAAATGTTCTTACTTATTCCAGCTTCCTAAGAGAACTCATTAACAAAACCAAGTGTAGGGAAACAAGGCTTTTATTCCCCGTCAGTGCAAGGGTTCCAATAAGACATAAATAATCAAACAGAAAGTCCTTTGTTTCAAAAGGTACCAGCATTCAAATCAGCTGCTTAATTGTTAAACTTCACAATTAATGCAACACTTGATCAGAGGAATTCAGTTCATTCAACAGCATAAGAATTCTACAAACTTCTTCTAAGTTACACAGTGGCTACAGACTCCTGGCACGATGCCATACACAAATCACAATCCATCTGTTCAGGTTGAGGAATGGGAACAGTATTTATGCATTCTATTTCCATGGATTCTTCATTACTATATTCATCATGGGAATAATCACTGTCCCTGTCTGATACAGGTTTGTGTGAAATGTCTCTAGGGTCTTATCTCCAATACCATTGTGTTCTAAGTGCTTTAGGGATTTTCTGAAACCACTCTGGTTCCTTCTTCTTTACAGAGTGAGCATTTGTTTTAACAGGGCCTTTAGGACTCAAGCATTTAGTATCATCAATAAAGTTTTCATACCTGGAGTCTTGCTGGTTTGAATCCGTGGAGTTTTCTCTTTCAGAAACTTTCCTCCTGTAACAGGTTCTCTGCCTGTAAGCTTTAGGCAAGGCTGTGCTTTCTGGCAGTTTTGTAAAACCTGACATGGATTCCCTTTTCTCCTTTGGTAAGAACTTAGCTTTGTCAGAAAGTGCTTTTCCTTTCTTGCCTGGTAAAACTTGGTTAGTATTTCCCAGAGACTGCAAGCTTTCCTCCAAACCGTTCTCTCTGGTTCTTTGCTTATGTCTCTCTGCTCTTGAGTCAGGAACACTGTGAGAACAGGGAGTGGCACACACTCTAGCTTCAGTGCTTGCTCTAACAAACTCCCCTTGAACAGCTGCACGCTTAGCCTGGCCCTTCTGAACTTCACCCTTGTGAACTCTGTTCCTTTGGGCTTGCTCACATAGGATTCTTTCACTTACTCCTCTTGGAGCTGATCCTCTTAATAGAGCTGTTCCTCCTTGTGAAGATGTTCCTCCTTTCTCTGCTTGTTCTCTCTTCTTCTCTCCTTGCTCCTCTGCTTGCTCCTCTGCCTTGCTGGCATTCAGCTCTGGCTTATAAAGGAATCTTTCCTTCAAGAGTTCCGGGGTCATTCCCAGGTGCAAATCATTAGCCCTCTTAGGCTCATTAGCTCCTGTATGGTCATTCCTGCTCCCTCTAGCTGTGCCTGGAGGTAACTGCACATCTAGATTCCTAAAAGAAACAGGATTTCTTTTCAAGTTCTCATCTTTATTGATACCCACATCATGACAGTAGACTTTGCCCCTTCTGCATAAAAGGGGTGGAAATGGGGTGACTTTGAAGGGTGGAGTGAACATGAGAGCTCAATAGTAGGTAAACATGGATGGGCACAGAAAGTAAGAAAGGAGATACTGGGTGTGTATGTGGGGGGGGGGGGGGATAGAGAGACAGCGGGGATAAGATTGAGGCGGGGGCTAGGGAGATAGAGATCCTGGACATAGAAAGTGACATAGGGAGAAGCAAGAAGGGGAGCTGGAGTGGTGATGTTGGCAAGGGGGTTATAAGGAGACTATGGGAAAATACTGGACTTAGGGAAGGGGGACATAGGGGAGATGCTGGACATGGGATAATAAGGGGAGAAGGAAATGCAGGACATAGAAACATAGAAATATGATGACAGAAAAAGACCACATGGCCTATCTAGTCTGTTCTTCCATATCAACAACTACAACAGTCCACTTTTTACCTTTAGAGATCCTCTGTGTTGGTCCCATGCTTTTTTGAATTCAGTTACTGTCCTCATCTCTACCACCGCCACTGGGAGACTATTCCATGGATCCACTACTCGTTCCGTAAATAAATATTTCCGCATATCACTCCTGAATCTATCTCCCTTCACCCTTATCCCATGTTCCCTCGTAGCAGAACTTGCTTTCAATTGAAAGAGGCTCTCTCCCTGAACATTTATGCCATGGAGGTATTTAAACATCTCAATCATATCACCTCTATCCCACCTTTCCTCTAAGGCAGTGATGGCGAACCTATGGCACGCGTGCCAGCTGTGGCACGCGAAGGCCTTGCAGCTGGCACGCGGGAAGGTCCGCAATCAAAATATGCGGCATTAAAAAAAAAAAAAAAAAAGCTGCCGCTGCCGGGGCCGGGGCCGCCGCGGCAGAATCGAGTGTGCCGCGGGGCCCCCCCGCCCAGCAGAGCCTGCCCTCCGTCCCCGGTATCACCTCTCTGAGCTGCCTCCAGTCACACGCGCCGGCTTTCAGAGCGCGAGGGGAGTTTCTCCCTCGCGCTCTGAAAGCCGGCGTGTATGACTGGAGGCAGCTCAGAGAGGTGATACTGGGGACGGAGGGCAGGCTCTGCTGGGCGGGGGGGCCCCGCGGCACACTCGATTCTGCCGCGGCGGCCCCGGCAGCTTTCTTTGTAAAAGAATTTCGCTGGGGGGGGGTTAGGAGTGGTGATGGGCTGGGGGGGTTAGGAGTGGTAATGGCTGGGGGGGGGGGGTAGGACTGGTGATGGGCTGGGGGGGGGGTTAGGAGTGGTAATGGCTGTGGGCTGTTGGGGGGTTAGGACTGGTGATGGGCTGGGGGGGGTTAGGAGTTGTAATGGCTGTGTGCTGTTGGGGGGTTAGGACTGGTGATGGGCTGGGGGGGCTAGGACAGGACAGGAAATGGGCTGATGGGGGGGTTAGGAGTGGTGATGGGCTTGGGGGGTTAGGAGTGGTAATGGGCTGGGGGGGTTAGGAGTGGTAATGGCTGTGGGCTGTTGGGGGGTTAGGACTGGTGATGGGCTGGGGGGGTTAGGAGTGGTAATGGCTGTGGGCTGTTGGGGCTAGGACTGGTACTGGGCTATGGGGGGCTAGGACAGGAAATGGGCTGATGGGGGGTTAGGAGTGGTGATGGGCTGGGGGAGGTTAGGAGTGGTGATGGGCTATGGGGGGGCTATGGGCTATGGGGGAGCTAAGTCTATATGGGCTGATGGGATTAGGACTGGAAGTGGGTTGATGGGGGCTTAGGACTGGTAATGGGCTATGGGGGGCTAGGACAGGAAATGGGCTGATGGGGAGGGGTTAGGACTTGAGGTGGGCTGTTGGGTGGGGTTAGGACTGGAAATGGGCTGATGGGGGGTTAACACTGGAGGTGGGCTGATGGGGTTAGGACTGGTAATGGGCTGTGGGCTGATGGAGGGGGTTAGGACTGGCAATGGGCTATGGGGGGGTTAAGACTGGTAATGGGCTGTTGGCTGATGGGGGCTGTCTGGTAATGGGCTATGGGGGGTTAGGACTGATAATGGACTATGGGGGGGGCTAGGACAGGAAATGGGCTGATGGGGAGGGGTTAGGACTTGAGGTGGGTTGATGGGGTTAGGACTGGTAATGGACTGTGGGCTGATGGGGGGGTTAGGACTGGCAATGGGCTATGGGGGGCTGACTGGAAATGGGTTGATGGGGGTTAGGACTGGAAGTGGGCTGATGGGGGGTTAGGACTGGAAGTGGGCTGATGGGGGTTAGGACTGGTAATGGGTTATAGGGGGGGCTTAAACTGAAAATGGGGTGATGGGGGGTTAGGACTGGAAGTGGGTTGATGAGGGGGGGCTAGGACTGGTATTGGGTTGGGGGGTTGCTAGGACTGGAAATGGGTTGGGGGGCTGCTAGGACTGGAAATGGGCTGATGCAGGGACTAGGAGGGAATGGATGCTGGGTGAGGCTGGAACTAGAAAGGAGCTGGTGTTGGGGGAGGATTAGAATGGGATGGGGCTGGGAGAGTAAAATGGAGAGGGGAAAAATATTTTGTGTGGGAGGGATAAAAAATCTACAATTGGCCGGGTATTGGGAGAATAAGTGGGGATTGAGGATGAAGGGGTAAATTTTGAGTAGATGAAATAGGAATGAGGAAAGAGCAAAAGGAGAAAGATGAGTATGTTAAAGCAGATGTAGAGAGAGAATGGAAAAATAAAAACAAGACAGAAGAAAGGACAAATGGACAGCAGATGGAGAGTTAGCAGAAGACACGAAGAAACCAGAAGAAAGTGGCTGGAACAATTGCAACTGAAAAAAAATGCACAAAAGGTAGAAAAATATCTCTTTATTTTGAATTTATTAACTGGAATATGTCAGCTCTGGGAAATGTGCATCATTAATTTTTGCGCTTTGTTTAGTACAAGAGGAAATTAATTTATAGTTTTATTTCTACAGTGTTGTTGTATATTCCAAGTTTGGCTTTTGGGGTTTCCAGTTTAATTATTGTCTTCCTGTTTCTAAATTGTGATTCCTTGTTTGGTGATGGTTTGTTCTGCATGTGTAACTGAGCTGAGGTATTCTGTTTATATAATTCCTATTTGACATTGCCACTTGTTCTTTCCCCAGTAGGTCATGTATTGTTGTTCTCTGAAATGTATTGGTTTAATATTTGCAGTGTTGCCTTTTGATAGTTAGGGTATGGTGCTTTGTGAGTCCTGGTAGTGCTCTTAGGATACGGCGGGTTTGCTATGGGTTCTAAATGGGCAGCGTTTGTAGTAGTTCCTAATGTGCCTGGCGGTTGGTACTGGATTATAGTAATGTAGAAACCTTTTAGTCTTTCTTTATCCATATACTCATTAAGAGGCATGTTTACTAAAAGTTAGTGTATGGTAACATTATGCAAATATTTATGCAAATGAGGCACCTTATGCAAATGAGGCTTTAATTGACGTGCTGGCACTTTGAGGAAATTCTTTGGTTTTGTGCGGCAGTTTGGGCACTCGGGCTCAAAAAGGTTAGCCATCACTGCTCTAAGGTGTACATATTAAGATCCTTCAGTCTGTCCTCATATGCTTTATAATGAAGACCACTAATCATTTTAGTAGCCACACTCTGCACCGACTCCATCCTGTTCACATCCTTTTGAAGGTGCAGTCTCCAGAATTGCACACTATACTCCAAATGAGGTAGCACCAAAGACTTATACAGAGGCATTATATCCTCCTTTTTTCTGCTAGCCATTCCTCTCAGTATGCACCCAAGCATCCTTCTAGCTTTTGCCGTCGCCTTTTCTACCTGTTTAGCTACTTTAAGATCATCAGACACAACCATGCCTAGGTCCCGCTCTTCTTTAGTGGACAAAAGTACTTCACCCCCTATACTATATTGCTCCCTTGGATTGCTGCAGCCCCCAAATGCATGACCTTACATTTTTTAACATTAAATCCCAGCTGCCAAATTCTAGACCATTCTTCAAGCTTAGCTAGATCCCTCCTCATGTTATCTACACCTTCCTGGGTGTCTACTCTATTGCAGATTTTGATATCATCCGCAAAGAGGCAAACCTTACCTGACAGCCCTTCCGCTATATCACTAACAAAGATGTTAAAAAGAATCGGACCAAGGACAGATCCCTGGGGCACACCACTGGTGACATCCTTCTCCTCAGAGTGAGCTCCATTTACTTATACTCTTTGTAGCCTCCCACCCAACCAATTTCTAACCCAAGCAGTAACTTTAGGGTCCATCCCTAGGGTGCTCAGCTTGTTTATAAGTCGCCTGTGAGGAACAGTGTCAAAGGCTTTACTGAAATCTAAATACACCACATCTAGAGCTCTCCCTTGGTCCAACTCCCTGGTCACCCAGTCAAAGAAATCAATCAGATTTGTCTGACAAGACCTGCCTCTGGTGAATCCATGCTGCCTCGGATCCTGTAATCTGCTGGACTCCAGAAACCTCACTATTTTCTCTTTCAGCAGCGTTTCCAATAATTTACTCACCACCAAAGTTAAACTAACCGGCCTGTAGTTTTCAACCATATCCTTACTTCCGCTTTTGTGTAAAGGCACCACATGAGCCTCTCTCCAGTCCTTTGGCACCACTCCCGACTCCAACGAGGCATTGAAAAGGTCAGTCAGTGGAGTTGCTAGAACGTCCCCAAGTTACCTCAGTATTCTAGGTTGTATCCCATCTGGTCCCATCGCTTTGTCTACTTTAAGTTGGCCTAGTTTCTCACGAACACAGTCTTCTGAAAATTGTTCAAGATGTCCCTCCTTCTGTTCCTATTTGTGGGTGTTTTCTGAGGTCCTGCTCCTGGTTCTTCATCTGTGAACACAGAACAAAAATATTTGTTAAGCAATTCCGCTTTATCCTTATCAGCTTCTGCATATTCCTCCCCTGCTCCCTTGAGTATGACAATACCACTTTTGCCCTTCCTCTCCTCACTAATATATCTGAAACATGTCTTATCCCCCCATTTTATTGCATTGGCTATTTCCTCCTCCTTTTGAATCTTTGCCTTCTTGACTACATTGCTAGCTTCTCTAAGTTTTTCCAAATACAGATGCCTGTCTTCCTCTCTCTGTGATCTCTTGTATTTCATGAAGGCTTCCCTCTTTTTCTTCACTTTTTCAGCTACTTCTTTCGAAAACCATAGCGGTCTCCTTTTCCTTTTACCTTTATTTACCATTTTAACAAAAAGGTTGGTTGCCCTTAAAATATCCCCTTTCAGTTTTGCCCACTGTTTTTCTACACCCCCCAGCTGTTCCCATCCCACTAACGACTCCCTGAGGTATTGGCCCATCTTGGCAAAGTTAGTCTTCCTAAAGTCTAAGATCCTCACCTTTGTATGGATTCTAACAGCCCTAGTCCTAATACTGAACCACACCATCTGGTGATCACTGGATGGAAAATGATCTCCCACTACAACATCGGAAATACTTGGGGGTAATAACATAGTAACATAGTATATGACAGCAGATAAAGGCCAGTATGGTCCATCTAGTCTGCCTTGCAAGGTACACCTGTCGCTCCGTGCAGGTAACCCCGCTCCATGCCTTTGTTTAGGGGTCTCCCCCCTCCACCCTCCCGCTACATGCAGGTCACCACTCTCTATGCCTTTGTTTAGGAGTATCCCCCCTCCACCCGCCTGCTACATGCAGGTCACCCCTACTTGTTGAGATCTAAGAGATTGTTAATTTTATTTTGATTTTAACCTGTTGCTGTAAAGGGATCCCGTATGTCTGTCCCATGCCATTTTGCATTCTGTCATTGTATTTGCCCCACCATTTCCATCAGGAGGGCATTCCAAGCATCCACTACCCTTTCAGTGAGAAAATATTTCCTGATTTTGCCTTTCAGTTTGTCTCCTTGCAGCTTATTGTTATGCCCTCTAGTTTTACAGCTTCCCCATCTTTGAAAAGGGTTTGTTTGTTCATTAATACCCTTTAAGTATTTAAAGGTCTGTATCATATCTCCCCTGTTCCTCCTCTAGGTCTTCAAGTCTCTTGTCATATGTCTTCTGGCACAGGCTCCAAATCATTTTGGTCACCTTCCTCTGAATCGTTTCCAGTCTTTTTATATCCTTTGCAAGATATGGTCTCGAAAACTGAACACAATATTCCAAGTGAGGCCTCAGCAGCGACATGCACAGTGGCATTAGTACCTCCTTCTTTCTGCTGGTAATTACTTTCTGTAGGCAACCCAGCATCCTTCTGGCTTTGAACACATCTTGTTGCACTGTTTCTCCACCTTGAGGTCCTCAGAAATAATCACTCCAAGGTCCATCTCCTGGTCTGTGCACACCAACTTCTTGCCCCTTATCGCATACAATTCCCCTTGGATTTCTGCATCCCAAGTGCATGACACTGCACTTCTTCACATTAAATCTTAACTGCCAAGCATTACACCATTCTTCCAGCTTTTGTAGATCTTTCCTCATGTTATCCACTCCCTCAGGAGAGTCTACTCTGTGGCAAATTTTCATGTCATCTGCAAAAAGACAGACTTTTCTATTCAGTCCTTCAGAGAGATGGGAGAAGATGGGCATAGGGTAAATAGGTTGAGAAAGAGATAGAGAGATGCTGTTTATGGGAGTAATAGGGAGGGGATGGTATGGTATGGAGATGGGGTAGATGGCTGCAGGGGGATAGGATGTACCATCAGTACAATGGGTGGTGGTAGTTGTTCCATGCAGTGATAATAATGCTGTGAGCTGTGCTAAATTCAGGGGGACGACTGTCTCTGCCCCCCTGCATCTAGTGCAGTGCTCTGTGCTAGTAATGTTGTCCAAACCCACGTTACTAGTGTGGGACATAGAAAATATGCCCCTTAGATTCTACATTTACATCCTTGACATAAATCATTGAAAATACTGATTTGGCCAACTTGGCAAAGTGCAGGGTTATGGACATTGGGGTAGTTGCTACAGAGGGGTTCCCTGCTAATGTTCCCAGAGTTGAAGGAACATTCTGAGGTTCCTGCTAATCAGATGCATAAATGGATGCAATTATCTCACTACATAATGAAAAGTCCAATCGATTATAAGTCCTTAGAATCCAAACCAGAGCTGTTACACTTTGCAGCAGGAGTTCTGTCTGATGGACATATTGTTTCCAAACTTTAGTGTCTTCTTAGGGACTATGCCTATCAAGAAAAAATAGGTTTGCAGAGGGTCTGGGAAAGGGATGTGTCTTTTCTTGAAGAAAGTATCAGATGGGATATTTTTTGGTCCATTACTTTGGCCGTCCCCATCTGCCGGTTTGTTCTAGTCCCTGTTCATTTTTGGCACATCAGGCTGTTTGGACACCCTGGCAAGTTTGTAAAGCTGCCCTTTGAATTCCTATTTTATTGTGGACCACTTTGATAGTGTATCAAAAGTTAATATACCCCAAAAAAGGAGTCAAACCTGGCTGTTTTCTCAGGCACTTACTAAATCTATTTTTTCCTCCCCCTAAAGTCTCTCCACTCACAAATATGTTTCGGATTTTATTGTTATTCTATACTCATCCCCTCCTTTTCTTTTTCAATTTGATTTTTTATTTTTCACTATATTTTAAATTTTATATTGTTATTTTAAAGTTGTTTGGTTTTAGTATTATTGCCTTCAAGCCCTCTATGATTGTATACCACCATGATGTACAGTTCGCATGGTGGTATTTCAAATCAAGTTAAATAAAAAAATAAAATAAAGCTAAAGATAACAGTGAAGATATTCAAAGGGATTAATATGGCTAGCAGACCTGCTAACCTTATGAATTCCCTTATCTGGGTTATTCAGCAGCAATAACATGGTTAGTGCCTCTGAATATCTGCTAGTGCCATGGCTGCATGCCCGGATGCTAACCAGTTAGCACTGGGGTTATATTGGGGCCATTTGGGGGTTGCACCCATCCAGAAGCCATCAATAATCAATATTGAACCACTGCCCAATTATTGATATGCAGCAAAAGATGCAGTAAAGACTGGCCTAACTTTCACTGCTGAAGCTAACCAGGCAGTGGCTGACTATTGTCTTGTCCCATTAGTTTTCAGGAAATTTGGGCAACCCAGATATTCAAAGCTGGGGTCGTATATGGCATTGAATATCTGGGTTTAAAGCTCAGCGCTCAATATTTTTCCCTCCCCAATCTTTCTTGGTATTGTGATTAAGACCTGGGTACTCTGATTCATATACTCTTCGAGTGTCCACTGGTTACTCAATATTGGTCTAATCTCTGGAAGTGTATCCAGGATGTACTATATATTCCTCATCCTTTAAGTGCAAATGTTTCAGTCTTTAAAGTTGGAAGATCTGCTGGCTAGGAAGTTATCTGACTTACTTTTGTCAATAGCTTTTCAGATGACCTTTGCCAATTAGACAAATGCTGCTGCATTTAACGTGCATTTTTGAAAGGTCCACCTTTTATTTAACTTATAGGTATGAAACACAGGCCTCTGAAAGGATTGATAGGACAGCCATGATTTCCAAGATATGAAAGTTCGTGGAAACCTTTTTGTCAATATAATCTTCCCATGCTTGGTTATGACCTGCTATGTATTTTTGTTTTGGATCTACTTCTTTTTGTATGGTATTGGCAGGTGCTTTTGGTGGATTATCCCTTTTATTGCTGGTTCTTTTTCTTTGATTGTTGTCGTATATTTTCATTTATGTACTGGTGTTTATTTTATTGAAAACAATATATAATGATTTAACTTGAATTTGTCCAAACATCTTTAAGGCACCTTAATGAGCCAAATGCATACTAACAAATGCACACCCCTAGGAACCAGCTACCATTGATAACCAGAACTGAAAAGGGTTATTTCAATTTTAGGAAGAAGTTTAAAACCCATTATGTCTAGGCAGCATTTGGATTATGATTTGCTGGTGAAGTTGAGCATGGGTTAGAGTTTGATGTGCTGTCATTATAACATTAAGATAAACTTGCATTTTGCTTTACTGAATAGGGGCAAGGCCAGCTAACCATTAGACAAACTAGGCGGATCTCTAGGGAAGCAAGTTATTGGGGGGAGGAGGGGTGCCAAAGTGTAAGGCATTCAAACCTAAACAATAGATTTTGATAGCCAAGAGGGGGCATAAAGCTTAATATCTGCCTAGGATGCCAACACCTTGAACCAACTCTGGGGCTGGCCCTGAATAGAGAGGTGACTATATTACACGAGTAATATGCCACCCCCTCTAGCCAATGCTTTATTGACATTTGCTAGAGGGGGTGACATTTGATTTATTTTATCATTGTGTCATGGGTTTTATATTGATGAGGGGACATTTTAGACAGCATGTAAAGATAAGAATAGAGACATTGAAATCAGGATGTACACAAATCTAAACGTTTTTTGGAACAGCTCTGCTAAACATGGAGCCATTTAAAAATACACATCCAGGTGCTGTGGGAGGAGTGAGGGTCAGGGGCAAGAGAATTTGAGATGGACAGACTTGCTTGGAGAGTGGCATGGCAGACTGGAAAGAGGTTAGCATAAATCTGAAATGTAAGAAGTCAATGTGGGTATGGGATTTCAGCCAAAGTTGCTCCGTTTAGTGGGCACAAGAGCATAGATAACAGATTTCAAATGTTAGCCAAGGCTGAGGTGCAGTACGTGTCATGGGGCATGGAATTGGAGAATGAAGAGCATCCGAAGTGGAGGATAGTATAGTGTTATAAGAGGGGACTGCCTCATCAACAGACTCAGATGACACCGTGGGTGAGAGAGAAGATAGAATTGCAGTGGAGGGAGCTAAAGGGTCAATAGCCTGAAGGTTCTTAAATACGTTGGTGGAGATAGGATGAGATTCTGGCAGAGGGTGGTTAAGAGTGAAATCAGATGATGGGGAGATAGGTTAAGAACTGAGGTGGAGGAGTTTGAGAGCAAGAAATCAGAGAAAAAGACAAGGTCAAGGCAGTGGCCATGCTGTTAAGTAGGGGCAGCAGAACACAGCTGGAAGTTGAATGAGGAGGTTAAGACAAGCAACTTCAAGGCATAAGAATCAGAAGGGTCATCAACATGATGTTAAAATACCATAAAATGAGGGAAAGGGAAGATGGTTCAAGAAAAAAGAATAGTCAGGAGTCAAAATCAGTGAGAAAGGAAGAGGTGGGCTTGTCGGGGAGGAGGGGGGGTGTCGATAAATGAGAGTTGTTACAACTGACGTAGTGGTCTTTTTTTGCTGGAGGGATATACCATTAAAACTGAAAAAACCTCCACATTACAACTTGAAAGCTGAAATTGTAACTAAATAGTGACATGCAAATGTCTCAGCATGGTTATACACTCTTCAAAAGCAATATTTCTTTAGAGATGTATTTTGTAGCAAGTAAAGGTCTCAGTTCTAATAGGAAGCCAATAGACTCAACTAAACGTCTAGTGGACTTATATCCTTATTCACATCAATGACCTTTTGCAGAAGAGTATAAATCAAAATTCGTTCAAAAATTATTAATGAATAAAGTGCTTAACTTTCAGGAAAATTGAGCTTGCATTGTCCCGACGCTGACAGACGCGCCACTTTATGCGTTTCAACCCTTGTGTAGGTTTCGTCAGGGGAACTTCATGAAGCACTAAAACAGATGAAAAACATGTTCATAGGTTACCAGCTTTCAGCAATACTCCATAAGAAAGCAACGAACACTATAAGAAGACCCATAACTCATTAGAATACTGCACTTCAAACCCAAAAAGTCCATTCTTATTCAAAGACGGTGTTTGTGAGAATCGTTGAAACTCCGCGCATGCGAAGTACTTATATAGAACACATGTGATCATGTCATCCTATCAGCTGTAAGTCACAGACACACCTCCCATTCAACTCTGGCATTAAGCCCTTCAGGGATTATAGATTGTAATTTAAAGATCCAACGTTGTTCATTAAAGAGCAGGGTCTGATCAAGAGACTTACCACCGTAAGCTATTTGAATCTGCATAATGCAAAAACATCGTAAATCAGAAAATTGATGATGGTGTTGAAGACAATGGTCTACCATTGGCGCCTCTCTCCGTTGGCATTTAAGTTTGCTTTTATGTTCTAGCATGCGCGTTCTGAACATGCGATTAGTCTTCCCAACATACAACAGCGCGCAGGGGCACCGAACCGCATATACCACCTGTGTGGAGGTGCAAGAAGTAGCATCTCGCAATTTGTAAGTTGTACCGTGATAGTCAAACTCAGTCAGTTCTTGCGTAACTTCACAGATGGTGCAGGCCCCACATCTCCGATGTCCTGCAAGTAGAGGTATTTCTGATGTCTGTTCCCTTCTCAAAACCGTCGGGCATAAGATCTCCTTCAAATTCTGTTGTCTGGTCCAGACACAGCGAACCTGGTATTGCTCTAAACCCGGGATACTATTGAGAACATTCTTGTGACGTTTGAGGCTACATTGCAGGTAATGACTATAGGGAGAAAAGGATGTGATCAGATTGATATGCCGCTCATCAAAAGCCCGGTTATGAACCAAAGGCGGGCGGAGCATCAGATCCCGATTACTATATAATGCTCTTTTGTAAGCCGAGGTAATGACCTTATCTGGGTAACCTCTCTGTTGAAACTGATCTTTCAAAATTTTAGCTTGTGTTTTGAAATCCCGTATATTAGAGCAATTTCGCCGATACCGGAAAAATTGTGACACTGGCAAGCTATTCCGCAAAGACAGAGGATGTGCACTAGAATAGTGCAAAAGGGTATTTTTAGCTGTCGATTTGCGATGAACAGAGGTATTCCATCCGGCTGGGGTCTTCTGAATAGACACGTCCAAAAAAGTAACTTCCTGAGCATTATAAGTAAGAGTGAATTGAATATTGTTCTCTCTCTCATTAAGCCACTTAAAAAAAGATTGCAACTGCATCTCAGATCCGCTCCAAAGAACAAAAATGTCGTCAATAAATCTTTTCCAGAGTTTTACTGAATCTTTGAAAGGGGAAACCGCTAACCATTTTTTCTCGAACCATTGCATATAAAGGTTCGCGATGGAAGGCGCACAGGTGGCGCCCATCGCCACCCCTGTGAGTTGATGATAAAGCTCTCGATCAAAAAGAAAAAAATTATGGTTCAGGATAAGTCCAGTGAATGCTGATAAAAGATCCAATTGTGCACAAGACAAATCACCCCTCTCTTCCAATGCTTCCATTACTATTGTTCGAGCAGATGATTGCGGAATAACTGTATAAAGTGAAGTGATGTCTAGTGTCACTAGAATCAAATCAGGTAACGTAACCAACTGTTGATGATCTTCCAGGATACACAAAAAATGAGTGGTATCTTTAATAAACGCTGGTATGGAAGACATTAGAGGTCGTAAAAAGGAGTCGAGGTACACAGACAACGGTTCCAATACTGATTTACGCGTGGAAACAATTGGACGTCCTGGTGGATTAATGAGATTTTTATGAACTTTGGGAACCAAATAAAATTTGGCTAACGTTGGATTCGGTGAATTTAAATATATGTGTTCTTTTTTAGAGATAAGACGTGTCGCAAGTGCTGCATCAGTTAGAGCTTTTATTTGTTGTTGCAGACATGGGGTTGGGTCAATCTGCAGGACTTCATAAACTCCCATATCTGTAAGTTGACGAAAAGCCTCTGTATAATACTGATCACGACTTAATATCACTATTCCTCCACCTTTATCAGCGCGTCGTATAACAATATCTGGTCGAGATCGCAATGTCCGAAGCACATTCCTCTCAGTCTGACTAAGTACGTATTTAATACTAGAATGGGCAGATTCTACTCGCTGCATATCCTGTAAGACCAGAGCAGGTTAAAAAGATAAAAGAGAAGAAATTGCGTCGTGATTACGAAGATTACACCAGAGGTTATGTTTATCCTTGGATGAACGCAAAACGGAAGGATAGACCAAAGAAGAAACGGGTCACCTTCGACACCTCTGATGATACTGATTCTGCCGATTCAGGTGAAGGCACCCGCAGAAAGGATTTTCCCCAGGTGATACAAAAAGAAGAGAAAAAGAAAAAGAAAGAGGGAGAACGACAGCTACCACAACGAGGGGACAATTCTCGACGCAAAACGCCAGTTCCTTAGTTTTTAATATTTCTGGAATTGATATACCATCTGAACAACTTCTTCTTTTAGAGAAAGGCTTATCCTTTGTTCCCCATGTTCGCTTTGATGCGTTTCAGTTCCGATTGGATCTTGAACAACTGATTCATAAACTTAATCTTAAAATGTTTTTTCATAATTATGATCACCTTTCGTCCGATCAACCTTTGGATACCAACACTCGAGCTCCGCTATTGTTGAAGTCTAATTGGATGCCTCCGGGTCCCTTACATCCTTCCTTGTCACTTTTTCGTGCTCTGGTCTTACAGGATATGCAGCGAGTAGAATCTGCCCATTCTAGTATTAAATACGTACTTAGTCAGACTGAGAGGAATGTGCTTCGGACATTGCGATCTCGACCAGATATTGTTATACGACGCGCTTTTTTGGCATTTCTTCCACAGAATCAGCAGGAGAGTATGGGGTAGAGAAAAGGAGGCTTAACGGTGACAAGAGTGAGATAATCTCAGAGTGAGGATAGTTGAATAAGGGAAAGAAAATGTTGAAGCTCAAGAGAAGATGACAGAATAGAAGACAAGATGGCAGGAGAAGCAAAGAAAGTAAGGAATGGGTGCTAAGGACTTGGGGTTTGAAGTTGTTGGAATGACAGGAAACATTTAGGGAGAGAGCATGAACAGGAGAAAGTGATGTGGAGGAGTAGATGGGGTGGGGATAAACTACAAATCTAAGGAGTTATGAGGTGGCAAGGCAGGATAGAAGGCTCAGTGGGTTGGGTGCACCTGAGAATAACAGTGTTAATGAGTCCCATCAAGGCTAGATAAGAAATTTAGATCATGGAGTGGATGAGCAAGAGGAAGGTAGGAGGGAAGTAAACAGTCAGCAGGGAGATTTCTAGATTAGTAAAAGACAGTTTCCAGGGTTAATTCCTTACCTAGCCATGCCGTGGTCACTGCTCAGTCAGGGTGAGAGTGACAGAAATGGTTTCTCTTCCCTTTAAATCTGCTCTAACGAGAGGGTTTCACTCGCATTAGTTTTCAGCCCAGGAATCCACAGTGTTAGTGTGCAGGGAGCCTCTCCCCTCCCACTCTCCACCCATTGACCCTCTCTCTCCGCCCCTGGGGAGCCTTTCTCCGCCTTCAGCGCTCGTTTGCGCCGCTGCGCGCGTTAATGCGCGATAAGGCGCCTTATCGCCCTGTAAAGCACCATTATCGCACGATAAGGCACCTTATCGTGAGATAACATGACAGCAGCGCAAATAGCGCCCTTTAGTAAACATACCCCAAAGGCATTTCAGGGCAAGCATAGAAAAGACAGGGTAGAAAGTTAAATGCACAAAACAACCAAAATAGCTACAAAGTAAATACAATCCTCTTTGTGTATACAATTTTCCTAAACTGCTGAGTTATTAGCTTTTCCATGGATGAGCAGTATATTAAATCTTTATAAATAAATAAAATGAATTTGTGCACTAAGCTCATTTTCAAAGGGAAACTATGATAAGGAAACACCATTTCTTCCTCTGGCTGAAAGTCTAATCATTTTGTGAAACGTGGTGGCTCGATTTGACTGCTGAGAGTAAGGAGGATTTTAGCCCCCAGGCTTTACCTAGTTACCTACATATAGTAAGTCCCTCTGAAAACTGTCCTATGTATATTAGAATTAAATTTTATTATGAATGGTGTCTCATTTCTTTGGCAACCATGATGCCATTCACAAGAGTATCATGTCTGAGCTGGTTTTATCTTAAGGCTTAAAAACAAGTGAACTTTTCATAGGATCCATATTCTAAATAACTAATCAATGGTAGAGAATTTTCTCCTGCCAGTCATTTTTGCTATGATTCATATGAGGTAAGCTGTTTGTTACTATTGCAAGCAAGACTGCTAACCTTCTTAGACAATTTAGAATAAATATGTGCCCTTTTACTTACATCATATGAATTTAAGCAGATTTGTAAAGCCATTAAAAAATCAATACTCAGCTTTTAGGTGATGAATTAATTAATGGAGTGTGAATGCACAAAATCTGCTTTACCCATCATGCACCTTGTCATTTAATGACATTGCTGCAAGTGACATGGCTAAGCACACAAGAGGGGGTGTTAATAGCTTGGCAAGTAATTATCAAAAGACTTGAAGACCTAAATATGTATACCCTGGAGGAGAGGAGGGATAGGGAAGATATGATACAGACCTTTAAATACTTGAAGGGTATTAATGAACAAACAAACCTTTTTCAAAGAAGGGGAAGCTGTTAAACTAGAGGGCATACAATGAAGCTGCAAGGCGGTAAACTTAAAAGCAACATCAGGAAATACTTTTTCACTGAGAGGGTGGTGGATGTTTGGAATACCCTCTTGATGGAGTTGGTGGGTACAGTGACAGTTCAAAATGGCATGGGACAGACATAGTGGGTCCCTTTATAGCAAGAGGATAAAATCAAAGCAAACTTAATTTTTTATCTTTATGCTTCAATAAATAGAGGGGGGGGGGGGCTGACCTGCACGGAGCAGCAGATATAACCCTAAACACAGGCATAAAGGGGGCGGGGGATCTGCATGGAGCAGCAGTTACAATCACTCTAGCCACCTTACTGGGCAGACTAGATGGATCATACTGGTCTTTATTTGCCATCATATACAATGGGGCCAATTCTGTTGTAGAAATCCTGCCCCTGTATGGCCGGTCAAAATCGGGTAGTGCAGTGGTAGCACCCGATTCTGATCCTGAGGGGGCTAGAAGTGCCCACGGGATCAGAATCAGGTCTACGGCCTGGATATGCAGACCGGGCCCTGATTCTGATCAGTCACATTCTTGTCCACATACCCGGTTAACTCAGTCAGGCTCCTGAATGGAGCTGCAGTGCCATGGCGTCCTGTCGCCATGGCACCAGGGTTCCATTCAAGCCGCGATCACCGGCCATCGCCAAAACCCTCCTTTCCCCTCAGCCCGACCCAAAATCCGGCCTCCCATAGCCAGGGTCTGGCTACGGGTATGCCTCTGCACCAATGTTCCCTCTAATTTTCTGTAGGCTGTGTGCGCATAAAATATCAGCTGTGCAGCTTTTGAAGCAAGGTTAAATTTTTGTGCGCCACATAACAACACTCGTAGTTATATACTTTAACATTTGACTACACGTCAGAATACAGTATGTACACCACATTGATTGCACTAGAAAATATTGTAGAACTTGTGAAAACCATAAATACACAACAGCTTTTCAATTTTAAGAACGTCTGTGTTGTTTTCTATCAGAATCAGAACCGTAATTTTTGTGCGCTCTGTTGTAAAGTATGTGCGCTCACTCGACGAGGTGTGTGCGCGCGCACACGCGCACAGCTTAGAGGGAACAGTGCTCTGCACCCATCACCTGTCCGTTGCCACCAGCCACCGATGTCACCCCACGTCCAGTGGGACTTATTCCACCTCTGAGGTGGAATAAGACCCCTGTCTAACAGGCCAAGCCCCAATGTACAGGGCTGACCTCAGAACTGGCCCTGTACATCCGGGGTCATGGCCTACTGATGCCCCGCCGTCACTCCATTTCCAGACCGCCCCCTCCCACCCCTTCTAAGGCTTCCCGTATAATAGCACTGTTCATATGGGGAGCCTTTACACCGGGAGCGGTAGGGAGATGAATCGTGGAGATGTACATCCAGGCAGAACGTGCATCCCCACTATTTGTGGCACAGAATGACTCCCAATGTTAAAAAACATCTATTTCTATTTGGCAATGGAAATATTCCTATAGAGCCTATTAAGCTTAGGTAGCAACTATAAAATAGAAAAATGTTTAAGATTAATAAAACAACATTAGCAGCTAAATTACCCATATGGTGAAAATACTCACTGCCATACAGAAAGATCAAATAAGAGAGATTGGCACAACTAGCGTTTGTGACCACCTTGCATCTTCAAACTCAACAAGCAGTAGCATTTTATGTAGATTTTTGTTTGAGTCTCAAACTAAAGCTACATAAAATGGCATTGCTTTACTACTACCCATGCCTACCATAGCATTGGTTAATTTAGAAAACTGTAAAAATCGAACCCCCCTCCCCCCCGGCCCTAAGTCTACACCATGATTGACCGAGCTAGGTCCAGCCATTTAAATGTTATACATGGTCTATGTATGGTGTGGTGGATGGCTGTCACACACAAAGACAGATTCAACACAGGCAGACTTCAGCATGAGCTAAGGGGGCCTTTTACTAAAGGATTCTAAGCAGTTAGCACAAGCTATAGCACATGTTGATCCGGTGCTATGACTCACAACAACTATTGGCATGGGGCCAGCATAGTGCATGCTGATTTCACAGTAACTGTGCTGCATGTGTTGGGGTGATAAGTGGGCAGATTAGGAGTAAAGATTCGGTGGGGTGAGGACCTTACAGTCAGCACTCCCTACGTTAATTGCAAGGTGTTCCATTAGCACAGGTGTACTTACCACCAATCCCATAGTTAGAGGTAAGTGCACCCTTGCTAATTTCAGGCCATGTTAGGACAGGGTGCAACACCCTAAATGCCGGGAACATACTTGCCAAGCCCCCGACAGTTAACGTGGCAGTGAAGCACCTAACGTGCCATGGTTTTGAGCTTTATGGGTGTCTTAGATGTGACGCCATAGTGCCCTTTCGTAAAAGACCCCAGAGTCTCTTCCCATTCTCTCTTCATGTCAAAGCAAGGGTCAAATTATAGCATTTTGTACTAGGCATAAGCTGACATTCTAGCTGGACTGACACCAGCCAGGCATTGGATATACGGTGTGGTATGGAAAATTTCATCCTTTGAAGACTGTAGGGAAAGTACAGACACTTTTTCACTAGTATCATTGGTCCCATTCCTGTTTACTGGACAATGCTGGAAACATGTGAGAGTTTGGTTTTCAGGAATCCACTAGAATCACTATTTTATTTTGAACAGTTGAGCAGTTTAATTCTGTGTTAAACCTTCTATGCAAAAGCAGTCAAACTAAAAAAGTCATTTACGAAGGTAATTTTATAAAGCTTGTTTGGCAAGTATGCAGATAGAAACCATGTATGCTAGTGTATCAAGGGATATTTGTTCCACACCATTTTGCAAAGGGGAGTAACATGTGTTTAACTAAGCCAAAACATGCAGACATCTGCGTCAAAGAAAAGGGCATGCTCTGGGAAGGGAATGGACATGTACTTTTTGAAAGAATAAATAGATTAGCATCTACCTATTCCACACCACTCAAGATTTATAGACCTCTATTATTTATTTTATTTATTTGAGTGTTTTCTATACCACTATATCAGGTAATCATAGCGGTTTACAATTGAATAACAAGTACATGGAACATATTAACAGAATAACTGGTGCTGTAATCAATAATTTACATGATTCAGGAGGAAATAACTTATTTACAATTAATAAACAAGAAATGATATGAAGCAAAAGGGTAAATTCAGGGGGTACTGGCAGGGGAGATTGTTATATTGTGGGTTCGTATAGTTCGAATAGTAGGGGGAGAGTAGTTATTTATGTAGGATCTCTGTTGAATATTATATTCCGCCTCAGTCGTCTATTCTCCAAGCTGAAAGACCATAACCTCTTTAGTCCTTTTTTATAGGAGAGTTGTTCCTTCCCCTTTATCATTTTGGTTGTCCATCTTTGTACCTTTTCTATATTTATTTTTGAGATGCGGAGACCAGAATTGCACACACTACTCAAGATGTGGTCACCCCATGGAGCAGTAGATACATTATTTATTTTATTCTCTGTTCCTTTCCTAATGATTCTTAACATTCTGTTTGATTTTTTAGCTACTGATGTACACTGTACAGATTTCAATGAATTATCTATGATAGCACCTAGAGGGTTTTTTTCCTGGGTTGTGACCCCTAATGATGAACCCAGCATCAGTTATCTATAGTTTGGGCTATTCATCCCCATTAAATTTCATCTGTCATCTGGATGCCCAGTGTTCCAATCTCACAAGGCCCTCCTGCAATTTCTCACTATCTGCATGCAATCTAATGATTTTGAATAATTTGAAGACATCTGCAAACTGAATCACTTCATTTATTGCTCCCAATTCCATATTATTTATAAATATGTTGAAAAGCACTGCTCCCAGTACAGATACCTGGGGGACTCCACTATTGCCTTCCTCTGCTGGGAAAACTGATTATTTATCCATACTCTCAACCAACTTCAAGTCCTCAATAGGACATTGTCTCTTATGCCATGATTTTTTAATTTCCTCAGGAGTCTATTATGTGGGACTTTGTCAAATGCTGAAAGTCTAAATACACTATGGTGGCCATTTCAGAGCACAAAAAAGCCATCTGGACATGTAGTCTGGACGTATAGCATACAAAAATGTCCAGCGCCATATTCCAAAAAAGCCCAGACCTACAGTACATGTACCCAGCACTAGTATGGGCATCTCAGTATGTGGGCAGTAGGGGGCAGAACAGGGGTGTGGCCAGCCACAGAGATGTACCAAGCATATTCAAGGACGGCCCACATATGTCTGTGGCGTTTCAGCCATATGTCCATGTTATACCTGTGGAAATGTGGAATAAGAGGAGGACAGAGATCTTTTAATGCTCTGCTCTCCATATAGATGAATGGATCTGACAAGTATGTCATGAACTGGTGTGTCCCCGGTGTTGGGGAACCCCAGATTGAGATGTAAAGAATAGAATGCAGAGGTGATGGAGGTATGTAGGATAAGTGAAGAATAACACAGATACCTACAGAAACATGAAGAACAGCAAGTGTTCAGTCAGACAATGCTGATAACTTCTGCTTGTACAATGGAACCAAGCCAGGGTACCCAAACATTTTCCATGTTACAACAATCGGACTGTATATGTACCTACAGTATGTGAGTGTGTATGGCAACACTCCCATTGTGGCTGGGAAACACAGATCACACCTGTACTGCTGGTGATGGTGCATTGGATTCTCTACAGCAGCGGTTTTCAACCTGTGGGTCGCGACCCCCATGGGGGTCGCCTCGCCTCACCTCACTCTGCCGTTAAAATAAAAAAAGCACCCAAGTTGCTGCCGGTGCCGAGTCTGCTTCTCAGCAGCGGCAACCGCCACCCAGTCCCTTCTAATGTAGCCGCGGCTCCCTGCCTCTTAGGGAACCGCGGCTATGCCAGTAAAACCATTGCGGAGCCTTCCTGTCTCTTGATGGGCTCTGTCCGTGCAGCATTGTCCCGCCTCCAAAGGAAGTTGTTTACCACTTCCTTTGGAGGCGGGACAATGCTGCACGGAGCCCGTCGAGAGACAGGAAGGCTCCACAATGGTTTTACTGGCATAGCCACAGTTCCCTAAGAGACAGGGAGCCGCGGCTGTAGAAGAACAGCAGGGCAGCGGCAGGCAGACAGGGAGAGGGGAGGAGGGGGCAGGGAACCTGCAACGGGGCTGACATGGAGGGATGGATGGATGGAGGGAGGGAGGGAGGGGTCTGACATGGACAGGGGGGCTGACATGAAGAGATGGGGGGCTGACATGAATGGAGGGAGGGAAGGGAGGGGAGCTGACATTGATGGATGGAGGGAGGGGGCATGACATGGAGAGGGAGGGCTGACATGGATAGGGGGGCCTGACATGGACAGGGGGGCTGACATGGAGGGAGGGAGGGCCGACATGGAGAGAGGGGGGCTGACATGGATGGAGGGAAGGAGGGAGGGGATGTCTGACATGGAGAGAGGGAGAGAGAGAGAGAGAGAGGGGTGGCTGACATTGATGGATGGATGGAGGGAGGGAGGGGGGTTGACATGGACAGGGGGGCTGACATGGAGGGAAGGGGCTGACATGGATGGATGGAGGGAGGGAAGGGGGCTGACATGGAGAAAGGGAAGAGACAGGGGGACATACTGTACAGAAGGGCAATAAATGCTGGACAGAGGGGAGAGACAGTGCAGGTTAGGATTATAATGGGCAGATGGGGGGGCTAGGACTGGGAATGTACTGATCAAGGGGGGGTTGGGACTGGTAATGTGCTGATAGGGGGTTAGGACTGGTAATGGACTGATGGGGAGCTAGCACTGGAAATGAGCTGATCGGGGAGGTTAGGACTGGAAATGGGTTGATGGGGGGGGGGGGTAGGACTGGTAATGGGCTGATTAGGGGAGCCTAGCACTGGTAATGGGGTTGAGGAGGGACTAGCACTGGAAATGAGCTGATTAGGGGAGGCTAGCACTGGTAATGGGGTTGAGGAGGGATTAGCATTGGAAATGAGCTGATTAGGGGAGGCTAGCACTGGTAATGGGGTTGAGGAGGGACTAGCACTGGAAATGAGCTGATTAGGGGAGGCTAGGACTGGTAATGAGCTGATGGGGGGATAGGACTGGTTTTGGGCTCATTAGGAGAGGCTAGCACTGGTAATGGGGTTGAGGGGGGACTAGCACTGGAAGCGAGCTGATTGGGGGGCTTCGACTGCGAATGGGCTGATTGTGGGGAGGAGAGGATAGAGCTGCAGGCCCTGGAAGAAAACTGGGGGCTAAGGCTACAAATGGGCTGATACGAGGGGATGGGAGAATGGAACTGGAAGAGAGTGGATCTGAGAGGGGCTACCATGGTATTTGTACTAGAAGAGACTGCTCAGTGGGGAAGGAGGGGGACTGGAAGGGAATGGACACCAGTGGCAGTCATGGGAATGCAAGTTGACATTGGAAGGTACTGAGAGTGAGGACTGGAAAGGGGCTGATACTGGGGATGGTTACTGGGACTGGAAATAGGCTGATGGAAAGAAGTGAAGAAAATGAAAGAAGAGATAAGAAATGGCAGATGGACCATAGACCACAGGAAGAGAGCTAAGAGAAGACAGGAAAGCAGAAGCCTCAGATCGGGACCAGCATGATCAGAGAATAAATTAGTCAGACAACAAAGGTAGAAAAAAATAATTTTATTTCATATTAGTGATTTGACTACAAAATCAGCATAATTTTGAAATCAAATATTGTTACTTGCTATTGTGATTAATTATTGTGGTTTAAATAAGTAAATTTTATAAATAAAAACATATTGCAAAGGCCTATAATATATTAATAATTCAACAAATGATTACAGCGACAATGCGTTAACGGTAAAGGAAGAGAGACACATTTTATTTTATCATTGGGGGTCACCACAAGTTGACCAATGGTAAAAGGGGTCACGGTACAAAAAAGGTTGAGAAACACTGCTCTACAGGGAGAACTATTCAGGCAACTGGTAATAGAACCCACAAATGAAGGGGTCATACTGGACTTGGTGATAAAATCCATTCAAAAGTGAGGGTCTTAGGGGTATGTTTACAAAACTGCAGTAATGTCACTCGCGTTAGGATCCGCGGTAAAGGTACAGATGCCCATATAAAGGCATGGGCGGTGCATCGTTACAGCAAGCCACATCAGCTAACGCATGTTACAAGGAGCCTTAGACTAACGCGTGTTACAAGGCGCCTTACAAGGCACATTACCAGGCGCCTTGTAAGGTGCCTTGTAAGATGCCTCATAAGGTGCCCTATAGGGCTCCTTAGGCTAAGCGCCGTATTAGGCACCCCTGGACAAGGCACTGTAGAAGGCACCCTGGGCTATGGAAACATAGGTTAAGGTGGCCTAACAAGGTTACGCTGCCCTAGGTTAGTGTGCCCTAAGGGCTGCAAGGTGCCGCAGGATGACATGCATGACCTGTGAGGAACAGAGACAGATGTAGCCCTAACACTAGATAGAGCACTCAGGAAAGGCAATGAACAGGTGAGTGAAGGAGGGAGAACTGGGAGCCACTGGACCTGCCATATCTGCGGGTATCCCATGTGGCTGCCAGTACTGATGATAAACTTGGTGGGGGCAACTGTACCACAGCACAGGGTGTTGGCAATGTACAGTACAGTTGGTGGCAGACAATGGGAATACATGTCCCCCCAGTGGAGGCAGAGGTGGCAGGATAGTTACAATGATGGGTGGACAGAGGAGTGGTGGTGCCATGCAGAGCAGGCACAGGCGAGGCAAGCACGATGAGGCGCAATGCAGGAAAGGGTAGCAGTGCAGGACATGGGGTGGCAGCCTGCACAGACGCAGATAGATAGACCGAGGAAATGTTGGCAATTGTGGCGAGGGTATTATGGGCTGACAGCACAGATCTGAAAAATGTGACTGTTACAGGCATGCACACTATTTGAACAAGACAGGCATGAGAGGAGGGAACAAGGAGGAATTGAACCCATGAACACTGCTGAGAATGGCATTGTATTAACCAGTAGACTATACCTCTGTGGTGTATCTCACAGCAATGGCTGGGTACAGAAGGCCTGCAGGTCACCGCACAAACTGTCTGCTCTGAGTGCCAGGGTAGGGTAACCCCACCAGTACCCATGATGCAATGCACATGCTGAATAGCTGTCTAGAGCTGATGACCAAATGGGTTCTGCACCTCTCCGGTACCTCAGCTTGGAAAGACGAACTGACAGTGCGTGATACTGGCCCGGACAGGGTGGCCTGGGCAGGATGCATCTGCACAGGGCAAGGGGCAATGCCTGGGATATTGTAGTGCCCGACCCCCACCTGAACGGACAGGGTGGCCACGGCATGTCATGCTGGGAGGTCACTCTCACCCTGACCGAGCAATGGCCATGGCATGGCTAGGTTACCCCATAGTGCTAGACAGTATTTCTTTCAAGTGATGTTTATAAATTCTCTTTTCTGGGGCCCAATCACTGACATACCTGCTTGTTGTGTGTGTGCTCACATCCCATTTTTTGGGTGCACACAGTTCCTCCAGGAACATGCACTGTGTACTAGCTAGCAGACTGTCTGCAGTTAGCATGTGTATGGCTGGAACAACTTGCAGGGTGCAGCTGGTGGAGACTGACTGTGCCCTTTGCTGGTGAATGTCAGATGGTGGGGGGGGGGGCAGCTGAGTTTGTGTTTTGCCAGTGATGTGTACAGATCTGTAAAGGGTGCCCGTTTCCCCAGCAGGTCTGGGGTTGATGGTCCCCTCTACTGTCACTATTGCAGAGATGTAGATCTGTTACTAGTGGATTCTGTCCCCCACCCTGTCTCACAGAGGGCAAGTTGGGTCTAAACACCCCCTTCACCTATAATATGTGACCATAGCACCCACAGAGATTATGCACTATTCTGGGTGCATAACAGTCCACAAGGGCTATACGTGACTAGGAAATACAGATGGACACAGGTGTATCCTAGGTGTGTCTGCAAGTACTGCCTATCACATACTAGCACTGATGGGGACCTGCTGCATAGCCTATCTCAGCCAAGCCAGGTGCTGCGGACCTGGTGCTGGGCACCCCACCTCACCCTCAGGGTGAGCACAGGACCCGCACAATGTCACGGTCTCTAGCTACTCTGTGCCAGTAACACACACGGTCAGTTCCCCCTACCAGGCGAGGTGCTGTGGGGGTGCATACCCCATCTTGTGGTCAGCTGTAGACTGCTGATCTGCATGTGCAGTGCATCTTGGGTACGGGTGGGTTTACCCTATCCTGGTAACTAGAGCAGACAGTTTGTGTGGTGACCTGCAGTCTTTCTGTAGCCAGCCAGCTATTCGGTAGCAGGTGTAGTCCACTGGTTACTTCAATGACTGTGAAGGTAGTGGTCATGGGTTTTATCCCACAGTGGTGTTATTTAAAGTGGCTGTCTAAGGCTTTTCCTTTTAATTTATATCAGTGCTGCCAGCAAAATGCACCCTCACCATGCCGTAGCCTAAGGTGCCTCATAGGGCACCCTATAGGGCGCCCTATATGACACCCTGTAATACACCTTATAAGGCGCCCTATAAAGTGCCCCATAGGGCACATTATAAGGTGCCTTGGAGGACAGGGCACCTTATACTGTGCCCTCTGGAGTGCCTTATAGAGCGCCTTATTCGGCACCTTAGGTTACGGCACCGTGAGGGTGTTTTTGCTGGCAGCACTGATTTAAATTACAAAAAGGAAATGCCTCAGACAGCATTGATCTAAATTATAAGGTAGTGCCTAAGACAGCCTTCTTAGGTAAAACCACTGCAGGATCAAATCCATGACTTCTGCCTCCACAGTCATTGCAGTAACCAGTGGACTACATCTTTATAGATTCTAATGCTGCGCTGGCATGAATTTAGGATTAATGCGCATTAACGTGCCACGGTGCCCACTATCGCGCAATACAGATTCTTGCTACCTTGCTGCCGGAACGCGCACTCCTTATATGGCATCCTTCACATTATCGCTGCAACTAGCGCTGGTAACATTAAGACGGTTTAGTAAACATACCCCATAATATCCTTTCCTTATGATTCCTAGCATTCTATTTGCCTTCTTGGCTGCTGCTGCACACTGGGCAGAGGGTTTCAATGTGTTATTCACTGTGATGCCTAAATCTTTTTCCTGGGTGGTGGTTCCTAATGTGGAACCTTGCATAGTGTAACTATAGTTTGGGCTGTTCTTTCCTAGTTGTGTAACTTTGCGCTTTTCCATATTAAATTTCATCTGCTGTTTGAATGTCCAGTCTTCCAATTTATCAAGTTCCTCTTGCAATTTTTCACAGTCCTCTTGGGTTTTAACAATTTTGAATAATTTTGTGTCATCTGTAAATTTGATTACTTCACTTTCTATTCCCATTTCCAGGTTATTTACAAATATGTTAAAAAGCAGCGGACCCAGCACAGATAATGGGTACTCCACTGTTCACCATTCTCCATGGAAAATTGGCCATTTAGCCCTACCCTCTGCTTTCTATCTTTTAACCAGTTCCTGATCCACAATTGTATACTGCCTCCTATCCCATGACTTTTTAATTTCGCCAAGAGTCTCTCATGAAGGATCTTGTCAAAGCTTTCTAAAAATCCAGATACACTATATCGACCAGCACACATTTATCTACCTGTTTATTCACACCTTCAAAAAAATATTACAGATTAGAAAGACAAGACCTTCATTGGCTAAAACCATGTTAGCTTTCTCCCATTAAACTATGACTACATGTTCATTAATTGTGTTCTTTATAATGATTTCTATCATTTTGCCTGTTACAGATGTCAGGCTCACTGGTCTGTAGTTTCCCAGATGGAACCATTCTTAAAAATTGACGCTACATTGGCCATTCATTCACCCATCTTCAGGTATCACAGATTTTAATGATAGTTTACAGAATACTAATACTAAAGGGTATGTTTACTAAACCATCTTAATGTGCGCTATGACACGTTAGCGCGCGATAAGGTGCCTTAGCGTGCGTTAACGCGTGCAGCGGCACAAACGAGCGCTGAAGGCGGAGAGAGGCTCCCAGAGGGCGGAAGAAGGCTCCCCTGGGGCGGAGAGAGAGAGTCAATGGGCGGAGAGTGGGAGGGGAGAGGCTCCCTGCACACTAACGCTGTGAAATCCGAGGCTGAAAACTAACGCCAGTGAAACCCTGGCATTAGAGCTGATTTAAAGGGAAACCATTTCCGTCAGCAATGTACAGCAAAACCAGGGAAACCTACAAAAAGTGATAAGTGTGATACACATGCACGGAACAAAAGGGCAAAGAAACAGTGAAAATGACCAGAAGAAAATGTAAAAAAAAACATAACCAAGCTGGGCAATAGTGACATCAATGGAAAACATCAAAAAACACCCCCAAGAAAGCTCCAAAAAAAAGATATGAATTTTGGAAGGGTCTATGCTCTGTCCCCATACAAGGTGAATGAGCCCACAGTGAAATTGCGCTGATCAGGGTTTTCCTCTCCATTGGACAGGTTTCCTATGGTGTGCACATGTTCCACAACAGCATGGCGGGCATGTCGGAATGGGAAACTGGACAGATGCTGGGAAAGGGGACACAGAGGGCTGCAGACGGCACATGCTGTACTGCAGCTGGGCCACAGAACGGACTAGGGTGATGCCTAGGTGGCCCATAGGAATGCTGAAACAGTAGAGCAGCCAGACAGCAACTGCTGAGGGACAAACATGGGCAAGAGTATGCTTCCCACGGTGTCACAGGGAATAGTACCCAGCAGGTACCCCCCAATGGCACGGAACATTGGCAGGCGGTGCTGGGGGAAAGTGTGGACAGCTATGCAGGCATCCCTACCCCAGAACTCACACCATAGGCAGCTGCCTACCCGCACAATGGATGGCCTGAGACTGCGCAGCACCAGCACCACCAGCAGAAGGGCATGTCAGCATGGTGGCAGAGGGGTACTGGTGGTGGAGGGGGCAGTGGCAGCTGCCCAGAGCAGACCATGGCCTAGCCCTGTTTAGGTGGGTGCTGTGCAAGATCCTTCATGAGACAGGCTCTGTCTGACAAACAGTCATGGTATCTCCAGGGAATGCACTATCTCTGTGGCAACACAGTGGTGCAGTGAACCCAGCCAGTGTGTTCAGGAGCAGAAGGTCACAGGTTCAAGTTCCAGTTGTGGTTCCTACCAACCCAGTCCCCATATTTTACCCACTACTAAAACGTGCTAATACAGACAGAACCCTTATTGCAGATAACAGAAACATGCCCAATAAACCTACATTTTACCCTACAGAGCACAGACACCATAAACATACACATTACCTAGAGCAGAGCCTCCCAAATGCAGTCCTGGAGGGCCAAACACTATTCAGGTTCCATGCTGCCTCTAATAAACACAGCTGTGCTGCATGTCTATGCACCACCCCCATGGCATGCAGATGTATCTCATGCATATTCATTAGGGACAGCATGAAAACCCGAACAGTGTTTGGCCCACCAGGACTGGAGTTGGGAACCTCTGCCCTAGAGCAGCGGCCAACAGGGGCAGACACACCCTCACCCACAGGATCCATTATCCAAAGTCTCCTGGAGAGGCAGGATGTTGGGCCCTGCATGCATCTCACAATACTAGCACTTGCATACTTTAGCAATGCCACCCTAAACCTGGGAATATTGTACACACCTATCAAATGGTTGCTATGATTACTGGCAGATAGCAATTCCTAAGTTAAGCACAATTTGCTGATTGAGCTGCATCATAGCAACCTTTCTGATGTCTGTGGAGTGTGCTTCAGGTCTGATGTCTGACAGTGTTTACCACCCTGGGGAGTGATCCCAACAGTATTGCGTACCATAGCCATGCCTGCACTGTGCCCAGGACTGGTGTGGTGGCCAGGGCTGCCAAGAGCCTCTATATTTCCACAATGCTGGCATAGGTGTGGGAGCATGCGTTTGTCTATCCAGTGTGTGGTGTCTGCCAACACCTTCCTCAGCCCACACTGTTGCCAGTGTAAGCCTGCCAATGTGCATAATGAGGAACAAGGTACCATGGGTATAGCCCAGACAGGGTGACCTGGCCAGGATGCATCTGCACAGGGCATAGGGCAATGGCTCGGACATTGTAGTGCCTGACAACAACCTGCGCGGACAGGGTGGCCACAGCATGTCCTGCTGGGAGGTCACTCTCACCCTGACTGAGCAGTGACCACGGCATGGCTAGGTTCCCCCATAGTGCTGTCTGCTGTTTCTCTCATGTGATGTTTATGGTTCCCTTTTGGGGCCCAATGGCTGGCTTATCTGCTTGCTGTGTATGCTGGCATCCCAGTTCTGGGTACATGCGTCTCCTCCAGAAACATGCACTATGGACTAGCTAGCAGACTGTCTGCAGTTAGTATGTGTCTGGAAAGAACATCTTGAAGGGTGCAGCAGCTGGAGACTTGCTGTTGGAGAATGTCAGATAGTGGTGGGAGGTAGCTGAGCATTTGAAGGCCTTCTGTCTGCCTTGCTTTATGGATGTGTACAGTTCTGCATTGCTTTTCGTGTATGGTGTCTGTTCCCCAGCAGGACTGGGGTTGATGGTCCTCTCTACTGCCACCATTTTGGGGAGGTAGGGTGTGGCTCTGTTGGTGGGAGATCCTGTTTCCCACCCTGAGCCACAGCGAGTGGGTTGGGTGGTGTTACATAATCCACCTATGGGTCCAAATACCCCCCTCCTCCCCCTACATCATGTGACCATGGTACCAACACAGGATATGCACTATTTTGGGGTGCATTATAGCCCATAAGGGCTAGACATGACTGAGAAATACAGATGTGTCTGCAGGAACTAACTATCACACACACTAGCACTGATGGGGACCTGCAGCATAGCCTATTTCAGCTATGAAAGGTGCTGTGGATCTGGTGCTGGGTGCCCCACCTCACCCTCAGGGTGAGCACAGTACCCGCACAATGTGACGGTCTGTAGCTACTCTGTGCCAGTAACATACACAGTCAGTACCCCCTACCAGGCTGAGGTGCTGTGGGGGTGCACACGGTCAGTTCCCCCTACCAGGCCAAGATGCTGTGGGGGTGCATACCCCATCTTGTGATCATCTGTAGACTGCTGATTTGCATGTGCAGTGCATCATGGGTACGGGTGGGTTAACCCTATCCTGGTAACCACAGCAGACTGTTTGTGTGGTGACATGCAGTCCTTCTGTAGCCAGCCAGAGGCTTGTTAATAGCTGTAGCCCACTGGTTACTTCACTGCCTCTGGAGCCCAAGGTCATGGGTTCAAACCCACAGTGGGGTTATTTGATAGGGCTATCCAGAGCATTGTCAATTTTAATGTACATTAGTGCTGCCAGCAAAAACACCCTTAGAGTACTGTAACCATAAGGTGCCTCAGAAGGCCCTTTATAGGGTGCTCTATAAAACGCCTTCTGAGGCACCTTATGGTTACAGTCCATATAAGGTGCCTTATAAGTTGTCCTATGGAGCGCCTTATAGGGTGCCCTATAGGGGACATTATAGGGTGCCGTGGCAGACAGTGCACTTTATAATGTGCCCTATAGGGTGCCTTATGTGGCACCTTAGGTTATGGCACGTGAGGGTGTGTTTGCTGGCAGCAATAATTAAAATACAAATAAAATGCCTCAAGAAACAATACTTACATGTCAAAGCTGATGCCTCAGCCAGCCTTATGCATTAGGCCCACTGGGGATCAAACTCATGGGGATCAAACACTGGGATCAGACTCATGACCCCTGTATCATCAGTCAGTGTATTAACCATTGTACTACACCTCTGTTTCTGTGTTTGCATGTCTGGGCGCCTATTTAAAATTACTGCGCGTTAATGTGCTTAGCGGCGCTTAGCCCGTTAATGTGCACAGCAGCACGCGTTATCGCATGATAATCCCATTTTGCTACTTTAAGACTGAAACGCCAACTCCTTTTATGGCAGCCTGCACACTATCACCTGGCGCACATTAAGACGGTTTAGTAAACATACCCCTAAGTCTGCAATCTCATATTTCAGTTCTTTCAGCACTCTCTTGATGTATACCATCTGGTCCAGGTGATTTGCTACTCTTCAGTTTATCAAATAGTTGTAATCCATCTTCCCTGTTTATCAATATTTCTTTTAATTCTTCCAATTCATCACCTTTAAATACCATTTCAATTATGGGTAACTTCCCTACATATTCTTCAGCAAAGACCTAAGCAAAGAATTCATTCAGTTTCTCCACAATGGCCTTGTCCTTTCTTAGTGCCCTTTTAACCCCTCTATCATCTAATGGCCCAACTGATTTTTCACTGTTTTTTTGCTATGAATGAAATTGAAAAAAGGTTTTATGTGTTTTTGCTTCCAGAGTAAGCTTTTCTTCAAATTCTCTCTTTGCCTGCCTTATCAATGCCTTGCATCTAATTTGTCAGTGCTTATGTTGTCATTTCCAGATTTTGTCATTTGGCTCCTTTTTCCATTTCCTGAAAGATACTTTTTTGGCTACAACAGCCTCTCTGACCTCAACTTTAAAACATGCTGGCAAGTTTTGGACTTTCTTCCACTTTTCTTAAAGAGTGGAATATAGCTGGTCTGGGCTTCCTAGATAGTATTTTTAAACAACGCCCATGCTTGATGTAAATTTTTACCCTTTGCAGCTGCTTATTTTTTTTTTTTTAAGTATTTTCCTCATTTTATCATTGTCTCCCTTTTGAAAGTTAGTAATCTGGATTTCCTCCATTTATTAAATCAAATGCAATCATTCTATGATCACTTTTGCCAAGTGGCCTTGACACCCTTATCTCATGCACCAGATCTTGTGTTCCATTAAGGACTAGGTCCAAAATGGCTTCCCCCCTGGTCAGTTCATGAACAAGCTGCTCCAAGAAGCAGTCATTTATTTAATCTATAAACTTTATCACCTAGCATGTCCTAAAGGCACACTGACCCGTTCAATACCAGGGTAACTGAAATCATCCATTACACAGGTACACTAAAAAAAATTTTTTTTAAACTGCCTCTAATATTTCGATTGATTTTTACGTTTTTTGGTGCGCTGAATCCAAATCTGGTAACCAATTTGCTCCATCACGTACAGATTTTTTGCTACATTGGGTTAGCAGTTTGAGGTGAACGTTTCAGATTGAGTGCGATCGAGATAACAGTTTCTTGGATGAATTCTTTATACTAATTGTTTAGTAGTTATTCAAATAAGAATAAAGAAAATTGTAACAAGGCAGCACATAAGAATAGAGTAATGTCAACAAAACACACTGTGATGGTAGCAAAATTGTCTGCACTGAAAACAGCCACATACATGTGCACAAACATTGAACATATAAGAGCGAGGTTAGACACAAAGCAAAGCAAAGAAATGTGCAAAAAATGTTGTACAGGTATGTATGTAAGAATAGAAAACGCAAACCGCACCATTGCAATACATGAAGACAAACACCCGATGGTGTGAAAATAAAATTCTAATAAATGAGATCCGACACTGTGGTAATAACTAGCAAATTTTTATTTCAAAGTTTAGTAAAAACACGATATTTGTCAACACAGTTTAGATTTTAAAGTCATTCTTGGGTCAATCAATCTCCTGGTGGGCCCGTTTCTTCTTCCCCCGAATGCTTCTCTTGGTGCGCTGCTTGGCGTATTTTTCATCTGGGCTTTCCCGCAGCAGCAACCAGCAGAAATCAGCCATCATAGTGGTGTTCCATCTTCCTTGGTACCTTCTCTCTGCGTCCTTGATGTCCTGGTGAAACCTTTCACCTTGTTCTTTACTGTACGCCCCCAAGTTTTCGGGAAAGTAGTTCACATGGGAGTGCAAGAAATGGACTTTCAGGCTCATGTTACAGCCTTGTTCTTTGAAGGCATTGAGCATCCTGGCAACAATATCCTTATAGTTCTCATCCTGCCTGTTCCCCAAGAATTTGAGAACAACATCCTTGAAGGAATCCCAGGCTTCTTTTTCCTTCTCAGACATCGTTTCAGCGAATGCTCCATCTGAAATGAGTTTCCTTATATCAGGGCCAACAAACACTCCTTCCTTTAGCTTTGCTTCAGAAAGTCGGGGGAACTTTGAGCAAAGGTACCGAAAGCACTCACCATCTTTTGGAAGGGACTTGATGAATTGCTTAATGAGACCCAACTTAATGTGGAGAGGTGGTAATAGAATTTTATCACGAGGTACCAAGCTCTCATGAAGAACATTTTTCTCACCGGGTCTCAAATACTACCGAATTGGCCAATCTTTTTTCCCCCAGTGTAGGTCGCGGGCCCGGCTATCCCACAAGCAAAGGAAGCAGGGATATTTGGTGAAACCGGATTGCTGCCCTAATAGCATGGATAGAATTTTAAAGTCTCCACAAATCATCCACTTATGCTCATCATAACGAATCTTCTGAAGAATCAGGGCCAAATTCTCATATTTTTCTTGGAGAATAACAGAGTGAGCAATAGGAACTGAAGCGAATGTGTTGCCATTATGAAGAAGAACACCTTTTATGCTGTCTTTTGACGAATCAATGAACAGCCGCCATTCAGCAGGATCATACTTGAGTTTAAACTTTTCCATCACTCCGTATATATCGTTGCAAAATACCAAATCTTCCTCTTTGCTGAAATACTTCAAAAATTGTGTCTCGCGGTTGCGGTACCAATAAAAAGTTGTTCCTGGTGACAATAGATTTTTCTGTTTAAGCCGAGAACCTAGCAGTTGGGCAGCATCTTTTGGGAGTCCTAAATCCCGGACTAAATCATTCAATTCAGCTTGAGAGAAAAGTTCAGGTTTCGGATCTGGTTCAGTTTCAAACTCAGAAGTACTGGACTCATCGGGAAAAGCCATCTGATGAGTCTCATCATGATCAGAACCGTCCACACAAATATGATCCAAAGATTTTGGTGGTTCAGGCACAGGTACTTCGTTGCTATGAGGCATAGGCCTAATTGCTGAGGGAAGGTTGGGGTAACTTATTACGTTCTTATTTTTTAAGTTGTATCCCTTCACAATGCAAGAGCAAAAATAGCAGTCACTGCTGTGGTCTCTGTTCACGCCACATCATAGGTATTCCGAAACGAAATGCTTGTTTTTTACCTTTCATCCATAAGCGTAGATCTTCCTCACATGTCTTGCACACTTTGTGAGGAGCCCACGGTTTGTCTTGATCGCCTAACTTCAAACCAAAATAGGCAAAATATACTTTTTTAATAAATGCAGAAATGTTCCTCTGCCGCTTTTTCACGGTATATTCCCCACAAATAAAACAAAAACTGTCCGGAGAGTTGACGCAACCTCTGGCTCTGTGAGCCATCACAAATACACAGCACTGCAAACTACAACTGTAGTGAACCACTTCGGAATTAAGCTGGATTACGACTGAGCAAACAAAAGGTAATAATGAACTTGCAAGAAACTGAAATTTGACAGGAACGTTCATGTCGCAACCACTGTGTTTGAGCGAGCAAGCGAGGCGAGGCGAACAGGAAAGAACATGCGCCAGCGCGAGTACTGGATTTAGCCCCCCGCCTCCCAATTGTCCTGTTAATGTATAAAATGAATACAAAACACTCTAAAATATCATGAGGGAGTGTTTCTAGTTAGTTAACCATTACAACCTCTATTTTGGGCCAAGAAAATAAACTGCAGTCGGCTAAAAAGAAATTATGTGAACATTCCTTATATGGGTAAGAAATCTAATTTTGCAAGAAAACGTGACATGATGGAACATTTTGGCTATTTTTCCTGGATTCAGCACCCCAAAATCTATAGGAATCAGTTGCAAAACTGGAGACAGTTTTTTGGTAGTGTACCTGTGTTATTATTATTGTGTTGTAACTTTTGTTAGCTTCCCTGATTTCTTTGAGCATTTCATTATCCATTTGTTCATTCTAGCAAGGCGGTCGATAGTGCAACCGCACTGCCATCGCCTTCCCCTTTTGACATGGAATTTCAATCCATAGAGATTCTGCAGTGCATTTTGTTTTCTGAAAAATGCATTGAGCTTTTCCTGCCTTTTGTTTCCTATCCTTGGAACGAGAAGCATCTCTGAGAATGCTACCCTTGAAGTTCTGGATTTCAATGTCCTACCTAAAAGCCTAAATTTGACCTCCAGAACTTCCCTACTACACTTTCCTTTGTTATTGGTACCAACATGTACCAAGGCAGCAGACTCCTCCCCAGCGCTATTTAAAACCTTGTCTAGGTGGCATGTGAGGTCTGCTTCCTTCACACCAGGCAGGCATGTTACCAGGAGATCCTCATGTCCACCAGATAGACAGCTATTTACATGCCTAATGATTGAATTGCCAACTATAACGGCTGTCCTAACCCTTTCTTCATGGGCACATGGCCCTGGAGAAACCTCCTCTGTGTGAGAGGGTTTTAGATCATCTTGAGGACAGGTCCTAAATACAGGATCATTTTCTGCCATACTAGGTTGATACTCTCATGTCAATGACCTCTCTTCTCTATGGCAACAGGGAGTCTGCCAGATTGGAGGTGGGACTTCAGTACTATATCCCTGTAGGTCTTGTCTGTTTACCTCTCTGTCTTCCGAGTAGTAGTAGTAGTACTAATAGTAGAATAAAGAAGGGAGTATATTATTTACTTCAGACTGTGGGAGTTTGCTTTTGCTATGGAGAATGGATATGTTACAGGATTTCTAGGTCCCTAAAGACACTCTTGGTGAATGTCCTATGAGAAGCAGATTTATTTGTGCTAAAATTAGCCAAGTGATAGGTAATGCTGCTGGGTGCTATGCTGATTGAAATGGCTATAGGGAATTCTGCTGAGCATTTGGCTCATACTAAAGTTAACAGAGAAAAGCTGCACAATTTGTTTTGTTCTCATCTGCTGAGGATTGTACAAGACTTTGTAAAGCTATGCAGATGCTATAGAAATATATAGGGAGGTGATTATTTCCTGGATGTATACAGTGAGATCAAGATAACAGAAGCTACTATATGAACTGTGTTGATATAATATTGGAGCCAAGCAGGATGTTTGTGCTAAATGTGAAAAGCAATGAACTTTATGCAATTATTGGGCTTAACACAGGGATTCAAACCAGTGACTTTATGTATTGCACCTCCTGAGGAACAGTTAAGATGTTATTATAGGCTTGTGTGACTCCAGAACAAGGTTACCTCAGTGGTCTAAAGGACCAAACCTTCACAATAGGCATGTATTATTTTATAAGTGCACATCTAGATCAGCCAAAAATGGGCCAAGCGTCTACACCTGCTGTAGTTAAGGAACCAGGATTTTCCTTTGGCAATGAGGCCTCCTTTCCTGTTAATGATGTATGTGGTAGTGCTAGAAGATGTAGGTAACCTGTGATTTTCTCCATTTCAGAAATGATTCTCCTCTATCTTTCTCTTCTTCTCAGGTACTAGGGTAATAAGGCTCTGTGTTCATCCAAGGATGTCTCTCAGAGGTAGGAAGAAAAAAGTAATAAACTTAGGGAGAAGCCATGTATGAGTACTTGCAATTAAATTCATTTTTACTCCTTTGCAATTAAATATGAATTAACATGATGAAGTGTGATTATAATAACTCTCATCATTTATTTTACTTTCCACTAGTACTGTAAATTCTGTTATTTAACTATTGAACAATAGCTGTATATTGTCACATTAACCTTTCATTTAATTTCATTTGACAGTACATTTTAGAATGGGAGTCTATGCGATGGAAGAGAGATTGACATGAAAATGTCTGCAAATTTGTCATTTTTAGAAGAGACGGTGTGCATGTGTGTGGCTGATGTAAAATTAACATATCTCACCCCTTAAAATGGCCATTTTTTAAAATGTCATGCAGTGATATAAATGTGCATGTGTTGTGAAATAGCAGCATGCACACACAGAAAACTGTGCCAGGAAAGTGTGGCAGCAAAAATGTGGATCATCTATTGAAACTGGGGTTGCATTGGTAGTTGAGGCAGGCTGCCAAGATATATGTGAGCAACGGGCTGATGCAGGTGGAAAGGGGTGCATATTTGACCACCACACTTGTATTCTACATGTGCTGTGAGTGCCCTTTGGTGGCAAAATGCATGTGCCCAATTACCCTCATCATGTACATGGCAGAACTGTTTGAACTTTACGTTCCCTGTGCACTGCAGAGAGACTAGTGGGTCCCTCAGAGAGCACCAAAACGGCAGCAAGGAGGAAATATAATTTCTTTAAGACAGAGTGACCTCTTGGTGCTTCTGGTACTCTCAAATAAGGGCGAGCTGTACCAGCCCGGTGGTTGCACACCCCAAGCTACAGCACAAAGTGCATGAGAGAAAATCTGGATAGTACGGGCCAGGTGAGCATAAACCTTACTCTTCTCACTCACCGTAACACTCGTTAGGCCACCCTCTAGCTCTGGGATAATACCTTTGGAGGTAGGCAGCAACACAAGGGAATTTCAGGGACACTCTTGCAGACTGCCAGAGAGAGCACACACACTCACACACACACACACACACACACATACACACACACACACAAAGCTGAAGTCCTTTTCATATGGAGATGGCTGTATCAGTCATTGTCCATGCAATCACAGGGGAGGCAAGTATGGTAGGCAGGCATTATGGGTTCCCCAATCTCCCTTACTCCCACTAGACATGCAGTAGTGTGGCACAGGTAATCCATGCACACTGTGTGCTGCATTCAGCTATATGCCCTTACTAGGCTTAGAACGCATTCACAGAGATGCAGCTTAAACCATGTGCAGAAGTGCATGTCATCATTAAGTATTTGCTCTCAGGGCATTGAGTCAAACAGGATAAAGGTATTTCAGGAAAGAAAATACACTGTCAAATCTCTATGGATTCCATGTTAAAAGGGGAAGGGAATGGCAGTGGGGGTGTACTACCATGCGCCTGGACAGAATGAACAGACAGATGTTGAACTGTTAACATAAATTAGGGAAACTAGCAAAGTTTACAATGCAGTTATAATGGGAGATTCCAATTACCTCGGTATTGACTGGGTCAATGTCGCAGCAGAACATACTCTGTCATTATCATTTAAAAAGGAGATTGAGCAGTTTTTCAACTAGATAATGGGGGAAAGTCGACAGTCGCCCATGAGAGCATGGTTCAGAATGATATATCCTTGAAGGATTCTAGCAAAACAAGGAAGTCAGGATATCCTGATAGAGAGATTCCAATAAAGGTAAAAATAATCCAGGTGCCTTTAACCCTGGGAGTACCGATGGGGTCAAAAGTGACCCCATTGCAAGTTTCACAACGCGTATCTCGGAAACTAGTTGTTCAAGAATGCAGTCTTTTTATGACTTTCACATGTCAATATTTTCTTTATATTGCACCATGAGAGGAATAATTTTTATCCGCTAGGTGACACTAGTAATGAATTGCAGTACAGAGTACTATTGGAGTCATTTTTGACCCCAGTTGCTTACATCTGGTTTGGATCGTGATCCAATATGCAGTTTTGTGAATTTTTTGATCTGACAAAGGTATTTATCATTAATTATGTATCATTTATTTTTTGTACTCTTAGGGGTATGTTTACTAAATTGCGTTAGTGTGATTCACGTTAGGATCCACGGTACAGGCAGAAATCCCAAATAAGGACATGGGCGGTACATCGTTACCGATAATGCGCGTTACAAGGCGCCATAAATTAACGAGCGTTACATGGCATGTTACCGCGCGTTAATCTTAAGAAGGCGCACAGACATAACACACAGAAACAGAGCTGTAGCACAGTGGTTACTACACTGACTGATGGTACAGGGGTCATGGGTTAGATTCCCCAGTGTGCCCAATGCATAAGGCTGGCTGAGGCATCACCCTTTACATTTAAGTCGTGATTGTTGAGGCATTTTACGTTTAGGTTCATTAGTGCTGCCAGCAAACACACCCTCACTGTGGCGTAACCTAAGGTGGCTCATAAGGCACCCCATAACGTACTCCATAGGGTACATTATAAAGTGCACTGTCCGCCAAGGCACCCCATAATGTCCCCTATAGAACACCTTATAAGGCACCTTATAGGGCACCCTATAAGGTGCCTTATGGGGCGCCTTATGAGGCACCGTAAGGTTACAGTACTCTGAGGGTGTTTTTGCTGGCAGCACAAATGTACATCAAGAATAGACAATGCCTCAGACAGCCCTATCAAATAACCCCACCATGGGTATGAACCCATGACCTCTGGCCGCACAGGCAGTGAAGCAACCAGTGGGCTACAGCTCTATAGCTGCTAACAAACCCCTGGCTGGCTGCAGAAAGACTGCACGCCACCACACAAACTGTCTGCTGTGGCTACTAGGATACGGTTAACCCACCCGTACCCATGATGTACTGCACATGCAAATCGGCAGTCCACAGATGGGCACAGGATGGGGTGTGCACCCCCACAGCACCTCGGCCTGGTAGGGGGAACTGACCGTGTGTGGTACTGGCACAGAGTAGCCACAGACTGTCACATTGTGCGGGTACTGTGCTCCCCCTGACGGTGAGGTGGGGCGCCCAGCACCAGGTCCACAGCACCTTTCATGGCTGAAATACACCATGATGCAGGTCCCTATCAGTGTGTGATAGGTAGTTCCGGCAAACACACCTAGGATACATCTGTGTCCCTCTGTATTTCTCAGTCATGTCTAGCCCTTATGGGCTATGATGCACCCAGAATAGTGCATATTTCGTGTTGGTGCCATGGTGATGTGATGTGATGTGATGTGGGCGAAGGGGGGGGGGTGTTTGGACCCATAGGCAGATTATGTACCACCACACAACCCTCCCTCTGGGGCTCAGGGTGGGAAACAGGATCACCCATCAATAGATCCACATTCCACCTCCCTGCAATGGTAGCAGTAGAGGGGACCATCCACCGCAGTCCTGCTGGGGAACAGGCACCCTACAGGGCAGGCAATGCAGATCTGTACCCATCCATAAAGCAAAAGCAGACAGACAGTAGGCCTGGAAATGGCCAGCTGCCCCCCACCACTATCTGACATTCTCCAGCAGCAAGCCTCCAGCCACTGCACCCTGTAAGATGTTCCAGCCAGACACATACTAGCTGCAGGCAGTCTGCTAACTAGTCCATAGTGCATGTTCCTGGAGGAGATACGTGTACCCAGAACTGGGATGTCAGCATACACACAAACAGATAGGTTAGTGAGTGGGGCACCAAAAAAGAACCCATAAATATCACATACAAGAAATACTATATAGCACAATGGGGGAGCCTAGCCATGCCATGGTCACTGCTCAGTCAGGGTGAGAGTGACCTCCCAGCAGGACATGCTGTGGCCACCCTATCCGTGCAGGTGGTGGCCGGCCACTACAATGTCCGAGCCATTGCCCTATGCTATGTACAGATGGATCCATGCCTGGCCATCCTATCCTGGCTATTCCCACAGTACCTTGCTCCTCATTATGCACATTGGCAGGCCAATACTGGCAACAGTGCAAGCAGTGTGGGCTGTGGAGGGTGTTTGCAGCCACCACACACTGGATAGACAGACACACACTCCACACACCTATGCCAGCATTGTGCAACTATAGAGGTATTTGGCAGCCCTGGCCACCACACCATTCCTGGGCAGAGTGCAGGCATGGCTATGGTAAGCAATACTGTTGGGGGTCACTCCCCTGGGTGGTTAACACTGTCAGACACCAGACCTGCAGCACACTCCACAGACATCAGAAAGGTTGCTATGATGGAGCTCAATCAGCAAATTGTTCTCAACTTAGGAATTGCTATCTGCCAGTAATCATAGCAACCTTTTGATAGATGTGTACCTTATTCCCAGGTTTAGGGTGGCATTGCTAATGTATGCAAGTGCTAGTATTGGGAGATGCACGCAGGGCCTAAAGTCCTGCCTCTCCAGAAGGGTACGGGTGTGTCTGCTCCTTTTGGCTGCTGCTTTACGGCAGAGGTTCCCAACTCCAGTCCTGGTGTGCCAAACACTGTTCGGGTTTTCATGCTGTCCCCCATGAATATGCATGAGATACATCTGCATACCATGGGGGCGGCGCATAGAAATGCAGCACAGGCATCTTTATTAGAGGCAGCATGGAACCTGAATGGTGTTTGGCCCTCCAGGACTGCATTTTGGAGACTCTGCTCTAGGTAATGCGCATGTTTATGGTGTCTGTGCTCTGTAGGGTAATATGTAGGTGTTTTGGGCATGTTTACGTCATCTGCAATAAAGGTTCTGTCTGTATTAGCACGTTTTAGTAGTGGGTAAAATAAGGGGACTGGGTTGGCAGGAACCATATCTGGGACTTGAACCTATGACCTTCTGCTTCTGAATACACTGATTTTGTGCACTGCACCACCATGCTCTCACAGAGTCAGCACCTTCTCTGGTGATACCATGACTGTTCGTCAGACAGGGCCTGTCTGTTGCAGTGCGGGTTCTGGGGTATCCCCTGTGACACTGTGGGTAGCACAGTCATGCCCATGTTGGGCCTTCAGAAGTTGCTATCTGGCTGCTCTGCATTCGTATGGGCCAGCTAGGCATCACCCTAGTCCGCACTGTAGCCAAGCTGCACCACAGCATGTGCCGCCTGCGGCCCTCTGTATCCCCTTTTCCGGCATCTGTCCAGTTGCCATTCCGACATATCCGCCCTGCTGTTTCCGCACATGTGCACGCCATAGGACACCTGTTCGATGGAAAGGAAAACCCTTCACAGCGCAATTTCACTGTGGCTCATTCACATTTTATGGGGACTGCGCATAGACCCATCCACGATTTATATCTTTTCTGTGGAGTTTTCTTGGGGGGGGGGGGGTTGATGTTTCCCATTAATACCACTATTGGCCAGCTTGGTTATGTTTTTTTTCCAGTTTGTTGAGGTCATTTTCAATGTTTATGTGCCCTTTTGTTCTGTGCACATGTATCACACTTATCACTTGTTTTAGGTTTCCCTGCCTATGCTGTACATTGCTGACACCTAAATGGTTTCTCTCCCCTGAAATGTGCATTTAACGGCAGGTTTTCAATCGCGTTAGGATTCAGCTCTTCATAACAGCACGTTAGTGTGAAAGGAGCCTCTCCCCGCCCACACTCCGCCCATTGACCCCTTCTCTCCGCCCTCTCTCTACCTTCTGCGGTGTTTTACCGCGCCGCGGAACTTTACGATCGTTAACTTATGTTAACGCGCGTTATGATGCGTTAATGATCGTTAATGCATCATAACGCGCGTTAACGTAAGTTAACGATCGTTAACGTTACATAACGCGCATTATGTACCATTACCGCAGTTTAGTAAACATCCCCCTTATTTTATGAAAATTACACATTTTCTGTAATTGATATCATACATTCTCTCATTATTTCCGATGAAATCTAAAGGCTTTAAGCTCATTCATCATGATTATTTTACACCTGTAGTACAACTGCTTTGCGTTTTATTCAACTTTATCTTTGTGTATTTATTTTAGGTTATTGTTTATGATGTCAAAACGAAAGTATTCAGCTGCCCAAGTAAGAGAAATATTGCAACGAGATGCTGACAGTGACGGCTCTGAGTCGTCTGATGATGCAGCATATTCAGCAAGTGAAGAAGCATATCAGCCAAGTTCGGGAAATAATTCTGATGATGACAGTCATGATTCAGATGGCGACAGCAGTTGGTCGCCAAGTGAATGTGAGACTGATGTTGAGCCGGTAACATCGCCTGCAGCAAAGAGTCAAGTTACAGGTCGAGGCAAAGGCCGCGGCTGTGCTGGATGGGGAAGAAGGCAGGAGTCTTCGGTGTCAGTATCATCTGTGAGGAATCTTAGTTGTGGTCATAGAGGAGCTAAGAGGTCATCAACTATAAGCACAAATGTTGCCATTGAAGCCTATGTATCTAAGGATGCCACATCATGGAACAGGAAACCTATAAAGCAAGCTGCTGGAAGATACACCAGAGCTAATGTCATGCCCATATAACAAGGTCCTACAAGGTATGCTGTACGAAATGTTGATGGCCCTCTCACAGCATTCCACTTGTTCATGAGGAAGAAATTATTGAATGAAATCATGATGTGGATGAGCAAACAAGGAAGACACATTTATGATGACACCTGGAAAGATTTTACAGATGGAGAATTTCAACATTTTCTTGGACTTCTGATCCTCTCAGGCATGTACAAGTCACAAAATGAATCCATAGTTCAGTTGTGGAACCCTGAAGATGGTGGTTCTGTTTTCGGCAAAAATATGGCCCGTAACCATTTTCAGCAAATTTCTTGTGCTCTCAAATTTGATGATGCAACCAACAGATGTGAACAATGAGGCGTGGATAAGCTTGCTCCAATCAGACACATTTTTGATACTTGGGAAGCAACTGTAAGTGATGCCTTTGTTTCTGGTGAAAATGTTACCGTGGATGAGCAACTGCTTACATTTCATGGCCGTGTTCCGTTCAGACAATTGTGGTGACGAAACTGCTCCAGAGCCCTTGAAAATAGAAAAAACACAAACATTTACCTCCAAGCAGAAGGGAAGTGCAGGGAGCCGTGACTTTAAAACTTCTGCTAGAGAGGAAAAAAACATGCCCAAAGCTGATGTCTGCAGGCCATGCCCAAGCTCCATAGCAACTAGGGGAGGTGATGAGAGACAGCTGGGGGAGGAGTGGAAAGTTGTAGGGCAGCCCCATTCATTTAAGCCCCAGAGAACAGGAAGTAAGAGGAACAGGAACAGGAACGGTAGAGAGACCAGAAGCAGGCACAGCCGGGAGAACAGCAAGGATTCTTTCAGAGAGCACTGCAGGGAGACCAGCAGAGAAACAGAAGCTGAAGAGATCCCGAGAGATACAGAAAGAAGGGATTCTTTCAGAGAGACCGGGAGAGAGAGGTGCTCCAGGGACAGCCTAAGGAAGGATTCCCCTCATAGCCAGCACCACAGTCCTGAACATAGCCAGCGCTGTAGAGAGACTACAGCTGGCCCAGGAAACAGGAGGTTTTATCCTATGGAGACTGCTGTCTATAACCCAGGTACGGGGACTTTCCAGGAAGAGCTGGGTCAAAGAGTTTTACCTCGGGGAAGGCCGGTAAGAAGAGCTGTTAATAGAAGGGAGGTGAACCCTTTAGAAGTTTTAAACAGTTTGCTGCAAGATAAGGATCTCCAGTGCCCTGCTAACATCCCTGAGTCAAGAGGGACGTCTCGTTGGGAAAGGGTTGTTGTTATTGGAAGAAATCAAGCCCACGCTGTCCCAAGCTGTTGCCAGTCAGGAGACTGCAGAGCCTGACTCTGAATGCATGCAAGTAGATAATTATGATACTGAAAATGATTTCTCAGAATGTGAAATGGATTGCTCTCTATCTATGAGGGTAGAATGAAAGGCTATAGATGTTAAGCCTGAAGAAAACCCAGTAGTTATTGTACCTGAATGTCTGCAGTTAAGAAGGCTGAGAATATTTGAAAATGAAGTTGCTGCTGTTTTAAAAGTGCAGGAGACATTCAAAGGCTGGTTTTGAATGTGTCTGGAGCAACTATCTAACCTATGATAACCAAAGTAAAGAGGAAGCTTTAATGTACATGTGGTGCAGTTAAAAAACCTCCATTTGTTCCTAAAGTCAGCAAAAGACTGTGAAGTGATATTTTGTCTGATGAAGAAAGAATTGCATTGCTGAAGAAAGCAAGTGTAATTAGTGACACTGTGGAAAGTTTTTGTATAGAAGTTATCTTTCTTTTGAGGGGAGAAGTATCCACCTTATTCGTTGTGCTGAGCTTCTACGGAGGTTCCTTTGAACAAAGGGAGAAAATAAATTCCTGTGTTGCTTTCAAAAAAACCCTCGGCTCAATCATTCATTTGTTCACAACTACAACTCATTGTTCTTCAACTACAACTCCCAGAAGCCCTGGCTCTGGGAACCCATATAAAGGGACATTGAAAGGCATACTCCCTCCTATAGGCAACTGCCTAGGCAGTGGGAGGAGGCCACACAATATATTCCCAGCAAACCTGGGAAATATAGCATAAAGCTATGGATGTTGTGTGACAGTGCAATGTCATATGTTCTACGTCTTCAAGTATATACAGGAAGGGAACTCGGACAAAACAGGGAACAGAATCAGGCTGAAAGGGTTGTGCTGCAACTCACTAAAAGATTGACGTGATCTGGCAGAAATGTTACTGTTGACAATTTTTTCTGCAGTTTATCCCTGTCACGGAAATTGCTAGAAAAACAAATGACACTTTTGGGGACAATTCAAAAGAACAAAAAAGAATTACCTCCAGAATTTGTAAAAGCAAAGGGCCAAGAGGTATTCACTTCACTGTTTTCCTTTTGCGATGACGCCACTCTGGTTTCCTATTGCCCGAAGAAAGGAAAAGTGGTTGTTCTTCTGAGCAGTTTGCATGATCAAGAAGAAGTAGATAACACACGTCCAGACAAAAAATCCCACGCATGATCTTGGACTATAATTCTAGTAAAGGTGGGGTAGATACGGCAGATCAAAAGTTGCGCACGTATACCACAAAACGAATGACAAGGCGCTGGACAGTGACAATCTTCTACAACATGTTGGACATCAGTGCTTTGAATGCCTTCATTGTTTGCATGTCACTAAATCCAGAATGGCAGTCCAAGTCAAAGCACAGATGTCGTCTATTCCTCTTGGAATTAGGAAAGCAGCTGCTTCAGAGTAATTGCAGTGAGACTTCTTCCAGCATTGAAGAAGCCACTGATGCTGTTTGCAATGTCGGGATCCCAAAGAAAAGGGCAAGGTGTCACTGCAGTTCCAGAGAAAAAGACAAGAAAAACAACATAGTTTGCACCTCCTGCAAGCGCAATGTTTGCAAAGAACATTCAGAAATTGTCTGTGTCTCATGCAAATGACTGTAGTACTTTACTGTGTTCATCAAGTGCATGCAAAAACTGCTTTCATGGCAACTCTTCTTCATGTAATTTTATGATAAAGCATTACATTTCAAAACATTTAACATTCATATAATAAATAATTAATTCAGAATAATATTTTGTCTGTTTAGTTTAAAATTTTCATGGTTAACAATTAAAATTCGTCGTGGGGTCATTTATGACCGCAACGGTATTCAGTGTGTGAAAAAAATCTCGGTAATTCTAGGGTTAAGTAAAAATCAGACAGCACTGAAAGATTCAAAATTAACCCTTTCATCAAATAGCAAGACTGATAATATTAACAAAAACAAACTTTGAAATGCCTATATGCAAATTTCTAGAAGTCTAAAAAATAAGATGGGAGAGTTAGAATACATAGCGATGAATGATAAGTTAGATATAAATGTCATCTCAAAGACCAGGTGGAAGGAGGATAACCAATGGAACAGTGTGATACCAGGCTACAAACTACAGTTGTGGTCAACATTATTGGCACCCTTGCAGCTCAACCACCTAATGTCCAATATCTCCTAAAAAAAAGTGGCCAGTGAAATGGCTTTGGACTATATATGGAGACATATTAGACACATAAAAGAATCAAATAAAACAAGATCAATTAAAAAAATAAAATAAAATGGAAGATTATAAAAACTGGGACATTGCCAGGATACTATTATTCACGTCTATTAAACACCAATCACAGAGGGATTACTAATCTATATCAGTAAAACTCATTCCACCCAAAAGTAGTATAGGGTACTCCAAATTATCAAAATCTACTTCCTAAGGAGAAAAGGATCTCATAACCATTTGAGCCAGTAGTATGATAGTATGGGCATTACAACATGACCCCACACCTAATGCTCAGAACATCACAGATCCTGAAAAACTCCTCCTATCCTCTTATTGTGTTTTTTATTCTCTATTGTTTTTAAACTTTGCAGAAAACTTCTTAAACCATGCCTTCACCTCCCCATGGAATAACATCAGCATCGACAATATACTCAGCACTCTAATGTCAAATGATTTGACCACTTCTCTGACAGTGATGATTTTCCTGATCTACCCAATGTCATGCATGGTACCATCAAGTGTTTGCCACTGCTTCTTCAGGGGGTTCTTTTAATCGGGTACCATGAATATAGCAAGTCAAAATAATGGTTCTTCAAAGACCACTATCTAAGGGAGAAAGGCAAGAAAAATAATAGCAAACAATCAATCACAATTTAACTCTAACCCTATTCTTGCTGTTATTGTTGTTAAGTGCCGTCGAGTCAGTGTCGACTCATGGCAACCCTTTGGATAGTTGTCCTGAACTGTGTTTGGTCTTCAGTCAGGAGGCTCATTGTTGACAGAGTGGCATCCATAGCTGCTATGCTGTTATTGTATCCATTCATCTCATTGCTGGCCTTCTTTTTTTGCATTGACCTTCCACCTTGCAAAGCATAATGTCTTTCTCTACCGACCTTTCTCTTTGCATGTTGTGTCTAAAGTATGAAAGCCGAAGTCTTGTCATCTGAGCTTTAAGGAAAGCTTAGGTTTGATCTCCTCTAGTAGTGACTGGTTTGTTCTTCGGGCAGTCCATGGGATATACAGTATTCGTCATCAGCACCATAATTCAAAGGCATCAATTTTCTTCCTGTGTAAACCCTATTCTTACAACATTTAAAACACCCTTTGCAAACACTTTCTACCAAATATTTGCAAGTCCTGCCTCACTGTGAGTTAATCGGGCAGAGATTCAAAAGTGTCTCCTATCCTTTAAACCCCCACCAATCAGAGAACTGCACATAAAAAAACCACATTTCCCAGCATAACATCCTTTCCTCACATTCAGACTTTTAAATGGACAGTCTATAGCACCCAAGTTACTCAATATTTTATTTTTATTTTTTAACTTTTTAATAAGGAGTATAACTAAGCCTTCACCTTCAGCCCCAAATTCAATCCTATGTCCATCACACTGGACTCTTCAACCCTCTACAGCCACATTAAACTCTTTACAACTATACTTAACGATTTAGCATTCTAACTCACATTCCAATCTATTTGAGCATTTAACCCCTTTGGCCAGATAGTATTTAATAAAAAAATCCATTTCTGTTCACAACGCTCCAGATATTGTTCCCTAGTTAACCCCTCTCCACTCCGTAGAACTAAATCTAAACAGAAACATTGCAAATTCTCAAATTGATGCCCCAATTTCAAGCCTCAATACATTTCCAATTCAACCTACTTCTATGTTCATACAACTGTTTCTTAAACTGACAGTTTTGCCAACATACAGTAGGCGACATGGGCATTTAACCACATAAATCACATAACAAGAAGCACATGTAGTGCATTAATGGAGGGTATATGTGCAGCCAGCATGTTCAAATAAAGTGGTCACCATGGAAATCCCACAAATTTAGCAATCCCCACATATTGTATGGCCTAAATGCGCCACGGGGAGGACAGTAGAATGACAGGGGCTGAATGGCTTTAATCAGTTAGGTCAATGGTGCATGCTTTCACTGTAGGCATTCATATAGGTGGAGTTCGTGCAAAGTGCGCATTTACATGCATATCTTAGAGAATATGGGTATACATGTGTGAGATATATGCAGTCATTTATGACAGCCATAGGGTGATTGTGCCTAGATTCAATGCCCATTTCCCAATACATGACTTTATAAAATAGGTATGATGGACATGCATAAAGGATGCGTTTACCTAGGCATTGCCTTATAAAGTTTCCCTTTACATGTATAGACACAAAAAAAAAAAATCACATTTTCTATCCCTCACCTTCTTGCTGAGTTCTTTTGACAGCTTTTCCCATGCTGTGCTCCAGACCCTAATTCAATTCACACTTTTTATGAGCTAGTTCAGAGTATTTCACCTTGCTACTGGGACGAAGCAACAGCAAATCCTTATAATACTGTGTTGTAAGCCCTGACTCTGCTACACTGATACTGAACTGCCTTGTACAAAATAGAATTTGATTAGGATGTCACTGCTGCCAGGCCTCTCGCCTCCTTACTTAGTGTGAACCGTAAATGTGCCTGTTCTAGACTTTTGCTGTGTGTTTTGATTTAACTTAACCATTTCTGTTAGAATTTTAACCAATGAACATATAAGGGTGGCTTTTTGAAACTTGTAGTATTGTTAGGGGGTAATTTTGCAAACTTTCCTAGCATGTAAAATGGATTTTAGAAAATTAGCCATGGGTATGTGCGTGTAAGTATGCTCTGTGACAAGAATGTAAATACGTGTAAGTGATCCTAATGTAGGTGTTCTTGGGCGGAGTCAGAAGGTAAGTGCACTCCTTAAGTAGTCACACTGATTGTAAATGCACAGCTGTAAATGTCGGTGGCTTCAATATATCCAGGATTTCTGCTGTTTTGCCCCTACTGTTTTATAAAACACAGAGGTGTCTATGAAACTAGACTAAAAATAGGTGCATTTTTGCCTTCCTAACCTAGGTGGTCTGCTGTATAATTACTCCCTTAGAGGGTAATTTTATAATCAGATGCCTAATTTAAGAGGGCAAATAGACACCCATGTGGTTGCTATTTTATATATATAAAATATATATATGTATCTTTATAAAATACTAGCACAGGAAGTAGAGCTTATACTTTAAATTCAGGCATATAGTATAACATAGTTACATAGTATATGATAGCAGATAAAGACCAGTATGGTTCATCTAATCTGCCCAGTAAGGTGGCTATAGTGGGTATAACCGCTGCTCTGTACAAGTCACCCCCCTCTATGCTTTTGTTTGTGGTTCCACTCCATTGAAATATAAGAGAAGTTTGCTTTGATTTCATCCTCTTGCTATAAAGGGATCCACTGTGTCCGTCCCATGCTATTTTGAATTCTGTCACTGTATTTGCCCTCACTACCACCATCGGGAGGGCATTCCAAGCATCCACTATACTTTCAGTAAAAAAGTATTTCCTGATATTGCTTTAAAGTTTACCACCTTGAAGCTTCATCTTAGTTTTACAGATTCCCCTTCTTTGAAAAAGGTTTGTTTGTTCATTAATACTCTTTAAGTATTTAAAGGTCTGGACATTAACACCTGCTTGTAAATGAACACATGTACAGTTTGCAAGTATGGACCCAGTTCTGAGAGGTGACTAGTGGGATGTTCAGCCCTGCAAGCTGTCATGACCGTATTCCCCCATAGGCTCTCCTTGCACAGCCAGAGAAGCAGTACTGGGAGAGCTGGTGGGGGGTGGGAGGGGGCAGAGTGTTGGCGGAGCTGGGGCAGGCCGAGACAGCAGATGTATAGGGCCTATTCAGATCACAGCTCTATACACCCTGTGAGTCAGGGGTAGGTATTCTGCTTATTCCACCTCGGAGGTGGCTGGGATAGAGATGATTAGGGCCGGAACATCCCCTCAAGACCAGGGCAGGGCCCAGGTAGGGCCCTGCCAACTGATCCAGGCCCCAGCTTCACAGCCTGGGGTCAGGTGGCAGAGTAACAGGGGGTCGGCGCTGTGGAGGACACACCGGCCTGTGGGGAGGATGACCCCACCTTATGCAGGGGCACGCCGTGCCATCCTCGGGCCCGATTCTGTATGCTTCGAGAACGTTTTGCTCCCATTTTACAAAATTGGGTCTTAATGGACCCGTCCTGCTCGCAAACTCCACCTGTACTCCACCCAAGCCCTGCCCCTTGATGTGCGTTCATTCCAATGTGGATACTTTTATGTGGCCACATACATACAGTATGAAAATGACCACAAAATTACCCCATATGTAATTCTCTCACAAAGACTTGATACTATTTTACATAGTGCAGCCCTATATTCGACATAATCTATCATAACTAACCTAGTCTATATTTGAATTAATAACCCAGAGGTGAAAAGGAATTTTCAATTTCAGGCCATAATCTTGAGTGTTCAGTAAACTGATCACTTTAAATGATTTATTTTCATCTGTACAGATGTATTGTTTATTGTAGATTTACTTAGTTGCCATGTGTTCGTGAGAAACTAACTAAACTTAAAGTAGACAAAGTGATGGGACCAGATGGGATACACCCTAGAATACCGAGGGAACTTGGGGATGTTCTTGCAGCTCCACTGACTGACCTTTTCAATGCCTCATTGGAGTCAGGAGTGATGCCAAAGGACTGGAGAGAGGCTCAAGTGGTGCCTTTACACAAAAGCGGAAGTAAGGATGTGGTTGAAAACTGCAGGCCGGTTAGTTTAACTTCAGTGGTGAGTAAATTATTGGAAGCTCTGCTGAAAGAGAAAATAATGAGGATTCTGGAGTCCAGCAGATTACAGGATCTGAGGCAGCATGGATTGACCAGAGGCAGGTCTTGTCAGACAAATCTGATTGATTTCTTTGACTGGGTGACCAGGGAGTTGGACCGAGGGAGAGCCCTAGATGTGATATATTTAGATTTCTGTAAAGCCTTTGACATCTTTCCTCATAGGTGACTTATAAACAAACTGAGCATCCTAGGGATAGACCCTAAAGTTACTGCTTCGGTTAGAAATTGGTTGAGTGGGAGGCGACAAAGAGTACAGGTAAATGGAGCTCACTCTGAGAAGGAAGTTACCAGAGGTGTGCCCCAAGAATCTGTCCTTGGCCCAATTCTTTTTAACATCTTTGTTAGTGATATAGCGGAAGGCTGTAGGGTAAGGTTTGCCTCTTTGCAGATGATACCAAAATCTGCAATAGAATAGACATCCAGGAAGGTATAGCTAACATGAGGAGGGATCTAGTTAATCTTGAAAAATGGTCTAGAATTTGGCAGCTGAGATTTAATGTTAAAAAATTCAAGGTCATGCATTTGGAGTGCAGCAATCCAAGGGAGCAATATAGTATAGGAGGCAAAGACCTTTTATCCACTAAAGAAGAGTGGGACCTAGGCGTGATTGTGTCTGATGATCTTAAAGTAGATAAACAGGTAGAAAAGGTTATGGCAAAAGCTAGAAGGATGTTTTGGTGCATAGGGAGAGGAATGGCCAGCAGATGAAAGGAGGTGATAGTGCCTCTGTATAAGTCTTTGGTGTGAACTCATTTAAAGTATTGTGTGCAATTCTGGAGTCCACACCTTCAAAAGGATATAAACAGGTTGGAGTCTGTACAGAGGGTGGCTACTAAAATGGTTAGTGGCCTTCATTATAAAGCATATGAGGACAGACTTAAGGATCTTAATATGTACACCTTAGAGGAAAGGCAGGATAGAGGTGATTTGATTGAGACGTTTAAATACCTCCATGGCAAAAATGCACAGGAGGAGAGTCTCTTTCGATTGAAAGCAAGCTCTGCTATGAGGGAACATGGGATGAGGGTGAAAGGGGATAGATTCAGGAGTGATATGCAGAAGTATTTCTTTATGGAAAGAGTGGTGGATCCATGGAATAGTCTCCCAGTGGAGGTAGTAGAGATGAGGACAGTATCTGAATTCAAAAAGGCATGGGACAAACATAGAGGATCTCTGAAGGAAAAAAGGGACTGTTGTTGTGGATGATATGGAAGGCTATGTGGTCTTTTTCTGTCATCATGTTTCTAGGTTTCTATAGCATTGAGGCAATTTACATTGCATCTATAAAACTGAGAAATCTAGGAAAGGCATTACAATTGTGTATAGGAAAGGAACAGAACACAAAAAAATAGGAAATACTGTAGTGAATAAACAGGGTAAGAGAAGAGCCAGACCCACATCCGTGACTACTGCTTGCCAAGACAAGCAATCCAGCAGTCAATTTGGAAAGTTCCTAAGCAGTAACATTTATTGTATCATATTACCATATGCATTTTCAAAAAAGCATATTTTCAAAGCAATTTAAATTTACGGTAAGAAGACACCACAGATGTAATGCAGTAAAATATTCCACAGAGAGGGAACTAACAAGAAAAATGATGAAGTATGCATAGATTAATACCAAGAACAAATTGATAAAAGTATAGAATCAGAATTAGGTATTTTCAAAACATCTTTAAGATACTTAAAAAATAATATAGAAGGAGACAAGTAGTGGGTACGGGGAAAGTTAAAAAAACGTAAATTTTTGACCCGCAAGGAGTTTTCAAAAACCTCATCGCGTTGATGTAACAATAGGGAGTCTTGGACAGAAGATGCCAAGACCCCCTGTACAGAGGAAATTAAACCATCAGTTCTAATTTTAGATTGTTCCAACTTATCCAGTCTGGTCTGACAGTCTGTCAAGGCAGTAACGGTTTCATGCGTAAACTTGGACAATTTTGATAAAGAAGACTTCAAAGAAATCTCTGTCTCAACTTGGATTGCTTGCTATCTCCCGGTGTGTGCTGAAGCCACGTGGGTAGCTGTGGGCTATAAGATCTGCGCCCCCACCGCGGCACTCTGAGTGTGCGTTTACCTGCTATTTCCTCTCAACTTGGATTGCTTGCTATCTCCCGGTGTGTGCTGAAACCACGTGGGTAGCTGTGGGCTATAAGATCTGCGCCCCCACCGCGGCACTCTGAGTGTGCGTTTACCTGCTATTTCCTCTCAACTTGGATTGCTTGCTATCTCCCGGTGTGTGCTGAAGCCACGTGGGTAGCTGTGGGCTATAAGATCTGCGCCCCCACCGCGGCACTCTGAGTGTGCGTTTACCTGCTATTTCCTCTCAACTTGGATTGCTTGCTATCTCCCGGTGTGTGCTGAAGCCACGTGGGTAGCTGTGGGCTATAAGATCTGCGCCCCCACCGCGGCACTCTGAGTGTGCGTTTACCTGCTATTTCCTCTCAACTTGGATTGCTTGCTATCTCCCGGTGTGTGCTGAAGCCACGTGGGTAGCTGTGGCTATAAGATCTGCGCCCCCACCGCGGCACTCTGAGTGTGCGTTTACCTACTATTTCCTCTCAACTTGGATTGCTTGCTATCTCCCGGTGTGTGCTGAAACCACGTGGGTAGCTGTGGGCTATAAGATCTGCGCCCCCACCGCGGCACTCTGAGTGTGCGTTTACCTGCTATTTCCTCTCAACTTGGATTGCTTGCTATCTCCCGGTGTGTGCTGAAGCCACGTGGGTAGCTGTGGGCTATAAGATCTGCGCCCCCACCGCGGCACTCTGAGTGTGCGTTTACCTGCTATTTCCTCTCAACTTGGATTGCTTGCTATCTCCCGGTGTGTGCTGAAGCCACGTGGGTAGCTGTGGCTATAAGATCTGCGCCCCCACCGTGGCACTCTGAGTGTGCGTTTACCTACTATTTCCTCTCAACTTGGATTGCTTGCTATCTCCCGGTGTGTGCTGAAGCCACGTGGGTAGCTGTGGGCTATAAGATCTGCGCCCCCACCGCGGCACTCTGAGTGTGCGTTTACCTGCTATTTCCTCTCAACTTGGATTGCTTGCTATCTCCCGGTGTGTGCTGAAGCCACGTGGGTAGCTGTGGCTATAAGATCTGCGCCCCCACCGCGGCACTCTGAGTGTGCGTTTACCTGCTATTTCCTCTCAACTTGGATTGCTTGCTATCTCCCGGTGTGTGCTGAAGCCACGTGGGTAGCTGTGGGCTATAAGATCTGCGCCCCCACCGCGGCACTCTGAGTGTGCGTTTACCTGCTATTTCCTCTCAACTTGGATTGCTTGCTATCTCCCGGTGTGTGCTGAAGCCACGTGGGTAGCTGTGGGCTATAAGATCTGCGCCCCCACCGCGGCACTCTGAGTGTGTGTTTACCTGCTATTTCCTCTCAACTTGGATTGCTTGCTATCTCCCGGTGTGTGCTGAAGCCACGTGGGTAGCTGTGGGCTATAAGATCTGCGCCCCCACCGCGGCACTCTGAGTGTGCGTTTACCTGCTATTTCCTCTCAACTTGGATTGCTTGCTATCTCCCGGTGTGTGCTGAAGCCACGTGGGTAGCTGTGGGCTATAAGATCTGCGCCCCCACCGCGGCACTCTGAGTGTGTGTTTACCTGCTATTTCCTCTCAACTTGGATTGCTTGCTATCTCCCGGTGTGTGCTGAAGCCACGTGGGTAGCTGTGGGCTATAAGATCTGCGCCCCCACCGCGGCACTTTGAGTGTGCGTTTACCTGCTATTTCCTCTCAACTTGGATTGCTTGCTATCTCCCGGTGTGTGCTGAAGCCACGTGGGTAGCTGTGGCTATAAGATCTGCGCCCCCACCGCGGCACTCTGAGTGTGCGTTTACCTGCTATTTCCTCTCAACTTGGATTGCTTGCTATCTCCCGGTGTGTGCTGAAGCCACGTGGGTAGCTGTGGGCTATAAGATCTGCGCCCCCACCGCGGCACTCTGAGTGTGCGTTTACCTGCTATTTCCTCTCAACTTGGATTGCTTGCTATCTCCCGGTGTGTGCTGAAGCCACATGGGTAGCTGTGGGCTATAAGATCTGCGCCCCCACCGCGGCACTCTGAGTGTGTGTTTACCTGCTATTTCCTCTCAACTTGGATTGCTTGCTATCTCCCGGTGTGTGCTGAAGCCACGTGGGTAGCTGTGGGCTATAAGATCTGCGCCCCCACCGCGGCACTCTGAGTGTGCGTTTACCTGCTATTTCATCTCAACTGCTAAAGAATGATATCGCCCCGGGTGTGCTGAAGCCACGTGGGTAGCTGTGGGCTATAAGATCTGCGCCCCCACCGCGGCACTCTGAGTGTGTGTTTACCTGCTATTTCCTCTCAACTTGGATTGCTTGCTATCTCCCGGTGTGTGCTGAAGCCACGTGGGTAGCTGTGGGCTATAAGATCTGAGCCCCCACCGCGGGACGCGCACCGCAGGCGCGTGCCCGAGGGCCCGGAGCACGTAGGAGCTTATTCTGGAGTTGTTTCTGAGTTTGGATTACAATTGTACCTTGTATGGGGAAGCGAAAGAAGAAACCTTCTTCCTCCTCGATGGCTACAAGTAAGGCGGTCAAGGTAGTTGGTCCCATGGACAGTCATGTCAAGTCTGTGGTTCCTTCCCTTCCCGCCCAACTATCACCGGAGTCTTCTACTTCTCTCAGCTCCCCTCCTGGTGATTTGTCTCCAGATCCGCGACGGGTTGTGACTCCTCCCAGCATGGAACTTTCACCTCCGGATGTGAGTTCTCCCCGGTTGCTTGTGGAGGACTCTACGCCGGTTCCTTCTCAGCTGCCGGCTTCCTTCTTGAAGGTAAAAGATCTTGCTACTGTTTTGCCTATTCCTTTTGACTTCACCGTTAATGTAGACACCCCTATGCCTCCTAAAGAAATCTCTTTACAAGATATCTGGCAGGTGGTTTCACGGACAGAGATTTCTTTGAAGTCTTCTTTATCAAAATTGTCCAAGTTTACACATGAAACCGTTACTGCCTTGACAGACTGTCAGACCAGACTGGATAAGTTGGAACAATCTAAAATTAGAACTGATGGTTTAATTTCCTCTGTACAGGGGGTCTTGGCATCTTCTGTCCAAGACTCCCTATTGTTACATCAACGCGATGAGGTTTTTGAAAACTCCTTGCGGGTCAAAAATTTACGTTTTTTTAACTTTCCCCGTACCCACTACTTGTCTCCTTCTATATTATTTTTTAAGTATCTTAAAGATGTTTTGAAAATACCTAATTCTGATTCTATACTTTTATCAAAAATTTACTATCTGCCTTCCGGGGTCCGTCAGTTTTTGAGGGCGGACTCCGAGACTGGAGCTACAGCCCTGCAAGGAGTTGATCAATTGAATCCACCTAGTTTAGATTTATCTGAATTTTTGGAGATTTCTATTGAGGAGATTTCAACCAGAGCAACTTTACTGGTATCTTTTGCTTTGGAAAAGGATAAGGATATAGTTTTACGTACATATTTTAAACTACGCCAAGAAAAATATTTTGGTCAGACAATTCAGGTATTTCCTGACGTCTGTCGCACCACTCAGATAAAGCGGAAAGCGTTTCTTGTATTAAGACCTCGAGTTCAGGCTATGGGAGCTACGTTTATGTTGAAATATCCCTGTAAATGTGTGATAGTTTATAAGGCTAAATCTTATGTTTTTTTAGATTCTCTTCAATTAGAGTCCTTTTTGAAGGAATCGGTGGCTGACTAAGTTTTTCTTTGTTGTTTATTTATTTCTTAGTTCTGACTAAGTTAAAAGGAGTCTTTGTAATTTTCAATCCAATTAGAGATATTTCCTGGACAACTTGTATTGTATGTCACACTCCATATTGTGGGCTGGGTGTCTTATCTTGTTGTTTAAACCTCTATGCATTTTGTTTTGATTACTTGTATTACCTTTTGTATACTTTAAATAAAGTTTTATAATCTAAATAAAAAAAAAAAATACCAAGAACAAATGGATAAAAGGTTTGTTCCTTGAGATCAGAGAGTACAAATAGGACTATAAACAATGAGTAAGTCAAGTAACATAGTGAATGGCGGCAAATAAGTAGTGTGTCAGACAGCAATAAGATATTGGAAGCCAGTGCTTATGGAAAAATAGAGGAGACACATGAACATACATGCAGACATTATTACACAGAAGTTTAATGGCAGTGCTCTGAACAGTCTGAAATATCTTGATTTTAGAGTTGCTAGTACTGCAATAGACGAAGTTACAATTGTCAAGCCGTGACTATCTGAAGGTATAGACAAGAGTATGGAACGCATGTGAGGTGACATAATATCTAAAAGAACTGTTACGTCTCAGGACTAAGAATGAAGCAAGCATTTCCTTAGAGATATGATCATAAAAATTAAAGCAGCTATCCAGAACCATGCCTAAGTAGAGTTGAGAAGTAGTCAAGGTGACTGGGGAGCCTTTGATGAGTGGAGCCTAGATTGGTGAACTAGAGTTGCCTGTAATCTACATAGCTTGCGATTTATCTGGGCTGAGATTCAGTTGATTATGGTTTATAGCAGTAAGACTAGGTATGGATGGATCCACATATACTGTCAAAAGAATGCCATTGCATAAAAACGAGCACTGATACTGAGGTCTTGGATAATGATGGGAAGAGGAACTAAAAATATATTAAACAAAAGGGGAATAAAATAGAGGGACTCCATATTTCAACGGGGACAAAGGAGACTATTTATCTGGTGTCAAGAGAACCTGAAAAAAACAGATGGATACAAAGTAAACAAACCAAGATAGAACTGACCCACCAAACCAATGGCTGAAAGGATAAGATTATGATTAACTGTATTAAACAATGCTGAAAGATCAAAAGAAATTAACAGAGCTGCCCGACCAGTATCAAGAAATGAATGCAGTTCACTAAGAAGAGCTGTTGCAGTGGTCCCAGAGCTATGACTCTTCCTAATGACAAATTATCAAGGGTGTAAAATGTTATATTTATTAACTTAATCTGTAAATTGTGTAAAGAAGACTTTCTCCAAAACCTAAGAAAGGAATGGCAAGTTTGAAACTGGATGATAAGTTATGACAGAGTTGTATCCAAATTAGGTATCTTCAGTCTGAGAGAAATAATTGCCTGCTTTGTTGGTTAGGGTAAGAGTTAGTTTAGTTGATAAAGCTAAGGTTTATTATTGAAAGAATAAAAGGAGTGGCTTCAGAATTGAACACCTTCAGCTAATGTGATGGAACAGGGTCCAGTACACAGATGGTTGATTTCAGGCTGGAGTTGAGATTAGCAAGAAAAACAGAGACAGAATTTTGAAAGAGAACTATTTCCCTGTGTCCTGATTCAAGGACAAAGATTGGGATGTGATTATCCTGAGTAACTGCTGTGCCATCTGTAGGGTTCACAGCAGGAGTATCAGGTTTCTTAGAAGGGGTGAAAGAAGAACAGATGGGGAAAGGAATGAAACCAGAGGAAGATAACTAAATATTGTCAATTTTGGAGGTGACACATTTAGCAAAATCTTCTAGAACAGGGAAATTGGAAGAAAGTGAAGTCTCTCATGTATATAGGGACAATGTCAGAGGTATTTAGGAATAATTTAATCTTATATAATATGGGAGATATTTTAGAAGAGATATTCACCAGATGGACATTACAAATAGCTGACAAGGACATCATAAAGGCAGATTTAGAAACAGGCAGCTCTGCACATTCCTGTGGTAGCCATGTCCAACTCTGAACATCCTGGGGGGAAGGGGGGGGGGCATATCTGGGGCATTTCTGGGAGCAGTTAGGATAATACAATTGGACACACAGCCAAGACATATTTTGAATGGTGGTCAGGACTGGCTGGGTGCAGTATCCAAACATTCCTTTCTACACCTGCTATAAGATTGTGACTGTAGGAATTTGCACCGGAGAGAGATTGGTGTGCTTGGTGAACAATCTTTGCAGTGATCTCCATGTCTCTACTGTGCATCTCTCCCTCCCCAGCAGTGTTCACAATACCCCTCTGTTACCCATTAGCTGACTCCCCCAGCCCACAACCCTTCCTCCCTCCCAGAACTCAACCAGCCCCTACTTTTCTAGCAGCTTTGTGTCCCCAGATGTTCCCCTACAGCCTGTGTATTTCAGTCTACACCTGTCTGTTCTCAGTGTTTCAGAGAGCACAGTGCCTTGGGTGTAGGTGTTATAGTAGTAAGGGTGTTGGTGTGTTGGCAGCACAAAGATGCATTGGGTATAGGTGATAGAGTAGTAAGGGTGTTGGTGGTAGTGGCACAGGATGGAAACAGAAAAGGTGCTAGTGAAGGGCCAAAAAGGATGTTGGTGATGTGATTGAAAGGGAATTAGTGGTGGGTAGAAGCCATGGATGAGTATCAGCATGGTTTGCACTGGACTTGCAGGAGGGGGCCCACAGGGAGTACAGGAGCGAAAGAAGAGGTCACCCTACCAAAGGGTGTACTGGACCAGAGTCCAATATCTGGACTTTGCAGATGAACAGTGTCTGATCCGGTTCAGATTTTTCAAGGCAGCTATACACCAACTATGTCAGGAGCTGGATCCCCTCCTCCACTCTGCCACACAAAGAGTGTACCGCAAGATCACCACAGCCTTAGCATTCCTGGCCATAGGCATCTTCAAATTGGTGCTTACTGCCACAGCAGGACTCAGCAAGTCAACAGTGTCACAGTACATATTCCAGTTTCTGGCAGCCTTTTTAACCCACACAGCTGACTAGGTTGCCTTCCCCTCCACTATGCAGCAGAAGCAGCAAACCGTGCTGCATTTCCAGGACGTGGCACACCAGCTTGAAGCTCTGACTGCACACGTGTGGCATTCAGGCCCCCAAGAGGGAGAGCATTAGGAAGGCCTTTTACTCCATGGATGTGCAGGTGGTCTGCAATGCCCAGGGTGAAATAACACATTTATTTATTTATTATTTATTTATTTGGTTTTATATACCATACTATTTTAAATCAGCATGGTTTACAGAAAAAAAAAAAAACAACTCATTACATAGAACAGGTTTACATGGAACAGTAAACAGAACTAAACAGGCATCACAATGAACAGATGTATTTCCACAATTCCCACTGTCATTCCATGATTCATACTGTATATCCTCATACAATCTGGCATATGAGCAGTTCACCATCAGAGACATCACAGGAGGCTTATTGCTCGGTAAGCATTCAGTGAACATTTTCCACAGGTGGTAAATGTGTGTGGAGGATGTCACAAGGGATAATCAGCAAAGGGGAGTGCAACATAAAATTCACCAGTAGCAGTTGGTGAATTTATGTGCATCTCTTAAGGGGAATTAATAAAATTGCCTCCTCAGATCTCACTGAGTACCTTCACGTGGTGACCCTGTTGTACAAAATCTATACTAAATCTCAGCAAGGTGACACTACAATAGAAATATAGTAGGAAGGAAAAAGAAAAATACATACTGGCCCCACAGTGCCCAGGATAAAAAGGTACCACACACTGGAGCTAATGATGGTGGAAGCGATAGTGCATGCACTGTACATGCAGATAACATACCTGCCACAGATAAAGGCCATGGGTAGCATGTTCATGGACCCACTGTGGCAGGACATAAACCACAGGAAATTAATGAAAAGTTAAGAGGATTAACTACGATAAAGTGGAGTTAATCCTGTAGTTAAAGAGGAGATAATGCATTGCTACCTGCACCATAAGCCTCTAGTGAGCAAACAACACTGGTGCCCAAAAGGGGGACACAGTAGCTCACTGGAGAGTGTAAAGGGGATCCAGGTTCAATTCCCACCACCATTCCACACTGTGAAGCAACAGGACAACCTCTTAAACCATAACCTTGGCAGCAAATGAAATAGCAGGGCCAAATGCCATCAGTGCAGGGCAGAAATCAGCCAAGTACAGTCATTGGGCCTATACCAGCAGAGCATAGGTATTCACTGAGGCCATAAATCTTGTCATGGGGTGGGATCCACAGCATAGCAAATTGTTAAAATGCATTTTGCAATTCACTTAATCTGTACAATACCACGGACTCCCCTAATCAGCAGAAGATGCTCCACAGCAGGATACCTCTGGCACTGTATAACTGTGCACAGCTGTATTCTCATGTACAGTATGTCTGCTGCCTTTAGTTGAGATGGAAGGCTGCAATGATTGCAGAGTGGATGGATGAATGTCTGCACCTTCACTCTTTGGGAGAGGGAGGGGTGTACTTTATGAGCATGACTGGCCTCATCCACAGTCACCCATGAACTAGAAGCTGCATGTGACATGGCCTTTCAAAGATGTCAGCTGAGATGTATAAGAACAAGAGATAGCTATGTCCATGAGCATTGATTCTACCTATGCCCTCTCCCCTCTTGCAGGTGACAGAGCTTATCCACTAAGGAAATGGCTCATGATCCCAATAGTGGCAGAGGAGAAATATAACTGGTCCCCGCATGACCATCAGAGCAATTATGTAGAAGATGTTTGGCCAGATGAAAGACCATTTCAGTTGCCAGGACAGATCTGGAGGAAAGCTACTATACAGCTCTACCAGGGTTTGTGAGAGATTCATGGCATTCTGTATGTTGCACAATGTTGTACAGAGGAGGTGACAACCCATGCCTGCTGTAGAGCAACCAGTAGATACTGATACAGAGGAGAGGTTGGCCCCTGGCTATGAGGGCACACAGTCCAGCCATGAGGAGACTGAACAGCTTTACAGATAAGATGTGATAGCCAGAAACAAGCTTATCGAGAAACATTTTATGATGACATGTGTTGTTTTTTTTACATTCAGAGCAACAGAAAACACATGCACTAGTACCATTCCCTATAGTCCTCCCTCAGCAACCCCACTGCACAATACACTGAATGTCTGACCCCATCACATAGATCCCCCTCTATCACTGGCACTCTCCCAATCACACCTAGGGGTATGTTTACTAAACCTTCTTAATGTAAATGTACCTTAGCGCGCGATAATGGCGCTTTACGGGGCACAAATGTGCCTTAGTGCGCGCTAACATGTGCAGCGGCGCAAACGAGCACTGAAGGCGGGGAAAGGCTCCCGAAGGGCGGAGGAAGGCTCCCCAGGGGCGGAGAGAAGGGATCAATGGGTGGAGAGTGGGAGGGGAGAGGCTCCCCGCACACTAACGATGTGAAATCCGAGGCCAAAACTAACGCAAGTGAAAACCTCGTGTTAGAGCTGATTTAAAGGGAAAATAAACCATTTCTGTCAGCAATGTACAGCAAAACCAGGGAAACCTACAAAAAGTGATAAGTGTGATACATGTGCACGGAACAAAAGTACAAATAAACATTGAAAAGGACCCCAACAAAATATACAAAAAACATAACCAAGCTGGGCAATAGTGATAGTAATGGGAAACATCAAAAAACACTCCCAAGAAAGCCCCCCAAAAAAGATATGAATTTTGGAAGGGAATATGCTCCGTCCCCATACAAGGTGAATGATCCCACAGTGAAATAGCACTGATCAGGGTTTCCCTCTCCATTGGACAGGTTACCTATGGCATGCACATGTTCCACAACAGCAGGGCGGGCATGTCGGAATGGGCAACTGGACAGATGCTGGGAAAGGGATACAGAGGGCTGCAGGCGGCACATGCTGTGGTGCAGCTGGGGCACAGTGCGGACTAGGCAGATGCCTAGGTGGCACTTAGGAATGCTGAAACTGTACAGCAGCCAGACAGCAACTGATGAGGGCCCAACATGGGCACGAGAGTGTTTATCACAGTGTCACAGGGGATAGTACCCAGCAGGTACCTCCATGGGCACAGAACATTGGCAGGCGGTGTTGGGGGGAAGCGTGGACGTCTATGCAGGCACCCCTACCCCAGAACACGCACCATAGGCAGCCACCTACCTGCACACTGGATGACTTGAGACTGCACACCACCAGCACCACCAGCAGAAGGGCATGTCAGCATGGTGGCAGAGGGGTACTGGTGGTGGAGGGTGGCAGTGGCAGCTGCCCAGAGCAGACCATGGCTTAGCCCTGTGTAGGTGGGTGCCATGCACTGCAACAGACAGGCCCTGCCGGACAAACAGTCATGGTATCACCAGGGAATGCACTGTCTCTGTGGCAACATGGTGGTGCAGTGCACACAACCAGTGTGTTTGGAGGCGGAAGGTCACAGGTTCAAGTCCCAGCTATGGTGCCTGCCAACCCAGTCCCCATATTTTACCCACAACTACAACATGCTAATACAGACAGAGCCTTTATTGCAGATGACGTAAACATGCCCAAAACACCTACAATTTACCCTACAGAGCAAAGACACCATAAACAGGCACATTACCTAGAGCAGAGTCTCCCAAATGCAGTCCTGGAGGGCCAAACACCATTCAGGTTCCATGCTGCCTCTAATAAAGATGCCTGTGCTGCATATCTATGCACCACCCCCATGGTATGCAGATGTATCTCATGCATATTCATGAGGAACAGCATGAAAACCCAAACAGTGTTTGGCACACCAGGACTGGAGTTGGGAACCTCTGCCGTAAAGCAGCAGCCAACAGAGGCAGACACACCCACACTCACAGGCTCCATTAGCCAATGCCTCCTGGAGAGGCAGGACATTGAGCCCTGCGTGTATCTCCCAATACTAGCACTTGCATACCTTAGCAATGCCACCCTACACCTGGGAATATGGTACACAGCTATCAAAGGTTTGCTATGATTACTGGCAGATAGCAATTCCTACGTTAAGCACAGTTTGCTGATTGAGCTCCATCATAGCAACCTTTCTGATGTCTGTGGAGTGTGCTTCAGGTCTGGTCTCTGACAGTGTTTACCACCCTGGGGAGTGACCCCCACCAGTATTGCATACCATATCCATGCCTGCACTGTGCCCAGGACTGGTGTGGTGGCCAGGGCTGCTAAACACCTCTATAGTAGCACAATGCTGGCATAGGTGTGGGAGTGTGTGTCTGTCTATCCAGTGTGTGGTGGCTGCAAACACCCTCCACAGCCCACACTGCCAGCACTGTTGCCAGTATTGGCCTGCCAATGTGCATAATGAGGAGCAAGGTACCATGGGTATAGCCCGGACAGGGTGGCCTGGGCAGGATGCATCTGCACAAGGCATAGGGCACTGGCTGGGATATTGTAGTGCCCGGCCAGCACCTGCACAGACTGTGTGGCCACATCATGTTCTGCTGGGAGATCACTCTCACCCTGATTGAGCAGTGACCATGGCATGGCTAGGCTTCCCCATAGTGCTATATAGTATTTCTGTCATGTGATATTTATGGGTTCCCTTTTGGGGCTTAGTCATTGATTTATCTGCTTGGTGTGTATGTTGACATCCCAGTTCTGGGTGCATGCATTTCCATCAGGAACATGCCCTATGGACTAGCTAGCAGACTGTCTGTAGCTGGTATGTGTCTTGATGGAACGCCTTGCAGGGTGCAGCGGCTGAGGGCTTGCTGCAGGAGAATATCAGATAGTGGTGGGGTGCAGCTTAGCATATCCAGGCCTAATGTCTGTCTGCTATTGTGTTATGGATGTGTACAGAGCTGCATTGACTGCCCTGTAGGGTGTCTGTTCCCCAGCAGGACTGGGGTTAATTATCTCCTCTACTGCCACCATTGCAGGGAGGTAGAATGTGGATCTGTTGCTGGGAGACCCTGTTTACCACTCTCAGCCCTGGAGGGGGAGGAGGGTGGTGGTACATAATCCTCCTAGGGGTCCATAGGGGCTAAACATGACTGAGACATACAGATATATCCAAGGTGTGTCTGCATAAACTACCTATCTCACACATTAGCACTGCTGGTGACTTGCAGCATGGCCTATCTCTGCTGTGGACCTGATGCTGGGCGCCTCACCTCGCCCTCAGGGTGAGTGCAGTACCTGCACAATGTGACGGTGTGTAGCTACTCTGTGCCAGTACCACACGCGGTCAGCTCCCCCTACCAGGCCGAGGTGCTGTGGGGTGCATACCCCATCTTGTGATCATCTGTAGATTGTTGATTTGCATGTGCAGTGCATCATGGGTATGGGTGGGTTAACCCTATCCTGGTGACCACAGAAGACTGTTTGTGTGGTGACATGCAGTCCTTCTGCAGCCAGCCAGGGCTTTGCTCGCAGCTATGGAGCTGTAGCCCACTGGTTACTTCACTACTTGTGGAGCCAGAGGGCATGGGTTCAAACCCACAGTAGGGGTTATTGGATAGGGCTGTCCAAAGCATTGTCTTTTTTTAATGTACATTAGTGCTGCCAGCAAAACACCCTCAGGGTACTGTAACCATAAGGTGCCTCAGAAGGCGCCCTATAAGGCGCCTTATAGGGCACCCTATAAAGCGCCTTCTGAGGCACCTTATGGTTACAGTCTGCATAAGGTGTCCTATGGAGCGCCTTATAGGGTGCCCTATAGGGGACATTATAGGGTGCCATGGCGGACAGTGCACTTTATAATGTGCCCTATGGGGTGCCTTATAGGGTGCCTAATGCATCACCTTAGGTTACGGCACATGAGGGTGTGTTTGCTGGCAGCAATAATTAAAATACCTTAGGAAACAATACTTACATGTCAAAGCTTATGCCTCAGCCAGCCTTATGTATTAGGCACACTGGGGAATCAAACTCATGACCCCTGTATCATCAGTCAGTGTATTAACCACTGTGCTACTTTCTATGTTTGGATGTCTGTATGCCTACTTAAGATTACCGCGCAGTAACACGCTTAGCGGCGCTTTGCCCGATAATGTGCGCAGCAGCGCGCTTTATCGCACGCTAATCCTGTTTTGCTACTTTAAACTGAAACGCCCACTCCTTGTATGGCATCCTGCACACTAACGCTGGGCGCACATTAAGAAGGTTTAGTAAACATACCTGCTAGCTGTCTAAGTCACACCACCAATTTGCAATCCCCCTCCTGCTGAACAAAAGCAAACTAACCCACATTCTGTATCCCCCTTTATCGCCCATTCCCCTAAAGGATCACTGTGCCCTCCCTCACTCAGCCACCTATGCCCTTAGCATGCACTTGACAATATGGCCAAATGACCATCTAGGTGGCAACAGAAAGGCTGTAGGATGTGGATCAGACCACCACTTGCCATGGTGACTTGTGAGTTAGGATGCCCGTTGTTCCTTCCCCTTCCCCCAGTCATACTCCCCACATAGTCGTTCTCAGTTCTCTCACTCCTACCACCCTGTCTTTATACAGTAGCTCTCATTTTCATACCCCCAACTTATCCCTAGCAGTTTCCTTTTCTTAATCGCCCATATCAGTCTTTCTCTCCCTCACTGTATCTAGCAGACTTTTAGTGCCCTCTGGTCACCACCAGTGAGATCATGTTAAATAAAATCATCCAACACCAACAACAAAAAAAAGTCAAGCTACCTGCTGTTATCAGCTCCAGTACCAGGGTTTAGTAGAAGTGATGCTTTGGTTTTGCAGATGTGAGAACGTAAGACTTTCCAGATGACAAAGTAGTTTATGCATACCACTAAGGATGACACAGATCTCTGTCTCTCCAAATAGGGGCTATGCACATGTTTTCCAACACCAAGTATTTCCTCTGGGCTTTGCTGATAAAGGAATTTGAGTCAACAGGTGTACCTTTTGCATATTCTTATGTGATCTTCTGCTTATTTTCCCTGAAGTTCCCTCATGCCTCTCATTGGTGCTTCTGCATTTCTCACATTCGTGATTGCCTGTGGTATAAGCATTCCATTACCTAATGTATCGCATAGATCTTGTCCTCCTTGAATATGCTTTTTCTACTTTCCTTTTGTACTGGATATCTCTGTTTTCCTGTATTTTTCAGACTTCATTTCTTGATCCAAGCAGTCCATGGACCCATTACTAAAGAATAATGACAGCTTCTCTGCAGTTTTTGTTCACATGGCTCTTAGTAGGTTTGAGTCATGTGGTACATAGTGTCATTGTTCCTAAATGACATGCTTCAAACCTTGTAAGAGTCAAGCGGAGAAGGCTACAGAGGAGCTGATGTTTTTATAGTGGTGGTGAAAACAAGCATCAACCACTCTGATTATATCATTTGGTTGTTATAGAAGAAGTCAGATGTAAGGGGTGAGACAATTTTTGGGGGAGGCATTCTGTAAACATAAATACAAAATTCTCCATCAAAGATGTTTTATTGGGGTTCTCCAGTTATAATGGAAAATGAGAAGTAATATGCTCAGTGGCTTGAAAAATTGGGAGATTGGGCATCCAAATGGCAGATGAAATTTAATGTGGACAAGTTCAAAGTTATGCACTTAGGAAGAACAACCCAAATTACAGTTACACAATGCAAGGTTCCACATTAGGAATCACCACTCAGGAAAAGGATCTGGGATTCATCATGGATAGTATGTTGAAACTCTCTGCCCAGTGCAACCATAGCCAAGAAAGCAAATAGAATGCTAGGAATCATAAGGAAAATAATGAAGAATAAAACCAAGGATATTATGTCTGTGTATCACTCCATGGTGTGACCACACCTTGAATATTGTGTGCAATTCTGGTCACCATATCTTAAAAAGGATATAGCAGAATTGGAAAAGGCACAGAGAAGAGTGACCAAAATGGTAAAGGGGATGGAAGGATATCCCTATGAGGAAAGTCTTAAAAGGTTAGAGCTCTTCAACTTGGAAAGAGATGGCTGAGGGGAAATATAATAGAGGTCTATAAAATAATGAATGGAGGGAACAGGTAAACGTAGATGGATTGTTTATTCTTTTCAAAAAGTAGACAGACTAGGGGACATGCAATGAAGCTACAATGTGACACATTTACGACTAATCGGAGAAAATATTTTTTCAATCAACATGTTATCAAGCTTTGGAATTTGTTACCGAAGGATGCAGTAAAAGCTGTTAGTGTAGCAGGGTTCAAAACATGTTTGGATGAGTTCCATGAGGAAAAGTCCATAAACCATTAAGAGGACTGGGGAAATCCACTGCATACCTCTGGGTTAAGTAGTATGGTATGTGTAAACCTTTGGGAACTCAACAGTACTTGAGATCTGAAATGGCCACTGTTGGAAAAGGATACTGGGCTTGTTGGACCCTTGGTTTGTCTCAGCATGGACTATCTTAGGTTCTTATGTTGGCTAAATTTGACCACTTGTGATATAACTTTTCCCCACTCTTGTTTTAGCTCTAAATTACACCCATTTGGTAACATCTATCTTAGGCATTTTTGCAAACAAAATTACCAATGGTATACATATTACCACTGGAATTATTTTTTAATTAAAACGTTGTTTTGTGGTCAGTGCCATTGATGACTGCATTAGCACAGGTGAATATCACCCCAATTTTTTTTGAAAACTGGCCACCAGGATGCATGAAACCCTAGTTCTCAAACAACTCAAACAGCATTTGGGTGATTTGGAATATTTTTTTAATCATTTTAGCAGGCAATACATATTATTCATACAATTGAGTTATTTAAAAGATGCACAAGAAAAAAAAAAGCAGGTTTATGCCCTAAAGGAATAAATTAGTTACTAGTATATAAAGACAATTGGTAATGAAACATTCCTTGGGAAACCTGATGGAACAGTTATAAATCCACAGTTTGGTATTTCTGATGCTGATGGCCAGATAAATCAAAGAATGAGATCAACTGATAGGTCACATGATGAATGGAAAGAAATCCCTGAGAGCATGGTTCTTGTTATAGATTTGAAAGATATTTTTTACCTTCCAGGTCTATTTGTGTCACTCATTAGCATGATTGTTGTTGTTGTTAAGTGCCGTTGAGTTGGAGTCGACTCATGGCGACCCTCTGGATAGCTATCCTAAATTGTGTTCGGTCTTCAGTCAGGCGGCTCATTGTTGACAGACTGGTACCCGTGGCTGCTGTTATTGTATCGATCCATCTCATTGCTGGCCTTCCTCTTTTGCGTTGACCTTCTATCTTGCCAAGCATAATGTCTTTCTCTAATGATCTCTCTCTTCGCATGATGTGTCCAAAGTATGAAAGTCAAAGTCTTGTCATCTGAGCTTCTAAAGAAATCTTAGGTTTGATCTCCTCTAGTACCGACTGGTTTGTTCTTCGGGCAGTCCATGGTATACACAGTATTCGCCACCAGCACCATAATTCAAAGGCATCAATTTTCTTCCTGTCTATCTTTTTCACTGTCCAGCTTTCACATCCATATGATGTTATTGAAAATACCATGGCTTGAACAAGTCGAATCTTTGTATGGAGAGAGACATCTCTGCTCTTGAGAATCTTATCTAGGTCTTTCATAGCCATTCTGCCTAGAGCAATGCATCGTCTGATTTCTTGACTGCTTGTTGCTTCTTTATTGATAGTTGATCCAAATAGGTTAAAGTTGTTCACAATTTCAATTTCTTCTCCTTCAACGATGAACCTGTTGATTATGCCAGTTATCATGATCTTTGTCTTCTTTACATTAAGGTGCAGGCCCATTTTGAGACTATGTTCTTTGATTGTGAGAAGCAAATGTTTCAGATCATCTTCACTTTCAGCCAGTAGTGTGGTATCATCAGCATAGCGAAGGTTGTTGATGAGTCTTCCACCAGTCTTCACACCTCTGTTGTCTTCATACAATCCTGCTTCTCTGATGATTTGTTCTGCATATAAATTAAACAGGTAGGGGGAAAGTATGCAGCCTTGTCTTACACCTTTGCTTATTTTAAACCATTCTGTTTCTCCTTGTTCCGTTCGAACTGTTGCTTCTTGATCAATGTACAGATTGCGCAAGAGAACGATCAGCTGTTCTGGTATACCCATGCTTCTTAATGTGGCCCAGAGTTTCTCATGGTTTACACAGTCAAAAGCCTTGCTATAGTCGATAAAGCACAAATAGATATCCTTTTGGTATTCTTTAGTCTTTTCAAGGATCCATCTCACATCCGCAATGATGTTTCTCGTTCCTCGCCCTTTCCTGAACCCTGCTTGCACTTCAGGTAGTTCTTGTTCCAGGTATGGTTGTAGTCTCTTTTGAATAATATTCAGTAGAATCTTGCTGGCATGTGGGATCAGAGCGATTGTGCGATAATTTTCACAGTCAGTTGGATCACCTTTCTTTAGTATTGGTATAAACACAGATCTTTTCCAGTCAGTTGGCCATGATGTTGTCTTCCATATTTCTTGGCAGAGCCTTGTGAGTACGGTAACAGCTGCATCAGATTGCTGCAATACTTCTATGGGAATGCTATCAATGCCTGGTGCTTTGTTCTTTGATAAGGCTTTCAATGCTGCTTCAACTTCTTCTTTCATCACCAATGGTTCCCGATCATAAGGTACAGGTTGAAACGGCTGTTGGTCCACTTGATCTTTATCATATAAAAACTCTGTATATTCCTTCCACCTTTTCTTGATCTTCTCAGCATCATTCAACATAGAACCTTGAGCATCTTGTAACATTCCAATTTGAGGCTGGAACTTTTTCTTTAACTCTCGTAGCTTTAGGAAAGCTGATCTTGTTCTTCCTCTAATAGCTTCTGCTTCTATTTCCTTGCAAGTGTCATTGTAGCACTTTTCCTTGTCCTGTCTTGCTGCACGTTGGAAATCTCTGTTGAGTTCTGTGATTGTCTTTCTTTCTCCTCTGGCTTTAGCTTCTCTGCGTTTCTGGGCAATTTTCAGAGTTTCTTCAGTCATCCATTTTGGCCGTTTTTGCTTTTTCACCTTTTGTAGAGACTTCTCGCTTTCTTCCAACACAACCTTCTTGATGTCATTCCATAACTCTTCCGGAGCTCTGTCATTTGTATCTAAAGCAGCAAATCGATTTTGCAGGCAGTCTTTAAATTCCAGTGGTATATTCTCAAGGTCATATTTTGCTGCATTCATGAGTGGTTTGCTCTTTTTCAACTTTAGCTTGAGTTTGCATACTAGTAGTTGATGATCTGTACCACAGTCAGCTCCAGGTTTTGTCTTTGTTGATGTTACAGAGCTTTTCCATCGTTGACTTCTACATATGTAGTCAATTTGATTTTTATATAATCCATTCGGTGAAGTCCATGTGTACAGTCGCCTCTTGTGTTGCTGGAAGAAGGTGTTTGAGATGAATAGATCATTGGTCTTGCAGAATTCTATCAGTCTTTCTCCAGCTTCATTTCTGTTGCCAAGTCCATATTTTCCAACTACTTTGCCTTCTTCTTTGTTGCCAACTTTTGCGTTCCAGTCACCCATGACTATCAGAATATCCTGTTTGCATGTTCTGTCAATTTCAGCTTGTACTAGTTCATAGAACTCTTCAATTTCATTCTCTTCTGCAGCTGTTGTTGGGGCATATACTTGAATTATAGTTGTGTTGATAGGCAATCCTCGTAGACGAATAGCGATTAAGTGTTCGCTGACTGCATTGTATTTCATTACAGTTCTTGCAAGTTTCTTCTTTATTATAAATGCAACAACATTTCTTCTTTGTCTTTCATTTCCAGCATAGTAGACCATGTGATCATCTGATGCAAAGTGCCCCATGACAGTCCATTTCAGTTTGCTGACACTCAACAGATCAAGTTGTACACGTTCCATTTCATTCTTGACCACCTCCAACTTCCCTTGGTTCATGCTTCGTACGTTCCATGTTCCAATGTGTAAGACATCTTTACAGCTTCTGACTCTCATTTCATGCGCAGCTACATCAGCAGTCAGACTTCCCGAGGGCTTTGATCCAACCACATCATAAATGCTGGCTTTACTCTGAAAAGTCTTCAGCTCTTCCCCAGTAGCTAGTTGAGTGCCTTCTGACCTGGGGGTCTCATCTTCCAGCACCATAGCACAATTTGTTTTGTTGTAACTATCCATTGGGTTTTCATGGCAAGATACAGAAGTAGATTGCCGGGCCTTTCTTCCGCGCAGTTTAAGTTTGGTGTTGTTGCCGTTGTCACAAAAATGTGATCCTCCGCCGTCAACACTGTCCCATTCTGCTGCTGCCCAGATGGGCGGTTTGTCTTTGTCTGGCACCTCAGCTGAGACCTGTCCATCTTGGGAGACCCTGCCAGTAGTTAAACTACCGATAGTTTAGCTCTCAGCATCACTGATGCACGCAAGCCCTCACAGCATGACAAGCTGCAAACCAAGTGAGAGTATAGTATAGCATGATTAAACATGTGTTAACCAGTTAGCAGTCTTTAGCGAAAGGGCCCTTTAGGGGGTCTTTTACTAAAGGGTGCTAAGGCGTTGCAACCAATGCGACAATAGCTCCAAAATGGCTTGTGGGTTTCTGCTACCCTAGGCTGACCCTCTATGCTGTCCCTTGATGATTGCAGCACTGCTTGACCCATCATGCCACCTCCTCCCAGCATCCATCTTCTCACCTGGGGGAGGGGAAGGCACTGTGATGCCTCCTCTGCGCCGTGCTTTAAAGTGCCTGTTCTAGCATGCTCATGTCCTGCAGCTCCTGCCCCCTCTGATGCCACTTCCTATTGGAGGGGGCAGGAGCAGCAGGAAATTACGTCAAAAGGTAGCAGGAGCGGCAGGTCAAGAACGCACTAGCACAGGGACTTTAAAGCCAGACACAGTGGAGGCATTGCTGTGCCGCCCCCTCCCCCAGGTGAGAAGATGGATGCTGGAAGGGGAGGCGGCATGGCGGGTCAGGTAGAGATGAACTGCCGCTTCGCTGGGAGTAGGGGAGGCTGATTCTGCCAACTGGGGATTGCCACTCTAGGCAAATGCCTAGTGTGCCTTGTGGACGGGGTAGCCCTGAGCGTTAGATGCAACACCACCACATTAACTGTCAGGGACGTGGAGAGTATTTTCCCAGCTTTTAATGTGGAGCCCTATGCCCTAACATGGCAAACAAATAGCACAAGTGTACTTAACTCCATGCTAACTATGCCATACTCACTGTGGCCACATGCTCACTCTCTACCCCAACTCATCCCCTTATTACACCAATGTGTGATTTGCAGTTTGAATGGAAATCATCCCACGCTGTCATGGCCCCACACTGTCAATGCATGTCCCAGTGAGCCTTCAGTATGCCAGAACACATGCTAACAGCTATCACCCTTTAGTGAAAGACCTCCTTAGAGGGTCATTCTAAAAGGTTTAGTCATGGTCTGGACTGCTGCAGACATGCACATGGATGACAAAATCACAGACATGACTCCATAACCATTCCATAAATGCCGTTCACAGACATCTCCAGAATAGGGATGTTCAAATAGGCACAGGGTGTGGCTGGGGAGGGGCAATGGACATTCAATCCCAGGAGCAGAAGGCGTCTGCAGGCACATGCATGCTTATTCCTGCTCCAGGTACAAATGGGTATCAGGGAAGAATTTGTTTTCACCTTAAAACATCCAGAGAGTATAGAGAATCAAGTGACTAGATTTAGAATACAAAGTTCCACACTGGGATTTTAATCCTGGCCATCTAGCTTGTAAGGCACTACACTACCCATTATGCTATTAGACATTTTGGTTTTGCAGTGCTCTCTTGGGGCAATCTAAATAGACACATGTGCATATCGGGCAGGACCACATTTCTGGAATTGTGCCTGAACTTGCACATGCCTGCCTTTCTTTCAGACGTTCTGGTTTGACGTACCAAATTGCACTTGGATGTCCCATTTGGAATGTGCCTCTTAGGGGTATGTTTACTTAGCGGCGGTAGTGGACTCTGTGCTATATCGGAGCCACGGCCCCATTGAAATCAATGGGGCTATGGCTCTGATATTTCACGGAGTCCGCTACTGCGGTTTAATTAACATATCCCAAGAGCTGCCTATAAGAAATTATCCAGTAGAGCATAAGAAAGAAAGAAAAGGAGTGGACATTTGAATCCTTTATAAGTTTGAGAGTATTTGGGGGTAATTTTTATAACTTCCAGCATCAGTGAGAAGTATGTGCATACTTTTCCAAATGCCACCCTAACTCCACTCCCAGAAATGTTTTTCCCTGCAATGGGGAAAAGAATAGGTAAAATTGGAATTATATGCAATCTTTTATCTGCATGTGGAGGAGGTACTTTTAAAAAAATATTTCTAAGAGTAAATCACTAATTTTCTCTTGGAACTAGATTTACTTTTGCATATAAATGTTACAATGACCCTACCTAGCGCTAATTTTCTAAAGGAGTTTTCACAGGAAGCTGCCTTTTTGCCTGTAAAATGGTATTTATAAAGTTAAAAGAAGCACAGCACGTACTTTTGCATGATGTGTTTGTAGGCATGCTCTGGGGCAGTTTATACAGTACATGTTCATAAAATACACACATCTGTGTGTACTTCAGCTGCATATATTTATACCTGCTCCCAGGCAAGCATAAAAGCCCCTGGCTTCAATCTAGGCATGATTTCTGCTGCTTTGCTCCTAGTATTTTATAAAGACATATAAATACCTATGCATCTTTATAAAATAGCTTCAAGATAGGTGCCTAATTAGCCTCCACAAATAGGCAGCTGATTATAAAATTGCACTCCCTATGTACAATATCAGGGGATAAGGGGTCATTTTAGAAGCCCTATTTGTGCTTTGGATGTCTGAAAATGGGCATGGAGATCTCCCAGAGCCAATTTGGAAGCCAGCTGTGTGGATGTCCCCGGGATGAGGGTGTCCAAATCTGAACGGGGGGTTGGAGTAGGTGTGTCTAGGGTGATCCCAGTACTTGACATCCTCATCCGATTTCAGAAATACTCTAGACGTCCCAAGCTGTGACCAACCTTATACCTGCTCAAGACATAACTAGGCATTAAAAAAGTTCTTGTTTTGTCAGACAAACATCTGGAGGGCATGGAGAAGGAGGTCTGCTCATGTCCCCTATATTTTCCATGCTGATAATGAACACTGACAGTGAATGAAGACTTATGTTTTTGTTTTGCTTTGCCACTGGACATCCTCTTATGCTAATTTGCATGAGATGGATGTCCCCGCCCCACACTTTCCTATAGGGACATCTTGGTGGCTGCCAGCATGGACATCAACATCGGGGATGTCTATGGTGCTAAAGGTAGACGAGTAGCCTAGTGGTTAGAGCAGCTGCCTAGTGCACAGAAGAACGAGGGTCCAATTCCCACTGGTACTTCTTGTGACTTTGGGCAAGTCACTTTACCTCCATTGCTTTGGAAGAAAAGGCCTGGAAGTCTACTTCCAGTGATACCTTACCAAGAAAACACAGAGGCAGCCGGATCACCCAGAAACAGCACTAAAAATAATGGTACTAAAATGGGGCAGAGACATAGATATTATTGACACATATTGCCTTGGATGACCTTTCTAAAATGCCAATTCAGATGTCTTAAAATCATGAATAGCATAGAGGCAGGGAAAAGATCTCTTAATAGGCATGCATATTTCAAAAAAGCCTCATTTTTGCTTTAAGGAGAAAGACATTAAAAAAAAGAATCAATTACTTAAACTCCCAGATGTTCAGGGGAACTTACAGAGCTCAAACAGTTAGATTAGAAGCGTGGGAAGCTTTAGGTCCTAGAATAATGGATATACTATTATCCATGTAGGGAAGCTCTGGATAAGTAGTGATTGGCTATATCTGCCATTTATTAAATCTTAGCTGCTACTCTCATAACCTAAGTCTTTTCTGTGCTACTCGTCCCCAGTGAGGATTACAGCAAGGCTTTTGCTTTATTTTTCCTAAAAGCGAATGCATTACATCAGCCACAAGCGGGGCTAGCTCTCTCTTTTCCTGCACCCTTTCTTCATGATGTAATGCACTCCAGTTGCCAGTAATTGTATTGGCCACAGACACTGAGAGATGCAAAAAAGAAAAAAGATCCTGATCAGATTGTGCAGTTGTTGCCTGGGAAGAGTTTTCAAAATGTCATAAAACCTAAATCATCTCAAGAGAAAATGCTAGACTATATGACATACAATATCAATTCTTTCCAATTTCTTCTATTCCAGCTTTCTCTTTATTGATGTCTTTAGACACTTGTTTGCAGTTTTGCTTTTCCACTTATGTTTGATTTCTTTCCATTCTTATTTAAGGGAATTTGTTGCCTTGGAAAGGAATTATTCATCCAGCAAGGCAAAAAAGAAGGTATTCCTTGCTTTGTGTTATTTTTGGAGAAACAGAACATGTTCAAAGGCTGTTTACTAAACAACTTCATACAACTAAATCACTTTGATCAATGATAAAGCCCATTGGAGAAATAGCTTTAGCACATACCCTTTGTTTATCCTTATAGTGATTAAGAAGTTCAATAAAAGTTACCTTCTATGAGAGAGTGTCAAACAGTTAACACGCACCCACGCTAATGGTTAATGAAGAAGCTTGACACTTAGGTGGTTATTTTAGAAGCTTCCCCAGGTTGAAATACTAATAATAATAATTATTATTTGTATAACACTACAAGGCATATGCAGTGCTGTATAAATGCATATAAAGACGGTTCCTGTTCATCAGAGCTTACAATCTAATCAATGCAGACAGTACAATAAATGAGAACAAGGGTACAGTAGGGAAGGGTAATGAGACAGAAGGAGAAGAAAGGATTAAGATCCAAAAGCGGCCTGCAAGAAGCGAACCTTCATCGTGGATTTGAAAAGGGGGAGAGATGAAACCTGATGTAAAGATACAGGTAGTTTGTTCCAGGCATAAGGAGCATCAAGGTGAAAGGATCAAAATCTGGAACTGGCTGTTGAAGAGAAGGGCATAGAGAGAAGCAAGTCAGAGGAAGAGCGGAGTTCACGAGAAGGGATATAGGGAGAAAGGAGAGAGGAAAGGCAGTGAGGAACAATAGAATGAATGCACTTATAGTTCAGAAGGAGAAGTTTGTATTGGATATGGAAATGGAAGGGAAGTCATTGAAGTGATTTGAAAAGAGAGGTTATATGAGTATAATGGGACTGGCAGAAGATTAGCCACGCAGCACAGTTTTGAACAGACTGAAGGGGAGAAAGATGACTCAAGGGGGTCCAGCAAGGAGGAGGTTGCAATAGTTGAGGCGAGAAGTGATTAAAGAATGGATAAGCATTGTAGTAGTGTGTTCAGAAAGGAAGGGGCACATTTTGTTAATATTGTAGGGAAATAAACAACAGGTTTTTCCTATTTGTTGGATATATGTGGAGAAGGAGGAGTCAAAGATGACTCCAAGGTTGCAGGCTGAGGAAACAGGAAGTAGAAGAGTGTTATCAACAGAGAGGGGAAAAGGATTTTGGGGAAAAAAATAAGAAGTTTGGTTTTGGCCATGTTTAATTTCAAATGGCAGTGAGACAACCAGGCAGCAATGTCAGATAGGCAGGCAGATATATGGGCTTGGAGAGTAAGAGAAGTATCAGGTGTAAATAGATACAACTGAGAGTTATCAGCATAAATGATACTGAAAGCCATGGGAAGAGATTAGAGCACCAAAGGACTGGGTATAGAGAGAGAAAAGGAGAAGGCCTAGAAGAGACCCTTGGGATACATCAGCTGAAAGAAGGATAGCAGAAGAGGAAGAACCATCAGAACAGACATTGAAGGAGCGATGGGAGAGATAAGAAGAGAACCAGGACAGTACAGAGCCCCTAAAACCAAGTGAAGACAATGCTTCAAGGAGAAGGTGGTTGTCAACAGTGTCAAAAGCAGCAGAAAGGTCAAGAAAAATGAGGACCGAGTAAAGGCCTTTGGATTTAGCCAGGATCAAGTCACTGGAGACTTTAGCAAGGGCTGATTCAGTAGAGTATAATGGATGAAAGATAGATTGAAATGGATCTAAAAGGGCTTGAGAGGACCATGCGTAAAGGCTGCAGGGAAAGTTGCAGTAGAAAATGATATGCTGAGAATATGTGTAATGGAAGGAATGAGAGAGGAGGAGATGGAGTTAAGAAGATGGGTGGGGATAGGATCCGAGGAATAGGAAGTAAGTTTAAAGGAGGAAAGAAGATGAGAGGTTTTCTCATCTGAGATCTTAGAAAAGGAAGAAAGGGTAACAGAGATTAAGGGATAAAGTTAATATTAAAGAGGCAGAAGAGGGGGTGAAGCTGATCTTGAAGGGAATTGTAGTGCAATCTAGTGGACTTTGTCGTGGAAATAGCCAGCTAGGGTTTGGGCAGAAAGAGAATTGGGGGGGGGGGGGGGGGGGTGGAGGCAGAGGTGCCTTGAGGAAAGAGTTGAGAGTAGAGAAGATTTGATGGGGGTTAGAGGCAAGAGAGTTCATTAGAAGGACATAGTAGTTTTGCTTGGTGAGTGCTATGGCAGATTGGAAGGAAATAAGCATTAATTTGACGTGCAGAAAGGAGGCAGAATTTGAGCCAAATGTGCTCAGGTTAATGGGCACAGGAGAAAATGTAGCGGGTAGTTGAAGACACTCAGGGCTGAGTTATAGTGTGCCTCAGAGGACGTAGGATAGAGAGAACAAGATAATCTAGAGAAGAGGAGAAAGCAGTATTATAGCAAACTATAGCCTCATCAACCGAGTTAGAAGACAAAGTGGAGGAGAGAGGTGATGAGACAATAGTGGAGAGAGCTAATAGATCAATAACATGAAAATTCCTAAAAAGGTAGGAGAAGGCTGGGCGAGATTGAGGTGGGGAGTGATGAAGAGTGAAGCTAACCAGGTGAAGGTCAGATAAGAGAAGGGCTGAGATACAGAAATTAGATGTAACAATTAGAGAAGAAAACAAGGTCAAGGCAATGGCCATACAGATGAGTGTGGGCAAAAAAGCAAAGATGAAGGTTAAATGAGGAGGGAAGGGGAAGTGGTTTGGAAGCATAGGGTTCAGAAGGGTTATCAACATGAATGTTAAAGTGACCAAGAATAAGGAAAGGGGAAGAAGAAGTGAGAAATAAGGAAAGCCATGAGTCAAAGTCAGAGAGAAAGGTACAGGTGGACTCATCAGGTGGTCTACAGAAAGAGTTATCCGGAGAGATAAGGGATTAAAAAGGCAGATGGAGTGAACTTTGAAGGAAGAAAAGGAGTGAGACTGAGGTAGAGGGAGGGGTTGAAATTGACAGGAAGGAGAAAGCAGAAACCCCACATCACCACCTCAGCCAGAGTCATAAGGAGAGTACGAGAATTGGTAGTTGCCGCTAGAGAGGGCAGCAACTGAAGCAGTGTCATCAGGGAGGAGCCAGTTTTCAGTAAGAGCTAGAAGTTGAAGAGAGTAAGAAATGAAGAGATCAAAGGTAAAGGGGAGTTTATTAGCTATGGAATGAGCATTCCATAAGGCACAAGAAAAGGGAAGAGAGGAGGGAGAAAGGAGAGGAATATGGATGAAGTTAGGGCAGTTAAACGAGAAACAGGAGTGAGAGAAAAGTCTTGGGGGGGGGGCAGGATTAGGATTAATGTCATCAGATGAAAGAATAAGAAGGAGGAACAGAGTGTGAGGCAGAGGGGAGATGGAATGGAGGAAAAGAGGATCAGCTTAAGAGCGATGGGAAAGGGATGAATGAGAGGAAGAAAAAGGTGAAGTTCAAGAGCTGAGGAAAGGGAGGAAGACAAGATATGATGGGAAATGGGAAAGGTAGAAAGAGGGTGATAAAGAAGAGGGATTTGAGTTGAAGGGGAGAGGGGAAAAGGCTAGGGAATGTCAGAAGAAAACGTTGTATGGAGCCCTAAGAAATGGAGGTGAAAATCCAACCTAAGATAAGGGATGATGATGGGGATGGAGAGAAAGAAGGATGAAGGATGAAGGAAACAATTCAGATAGTATATAAAAGCAATGCATATCTAATCAAAACTGTTGAAAATACTTAGTTTGTAAGATAATGAGATTAAGTAAATAAAATTCTGTACTATTTATGGGCAGTCTGTTCTGCTCATGAGTCAAATAATTGCCTAGTTTTGAGTCAGTCACCTTGGTCTGACCCTGTATGGCATATCTTATGTTCTTATATTAGTACATATAAATGGTGGGTGAGATTGTATAAAATACCAGGCATCAGTAAACAAGATTAAGCACCAGCTAGCAGTCTTTAGTTCATTTTCATGACCTGCTAGAGTTCTACTCTCTCAGCATGATAACTGTCAAGATAAATCCACCAGTCTCATGTGCCAGACCATGAGGTAAGCCTCCTACGCACTTGGCCGCCACACAGAAAGCTACTGATCAGCTTCAGAACCGAATGCAGGCACAATGAAGCAAATGAAACAGTCAGCAGGATCCATCTTGAACACAGACAATAAAACAACGCTATCTCTTCTCAGCATATATTGAGCACAGCAGCAGCAGTTCAGCTAATAGTCTTAGTTGTCTGTCCATTACAACCGCTCCTACTGGGCTACTGGTATGACCACGATGTCAGTCCATGGCTCAGGGAAATAGCATCTGTAAGAATGTGAACCCAATAATACACAGCCTTCTGTTCCTCTTATAAAGACACTACCAGCCAAGGATAGAATTCATACTCAGTCACTGGTCCAGGCCCTCCAGCTGCTTTAGACAGAATGTGGTATTTACAGATGCAGATTGGCATACACATGCAAATGCCATTTTAGAAAGGGGCTATTTGCACATGGTGATGAATACCACTTTAGTTGGGCAGGAAGTTTGGAGAGGGAGTGGTCTAGGCAGGCTTTAAATATTGGCATGTTTTGTATTTTACAAAGGGAGTCCATGTTGATATAAACAAGCCAAAGCCATCAGCTTGATAGTTTGATTGCAGACGTTTCATCACCATTCGAGGGGACATCATCGGTGCAGGGTTCCACAATGGTAATTTGCTTGAATGCTTGCATTTGTACTTATATTGGGGTTGGTGATAACTCAGCTCTTTGGTCTGCAGGGATTGGTTGATTGGCTGGGTTCCCTGAGTGTTGCTGAGGTGTGGTTGCTGCAGACCAAAGAGCTGAGTCATCAACAACAAGTCTCAGAAATGATAACCATACCCCAGCAACCCCCAGGGAACCCAACTAATCAATCCCTGTGAACCAAAGTGCTGAGTCACCACCAACCCCAATGTAAGTGCAAATGCAAGCATTCAAGCACATTATCATCTGGAACCCTGCATTGATGATGTCCCCTCGAATGGTGATGAAAACATCTGCAATTAAACTATCAAGTTCAGAGAACAAGCCAACATCATGATCACCAATCTGAGCTACCAGTATTCACAAACATCTCCAAAGCCATCAGCATTAACAGCTGCCCAGAGGTATAAACAAGTGCCTTCTTGAAGGGGAAGCTCTAAAGGAAGAGGTCTTTCTCCCCCAATTACCCCCTGACATTGATCCCTCTATAATTCCTGTCTCAATCCAATCACTTCATCCCTCTCCCCCCGCAAAGCATGAGATCCTCCTGACACCCTGAAGACATCTGATACCCCACCACCTCATCCAACAAGGCATCTAATTGCCCTCACTTAACCCCCCCTCAGCATGATGACCCCCAATCTGACCTGCTCAGCAAAAAAATAAACAAGGGCCCTCCACAACAGACTCCCCCACCCTTGATCCCTTCCCTGTGTCTTACTGGGGTCCCTTCTACCTAGTGGGAGTAGGAGTGGTCCCTAATTGTTCCTGTTCTTCTAGCCCCAGATTTCAGAATGACACTTGTAAACCCTAGCAGTAATCTCATGGTTCAATTGCTCATGGTAAGGCTGCTAAATAAGGACATTTTGGTCTTATTTGGAAGCCTGACCCTAGTGGTAATATGATAAAATTGTTTAGTAAACAATTCTGTTCTGTGTTCACAAATGAAGGGTTGGGAGTGGGACCTCAGAAGATACACACAAATAGAATGGAAATGAGGCAGGTCTTGAATAACTTTCAGAAGATTATGTTCATGTGGATCTGGCTAAACTAAAAGCAGACAAGGTGATGGAGCCAGATGGGATACATCTGAGAATATTGGAGGAACTTAGGGAAGTTCTGGAAGCTCCACTGTCTGACCTTTTTAATGCTTCTTCATCATTGGGAGTGATCCCAGAGGATTGGAAAAGAATGCATGTGGTCCCTCTACACAAAAACAGAAATAAGGAGGAAGTTGGGAACTACAGGCTGGTTAGTTTGACCTCTGTGATGAGTAAATTGATAGAAATGGTGCTAAAACAGAGGTTTCTGGAATCCAATGGATTGCCATATCCAAGGAAGCATGGTTGTACTAAAAGTAGGTATTGGCAAAGCTCTAATTGTGATGTGCTTAGGTTTCAACAAAGCCTTTGACACAGTTCTGTACAGGGAACATAAAGAAAATGAGCACCGTAAGGATGGACATTAAAGTGACAGAATGGGTTAGAAACTGATTTAGTGGGAGGCAACAAAGGGTAGTGGTAAATGGAGTGGACTCTGAAGATAAGGGTGTTAATGGTGGTTTGCCACAGTGATTAATCCTTGGTCCAATTCATTTTTAACATTTTTGTATGTGATACTGTATAAGGGATATAGGGTAAGATTTGCCTCTTTGCAGATGATACCAAAATCTGCAATAGGGCAGACACCCAGGGAGGTGTAGATAACATGATGAGGGATCTAGTGAAGCTTGAAGAATGGTCCAGAATTTGGTAGCCAAGATTTAATGCTAAAAATTGCATGGTTTTACATTTGGGGACAGACTTAATGATCTCAATACGTATACTTTGGAAGAAAGGCAGGGAGGGGGAGATGCGATAGTTGTTTCTATACCACCATGGCAAAAATGCACAGGAGGACAGTCTCTGTCAATTGAAAGAAAACTCTGGAATGAAGATGAAAGGGGAATAGACTCAGGAGTAATTTGAGGAAATATTTCTTTATAGAATGAGTGGTGGATGTGTGAAATAGCCTCCCAGTGGAGGTGGTAGAGACATAGACTATATCAGAATTCAAGAAAACATGGGACAAGCACAGAGAATCTCTAAGGGAAAAGAAGAGTTTGTAAAGCTTAGGAGTTTGTATGGATGGGAAAACTGGAAAGGCCATATGGTCTTTATCTGACATCATTTTTCTATTTTTCTTTGTTTCCACTATGGACCTGAGCCGCCCCCCCCCAACCTGAAGCTGCGACCAGCCCAACTCCCCTGCCGGACACCCTCCACGGCCTCCTGCCAGTCATTAAGTAGCAGGTCCATCCCTATCGGCGAGAGATGCATGCCATCCGGCCGGAACAGCCCAGCACACTCCACATCCACCCACGGGTGCAAGATCTGGCACCCACCCCGCTCCCCCACCCACCTGCCTATTTGGCGATTGACTTTCGTCAGCCCTCTGGACCACCGCCGCTGGTCCCAACAGGCCGGCCGTGGAAGGATATCCGACCAAATCACAATAACCCTCGGAAACATTATGAAAACCTCCCCCAGGTCCTTGTGAACAGCGCGAATCAGCTGCTTGCAAGTCCAGGACACCAGATCATTGCCGCCGAGATGTATCAGCAAGATATCTGGTGCTCCTCTCATGCGCCCCGTGATGCCGCAGCAAAGGCAAAAGCTGGATCCACCGGAGTCCGCGCTCGCCCAGCCATGATACGGTCACCCCCTGCGCTACCAGTCCAAGATGTGGCCCCAATGGCCGTGTTGCTGCTCGCCGACCAGCCCAGTAAACAAATGAATGGCCAATCACCCAACAGCAACACGATGCATGGCCCCTTTCTGCAAAATAAAGAATAGCAGCGTTAGCACCCCCCACAGCCCGTTACAAGCGCACATAGCCCTGGAACGCTTGCGATCTCCACCGCCCAATCCATTGTATCGCCTGCTCAGAAAGACCCTCCGCTGCCGCGCTGGTCGCTGCGCCAATCCGGAAGGAATGTGGAGCAAACCTACTGGGATCCTCCCCGATCCATCGCAACGACAACCGCAGCACCGCCGTAAATTGGTAGCGCGTGAGCACCCGTGCATCCTCATGAAGGAACAAACTGCCCTCACCGGCCGGCCGCACCTGCAAGTAGGCGCTCAGCAACCGGACTGGGCAAGCAAGCAACCCCGGTATGGCACGCAACACCACCCAGACACCCCTCCCCGACTGATCGGTCTTGGAATGCACTAAGTGAATCCGGACCGTGCCCTCCCCCACCAGCACCTGGTGGACCTTCAGTTCACGCACACCAGTCCTATGACCCGACTCAGACACAAACTCCCCCACCCAAAAGGCGCCGAAGAAGGCCACCGAAAAGACATCCCGAAACAGCGTACCCTCGTACCGGGAGGACGCCACCTGCGGTAAAACGTCCAACAAGCGGCTCAACAAATCATAAGTAATCGGCTGCCGCCAGTCGGCCGGGGTGGGAAGGGATCGCTCCCATCCTTGCAAAAGTCGACGAGTCAAAAAACCCCTTCCAGCCGTCCCCCAACTGACCGCTCCCGCGAAGAAGGAAAACCCCGCCAGCTGTCTCTTCACCGTTGCCCTCGAAAGACCCGCCGCCTTAGCTGCAACCACGTATTGATCGAGGAGCTTCTCAGGGACCGGACCCTGACGCCATCCGTGCTCCGCGAGGAAAGTTACCACACTGCTGCAACCCCGCTGATAGGCCGCCCACGTCGCCGCCGACACGGAATTCCTCAGCAGCTCCCTCATGTCTCCAGGCCAATCCGCCATAAGTGCGCCGGGACCGATGCTCCCACTTCTTCGGCTTCCGGAGCCAAGGTCCGAAACTGCTCCCACTGAAAACGGGAAAGAGCGTCAGCAATTTTGTTAGTAGTACCCGGAATATGGCGGGCCCGCACCACCACATTCAAACGCAAACAAGCTAACACAACCTGACGCATTAAATCCGCCACTTGCTTGCAGCGTGGGGCATAGTTGTTTACAACAGACACGACCGCCTCATTGTCGCACCACCAGACTAACTGACGATTCCGAAGCCTGTCCGGCCAGATGGTCAACACCACCAAGATCGGAAACAATTCCAAAAAGGTGATATTTCTGGTCAGGCCCGACTCCTGCCAAGCCAGGGGCCACCCTGCAGCACACCACGAACCCCCAAAGTAAACCCCGAGACCCGCACCCCCCGCCGCATCCGTGCACAGTTGCAGAGCTGTATTAGAGACCTCCCTCTCCCGCAAAACCGTAGTGCCATTGAAGTCACGCAGAAACTCATCCCACACCCGCATGTCTGCCCGAATGCTTTGTGACACCCTGATCCGATGATGAGGCATACGGACCCCTACCATAGCCGCCTCAAAAATACCCGCCCCATCGGTATTACCCTGCACGCAAAATTCAACGAGCCAATCAGCGACTGCATTTCCCGTAATGTGAGCTTGCTGGAAACCAGCACGTTCACAACCAAGATTCTGAGCTTCACTACCTTAGCCGCGGGCAGGCGAGCTACCATCGCCCCCGAGTCAAGCTCCACCCCCAAGAAAGTAATGACGGTCGCAGGGCCCTCTGTCTTCCCCGCCACTAGAGGGACACCCCACCCCCGAGCCAACTGCTCGAAGCCACCAAGCAAATCCAAGCAGCACTCCGACTGAGCCTCACCCACAAACAAGAAATTGTCTAAATAGTGCACCACGTTGGCGCGGCCCACCTGTGTCACCACCGCCCAATGTAGAAAACTACTGAACCGTTCAAAATATGCACAGGATATCGCACACCCCATGGGCATGCACTTATCGAAATAACTGTCCCCTTCGAAACGAAACCCCAATAGAGGAAAAGACGCCGGGTGCACCGGCAACAAACGGAAGGCTGACTCAATATCCGCTTTCGCCATCAAGCACCCCGGACCGCAGCGTCTCACCAGCTCCAACGCCGCATCCAAGGATGCATACCTAACCCTGCACAGGTGGTCCGGGATATGGTCGTTAACTGACGACCCCGCGGGGAAGGAAAGGTTGTGGATCAACCGGAACTTCCCCTGCTCCTTCTTCGGGATCACACTCAATGGGGAGATCACTAGATCCGCAAAAGGCCTCTCCGTGAAGGGGCCCGCCACCCGCCCCAATCCAATCTCCTCCGCCAGCTTATCCCGCACTATCTGAGCAAATCGCCTCACCGAAGGTGAATTCCTGGCCATAGTACAGAGCACCGTACCCACCACAGGAATCCGAAACCCCTCACTAAAGCCCCCCTCTATCACCGCACTGTCCTTCTGTTTCGGATACCGTCTCAGCCACGGACGCATTGATTCTATCCGGACTGGGGTGGGAGCTAGGCAAAGGAGGCTCTCACTGCTTTGTAGGGGGTGCTCAAACCCCCCCCCCCCCGCGCCTCTCTTAACACATTTGAGCGCTGAGTGCGAACCGTTGCAGACGGAACAAGCGTGCCGGAATTTACAATCCGGAAACGGGCACGACGATTTGTTAAATCGCCAACAGACGTCTCTGACCCCCCCTGAAGCTGATGCTTTTTGGACCCCCCCGGATCCACCCCCTCGAAAGAGCCACCCAGCCCCCGAAACGCCGGCCGCTCCCCCACGTGCACTGCTCGCCGCACTACCGCTGGGTCTGACCGCCATCTGCGTCAGCCACAGATTGACATCTTGCGTCCCCCAGGACAACAAGCGGTTTTCTTCCATCTTATCCATGAACTTCTCATCATAGTTGAGCCACGCCCAACCATCATGCAATTGTGCAGCCTCTAAGATGGAATCCGCATAGGCGAGGAGCATCCCGTAGTGCTCGGGGTGCGAATGCCCCCACACACTAGCTAATCGTAAAAAAGCTTGCATCCAGTTCACCACGTTCCGCGTCACTCTCCGCACCCTCCCCGCCTTCTCGTCTTCCTTCCTCTTCCTCCTACTGTCCCCTGACCATTTGCGGCCCTCAAGCAGACGAAAAATGTCTATATAACGCCTTCGCAGAATCTTCCGCCGCAGCTTCTTCGGCATGCCTTCCCATAACTCCGAATATGCCACCACCGAAGGCATAGCCGAGACTCCACTCGCTCTACCCTCAGACCCCTGCAATTCCTGCCCCTTGTCCCCGCCCGAAACCGAAGAATCGGACGTGGAAGCAGTGGAGGAGGTGGAGGAAGTCCCCGACCTGCGCCGTCTATGACAAGGTTGCTTCCTCTTCCTCCTCGCTTTCCTACCACCCCCTTCCGCCGCTGCCACCCCAGCCCCGTCGGCCACGCCCAAATCACCCGCCAACTCACCTGCAGCTCGCACCGACGCTTCAGCCACTGCGCCGACCATCCGCGACTCTGTCTCCACTTGCGCTGCTGCTGACGTCCTCTTACTTAACCCCTCCATCGGCACCGTACCCGATGGTCTCGAACCGCCGAAACATGGACTCCCGGTGTACTGCCATCCAAAAGGTACCTGCGGGGAAAACACAGGAAAAGGCGAAGGGGGCCCCCCCTCGCCCAAGGGGGCTGCCATGCCCCCAACCACTCCACCCCCGAAGAACCTTGGCCCCCTCCCTGCCAGTGCTCCCAAGAAGGTGGGTATGTGCACCCCGACACTCCAGCCCAGTTCCCGGGGCCCTCCGGCACCGCACTCTCGGCAGCCCGCGCTTCGCCCAACACAGGCACCCCTCCCCCCACCGGAGGTAGCCCTACTTCAGGCGCTCGCCTGTCTAGAGGGCCAGCAGGTCCCCCACACAATTCCCCCGCCCCCCCAGACTGCCCCTCTGGACCCAGGCGGTCAGCAATCTGTGTCGTGCCTCCCTGCCCCTCCCCCGCCCCTACGGGCCGGGCCTGCGCGGGCCCACCCACACACCGCCAGCTCTCCCCAGCACGTGTTCCCCAACTGCCTGCTCTGCCTCTACCCCGGGTCACTGGAAGACCAGCACCCCCCGGACCTCCCCTCGCCCTACCCCCTTTTCCCCCCCTTTGGGCAGACCTTGTCAAATCTTCCCCCTGAGCCCCCCCAGCTGCCCCCCTCCCTTGGCCCCTTCTCAATCCTCTTCTCGGGATCCCCCCCGCCCTTTCCCAGACCGCATGGCTCCCAGTCCTGCTACAGCAAGTGGCTGCCTGTTACCCTTTTGTGTCAGCTTATTATTTATTTGGGTTTTTTTTGTTTTTTTTAATTTAATTTATTTCGAGGGTTTGGCGTTTTTTCCTTTTTTTTTTTTTTTTTTAAATCAAGCCTCCAGTTCCCAGCCCCCCCCCCCCGTACACTTTGAGGAACCCTCCCAACCCTTTGCTTACCACTCCTATAGCCCTGCAAACCCCCACAGCCACCCTCTCCCGTTCGTTTTTTGTTTTTTGTTTTTTATAGCCCCCCCCCCGGCACCCCCAGGCAACAACCACAGGCCTTTTCCCCAAATCGGACCCCTACAGTGCCTCCCCAGCCACGCGGTACCTGCAGAGCACGCTCGTGCTGCACCCGACGCGTCTGGCTCCGACCTGGAAAAGGCCGGAGCCACGGCGCGTCCCCGCGCTCGCTCGGGCTGGTCCCGCCTCCCTTTCACCCCATTGGCTCCCTCCGTCTCCCGGCGGCCCGCGGGAGCCAATGGGGCGTCCAGCACCGCACCGGCTCTCCCCCCCATTACCCCTGCCGACGCCGCGGCCCCCGGGGGGGGTCGCATCCTTGCCGCCCCCCCCGGTTACCATGGGGCCGCGTGCACTAGCTCCGCGGCCCTGAACTTCCTGGATTGAAATCAGTATGTGCAGTACTTCTCATGGGCTAAAAGGGTCTCATATGATACAACCCTCAACATATACTCAAAATACATTCACACTGTAGAAATATTATATTTAAAATGTTATATTTTCTGTACAAAAATCTTAACTCCTTAATACTCAACTATCTGATACTCTTCCAGTCATTGGAAATGATCAAAAATATATCTTCCACTCTTTACACTAAAGTCATTATCCATTCTATATCCATGTTAATACCTCCTGGTCATCTTGCATTTAGATGATAAATCCATTCTTGTTCTTTATAATTCAGGAGGCTATCTAGGTTTCCACTATGCCAATTTAGCCGTATCTTGTCAATAATTCTCTATTACATATCTGATATAGAGTGATTTTGTGCCAGGCAATATTCTATCAAAAGGGCTCTCAGATTCTTAGTGCTATTCCTGCCATTATGTTCATTCAACTAAAATCGTATTTTCCATTTTGTTCTCCCTATATAAGACAGAAAGAATATTGAAGCCTTAAAATTATAGTGCTGTTGAGGAATACTATGTATACCATGGACTTCCTAAAGAAGAAATCAATTGGCACTAGAGAACAAACTTGAGCTTTCTTTAGAAGCTCAAATGACAAGACTTTGACCACTCTATTAATGATTAACCACCTGACTGAAGACCGAACACAATTTAGGACAACCATCCAAAGGGGTTACTGTGAATCGCATTAACTTGATGACACTTAATAACAAGAAGTAAATTCACAATTTGTAAATATCTTTACAGTAAATGTAAAATTAATTTTTGTATATTGCCAAATTTTACCTTCTAATGTCGATGTACACCAACTACAATGTCCTCAAGCCTCATGCTTTTTGATCTCGGTCAGATCTGAACTATATTGAAGGACTACCCAGAGGGACTACTACAACTGGAAATAGATCTGCATTTGTAAGCATTTATCTTTTGAAATATAATCTAAATCCTGGGGAAAAAGGGTAATCTTTGGGTTAAAGTGGATAAATCTCTGTATCTTAGAATTCAGTGTGTTTGCTGAGTCAATCGAGTCTTAGTACCACCAGAGAGCTTTTCATTTAAATCAAATAAGAATATTGCTTAGCATAGAAAGAAAAATAGAGTAATAGTTACTGAAATAACTGTGTTTCTAGAGGGCATTTTTATTTACATCAAATCAGAGCATAGCTTAGCATACAAATAGAATAAATTGTCTCTGAATACAAAAAAACTAAACTTGTTTCTAGTGACCAAAGAGGCCTTCCAGTTAGGAAGCAAAAGATCTGTGAAGTTGTCTTAAATAAGTGTTAAAGGCAAGTGACAGATCAAAGGTACCCTCTATCAAACCAAGGGCTGTGTGAATCATCCAGGGAATTGGTAAGACTTTACCTTAGTTTCACAGGTCAAAGCATTGTGTAGCAAGCCAGTCTGTAAGTCTTATTTCCCTTCCTCCCACCCTGACTCCCACCCTGGGATAATCTTATCTTTATAAACCTAATAAAGGGGGGAGGTGCCCATAATCAGTTTCAGGTGCAACTGATTATCCTCATCAGGAAGACATTTATTAAGGACCTGAGATGAATTATTTTTAAGGTGAACAAAATCCATTTAACATATAAGGTATAGTTGTATTAGTATAAAAATCACCTGTAAGCCTACATAAGTAAACAACTTTAATATCTGAACAAAACATTAAAACTAAGATGCAGAGTACAGCAGCGAGATGGGGGGTTTTCAGTCTTTTGCACATAAATGTTACATAAATAATTTTCTCTCAGTTGGTGAGGGGTCTTATGTGTGCATTAGGTACAAGGAGCTCTTTGCTCTCAGTGAACGAGTAAGATTTCTGGAGGCTAGAGTAGCAGGCTTGGAGGACATAAGGAAGACAGAGAAGTATATAGACGAGACCTACAGGGATGTAGTACTGAAGTCTCGCCTCCAGTCTGGCAGCCTATCTATTGCCATGGAGGAGAGAGGTCACATTTCAGGAGAGCAACACCCTGGTGTGGCAGGAAGTGATTCTGGAGTTAGGACCTGTTCTCCAGGTGATGTAAAACCCTCTCACACCGAGGAGGTTTCTCCAGGGCCATATGCCCATGAGGAGAGATTTAGGATGACCGTTATAGTTGGTGATTTGATCATTAGGCATGTAGATAGCTGGATGGCTGGTGGACGTGAGACAGGTATAAAGGAAGCAGACCTCACATGCCACCTAGACAAGGAGTTATATAGTGCAGGGGAGGAGGAATCTGCTGTCTTGGTACATGTTGGTACCAATGATATAGAAAAGTATGGTAGGGAGGTTCTGGAGGCTAAATGTTCCCTGTAAGTATTAGTGTATGTGTCTCATATCCCCTCGTGTTAAATGTATCCCCCAATTGTGTTGTGACCACTTTGATTGAAGGATAAGGTGGTATAGAAAACTGTCTAAATAAATAAAAATAAATAAAATAAATAAGTCAATTTAGGCTTTTAGGTAGGAAGATGAAATACAGCACTTCCAGGGTAGCATTCTCAGAAATGCTTCCTGTTCCATGCGCAGGACCAAAAAGGCAGGCAGAGCTCTGGAGTCTCAATGCGAGGATGAGACGATGGTGCAAAGCAGAGTGTTTTGGATTTGTTAGAAACTGGGGGACATTCTGGGGAAAGGAGAGGATTTTCTGAAGGGATGAGCCCCACCTTAACTGGGATGGTATCAGGCTGCTAATATTAACCTTTAGAAAGGAGATAGAACAGCTTTTAAACTAGAAAATAGGGGAAAGCCAACAGTTGCCAAAGAGCGCATGTTTGGAATGATGTATCCATGAAGGATACTAGCAAAATATAGAAGTTAGGGTCTATTGACAGAGAGTTTCCAATAAAAACAAAAATAACCCAAATGCTTTTAAGTACAGAGCAGACAGAACTTAAAGATTCCAAATTACCCCTGCCTACGGATAACCAGATTAATATGAATAAAACACAACCTCTAAAATGCTTGTTTGCAAATGTTAGAAGTCTAAAAAATAAGATGGAAGAGTTAGAATATAACACTAAATGGAAGTTAGATATGATTGGTATCTCAGAAACCTGGTATAAGGAGGACAATCAGTGGGACACTGTGATACCTGGGTACAAATTATATCGCAATGATAAAGTAGATCAAATTGGTGGAGGGGTTGCACTCTGTTTTAGAGAGGGTATTGAGTCACACAGGATTAAAGTGTTGCAGGAAACAAAATACACTGTAGAATCTCTATGGACAGAATTGAGCCCTATTTATTCTTTTAGGCATGCATTGTATGCATGATAGAATTTCTTTACTCAATTGCATTTATGTTGATTCACAGGTATAGCTACGTACAAGCAATTTGTGTGCATGTTAAATTTTTAGGCACCCAAATGAACAGAAAGCTCGCTCATGAATGAACATCTCTAATTTATCCACCCTTTACCCACTCACACCTATATAGATGCCATCCCTCCCCATCTATTCATTTGGGAGGGGGGGTCATTTAGGAAGCCCTATTCATGCTTTGGACTTCCAAAAGCACTGAGACATGTTCAGGAGTCATATCTGTGAACCTCCATGTTCCTGCCTGATCTCAGAAATGTCCAGCATTGCGTCTACGTTTACAGTTGCTCCAGGCACCAGAAACATGTTTATTTTGGCTGAAAAACATCAAGAAAGAACTCCATCATTCCCAGTACAATTTCAGTGACAGCAGTAGTGGGATTTGAATGCTGGCTTTCCTGCTCCTAGGCCACTACTCTAATCATTATTTCAACAGATCTATACTCAGCAATACTATTCTGGGGATGTCTATGTAAACACCCAGGAGCATTTGATAAGAACACTTTTTCTTATATTCTCAAAAAGATCACATGAAAAGACTTGGTGACACATCTGTGAAAGGAAGATTGGGAGTCAGCCTAAATCTTTATCTGTATTCTTCTCTATGTTCTTACAAAGAAGCTACTATTGAAACATTCCACACACAATTTGTGGGGCAATAGAATTGTAAAATGTGACACCAATAAGAAACAGTGAAATTAAATTCCTAAGGCACTGGGAGAGAGGTAAAGAAGCACCGATGCCGACAGGAAGATATCAAGATATGAGGCCGGGCAGTGGTACATAGAGGGGAAGGATGATCCCGAAAGATTTGGCCATTGGGGTCCAGTGGGAATGTTGGCTTTCCAAATGACATCAATACTCAATATCTACTGAGGTGCTTCATTAATTGCATAAAATTTGTTAGCCTAATGTAAACCAAATACTCCAGTGGGGCATTATCTTACTTTATCTTGATGTTATGAGAGTGTTACAATAGGCAGAGCTACCAATGGAAATTCATAGCTTACAGAGAAATTATTTTTTTTTCATTTTTCAAGAATCTCAAATTTCATAAATGGATTTACAAAGAGGTGAGAACTCTCCCACAATGAATCAGGTGAGCAAGTTTAACTTCCAAAAATTTTTCAATTTTAATTTGAAATTCAATTTTTATAACACAACAGTAATAGTCTTTAGAAAATTGTTCCCTTCAAAATATTTATCGTTAAGAATGCTCTCAAGTAGATTCACTTTTCTATAACAACCTGTCTTCACAAACACATTGGTAAATTTCAGTGTAGTTTAGTCAACTATTTTTCATAGTACTTATACTACATACAATTCCTGCATTTACATAACAAAAAAGAACCCTTATAATTTTTTTCTGTGAACAATTCTTAAGTGTTTCTATTTTCTACAGGTGTACAATATTACTTCTTGTAAACAGCAAGTAAGTATTTGTTAGCCTGTTAAAGACATGAAGTTTTTTTACTATTTAGTACAAGAACTCTGAAACTTTATCTGTAACCTTGCAGATGAATGGGTCTTACAGTTCAGGTATGAAAATCTTTTGTTTCTCAGAAAATATATTGTAACTACTGTGTTTAAAAAAAAAGTCACTGTTGTGTGTCACTCACAATCTTCTTTTCTAGGTCTTGCTGCTTTCTTGAACATTGGGTGCCTTAGGATCCTCTCCTCTCTAGTGATGTCTAGCTTCAGTCAATATGCCTACTACCTATCTTTAAACATTAATAAAATAAACTATCTCCCTAGCTATGTGTGCAAAACTAGACAAATGTTCTTGTCCTTTTCTCTGTTTTCTGCTTCTGTTACTTGTGAGGCTTTCTGCCCCCCAAAAAGTAAATAAATAAATAAATAAGTAAAAAATAAGCAAGTTCCCTACCTTTCCCTTCCAGAGAACACTTTGGGGTATGTTTACTAAACTGCGGTAATCGTACATAACGCGTATTATGTAATGTTAACGATCGTAAGCGCAGCATAATGCGCGTTATGCTGTGCTTACGATCGTTAATGTTACATAACGCGGTTTATGATGCGCTAATGATCGTAATGCCCCGCAGCGTGGTAAAACACCCAGAAGGTGGAGAGAGGGCGGAGAGAAGGAGTCAATGGGCAGAGAGTGGGCGGGGAGAGGCTCCCTTCACACTAACGTGCTGATCTGAAGAGCTCAATTCCAATGCGAATGAAAACCTGCCGTTAAATGCACATTACAGGGGAGAGAAACCATTTCAGTGTCAGCAATGTACAGCCCAGGCAGGGAAACCTAAAAAAAGTGATAAGTGTGATACATATGCACAGAACAAAAGAGCACATAAACACTGAAAATGACCCCAACAAACTGGAAAAAAAACATAACCAAGCTGGCCAATAGTGGTATCAATGAGAAACGTCAACCCCTCCCCCCCCCCCGAGTAAGCTCCATAGAACAGATATAAATCGTGGAAGGGTCTATAATCCGTCCCCATACAAGGTGAATGAGCCCACAATGAAATAGCGCTGCTCAGGGTTTTCCCCACCATCGGACAGGGTTCCTATGGCGTGCACATGTCCCGCAACATCAGGGCGAGCATGACGTAATGGCAACTGGACAGATGCCGGAGAAGGGGATACAGTGGGCCGCAGGCGGCACATGCTGTGGTGCAGCTGGTCCACAGTGCGGACTTGGGCGATGCCTAGGTGGCCCATACCAATGCTGAAACAGCAGAGCAGCCAGACAGCAACTTCTGAATGCCCAATATGGGCACGACTGTGTTTCCCACAGTGTCAGAGGGGATAGTACCCAGCAGCTACCCCCAAGGGCATGGAACATTGGCAGGCGGTGCTGGGGGGAAGCGTGGACACCTATGCAGGCACCCCTACCCCAGAACCCGCACCATAGGCAGCCACCTACCTGCACACTGGATGGCTTGAGACTGCGCACCACCAGCACCACCAGCAGAAGGGCATGTCAGCATGGTAGCTGAGGGATACTGGTGGTGGAGGGGGCAGTGGCAGCCGCCCAGAGCAGACCGTGGCCTAGCCCTGTGTAGGTGGGTGCCGTGTACTGCAACAGATGGGCCCTGTCTGATGAACAGTCATGGTATCACCAAGGAATACACTGACTCAGTGACAACAAGGTGGTGCAGTGCACAAAACCAGTGTATTCAAAAGCAGAGGATCACAGGTTCAAGTCCCATCTGTGGTTCCCGCCAACCCAGTCCCCATATTTTACCCACTACTACAACGTGCTAATACAGACAGCACCTTTATTGCAGATGACGTAAACATGCCCAAGACACCTACATTTTAACCTACAGAGCAAAGACACCATAAACATGCACATTACCTAGAGCAGAGCCTCCCAAATGCAGTCCTGGAGGGCCAAACACCATTCCGGTTCCATGCTGCTTCTGATAAAGATGCCTGTGCTGCATTTCTATGCGCCACCCCCATGGTATGCAGATGTATCCCATGCATATTCATGAGGGACAGCATGAAAACCTGAACAGTGTTTTGCACCACAGGACTGGAGTTGGGAACCTCTGCTGTAAAGCAGCAGCCAACAGGGGCAGACACACCCGCACCCACAGGCCCCATTATCCAAAGCCTCCTGGGGAGGCAGGACTTTGGGCTCTGCATGCATCTCCCAATACTAGAACTTGCATACCTTAGCAATGCCACCCTAAACCTGGGAATATGGTAAACATCTATCAAAAGGTTGCTATGAGTACTGGCAGATAGCAATTCCGAGGTTAAGTACACTTTTCTGAGTGAGCTGCATCATAGCAACCTTTCTGATGTCTGTGGAGTGTGCTACAGGTCTTGTGTCTGACAGTGTTTACCAACCTGGGGAGTGACTCCTACAGTATTGCGTACCATAGCCATGCCTGCACTGTGCCCAGGACTTGTGTGGTGGCCTGGGCTGCCCAACACCTCTATAGTTGACAATGCTAGCATAGGTGTGGGGAGTGTGTTTCTGTCTATCCAGTGTGTTGTGGCTGCCAACACCCTCCACAGCCCACACTGCTAGCACTGCTGACAGTATTGGCCTGCCAATGTGCATAATGAGGAGCAAGGTACTGTGGGAATAGCCTGGATAGGGTGGCCTGGCCTGGATGCATCTGCACACGGCATAGGGCAATGGTTCGGACATTGTTGTGCCTGGCCACCACCTGCACAGACAGGGTGGCCATAGCATGTCCTGCTGGGAGGTCACTCTCACCCTGACTGTGCAGTGACCATGGCATGGCTAGGTTCCCCCATAGTGCTATATAGCATTTCTCTCATGTGGTATTTGTGGGTTTTCTTTTGGGGCCTGATCACTGACTTATCTGCTTGGTGTGTATATTGACATCCCCGTTCTGGGTACATGTATCTCCTCCAGGACCATGCACTATGGACTAGCTGGCGGACTGTCTGCAGCTAATATGTGTCTTGCTGGCACACCTTGCAGAGTGCAGCGGCTGGAGGCTTGCTGCTGGAGAATGTCAGATAAAGGTGGGGGGGCAGCTGAGCATTTCCAGTCCTACTGTCTGTCTGCTATTGCATTATGGATGTGTACTGCTCTGTCTGTTCCCCAGCAGGACTGCGGTTGCTGGTCCCCTCCACTGCTGCCATTGCAGGGAGGTAGACTGTGGATCTATTGGTGGCTGCTCCTGTTTCCCACCCTGAGCCCCAGAGGGTGGGTTGTCTGGTGGTACATAATCTGCCTATGGGTCCATACACACACACACACCCTTCACCTACAGCAGGTAATAATGGCATCAACACAGGATATGCACTATTCTGGGTGCAGCATCGCCCAAAGGGATTAGACATGACCGAGACATACAGCAGGACACAGATGTATCCTAGGTGTATCTAACTGAACTACCTATCACACACTGATGGGGACCTGCAGCATGGCATATTTCAGCCATGAAAGGTGCTGTGGACCTGGTGCTGGGCGCCCCACCTCAACCTCAGGGTGGGCACTGTACCCGCACAATGTGACTGTCTGTGGCTACTCTGTGGCTGTGCCACACACGGTCTGTTCCCCCTACAAGGCCGAGGTGCTGTGGGGGTGCATACCCGATCTTGTGCCTATCTCTCGACTGCTGATTTGCATGTGCAGTGCATCATGGGTACGGAAGGGTTACCCCTATCCTGGTAACCACAGCAGACAGTTTGTGTGGTGACGTGCAGTCCTGCAGCCAGCCAGGGCTTTGTTCGCATCCTTATAAGGTGTCCTATAGGGGACATTATAGGGTGCCTTGGCGGACAGTACACAAATAAAAATAAAAAAATAATGTGCCCTATGGAGTGCGTTATGCGGCACCTTAGGTTATGCCACCGTGAGGGTGTGTTTGCTGGCAGCACTAATTAAAATACACGTCACATGCCTCAACAATCGCTACTTAAATGTAAACGGTGCTGTCTCAGCCAGCCTTATACATTAGGCCCAGTGGGGAATTGAATCCATGACCTCTGTACCATCAGTCAGTGTTGTAACCATTGTGCTACAGCTCTGTTGCTGTGCTTGTATGCCTGTGCGCCTTCTTAAGATTAATGCGCGGTAACATGCCCTGTAGCGCTCGTTCATTTATGGCGCCTTGTAACACGTGTTCTCAGTGCGTTCTCGGAAACGATGTACCGCCCATGTCCTTATTTGGAGTTTCTGTCTCTACCGTGGCTCCTAACGCGAATCACACTAACGCAGTTTAGTAAACATACCCCTTTGTGCCAAAACTAGTTTTTCTTTGTGTCAGAACCAATCTTTTAACACTGCCAATTAGTTCTGGAGAATTATTCCAAATGCCAATTGCCATTTAATTCTTTTAAATATGGCAAAGGTTGTTTTTTTTTTTTGTCTTATACACAATTGTAATCCTTCACTGTAAGTTTTATACCTTTAGCCTAACTTTTTTTTCTTTGCTTGAAAGACTCCAGTGCTCTTGAAGACAAGCCTCACACACTATTGAAATTTTCTCAAAACAGAGATCAAATCAAACACAAGTTCTCATTAAACTGGGTTTTAAATTCCTTAAATGAGTTTCAGCGCTTCCTCAGCCTTATTTTAGTCACCAAGGAAAAGTTCTTACATTTAGGGATATGTTTACTAAACCTTCTTAACGTGCGCGCCGCATTAGTCTGCAGGATGCCATAAAAGGAGTGGGCGGTCCGGTCAAAAATAGCAAAACGGGATTAGCGCGCGCTGCGCGCTCTTGTGCGTCACACACATTAGCGCACGAGTAACGTGCACAGGAAGCATAAGCAGGCGCGCTGATGTACAAACAGAGGAACAGGGCTGCAGTACAATGGTAAAGACACTAACAGATGGTACAGGGGTCATGGGTTCAATCCCCCACTATGCCCAATGAAGAAGGCTGGCTGAGGCACTACCATTTATGTGTAATATTGCATTATGAGGCTTTTTAACTTTATTTTAATTACTGCTGCTAGAAAACGCACTCTCAAAGTGCTGTAACATAAGGTGCTGCATAAGGTACCCCAGAGGGCACATTTTAAAGTGCACTGTCCGCCACGGCACCCTACAATGTTGCTTAAAGGGTGGCCTATAGGGCGCCATATAGAGTGTCCTATGAGGCACGGCAAGGTCATAGCACTGTTTTTGATGGCAGCACTGTGCACTTAAACGCATGGAAATCTTAAGTAGGTGCGCTGACATGCAAAGAGGAACAGCAGTGTAGCACAATGGTTAAGGCATTGACTGATAATACAGGGGTCATGAGTTTGATTCCCAGTGTGCCTAGTACTTAAGGCTGGCTGAGGCATCAGCTTTGACATGTAAGTATTGTTTCCTGCTGCACTTTATTTGTATTTTATTAATTGCTGCCGGCAAACACACTCTCACGTGCCGTAACCTAAGGTGCCGCATAAGGCACCCTATAAGGCACTCCATAGGGCACATTATAAAGTGCACTGTCTGCCACGGCACCCTATAATGTCCCCTATAGGGCACCCTATAAGTCGCTCCATAGGATACCGTATAGTGCACCTTATATGGACGGTAACCAAAAGGTGCCCTATAGGGCGTCCTCTGAGGCACCTTATGGGTACAGTACGCTGAGGGTGTTTTTGCTGGCAGCACTAATGTACATTAAAAATAGATAATGCTTTGGACAGCCCTATCAAATAACCCCACTGTGAGTTTGAACCCATGACCTCTGGCTCCACAGGCAGTGAAGTAACCAGTGGGTTACAGCTCTATAGCTACTAGCAAACCCCTGGCTGGCTGCAGAAGGACTGCACGTCACCACACAAACAGTCTGCTGTGGTCACCAGGATAGGGTTAGCCCACCCGTACCCATTATGCACTGCACATGCAAATCAGCCGTCTACAGATGAACACAAGATGGGGTATGCACCCCCACAGCACCTCGGCCTGGTAGGGGTAACCGACCGTGTGTGGTACTGGCACAGAGTAGCTACACACCATCACATTGTGCAGGAACTGCACTCACCCAGAGGGTGAGGTGGGGCACCCAGCACCAGCACCAGCACCAGGTCCACAGCAGAGATAGGCCATGCTGCAGGTCCCCAGCAGTGCTAATGTGTGAGATAGGTAGTTTCTGCAGACACACCTTGGATATATCTGTATGTCTCAGTCAGGGGTAGCCCCTATGGACCCCTAGGAGGATTATGTACCACCACCCTCCTCCTCCTCCAGGGCTGAGGGTGGTAAACAGGGTCTCCCACCAACAGATCCACATTCTACCTCCCTGCAATGGTGGCAGTAGAGGGGACCATCAACCCCAGTCCTGCTGGGGAACAGACACCCTACAGGGCAGTCAATGCAGCTCTGTACACATCCATAACGCAATTGCAGACAGACATTAGGCCTGGATATGCTAAGCTGCACCCCACCACTATCTGATATTCTCCTGCAGCAAGCCTTCAGCCACTACACCCTACAAGGCGCTCCATCAAGACACATACCAGCTGCAGACAGTCTGCTAGCTAGTCCATAGTGCATGTTCCTGTTGGAAATGTGTGCACCCAAAACTAGGATGTCAGCATACACAACAAGCAGATAAGTCAGTGACTGGGCACAAAAAAACCCCCCATAAATATCACATGAGAAAAACACTATATAGCACTATGGGGGAGCCTAGCCATGCTGTGGTCACTGCACAGTCAGGGTGAGAGTGATCCCCAAGCAGGACATGCTGGGGCCACCCTGTCTGTGCAGGTGGTGGCCGGGCACTAAAATGCCCCAGCCAGTGCCCTATGCCCTGTGCAGATGCATCCTGGCCAGGCCACCCTGTCCGGGCTATACCCATGGTACCTTGCTCCTCATTATGCACATTGGCAGGCCAATACTGGCAACAGTGCTGACAGTGTGGGCTGTGGAGGTTGTTTGCAGCCACCACACATTGAATAGACAGACACACACTCCCACACCTATGCCAGCATTGTGCTACTATAGAGGAGTTTAGCAGCCCTGGCCACCACACCAGTCCTGGGCACAGTGCAGGCATGGTTATGGTACGCAATACTGTTGGGGGTCACTCCCCAGGGTGGTAAACACTGTCAGAGACCAGACCTGAAGCACACTCCACAGACATCAGAAAGGTTGCTATGATGGAGCTCAATCAGCAAACTGTGCTTAACGTAGGAATTGCTATCTACCAGTAATCATAGCAAACATTTGATAGCTGTGTACCGTATTCCCAGGTGTAGGGTGGCATTGCTAAGGTATGCAAGTGCTAGTATTGGGAGATGCAAGCAGGGCCCAATGTCCTGCCTCTCCAGGAGGCATTGGCTAATAGAGCCTGTGGGTGTGGGTGTGTCTGCTCCTGTTGGCTGCTGCTTTACGGCAGAGGTTCCCAACTCCAGTCCTGGTGTGCCAAACACTGTTCGGGTTTTCATGCTGTCCCTCATGAATATGCATGAGATACATCTACAAACCATGGGGGTGGTGCATAGATATGCAGCACAGGCATCTTTATTAGAGGCAGCATGGAACCTGAATGGTGTTTGGCCCTCCAGGACTGCATTTGGGAGACTCTGCTCTAGGTAATGCACATGTTTCTGGTGTCTCTGCTCGGTGGGGTAAAATATAGGCGTTTGAGCCATGCGTATGTTCCCTGCAATAAAGGTTTGTCTTTACTATCACGGTTTAGTAGTGGGTAAAACATGGGGACTGGATTGGCAGTAGCCCCAGCTGGGACTTGAACTTGTGACCTTCTGTTCCTGAACACACTGGCTGTGTTCACCGCACCACACTGTGCTCACAGAGAGAGTGCAGTCCCTGTAGATACCATGGTTGTTTGTCAGACAGAGCCTTTCTTTTGTAGTGCATGGCACCCACCTACACAGGGCTAGGCCATGGTCGGCTCTGGGCATCTGCCACTGCCCCCTCCACCTCCAGTACCCCTGTACCACCATGCTGACATGCCCTTCTGCTGGTGGTGCTGGTGGTGTGCAGTCTCAAGTCATCCAGTGTGCAGGTAGGCAGCTGCCTATGGTGCGTGTTGTGGGGTAGGGATGCCTGCATAAGCGTCCACGCTTCCCCCCAACACCGCCTGCCAATGTTATGTGCCCTTGGGGGTACCTGCTGGGTACTATCCCCTGTGACACTGTGATAAACACTCTCGTGCCCATGTTGGGCCCTCATCAGTTGCTGTCTGGCTGCTGTTCAGTTTCAGCATTCCTAAGTGCCACCTAGGCATCTGCCTTTTCTGCACTGTGCCCCAGCTGCACCACAGCATGTGCCGCCTGCAGCCTTCTGTATCCCCTTTCCCAGCATCTGTCCAGTTGCCCATTCCGACATGCCCGCCCTGCTGTTGTGGAACATGTGCATGCCATAGGTAACCTGTCCAATGGAGAGGGAAACCCTGATCAGTGCTATTTCACTGTGGGATCATTCACCTTGTATGGGGACGGAGCGTAGACCCTTCCAAAATTCATATTTATTTTTTGGGGCTTTCTTGGGAGTGTTTTTTGATGTTTCCCATTACTATCACTATTGCCCAGCTTGATTATGATTTTTTTTATTTTGTTGGGGTCATTTTCAATGTTTATTTGCACTTTTGTTCCATGCACATGTATCACACTTATCACTTTTTTGTAGGTTTCCCTGGTTTTGCTGTACATTGCTGACAGAAATGGTTTCTTTTCACTTTAAATCAGCTCTAACGCGAGGTTTTCACTTGCGTTAGTTTTGGCCTCAAATTTCACATCGTTAGTGTGCGGGGAGCCTCTCCCCTCCCACTCTCCACCCATTGACCCCTTCTCTCCGCCCCTGGGGAGCCTTCCTCCGCCCTCCAGAAGCCTTTCCACACCTTCGTTTGCGCTGCTGCGCGTGTGAGCGCGCACTAAAGCGCATTTTTGCCCCGTGAAGCGTCATTAGTGCGCGCTAATGTACCTTAGCGCGCGTTAATTGCACAGCGCGCACGTTAAGAAGGTTTAGTAAACTTATCCCTTAATTTAACATTTTCTCTTCAGCTTTCATTCAAGTTTCTTGCACACTTCTTCTCAAATAAAGCTCTTCATTTCTCATAATTCTGACACCAAACAAACCCTTTCACTAGACACTCACTCTGGCAGATCATACCCCATACGAATCTTTCTAACCTTTACTAAAGTTCCTGAACCAGTTTTATATCTTCACTGTAAAAGTGTTCTTCCACTTAGCTCTATCTGAAAATAGTCCTCTTTTACTAAATTTATTTCTACTCACACAGTACTTTCAATGTTTTTAAAATCCATTAATAGACCTTTGTACAAATAAAAGTAATTTTATAATCCATTTTCTTTAAAATTTGTTTAGTCTCTGTATTATATATTCAAATTATATCATGGGTTTTAGTCTCCTGTGAGCTCTTTCCATGCTGGCAAGCAACAATCTGCACATGGACACCATAACCCATGCACATAACTTATAAACACTTTCACATTTGCCCACACACTGGCATTGGATAATTTTTACTTTATCATATATTTCTTTCTTTTGTTTGACACCTTCCCTGGTCCTCTTCATTTATTATTTATTTATTTAACCGTTTTTCTATGTCACTTTATCTTACGGTCAAAGCGGTTTACATTGCAACAGAACATTATACATTATTTTATTTATTTATTTATTTAGCAAGCATTTGTAGCCCGCTCCTTCCAGCGATCAGAAGCGGGTAGGATTACTATTGTGAAACTGCCGAATCAAGGCAGGTACAAATTTTGTTTACATACAGATTGTCAGAAAAGCACATCATACAGAGTTAACACTTCTTAGCTATGGGGGAGTTCATTTACATATATACATAAATACATATATACAGGATAATCTTCTTGGACACAGTGGTCAGGGGCTGCTCCATCTGTGGGTTTAGTTCAGGTTGAAATGTGATTGGAAAATGTGCGTTTTGAGTTTCTTTCTGAAGTCTAGAAGGTCATTGCTAGCTCGTAGTTCTGGTGGGAGTTGGTTCCACAGTGTTGGCGCCGCATATGAGAAAGCCCTGTGGCTGGTGTTAGCTTTGGCAGATCTTATATCTGTTGGAGTGTGAAGGATGTTGGAATTGTGGGTTCTTCTGTTTCGGGTAGGAGGTTGCAATCTTACTAGGTTGTTGAGGAAGGAAGGTGCTAAGTTGTGGATGAGTTTGAAGGTGGTTGTTAGTATTTTGTATTTTGTGCGAGCTGTTATGGGTAGCCAGTGTAATTGAATTAGTACTGGTGTGATGTGGTCACTTAGATTTTTCTTCATTATGACCCTGGCAGCTACATTTTGTGCCATTTGTAATATGTTTAGGGTTTTTTTAGGTAAACCTTGTAGGATGGCGTTGCAGTAGTCAAAATGTGGCATGATGAGTGCTTGGGCCACTGTTCTGAAGTCTTGGGGATCAATAATATTCCGAATGGGTTGGAGCACTCTAAGCTTGTGGAAAACTGCTCTGTTGGTCTTTCGGAGGTGTTTTTCCATCTTTAGGTCACAGTCAAATGTGACTCCTAGATACTTTATTTCTTTTTTTGTTTGGTAAGTGTTGTTACATAGTGTTATTGATGTGGGAGGGTCAAAATTCGGTTCTTTGGAGGTATACATTACTTCGGTTTTTTTGTGATTAATTGACATACTACTTTGTTGTAACCAGTCTTGCATCTCTCCGATACATGTCTCCAGTGGGTTGTAGTCTGGGTTTTTAGTGTCTAGTTGTGTGTATAGCATGATATCATCTGCATAGATGTGGTAATTAATTTCGTGCCGTGAGAAAATTTTGCATAGTGGCTGCATATATATGTTAAACAGAAGTGCATATATATGTTAAACAGGGAAGTCAACTTCGAAGGAAACATTTAATATTTGCTTAGGTTGGAGAGTCTCTAGAGTATCACTAAAGACCTTTGTGGTCAAGGGAGATAAGCGTGGCGGGGGGTGTAAATTTGGGAGGGAGAGGGGAGGAGGGTTGTGTAGTTGAATTAGTGGCTGACTAAGGGGCATGTTTACTAAACACCGTTGCTGTGCGGGTTCCCGTTAGTGTGCTGGTGCCATATAAGGAGTGGGAGGGCCAGGCAGAAAAAAGCAAAAAACCGGACCGTACGTGTGTGCGTCGCGCTAATGTGCCGGGCCCACATTAGCACGTGGGAAGGCTAAGTGGGGCGCTGCTACAAAACCAAGCAACAGAGCCGTAGTACAACGGTGAAGACACCAACCAATGGTGCAGGGGCCAGGGGTTCAAACCCCCATTGCGCTCAACAAAAAAGACTAGCTGAGGCTTCAACATTTATGGGCAAAAGTGGTTTAGGAGGCATATTAATTTTGGGCGGCAGAAGGTGGTGCACTGTTATTTTTATTACGGCATGAGGTGGCGCACTGTTTAGTGTGGGCGGCAGATGGCGGCGCATTGTTAAGTTTGGGCGGCAGAAGGCGGTGCGCTGATAAATGTGGGCAACAGAAGGTGGCGAGCTGGTGGGCAGAAGGCGGTGCGCTGATGTGTGAGGGGGCAGTCCAATAGTGGGAGGGATAAGTGGCGCGCTGATGTGCAAAAAAACAGAAACGGAGCCATAGCACAATGGTTAAGACACTGACCAATGGTGCAGGGGCCAGGGGTTCAACCCTTCACAGTGCCCAGTGAACAAGGCTGGCTGGGGCAGTATGTATCATGGTGAGGAGTGCTGTAGGAGGCCTTCCATTTATATTTTATTTCCCACCACTAGTAAACCCGCTCTCATAGTGTGTTAACATACGGATGCCCGTAAGGCACATGTTACAGTGCACTGTCTGCCAAGGCACCCTAGAATGTCCCCTATAGGGCACCATGTATGTTGCGACACAGGATAATGTATAGTGCACCCTATATGGATGGCAACCATAAGGTGGCCTATAGGGCGCCCTATAAAGCACCCTCAGAGGCACCTAATGGGTATAGTAAGCTGTGTGTGGTTTTGCCGGCATAGACATATGTACAGTAAATAAAAATAAAGCTGTGGACAGCCCTATCAAAGGGCCCCACTGTGGGTTTGAACCCATGACCTCTGGCTGTATAGGGAGTGATGTAACCATTGGGCTACAGCTCTATAGCTGACAGCAAGCCCCTGGCTGGCTGTAGAGAGCCTGCACGTCACCCCACAGACAGTCTGCTGTTGTAGACAGGATAGGGTTAGGCCACCCGTACCCATGATGCACTGCACATGCAAATCAGCTGTCCACAGATGCACACAAGATGGGGAATGCACCCCAACAGCTACCCGGCCTGGTAGGGGGAATTGTCCATGTGCACCCACACAGCACCTCGGCCTGGTAGGGGGTCCTGAGCGGGTAGACTACCAGCAAAGAGTAGCTACACACCGTCACATTGTGCGGGTACTGTGCTCACCCTGAGGGTGTGATGTGGCGCCCAGGACCAGGTCCACAACACCAGCCATGGCTGGATGAGGCCATGACAGAGCTCCACAACAGTACTAACCTGTGAGATAGGAAGGTGCTGCAGAAACATGTTGGATATCTCTGTCTGTCTCAGTTAGTGGAAACCCCCGTGGACCCCTAGGTGGTCAAAGTACCCCCCTCTCCACCAAGCGTGGCAAACATGATCCCCATCCTACCCCCCCCCCCCCCCCCATGGCAGTAGAGTGGACCATCAAACCCCAGTCCTGCTGGGGAACAGACACCCTACAGGGCAGTCCAAGCAGCTGCACAACACAATATCAGACAGACTTTAGGCCTGGATATCCAAAGATGCACCCCAGCACTATCTGATATTCACCTGCAGCAAGCCATCAGCCACTGCACCCTGCAAGGCACTCCATCAAGACACATACCAGCTGTGAACAGTCTGCTGGTTAGCCCTGATGGAAATGCATGCACCCAAAACTGGGGTGGCAGCACACACAAGCAGAGAGTTCTGTGAGGAAGCCCCAACAGGAAACCCATATATATCACAAGAGAGAAACACAATACAGCACTATGGGGGTGCCTAGCCATGCTGTCATCACTGCACAGTCAGGGTGAGAGTGCTCCCCCAGCAGCACATACAGAGGTCACCCTGTCTGTGTAGGTGGTGGCCTGGCACTACAATGTCACAGCCAGTGCCCTATGCCCTGTGCAGATGCATCCTGGCCAGCCCACCATGTCTGACCTATACCCATGGTACCTTGCTACTCATTATGCACATTGGCAGGCCAATACTGGCAGTAGTGCTGGCAGTGTGGGTTGGGGAAGGTGTTTGCAGCCAACACACACTGTATAGACAGACACACACTCCCACACCTATGCCAGCATTGTGCTACTATTGAGGGGGTGATTAGCCTTGGCCACCACACCGGTCCTGGGCACGGCACAGGCATGGATATGGTATGCAGTACTGCTGGGGGTCACTCCCCAGGGTGGTGAACACCGTCAGAGGCCAGGCCTGGAGCACGCACCGCAGACACCAAACAGATTGTTCGGATGGGGTCAACTATCAGTATGTGCGTAACGTAGGGATATCTATCAGCCTGTACTCTTAGCAAACGTTTCAGAGCTGTGTACCTCAGGTGTAGGGTGACATTGCTAAGGTATGCAGGTGCTGGTATTGGGAGATGCACGCAGGGTCCAATGTTCTGCCTCTACAGGAGACATTGGCCAATGGGGCCTGTGGGTGTGGGTGTGGGTGTGTCTGCCCCTGTTGGCTGCTGCTTTACGGCAGCGCTTCCCCACTCCAGTCCAGTTTTGCATCACACTGTTTGGGTCTTCCTGCTGTCCCTCATGAATATGCATGAGTTACATCTACATGCCGTGGGGGAGGTGCATAGATATACAGCACAGGCATTTGTATGAGTGGCAGCATGGAACCTGACTGGTGTGTGGCCCACCAGGACTGCATTTGGGGGATTCTGCTGTAGGTTCTGCCCCTGTTCATGGTGTCTGTGCTCAGTGGGTAAAAGTTAGACGTATTACCATTGCATATGTCCTCGTCACGAAAGGTGTGTCCTTACTGTCACTGTTTATTTGTGGGGAAAATATGTGGGCAGGATTGCTGGTAGCCCCAGCTGGTCTTTGAACCTATGACCTTTTGTTCTTGCATGCACTGTCTGTGTGCACTGCACCACCGTGTAGCCCCAGCTTGGCTGAATTCCCTGGATAGTCCATGACTGTGGATCCGGCAGGGCCTGTCTGTTGCTGTGGACTGTGCCAGCCTGCACATGGCTAGGCCTCTGTCTTCTGTCGCTAGCAGCCACTGCCCCCTGCACCACATGTACTCGTCCGCCAACATGCTGGCATGAGCTTCTCCCATAAAAAGCAGGTGACCTGATTGGAATGTGGCAGTACTGGGCTGCATTTGGGGTACTTCTCTGTGGGTAATGCCCATTGTTGTGGTGTGTGTGCGTTGTTGGGTAAAATATGGGTGTTTTCCCCATGCTTATGTCCCCTGCAATACAGGGGTGTCTGCGCTATCTGTGTTTAGTGGTGGGTAAAATATGGGGACTGGGCTGGCAAGTGCCCCAGCTGGGCTTTGAACCTCTGACCCTTGAGGTATTGACTCTGTCTGCTGCACCACACTATGGCCACATAGACAGTGCAGCCCCTGGAGGTAGTAAGCCTGGCAGGATGGAGTCACAAACCCTGCTCTACGCAAATTTACTGTGGGCATATGCACCCTGTCTGGTGACAAACGTGCACATAAACCCCGGAAATGACCACGGGAAATGGGGGACAAAATATCACCATGCTGGGCAACAGTGATATTAATGGGCAACCATAGCAAACACTCCCAGGAAAGCTCCACAAAAGGAAATGTTTTTTGGAAGAGTCTCCGCTCCGTAAACCCTTCCAAAATTCATTTCTTTTTTCTGGAGCTTTGCTGGGTGTGTTTTCTGTATTTGCCCATCACTATAACTGTTCCCCAGCTGAATTACTATTTTTAATAGTTCTGTTGTGGTCATTTTCTATTTTTATTTGCACTTTTGTGCTGTGCACATGTATCACACTGCTCACGTTTTGCTGGTTTCCCCGGTTTTCCTGTACATTGCTGACGGAAATGGTTTCTCTTCCCTTTAAATGCTTTCTACCGCGAGTGTTTCACTGGCGGTATTTTTTCCTTGTAAATTCGGGCACGCTCCTGTGCGGGGAGTCTCTCCCCTCCCACATTCCACCCATTGACCCCGTCTCTCCGCCCCTCGGGGGCCTTCCTCCGCCCTCATTTCGCCTTTCCACGCCTCTATCGCAGATGAGCGCCCCGCAAACGTACGCGTTTTCGGCGCATGCGTGCGGGACCCGTTAATGTGCCACGCATGCGTACGGGGCGCTTAAGAGCACTTAAATGCATCATTTTAGGGCGCTCAGGTGCGCCCCGCACAAGTGCCCCGTTTAGTAAACATACCCTAAGTAATTTATTTTAATGTTACTTTTACTTCATTTTTATCTTTAATTTTTTGTCCCCGTGGGTTCAACTAGTCTCTTTGATCTGACTTGGGTTTTTTTTGAGCCCTTCCATATTTCTTAAATTTTTAATTTATTGTTTTTTTCTTGGCTCACTTGATCCTTTCCATGGCCCCTCCCTACTCAGAGTAGCCATCCATCTTCATGTATATTTACCCACCAGCTGTACTGCACTCAGGGCTGGCCCAAGGGTTTCTGCTGCTGTAGGGAGAAATCCAGGCCTCGCTACCCCCCCCCCCCAGCTGCTGCCACCCCCCCCCCCCCACACACACACTTGCTGCCGCTTAACCCCCCACCTGCTGCCACCAATTCCACCTCAGGAGGGGGAGACAGGCAGCTGCAGTATTTTCAAAAGTGGCCCTGACTGCACTTCATGCATCTAATGTGTAGGGACTCTTGTCCTCAAAGCTCATGCCTCAATAACTGGTCTGCCCATAGGTCCCATTTGCCTCTATAAATTAAATTGAACACCATCAATAGATCTAATTGATTAATCCAGGGTTTGTTCTGTACATCCAAGGCAATTTATTGTTTGGGATGAGTGTGGGATGCTATTAAAAGTTCTCTTATAGTCAATCTACGCTGTACTAAGACAAATGAACCTTCAACATGAACTACTCTTTGGCTTCAAATGCTCCCCTCTTATTGCCCTTTGTTCTATTACAATTATGCTATTTAAATCAAAATAGTCTGTTGTTTTGGGGGAAAGGCATGAGCTAAATAATAATAAATAAATAAAAATATTGACCTTTTTCAGGTTATTCTATATATTATTTAGCCATTCTGCCTCGCTGTTTTATCTTTACTTGATACTATTTTCACTACACTAATGTTCTGCCCGTTTCCTGTTGAATTGTTTTGAGCTATTTCTAAATGTTTTTATTTTATATATCTCTCTATTCTGTTTTCTTCACATCTCAGCAATTTTTGGGCATCTGCTCCTATTTTCAGTGTATTAGTGGAGTGTATGAATTTAAAGTGTCCTTCTGTTGTTGCAGCATGCTTCGGCTTGATATTTTGGATCTCTTAGGGAAACGTCTCCAAGGGGATTAATTTTGTGCACACAATGACAGGAATGAACCTCACCCCTCCCACGCAATATGTTGGAGATTATGTAAGTCTCTACAGTTCACTGCTAATGCATGCCTTAAAACTTGTACTGGGGTTGAACACAGACTTTTCCTGAAGTTTATATGATGTAAGCTCAACCTCTCCTTCTGTGGGACTGACTATTTCTGGCACTCCTTTTCCACTTGTACAATCTCTGACACATCTGACCGTTACCTTTAATTCCCATCTTTCTTTTGAAAGTCAGATAGCTGCTATAACTGGTCTACTGTAATTATGGGTACTGTGGCTCTGAGCCACAAATTTAAACATACTACAATTAGTCCCGAATACAGCAATCCGTTTACTTACTAATACAATCACGTGACTCCTCTGCTTTATCATAATCATTGGTTGTCCCTTTCCCATCGTTCCTGCTTCAAAATAACCGGGGATCTGCACCCAGCGCTTCCCCTCCCCTCCCCCCACCCCCCCACCCCTCCTCCTCCGTACCCTTTGTACGGATCCCACAAATTCCACAACACACATTTGGAACAAAACCAGGTCGCAGCTTTATTGCCCCATAACACTTTAGTTAACATTGGTAACATGTGTAACAACTTAATCAACCAACACCCCCCCCCCCAGCAGAGCGATACCTCACCCGCTGTACCATTAGCAAGGTGACCTCGCTTCCGCACCTGGGCCAGTCAACCACCGGTCCAGTTACTACCACCCCTGTCCGACTTCACCATATCACTAGAAAAAGTCAGCTAGGGGTTCTCCGGGCCACGGGCACTCTGCCCCGCCCCAATTAGCCTACGGCTCCAGACCCCGGAAACCTCCGGGATCCCGCCTCAAGCTTCTCCCCCCCCCCAGCTGCGACACCCCAACAACTCCTTAGACCAACCCTCCTTTTAACGGGTGGGAGGGCGGGACGCTGGCTGCTGCCTCTCTCCTAAAACCATGTGCTCGGCTAGCGTCCTCGCCGCCGCAGCACATGGCCCATCCAACCTCCTGATTGGCTCCAGCCGCGCGTGACCCCGCGGCGGAGCCAATCAATTTGAAAGATGCCACACGCGTCCTCTTGCTCCTCCAGCCCCCCCCTTCCACCTTTCTTCTTCCACGCGGGCAGGGTCCGTGCCGGGGCGCACCCCCGGTTACCGGCGGCTGCCGGGATCCTGCCCATGGCCTTCTAATTCTCATGCTCACTCATATTAAACATACATCCCAATCTATTTATCCCCCTATTACCCTACTGGAAGCTTCCTTCCCAAAATTTCAATCTCTTAGTCTTTCCTTCTGCATTCCATGCCCAATCTGATTCTCCTCACCATACCACTTTTATTTCTTTGCATCCCATCTTTGGAATTCCCTCCTAGAACACATCCATTTTTTTAGTTCTCTTTCTTTTTTAACTTGTAAATCACTTTGATACTAAGCCATGTGCAAGGTGGTATATTTTGAATTAGACCCTGAAACCCAATATAATCATGCCAATTTCTATATCTTTCTGCAATATTTTCTTGGTATACGCATTTTGTCATACTTGATGGCCTTTCTTTTTTTCGTGCATAGTACAGAATAGTCACTTAACACTGAAACTTCTATTAATAATGCTGTTCTTGTATTTTTCTCTTTTACTACAATGCTTAGTTTCCTGCCTGAAGCTTTTTGTTATTGGGATTAGGAATCACAACTTCAATGTTGTAATCCAAATGTTTTTTTCTGGCACAGAATGTTATTGTCTTTACATAGTTTCCTGTGATTGAGACATGTTACTTTATTGAGCCTTTCTATTTACAGATGTTTTGACATCAGCAGCTAGCATTACAATGTGCTACAGTTTCCAGTTCTGGGGGTTAGTTACTAAAGTGTGTCACAATCATAATGCACATTATTTGGCCCTTAACACATGTTAAAGGACAATAACGTGTGCTCTTTTACTGTAATGCACTGCAATGCTTTTTGAATACTGATGAAATGCAAAGCGTGCAAAACACCTCATTAGTGTTCAAATTGAATAACGAGGCTTGTGGTCATTAACACAAGCTACATTATTCATGGAAAAATAATAGCAGCTCAGAGCAGGCAGTATTTTTCTGCCAGGAGCTTCAGATCTCTAATCTGTGGTCCAGTGATCCCTGCCACCATCTTAAAGGGGCCATGATCCTAATAGTGATTCAGTCGTCTGGGTGTCCAAATACCCTGACACAACCAAGGAGTCAGGAGGCCCTGCTGCCAAATAACCCCCCACACATTTATTTATTTATTTATTTAACATTTGCTTCTATACCGCGCTATTAAAATCAGCGCGGTGTACATCAAACAAGCATACTGCAATGTATACAAACAACATTGAGTTTACAAAGAACAGGAAATTGAACATGGGAAGGAAACCAGGGGAACTAAATACATATTAACACAAACTATGTACAATACTTTAATGTAATTGGGTGTTGCATTAGTTTTGTGAAGCTAACCATTATCTGAGGAGATGACATGCAGGGGCGGCAGGTATATGGGGGAAGTTTGCAGGTTGTTGGATGTGCTTCTATCACTGGAGGTTTCTGAGTAATATTTTGTGAATAGGTGGAGTTTTAAAGCTTTTCTGAATAGAATAATGCTTTTATTCCACGGATTTCATGGGGGAGTGCATTCCAGTTTAAAGGGGCGAATAAGGAGAAGGCTCTGTTGGAGGTAGCTTTTGTGCATTTAGTCATTAGGTTGGGGACTGCTAACGTGTTCCGTGCAGTAGATCTTCTGCTTCTATTTTCTAGGGTGCCATGGATTAGCGTGCTGATTGGCGTAGGGGGGTAGTTATTTAGGGCTTTGAAGGTAAGAACCAGTGATTTGTATTGGATCCTGGCGTGAAGAGGTAGCCAATGTAATTCCTTCATGATGGGTGTTATGTGGTCGGATCTTGATGATCCGGAGAGGACTCTTGCGGCTGTATTCAGGGCTAAGCGGAGCGGGTTTAAGGTCGACTGTGGAAGGCCATGAAGGATAATATTCGCGAAATCAACATGTGGAAGGACTAGAGCCTGAAAGGTTGTTCGGTAGTCTGTGAAGTCCAGTAAGTGTCGGAGGTGACGTAGAGTTCTGATCTTATGGTATATTGCCTTTGTGATGTTTTTTTATATGCGTTGTCATGTTCAGGTGCTGGTCCAGGGTGATGCCGAGGTAACGAATTGTGGATTTGGATTTCAACTCTACATTGTTGACTCGTAGAGATGAAGGGGGTGTGAATTTGAGGTTCCTCGTGACAAATAGGACATCCGTTTTGCTGTGATTGATCCGTAAATTTTGGGATAATAGCCAATCTGTTACTGCTTCAAAGCAATTAATTATTGGGGAAAGCACTGGTTGGTCTATCAAGAATGGCATGTAAAGGAGGATGTCATCAGCGTATGCAAGGCATTTTACGTTGAAGGATCGAATTAATTCGCATATCGGCTGCATATAAATGTTAAACATCAATGAAGATAAGGACGATCCTTGGGGAACTCCCTGTGTTTGTAGAAACGGTTCGGAGGATGAGTGGCCAGCCTTGACTTGCTGCCATCTATTGGATAGGTAGGATTCACACCATTTTAGAGCTGTATTTTGGATCCCCTTTTCTTTCAGGCGTTGTAGAAGTATGTCATGACTCACTGAGTCGAAGGCAGCAGATATGTCCAGGAAAATAAGGACAAAGCCTTGTTGTATGTTGTTGATTCCTGTGATCAGATCATTAAACAGGGTTGTGAGGACAGTGTCTACTCCGTGTGCTTCTCTGAATCCGTGTTGGGCTGGATCCAATGGTGCTTCGGTGTCGATATGTTGCTGGATTTGTTGTTGGGCGGCTTTCTCAATGATCTTGGCAAGCTGGGGGATGCTCGATATTGGTCTGAAGGATTCTACTTTGGCTGGATCTAGTTTGCTATTTTTTAGTAATGGTTTGATAGAGGTGTTTTTGAGGCTCTGCGGGAATGATCCTGTGGTGAAGGACTGGTTCAGAATTTTGGCCAGGATGTTGCTTATGTCATGACGAAGCTCTTTGATCCAGCTGGCTGGGCAGGGGTCATTAGGTGCTGTGCTGGGATTAACAGAAGCAACGATGTCTGCGACCTCTTTAGTGGATACTGTGGTGAAGTTGCATAGTGGCGTTGCTTGAAAAGTTTCGGATGGTGTGGAGGGATTATTAGTGCCTATGTTTGCGTTGGTCTTAACCATCTTCGATTGTAAATAGTCTGCATAGTCCTGTGGTTGAGGCATTGGGGGGTGGACTGAGATGGGTTCTCCTGTTATGGACTTTACTATATTGAATAAAGCATGTGGTTTGTTGATGGAGCGTTTTAAAATATCAGTGTGATAGAGTTTCCTTTTTTGTGTGATCTTCTCACGGTGGGTCAGCAAGTATGAGTTGTATGCAGTGTGTGCTTCAGAGGAGTGGGTTCGACGCCATTGCCTCTCGAGTTTGCGTAGATGGTGTAGCGATGTTCGTAGGTCCGTGGAGAACCAGGGTGCATGTTCTCGTCGTTTTGTAGTCTTTTTGGCGGAAGATGGACAGGATGCAGCTCTGAGGTTATCATCCCATTTTGATATGATGTCATCCAGGTTGAGGGATGTGTTGGTCATAAGAGGTTGGAGGTTCTCTAGGACTTCGCTCTTGTTGAGTGGGCGGAAGCGGGCTGCTGTAGTTCTGGAATTATTTGTATTTGTTGTCTGGTTGTCACTGGGATTGCTTATGGGTATGTGGAAGCTAAGGAGATGGTGGTCGGACCACGGCACTGGTGTCACGGATAGTCACATGCTTTCAACTCCCCACTAATTACCCAAAGTCACCATCAAAATCCCACCCACTCTGTTAAGCCCCCCTCAGACCCTGATCCAAACACAAGCAAGTAATGTGTGTATTTTGTACAGCAAATTAACACCATGCTGTTTATGTTCATACTGGGTTTGTATGGGTTAAAGATGGCATGCATACATTGCCAGGTAGGTGCCCTATTGAGAATGTTCCCTTAAATGTAGTCCAATGGTTCTAACTTCTGGTCCTTAGGGCCACATATGGGTCTAGTTTTCAGGGTATCTAAGCTCTGTAAGTTAGCCACAATCTTAGATCCTACTGTACGCATAAAAATACTGTATATAAGAAGAAAAATATCCAAAGCCCTTTACCTAGTCAAACAGTGATGTAACCATATAAAATGGGATCTCTCTGCACAAATATTAATATACACTGGCTTCCAAAGCACTCATAGTTGTAGCTAGCTGAAAGTGAGGCATTCCCAAGAGGGTATATAACAGTGTATAAGTGATTTTTAAATTAATGTGTGCTACTTTATGGATAGACATAGGTTCTGGTTCTGGTGTTAAATTGGTCCCATGTCTCCACTGCTAATATGACCTCCCGAACCCTTTCATCTCCAAAATAAGCAGGCGTATCACCCACTAAGCTGTCTGCACAAACAGTAGGTAAAAAGTGTGTAGCTGCTAATATGCAAAGGGACATCAAAAATGCAGTTTCCCTTTCGAATGTGACTGCAGTGTACACAGGTTGAATATGTCCAAAGTTATCCCCTTCATGAATATTAATTTTGGATGCTCTGATATCCAGAGCTGCTGGTGTTCCTTGGTATCAGTGGAGATAATGTGAAAACCTAGCGGAACCTTTTAAACTACGGACCTATAGACAGTGGTGGCTAGCTGCCGCTACTGAACTTTAGACCCAAATATTCAAGGCCAGGGCCATATCGGGGCCCTGCCATTGAATTCCTGGGTTGTCCAGATGGTGATGAAGCTAACCAGGCAATGGTGATATTCAGCCGCTGCCCAGATTGTTTCTGCAGTGAAAGTAAGGCCAGCCTATAAAGTGTCCAACATTTGCTACATTGTGATAACCAGACAGTGGCTCAATATCACCACTGCCCAATTCACCAGGTGCCGCCACTGGTCCTGGAACGCCCTGATTCTAGCCGGCTACCATTGGGGTGTGCAGCGGCGGCATCTGCAGATATTCAGCGGCACTAATCATGTTAGTGTTGTTGAATATCCTGGCCAAGGGGATTAACTTGGTTAGCAAGTCTTTAAATATTGAACCCTATGGTTTTTCTATGGCATATATTTTTTGTATGGTAGCCTACTGAGCAAAGCTAACAGGAGCTGGGCTGTATTGCCCTTGCTTACCATTAAAGGTTACTGATCCCTTTCATTATAAACCATCAAATATTATTTGTGTAATATTTTCTTAGACATGTACTTGTTTCATCTTAGTTCAGAATTGCTCTTATAGTAATGTATTTTAAAGTTTGTAGGCTATTTGATTCCAAAGAATGTTATAAAAATGATGCACTTGATTTTATTTTTACTAGTGACACATAGGTCATGCTTTCTCTGAAACTATGAGCATATAGCCCTAGGCTTGCATGCTTGAGGGTTATATTGTTGAAAATGCTTCTTTTTTTTACATTTGTCTCCACCAGTACCAAGAAGGAGAAAATAATACCCCTTATAGAATCTTTTCATCCCTGGCTTTTGTACCCTGAGACTAATCAGTCAAAACTGAAGCTTTAATTACTGTTGTTGACTGATGCTGACATGAGTGGCTGACTTTCTTGCAACTCATTGAAAACTGGAGAGGACAACTTATCATTAGGATTCATTAATGCTTTTCCAAGAATTTTTTTGACATACCTGAATATAGAATTTTTAACTTACAAACAACCTAATTTATCATTCGGAGCAATTGAAAAAGCCATTCATGTGCATAAAAGAGAGCTTTACCTGTAGAAATGCCTTGTTATAAAATTGCCTTAAGTATATACAAGGAATATTATGCCCATAATGCTATTTCACACTTACCCACGGCAGGCAGAAGTTCTCTCGCGCTGGAGTTGGGGAGGAGCTTGGACATTTTCTAAAGCATGTATGCAAATTGTTTGACAGTAGAAGAGAATGTGCATGTCTTCTGCATGTGAAAAGAAGATTTACATGTGTAAATCAGCATGCACATATGGAGAGTAATTTTATAACAGGGTGTCAGGTGTAGGTACTTATCTAGGCAACTACATATGTGCTATATTATAAAATCAAATAGGCACCTACTTGTCTTTATATAATTCTAGCATAAGTGGCAGAGATTGTACCCTAGAGCTGGTGTAAATGGTCACACCTAAGTTTTTGAAGAACATAGATAAATAATAGTATTTAATAATCTATGTTGTGCACTCTGCCTATGCTCCACTCAAACTCGGCTTTTACGCATGCTCACCAGCAAAGTCTGTGCCATCATGTGAATATACACATACATTTACACTGGTGAGTCGTTTACTGTATAAGATGTCTGTGATGGCGTGTACAGGAAACTCCCCATCCCCTGCAGAGATACCCCCCCAACCAAGCTCAGGCATTTTTCCTGTAAGAGTCCAAACCCCCTGCCCCTTTAAGAAACTAGGCTGGAAAATGCCTGGGAAGGGTATGGACTGGAGCCAGGGTTTAAACCAGGAATCAAAAGACCTGGAGGGAGAGAGAGAGAGAAGTTCAGGGTTCTGTGGGTAACATGCTGACAACTTATCTGTGAGAAGTATCAGCTGAAAACTGCTGTTTTTCTGCTTTATATGTATGTTGACTTGCTGCTGAGAAGCTGACAAGTGTATGAACTGAGTTGTGCTGGTCAGAGTTAGGAAACTGTGGAGCACTAGCTTTGGTTTTGTACCTTTAAAATACTGTTTGTAACTGCACTAAGGCCCAAGACGGGGCCAGACAGCCTGTCTGATTCTGCAAAAGTGCATAATAAAGTTTTTTGTGTTTCCCTAACAACCTCTAATTGGCTGTGGATCCTTGGATCACTGCCCTTGCTTGCACGCCTTTACCACATATGGCGTTAAGTGTGGGATATTTCTTCTTAACCCAGTGACAGAAGAAAAAACACACACCTCCTGGGTTCTGACTTCTCCACAGTACAGGGAAGAAGAAGAAGAGGGGAGGGTGTTTTTTGTTGTTGTTGTTGTTGTTGTTGGTACATGGCTAAGGGGGTTAGTTAGCCCTGCCGCAGTTAGGGAAGAAACCTCAATTTAGTTAGAAGCCGGACAGGCAGGAGTTTTGTTTTATTTTTCCTACCTCAGGTGGATTGGAAAGAATAATTAAACCAAAATGGAGAGATTACTCAAGGCCCTAGTGGAAGGACAGTCATAGTTGCAATGTGCCCTAGTGGAAGGACAACATCAGCAACAGCAGTAACAGCAACAACAATAGCAGCATCTACTACAGGACAATTTGCAACACAAGAGGTGCAGCAACAACAAGTACTACAGAAATCATTGGAAATGCAGCAGAGTTCACTAGCACAAGTCTCCCAAGTGATCCAAGGGTGGCAGCTCCACCCCCTGGTACCATCCCTGCCTAAATTGATGGAGGGCGAGGACCTGGACCACTTCCTAGTAAATTTTGAGCAGACAGCACAGCTGGCTGGGTGGCCAGAGAGGATGTGGATCACATATCTGGGAAACCTGCTGTCTGGAAGCAGTCAAACTGCCTTCCAGGAAGCTAACCCTGATGATCCAGAACCCTATGCCGCAGTAAAGACCATCATACTGAAGCAAGCTGGGTGTAGGCCAGAGACTTACTGGCCCTGATTCAGGAAAGGAACTCTGGGGCCTAAAGACAACCCCCAGAATTTCTATTATAGACAGAAAGAGATTGCCTGGAAATGGTTACAACCAGAGGAGAAGACTGGAGCGGAGGTGACCAAAATTGTTCTATTGGAACAATTTCTAGAGGGTTTGACATCCCCCATGAGACAGTGGGTGTGCCAGTTCTCTAAATTGACCTTGTGAAATGCTGTGGAAATAGCAGAAGGATTTTATGAAGCTCAGCCTGTACCAGAGGTACCCAAGGCAAAAGAAATCAGGCCAGCCATAGCCCAAGGGGATCAGGAAGGAAAAGGAGCCTTTGAGGACCTCTGCACCAAGGCCTCCACGGTCGCCAACCTCTCGATGTTCCGAAGGTAGCTAATTGACTTGCTTCAAGTGAGGGGGCAGGGGCCACTATGCCTGTGATTGTCCTATGGCCATGGGAGAACCAATGGATACAAATGTATGACCTCTCATGAGTGCAGTATTGTGGAAGCATCCCTAGTGAAGGGTGGATAGTTATGATACCTGTAGAGTTGGAAGGCACTTGTCTGCAAGTCCTGGTGGTCTCCGGAAGCATGTCAGGTCAGACACCAGGACAAGGCATCAGATCAACTATAAGAAGCTCATGACCTTAGTTTACGTCAATGGAGATCAACAGTCATAACCAATGGTGCAAGTTGAATTAAAACCCCCCATGGAAACAGAGACTCTTGAAGTGGTGGTCATACCCTGGTTGACTTATCCAGTGATTGTAGGCCAAGATTTCCAAATATCAAGGACATCTGGAACCGGGGATAGAGCAAGCCAGATGAGGGGATTGCAGAGGATTTTCCAGAACTCTTCCATTTGCGAGACCTGGACTTGTTTGTGAAGGACCCCAAAACTCCCAAGACTCACAGGCAGCACCAGTTGGAGAGGGCCTGTCATAACTCAAATGTGGGGGCAGCTGTAGAGGGGGTTTCTGAGCAGGAGGAGTCCCCAGAAAGAACCACAGATGACTGATGAGAAAACCCAGCACCACATCTAGGATCTCCAGGAACCGTAACAGCCCACCTGAGTGGGGTAGCATCAAGAGTCCAGGCCATCTTAAAAGAGCCCAAAGGGAAAATAACACCTTTAGGAATGACTGGAACCAGGTTCAAGAGCTAGAGGGGGCCCTTGTAGATAACTTGGACCCTTCCCGGAGGGGCTTTCCCTACTTTTTGGTGTGATAAGACCTACTGTATAGAGTTACCAGGGGAGAAATAGACAGAGAAGAGATGGAGCAGTTGTTCCCCAGTAATATTCACAGCAGGTAATGGAGTTTGCCTATAGTCATCCCTTGGGTGGACACCTGGGGGTGGAGAAAATTCAGGAGCACATTTTAGCCCAGTTTTACTGGCCAGGGCTTCTTAAACATGTAGAACTCTTTTTCCAATCCTGCCCCACCTGTCAGCTGCATAGTCCAGCAAAGGTTAGACCTGCCCCTCTAGTGCCAATGCCTGTTGTCGAGACCCCATTTGAAAGGATTGCTATGGACTAGGTGGGACCCTTGGAACATACTTTCCATGGCAATAAATTTGTCCTGGTGGTAATGGACTATGCTATCTAGAATCTGGAAGTGACAGCCGTACAGAATACTAAGACTACAACATTGGCCAATGCACTATGGTAACTCTTCTCCCAGTCGGGGATACCTGCTGAAATCCTCATGGATCAAGCGACACCATTTGTCTCCCGCATAATGAAACTAGTACCGATAATACTCCGCAATATAACTAAGAAAGTAAACAATGTATCCTCTTCAGAACTTGCAACTGTAATGACAATGAGTAGCTGTATAGGTCTCAGCAAAAACACGGGCAGCCGTTGAGGAATTATTTCACCAACAACGGAACTTAAAGCCCTGCAAACATCAATGACCCTATATAAACAGCCACCACTTTGTCAGTTTTTTGAATTTGATTTTGTAAATTTTCGAATTCTTTCAATTTTTCTTAATCATTCTCAATTTTAAATTTTCTCAACTTCATGATTTCAAAAGTCGTGCTTAGCTTTTAGAAGAGATGTCCAACTCTTGATGAGTGTCCCAACGCTTGTAAGCACGCTTTTCTGCGTTTCACCAATGTGGTTTCCTCAGGGGAATTGAGCTTTAAGGTAATCCCTCTTCACAGAAATCTTCCAAGCACAATAATTTTCAGTGTGTGTTCTCCCACACAAAAACCAAAATCAATTCTCCTCTTAACGCATAATGAAGCAAATATGCACCTTGTTGAAGATCAAGACTTTGCGGACATTGGTTTATCATCCACAAACTGACAGTTTGGTTGAACAATTTAAGAAAACATTTAAACAGATGTTAAACAGATGCTAAAGAAATTTGTGAATTAAAAGGGGAAGGTCTAAGATCTATTACTCCCCTATCTTTTGTTTGCCATTGGAGAAGTACCCCAAAGTTTGACCGGCTTCTCCCCTTTTGAGTTACTGTATGGGCATCAACCCAAGGGAATCTTACAGAGCTCTGTGCTCTTATAGTGTCTAGGAGAATAGCAGGGGCTGGACACCCCATGCTGGACGTCCAGCCCCGCTATTTGAGATCAGAATGGCCCCCATAATGTTTTACATTCAGGAACAGGTTTTTATGAAACTGCCCTCCCAATATACAAGTAAACCTATGTGTGTGCGGCCAGTGTGGCAGAGGTTTACCTGGCCTGAGCAGAAACATTCCCAGGGAAGGGGTTGGGGAGAGCTTAGTATTTATATATATATACTTTACAGAATATGTCTGTGTACCTATACATTCACCCATGATATCTGGGATCATTTGGAAAGTAAAAGTTTCTGCAGGTCTTTCCAGAAAGAGATAAAGTTGAGTTACAATCTGGTATAGTAGGAGTTTTCCTGTCCCCACAGAGCTTACAATCTAAGGTTGTACCTGAGGCAATATAAAGTTAAGTGACTTGCCCAAGGCCACAAGGAGAGTCAGTGGAATTTGAACCTTGCACAAGATAAATATGTGCATACTATTTATGATTCTCTCAGTTATAAAATACCACCATAGGCACAAATTGAGGAAAACACTTGATAAAAATTGCCCATGATCTGGATTAATTACTTTCATAAAATATTTGCTATTTGCCAGTAATCAATATATGTGAACAGTCTAAGAATTTCAGTCTAAATTTTTGTTTTGCATTAATCTTAATGAGTACAATATTCAAAAAGACCTATGTGGTCAGTACCAATGACAACCTCATTAATCTTTATTTATATAGGGACATGATGGCAGATAAAGACCATATGGCCTATTCAGCCTACCCTTCCATTTCAACTACTAAGTTTACTGTCTTTTTTCCCTTAGGGCCTGATTTTCAAAGGCATTTACACAGTTAACAGCCAATGTTAACTGTGTAAATGCCTTAATTGGGGCTTTTCAAAGGCACCTATGTGGCAAGTGCCTTTGAAAATCCCCAATTAATTCCCCTAAGCGCCCCGATGCTATCCAGTTAGCATTGAGGCGTGTTGGGGCCTTCCAGGGTGGAGTGGAGGCAGGGAATGGCACTAACCAGGTAACAGAGATTTTGGATGCTGCCCGGATAGCGCTCTGTGCCGTAAAGATAGACGAGGAAAATCCTTGCCTATCTTGCCTGGTTAGGCTCAGTGATTTTCCGGCTATGTGGCAAACCTCACATGTTCACTTCCTTTGCTGCGGAAGTGAGAATCCAGGGTTAAGGGGTTGCGGGCAGGGTTGCATGGCTATGGCATTTAGCCATGCCCAACTGAAAATTGGACCCTTAGAGATCTTCTGTGTTTGTCCCATGCTTTCTTGCCTCTACTACCTTCACTGGAAGACTATTCCATGCATCTAGCACTCTTTCCATAAAGAAATATTTCTGTAAATTTCTCTTGAGTCTATCCCCTTTCATCTTCATCCTATGCCCCCTTGTTGCTGAGTCTCTCCTCCTGTGCATTTGTGCCACGGAGGTGTTTAAAACTCTCTGTCATATCCTTCCTCTTCCACCTTTCTTCCAACATTTAGATACTGTATGCCTTATGCCTTATGACCAAGCCCACTAACCATTTTGTTAGCTACCCTCTGTACAAACTCCATCCTGTTTATATCCTTTTGAAGGTTTGGTCTCCAAAATTGTAGATGATACTCCAAATGAGGTCTCAATAAAGACATACAGAGGCACTGTCGCCTCATTCTTCTTGCTGCCCATTCCTCTATATTTAGCCCAACCTCTTGCAAAATGCTATGTGAATTCTCTGCATCCTGCCCTGGACAAGTGAATTTCCATCTCCACTTTCTATCTAAAATCTGCCTTCATGTGTGCCATAAACTTAATGCACAGCAGCCAATTTTTTTCTGTATTAACTGGACAGCAGCCCTCTCACACATTCTGGGGTCCCCTCCTCCCCAAAAGTTAACATATTGGCCTTGCAGTTGCCATATATTCGTTTTGGCACTTACTATGCTGTAACTGCAAAATGTTATTTCACTTTAAGAAAGAGGAGTTATAAATATGTCAGTGTATATTAAAAACCAGAACTATGTCCTTTTTACCCAATCAAATCAATGTCCCTTTATGTACATTTATTAAACCTCTCTATCATTTTCTTTGTAACAATTAACAAGATCACCTATTTGCTATTCTGTGTTCATATTTTTGTGATTATTAAATGCCAATCCAAAAGATTTTCCTCCCATATTTTCAATTATATTCTTTCTTATCCTACCATATTTTGCTACATTAATACCTCTGACTAAAGTGCCAGGCTCTTATGCTGGTGATATCGGAAAACCTCTGAGGAATCTTACTGATTTCTCAGGTTGTTTTAGGGGCTTTATCATGTTTCCACATTCTCTTGTGATTTGCTAATTGTTGTACTCGGTTATTTTTCATGCCCCCTCACCATCCCAAATGTAATCATCTCTTGCAGTGATCTGCTTAACACTTCACCGGAAAAACAAAATAAAACATATTCAACTCTTCTTTTCTGTCACTGCTCTTTGCTTGCCAGCAAGTTCAGGGTTTTTTTCCTTTCTTGTGATTCTTTTGGTATTCAATTTTTGTCAGTCATTAGAATTCCCATCTGCCACATGCACTTCATGTTGCCCTTATTAACTGTTCCTCCTAAGGCTTTTTTTCTCTGTAACCTGGGCTTCATTACTAGTGAATTCTTGTTGCCTTCTAGTTTTTGCTTATCCTCAGGCTTGAATGCTAAAACCCGACATATTCATGGGGTGGGAGATTTTGAATTAGAATATCCACATTTGAACTTTATTTTTATCTTGGTTTGTGAATTGCAGTCCTTTAACTTGTATATATTTTAAAAAAAAAGTTTCTCAGTATGCCAGGGATGGGAAATATGTGAGATGATGCTTTAATAATGATCAGAACTGGAAGAAGCCCAACTGCTCATATAAAAGTAAAAATGAACCGGCAGCTTATTGCGTTTTTAATATTTTTAAGTCTTAGGGGCCGTTTTACTAAAGCCCACTAAGTGGTTAACACAAGTTTTTTGTGGTGACGACTACTATTACTACTACTACTATTTAGCATTTATATAGCACTACCAGATGTACACAGCGCTGCGCAGACATGTAAGAGCTTACAATATAGTCAAGACAGACAACACAGTAGGCGTAGACATGGGATACATCTAGGGGGAATGGTAAGGAAACACAAGGAGATCAGGTGAGTCAAGATCCCGAAAGCAGTAGCAGGAAGACCAAGAGAAAATGGAGAAAGACTAAAAAAGGAACAGACAAAGCAAGATACATGAATGAACTAGATACCTACCGCACAGAAACAGATAATGCAAAAAGAGCCTACCACTCAAAAATCATAAATACCTCAATCAACAGACCATGTGAGCTCTTTAGAGATCGTTAAAAAGTTGACAATGACACCCAACCACTCTAACCAACTCCTGAACATTCCACTGGAACAGCTGGCATGACAATTTTATTTAGGCAGTTTTGTATACCACCTTATCCTTCAATCAAACTGGTCACAACACAATTTGGGGATACATTTAACATGAGGGGATATGAGACATGTACACTAACACTTACAGGGAACATGGGCAATGGAGGGTTAAGTGGCTTGCCCAAGACCACAAGGAACACTGGTGGGACTAGAAACCCCAGTCCTTCTGACCCAAGGTTGCTGTCCTCTAGTGGGATTTGAACCCCTGACCTTCTGGCCTGAGGTAACTTGCTCCAACCATTAGGCCACTCCTCCCTAGTCCACCCTCCTATGACAACATAAATAGCTCCAACAACTACACAGCTCACCTGCGAGAGCAACAACAATAACCTATTGTACTGATCAGAGCACAGATTGGAGTACATTTGAAACAGTAGCCAAAGAAAAGATAGAATCCATCATCTCATGCCTGAGCACCGCTACCTCCCCATTAGATCCCTGCACTGTGAAGTGGATAAAGAAAACCAAACTGGACATAAGCACAGCCCTTGCTCACATAACAAATGAATCACTCAAGCAAGGACACATGCCGGACAGCCTCAAAACCTCCATCATTCGCCCAACCCTTAAGAAACATAACCTAGTCCCCCTTGACCCTGCATCCTTCAGGCTAATAGCAAGTCTCCCATTTGCTGCCAAAATCATTGAGAAGATAGTTCAACAGCAGCTCCAAGACCATCTAGACATAAACAATGCACTGGACCCACAACAACATGGATTCCGCCCATCTCATGGGGTCGAGACCCTCACGATATCGCTACTGAACACCCTAATCAAAGGAATACAGACCAAACAGTCTGGATATGCTATGGTCTTTCTGGATATATCTGCAGCTTTTGACACCATCTCCCACAACACCCTCCTACACAGACTAGAAGAGATTGGCATCAAAGACTGTGTTACAGTGGTTCCACTCCTACCTGACCAACAGACAACAACTGATCCGCACCAGCATGGCAACCTTCCCCCCCCCCTTCATCAGCATCAAGGAGTACCCCAAGGCTCTACGCTGTCCGCCATGCTCTTTAATATCTATCTCCAGCCTCTCCGCTCAATAATATGCTCTCACAACATCAACTATCATATCTATGCAGACGGCATAATGCTTTGTGGACCCATTACAACCACAAACCCAACAAACAATCATCTATAAGACTGCTTCATTGACATCACTAACTGGCTCCAAGAGAACAACCTATCCATCAGCTTTAAAAAACCTGAAGTCCTCTTTGTGACCAAGGACCAAACCTTCACCCCACCACCACACATCACTTTGGGAACCACCCAAATGCAAGTTCAACCCTATATAAAATACTTGGGACTCATCATTAATCAAGCGCTTACATTTAAGCAACAGATTGAAAAAAATAGCTAGAATGATATACTTCAAAGCAAAGATGGTACAACGACTCAGAACACTCATTGACCCACAGGATTTCAGAACAGTCTTGAAGGCTATGTCAAATAGTCTTGAAGGCTATGACGCTCCCCCACCTGGACTACTGCAATGAAATCTATCATGGGCTCCTGGCCACCCACACAAACCCTCTATGGACTGCCCTCAACACCACCACAAGAATCATCCAAAGGGTCAAGAAACACGATCACATCACCCCAGTCTTGAGAGAGCTTCACATTCTGCCCCTCGAAGTAAGGATTAAATACAAATCTCTACTACTTATCCACAGAGCCCTCCATCAAGTACGGACTTCCCAGCTCCGGACTCTACTCCCACAGCCTACCCTCAACAGACCAACCTGCCAGACCACCAGCAACACTCTCACTATCCCACACGAACGAACAAAGTTCAATCAACAAGCTTGTAACAGGGCATTTGAACTGTATGTGCCCTCCCTCTGGAACTCCCTTCCCAACCAGATCTAAAACAACAAAGATCTCTCCACATTCAGGAAACAGTTAAAACCCCTTCTGTTTCCTGAATATCTTGGTCCTGAGATAGACATCTATCACTAACTACCACCTTCCTGACAGTCTCCCAACTGGACTTAATCTGATCTGACCCCCCTACCAACTGAGAGACTTGCGTCAAAAGTCTAGTATTATCACCTTCTGTCTTGATCATTAATGTTGGTCCCCCCTGGTGCTGGCTCCCCCCCCCCCTTACTGTCGAGATGATTATTGTACCCCCCTTTTTTTGTTAAACCACTTTGATCCAGTGAAAAGCGGAATATAAATGCAGCTAAATAAATAAACAAGAGGTGAGTTTTTAGCCTAGATTTGAAAAAAGCCAGAGAAGGTGCCTGAAATTCAGGCTCAGGTAGTTTGTTCCAGGCATAGGGAGCAGCAAGGTGAAAGGAGTGAAGTCTGGAATTAGCAGTAGAAGAGAATGGTACAGATAGAAGTGATTTGCTAGAAGAGCAGAGTTTCAAAGGAGGGGTGTAGGGAGAGATAAGGGATGAAAGGTAGTGAGGAGCTGCAGAGTGAATGCACTTATCAGTCAGCAGAAGAAGTTTGAACTGGATGCAGAAACAGATAGTGAGCCAATGAAGGGACTTGAGAAGAGGGGTAATATGAACATGATGAGGCTGGTGGAAGATTAGCCACGCAGCAGTGTGTTGAACAGACTGAAGGGAAAAGATATGATTTAGCGGGAGACCAGCAAGGAGAAGGTTACAATAGTCAAAACGAGAGGTGATTAAGGAATGGATACGTGTCTTAGTAGTATGTTCAGAGAGGAATGGGCAGATTTTGTTGATGATTTGTTCTACATATGAATTAAACAGGTAGGGGGGAAAGTATGCAGCCTTGATGTACACCTTTGCTGATTTTAAAACCATTCTGTTTATCCTTGTTCCGAATGAAGTGTTGCTTTTTGATCAATGTAAAGGTTGTGCAAGAGAACAATCAGGTGTTCTGGTATACCCATGCTTCTTAATGTAGCCCAGAGTTTCTCATGATTTACAGCAGGTATAAAATGACATGTTCAAAAAGTCCACCCTGCACGTTGTCATCTTATGTGAAATGCATCATGAACATGCAGATGTTGGTGCCACCCAAGCACTGTCCTGAAATGCCGCTGGAACACTTCCTGGGAAAACCTTTAGAGATCAATGTGCTCAGTGTGAAAATGTGGATGTCATGGCCTTTCAAAACTTACATTTTCCATGTGGATGTGGCTTCCATGTTTTTCTGCCATCACATCCACATAACCCAATTAGGATTTCAAAAATAACCCAATTAATGAGTGGTATGTTGGCTCTATGGTTTAAGATGGTTGAAATTATGTAAACAATATCATGATGGAGTTGGTAAATGTACCAGATTAGATCTGATAAAGATACTATAAATGTCTGGATCATATAAGAATACTTTTCAAAACAGTTGGTTAAAATTTGATTACTATTTGATAAACTAAAGAGTTACAAATCACTTGGACTGGATAGTATTTATCTGGGGGTGTTGAAAGAACTGAAATACAAAATTGCAGACCTACTATTAGTAGTCTGTGAACTATGATTAAAATCACCTGTAATACCTGAAGACTGGCGAATGGCCAACGTAACACCAGTTTTTAAAAAGGGTTCCAGGGCTGATCCGATAAGCCTGACATCAGTACAAAATTACTCAACATGTAGATAGTCATGGTTTGAAGGGAGAAAGCCAAAATGGCTTTATCCAAGGAAGGTCTTGTCTCACTAATCTGTTATGTTTTTTTAAAGGTGTGAATAAACAGGTAGACAAAGGTGAGCCGCTCGATATAGGGTATCTGGATTTTCAGGAAGCCTTTGGTAAGGTCCCTCATGAGAGAGATAGGAGGCAGTGTACTATTTTTTTTTATTTAGCAGTTTTTGTATACCACCTTCTCCTTCAATCAAAGTGGTTTACATAGGAACTAAATAATACATCAACTGTTTGCTTTAGGGTTAGTTCAGCAGGGCGGAGGAGCATGCGGGGGAGGGGGGGATACCAGAGGGTTTGCTATTTACAGAGGGAGGATGAACTATTGTGGATCAGGACCTGGATAAAAGATAGAGGGTAGGACTAAATGGCCAATTTTCCCAAAGGAGAAAGGTAAATAGTGGAGTACACCAGGAATCTGTGCTGGGTCAGATGCTTTTTAACATATTCGTAAATGACCTGGAAATGGGAATGAGTGAGGTAATCAAATGTGCACATGGCACAAAATTATTCAAAGTTGTTAAAAAACGAGAGGATTGTGAAAAAATGCAAGAGGACTTGATAAATTGGATGTTCAAATGGCAGATGAAATTTAATGTGGACAAGTGTAAAGTTGTGCATCTTGGAAAGCACAACCCAAACTATGGTTCCACGATGCAAGATTCCACATTAGGAACCACCACCAGGAAAAAAGATTTAGGCATCATCTTGGATAACACGTTGAAACATTTCACCCCGTGTACAGTGGCTGCCAAGAAAGCAAATAGAATGCTAGGAATCATAAGGAAAGGAGTGGAGAATAAAACCAAGGATATTATAATGCCTCTGTATCATTACATGTTGTGACTGCACCTTGAATATTATGTACAATTTTGGTCACCATATCTTAAAAAGGATATAGTGGAATTAGAAAAGGTACAGAGAAGAGACACCAAAATGGTAAAGGGGATGGAAGGCTACCCTTATGAGGAGAGGCTAAAAGGTTAGGGCTCTTCAACCTGGAAAAGAGATGACTGAGGGGAGATATGATAGAGGTCTATAAATTAATGAATGGAGTGGAACAGATAAAAGCTGGAAGAATGGTCTAATGCTTGGCAGTTAATATTTAATGTGAAGAAGAGCAGTGTCATGCACTTGGGAAGGAGAAATCCAAGGGAATTGTATGCGTTAAGGGGCGTGAGGTTGGTGTGCATGGGTAAAAATAGATAGATTGTTTATGACATCAAAAAATAGAAAGACTAGGGGACATGCAATGAATCTACAGTGTAACCAGTTTAAGACTAATAAGAGAAAATAATGTTTCACTCAACACATAATCAAACTCTGGAATTCATTACCGGAGGATGTGGTGTAGCTGGTTTTAAAAAAGGTTTGGACAAGTTCCTGGAGGAAAGGTCCATAAACCATTAGTAAAGAGGATCTGAGAAATCCACTGCTTGCCCCAATACAAGCACTGTGGAACCTGTGTGTCTTTTTGGGAAACTGCTAGGTACTTGTGACCTGGATTGGCCACTTTTGGAAACAGGATACTGGGCTTAATGGACCTTGGTCTGACCCAATATGGCATTTCTTATGTTCTTATGTTCTAAAGAAATGGCAGGTCTTAGCTATCAGATGGATATGTGTGGAGAAGGGGAGAGAGAGGAGTCAAAGATGACTCCAAGGTTGCGAGCAGAGGAAACAGGGAGGAGTAGAGAGTTATTCACTGAGAATGAGAAAGGAGGAAGAGGAGAGGAGGTTTTAGGGGGAAAAATAAGAAGCTCAGTTTTGTCCATGTTCAATTTTAAGTAGTGGTGAGACATCCAAGCAGCAATGTCAAAAAGGCAGGGTTTGGATTGCTGGAGAGATTTCAGGTATAGAGAGGTAGATCTAGAAGTCATCAGCATAAAGATGGTTCTAAAAGCCATGGGAAGAGATGAGTGCATCAAGGAACTGGGTATAGAGAGAAAAAAAGGAGTGGACCCAAGACAGATCCTTCGGATACACCAACTGAGAGCCAGATAGCAGCAGAGGAGAATCCACCAGAACAAACACTGAATGAGCGATGGGAGAGACAAGAGGAGAACCAGGATAGTACAGAGCCCTTAAAATCAAGCAAGGACAGGGTATCAAGGAGAAGATTGTAGTCAACAGTATCAAAAGCAGCAGAGAGGCCAAGAAGGATGATAACTGAGTAAAGGCCCCTGGATTTAGCCAGGAACAAATCATTGGAGACTTTGGCAAGAGCTGTTTCAGTAGAATGTAAAGGACAAAAGCCAGATTGTAAAGGATCCAGAAGGGCTTGAGAGGAGAGAATGTCAACACAATGGTGGTGAACCGCATGTTCAAGTAGTTTAGAAATGAAGGGGAGGAGGGAGATAGGTCGATAGTTGGAAGAAAAGGTAGGATCAAGTGATGGTTTCTTGAGGAGAGGTGTAACTACAGCATGCTTGAAGGCTGCAGGGACAGTTGCAGTGGAGAGCAATAGGTTGAGAATATAAGAGATGGAAGGGACAACAGTGTAGGAGATGGGGCTTAGGAAACAGGTGGGAAACGGATCAGAAGAGCAGACAGTGAGCTTGGAGGAGGAAAGAAGGCATGTGGTTTCCTCCTCATAGGAAAGGAAGAAAGAGTAGCAGAGGTAGAGGGAGAAAGTTGGGAGTGAAGAGGGGGAAGAGGGGAAGTAGCTGACTTTGTGGGGAATTGAAGGGTGATCTTGTGGATTTTATCATGGAAATATTCAGCCAAGGTTTGGGCAGAAAGGGAGGAAGGAGTCGGAGGCAGAGGCACCTTGAGGAAAGAGTTGAGAGTAGTAAAGAGAAGGTGAAGGTCAGAGGCAAGAGAGTTAGTTAGATGGACATAATAGTTTTGTTTGGTGAGTGCTATAGCAGAATGGAAAGAGAAAAGCATGAATTTGAAAGGTAGAAAGTCTGCAAGGGATTGGGATTTGAGCCAGGCACACTCAGCTGAATGGGCACAGGAATGTAAATAGCAGGTAGTGGATGAAAGCCAGGACTGGGGTATAGTGCACCTCACAGGATGTGGTATGGGTGGAGCAAGAGCATCTAAGCAGGGGAGAGTGCAGTGTTATAGGAAGCTACTGCCTCATCAACAGACTCAGATGACATAGTGGAAGAAAGAAGTGATGAAACAGTGGAGGAGAGAACCAAAGGGTCAATAGCATGAAGATTTCTAAATAGGTTGGAGGAGACAGGACAAGGTTGAGGCAGTAGGTGATGAACAGTGAAGCTTAGCAGGTGATGGTCAGATAAGGGAAGAAGTGAGATACAGAAATCTGAGGGTAAGCAATTAGAGAAAAATACAAGGTCAAGGCAGTGGCCATGCTGATGAGTTGGGGCAGTAGAGCAAAGCTGGAGGTTGAATGAAGAGGTAAGGGAAAGGAGCTTTAAAGCATAAGGATAAGAAGAGCTATAAACATGAATGTTAAAATCCCTGAGAATAACAGTGTGGGAAGAGTAAACCAGAAAGAAGGAAAGCCACGAGTAATTTGTGGGCATGATGACTACTGCCTGCGAAAACACTTGTTAATAGGTTATTGAGCGAAGGGGCATGGAATGGGCAGGATGTGGGTGGAGTGTGGGCATGGAAACATTGCAGTACGTGCAGGGGTACATATCATGTGTTATCAATGTGGCAATTAGAACGGGTGTTAATTGTGCCACATGTTAGGGTATGCACCTATGTGATAACAGCCAAAAACATGCTGACCATGTCCCCAACAGTTACCGTGGAGGCTTTGCACATAACACGGGTTTGATTTAATGCTAAAAGCACACTATGTACCAAACCCTAACTGCCTTTAGTAAAATGGTCCCTGAGGGCCATTTTCTAATGTTCTCTGGGGGTTATTTTAGAAGCCTTATTTGTCATTTTTACATGTAAAATTTCCTATTTACCTGTGGAAATGGCATCCACATGTAAATGGTGATTTAAGAAAGGGCTCAATATACACACTGATGTCCTGTTGTTGTTAAGTGCCGTTGAGTCAATGTCGACTCATGGTGACCCTCTGGATAGTTGTCCTAAATTGTGTTCAGTCTTCAGTCAGGCAGCTCATTGTTGACAGACTGGTACCCATCTCATTGCTGGCCTTCCTCTTTTGCATTGACCTTCTATCTTGCCAAGCATGATGTCTTTCTCTAATGATCTCTCTCTTCGCATGATGTGTCCAAAGTATGAAAGCCGAAGTCTTGTCATCTGAGCTTCTAAAGAAAGCTTAGGTTTGATTTCCTCTAGTACTGACTGGTTTGTTCTTTGGGCAGTCCATGGTATACGCAGTATTCACCACCAGCACCATAATTCAAAGACATCAATTTTCTTCCTGTCTATCTTTTTCACTGTCCAGCTTTCACATCCATATGATCTTATTGAAAATTCCAAGTTGAATCTTTGTATGGAGAGAGACATCTCTGCTCTTGAGAATCTTGTCTAGGTCTTTCATAGCCATTCTGCCAAGATCAATGGAGTGGAGGAATGGCCTAGTGGTTGGGGCTCTTGAGAATCTTGTCTGGGTCTTTCATAGCCATTCTGCCAAGAGCAATGGAGTGGAGGAGTGGCCTAGTGGTTGGGGCTCTTGAGAATCTTGTCTAGGTCTTTCATAGCCATTCTGCCATTAGCAATGGAGTGGAGGAGTGATCTAGTGGTTGGGGCAAGGTACCTCAGGCTGTAAGGATGGGGGTTCAAATCCCACTAGAGCAACCTTGGGCTAGAAGGACTTGGGTTTCTAGACCCACAGGTGCTCCTTGTACCCTCCATTGCCCATGTTCCCTGTATTAGTGCATGTGTCTCATATCCCCTCATACTAAATGTATCCCCCAATTGTGTTGTGACCACTTTGATTGAAGGATAAGGTGGTATACAAAACTGTATAAATAAAATGTGTCATCAGATTTCTTGACTGCTTAATGCTTCTTTATTGATAGTTGATCCAAGTAGGTTAAACTTGTCCACAATTTCAATTTCTTCTCCTTCAACGATGAACTCGTTGATTTTGCCAGTTGTCATGACCTTTGTCTTCTTTACATTAAGGAGCAGGCCCATTTTGAAACTATGTTCTTTGATTGTGAGAAGCAAATGTTTCAGATTATCCTCACTTACCGCCAGTAATGTGGTATCATCAGCATAGTGAAGGTTGTTGATGAGTTTTCCACCAATCTTCACACCTCTGTTGTCTTCATACAATCCTGCTTCTCTGATGATTTGTTCTGCATATAAATTAAACAGGTAGGGGAAAAGTATGCAGCCTTGTCTTACACCTTTGCTTATTTTAAACCATTCTGTTTCTCCTTGTTCCGTTCGAACTGTTGCTTCTTGATCAATGTACAGATTGTGCAAGAGAACGATCAGGTGTTCTGGTATACCCATGCTTCTTAATGTGGCCCAGAGTTTCTCATGGTTTACACAGTCAAAAGCCTTGCTATAGTCGATAAAGCACAAATAGATATCCTTTTGGTATTCTTTAGTCTTTTCAAGGATACATTTCACATCCACGATGATGTCTCTCGTTCCTCGCCCTTTCCTGAACCCTGCTTGTACTTCAGGTAGTTCTTGTTCCAGGTATAGTTGTAGTCTCTGCTGAATAATCTTCAGTAGAATCTTGCTGGCATGTGGGTAGAAATTGTAATGAGGCATCTCAAGGGCAAGGTAAGGGTGTGAAAAGTAACACATGTATTCCCCATTCTTATAGGGAATGCCTGGGTATAACCAGAATTGTCCATTCAGGATTTCTAGCTGCTCCCTGGCATGGATAGGTTTCAAAAACGTGCATATTATCCTCCTTAAACCCACAATGTATGTTCCTTCACCAAGCTGAAATTAGATAAAGCTACTGCAGGGACATCTGTAGTTAGCCGGCAGCATTTACACATACCAGTTTGCAAAATGCCCCACATACACCTCTGTAAGTGCCAAAACGTGCACATGTAAGTTGTGAAATACCAACTTACATGTGTAAGAATTGAGACTTCCATGTGTAAGTTGCCATGTTTCCTCCACTGATTGTTTCTATGTGTAGCTTTGCAAAACAGTCCCTGCACGCCACATATCAGCGCTTACACATGCACTCCTGCACCTTCTTATTTGTATTTTGGAAAAGGGTCCATGTTTGACAGAGACTTTTCTAAAATGCTTTCTGAAATGCGTTTGCTGCGACCTTGACATTGCAGTTCCGATACCCATGTACTATATAAAATGAGCTTTCACAGGAGTTAGTGCATGAATTAGTGTATGGCAACCATTGAGGCACTGGCATGGTAACCATTACTGTGCTGACATGCATGTGCTAATTCATAGCTGCCCCGTTACTAGGTGAAAATGGGAAGATTATGGGTAGGGAATGGGTGTGGACTTCACACTCAGTTAGCGCAGAGTAACTTATGATGGATTTTCACTGTTGCCGATAACATGGATGCATTCGTGCTGTCAATTTATTTATCACATGGCAATGATTTTTTGTGCAGTCTATGTATGACAATATACTGGGAACGATGTTCCCTATAAATTGTGTGGAAGTGCAACTGCATATTGAAAATGACCCCCATGTAGAACTTTTCAGTTGCGACACACAGCATATAGGCATGCACGTTGGAGCTCCTGTGAATGTCTCTGACATGCTGCACACTGCTCTGGGTGGTAGAAGCCCAGGCCTCTGGCCAAGCCGCAGCTCGCTTAGCTTTGCTGGCCATTTCTCTACTGCCCTCTCTGGGAGGCAGAATACAATTGCACCCCGACAGTCTTCTGCTTTGCAGCACCTCGTCCAGTCTCACAATCCTAAGCAGTAATTTCCAGAAACAACAGCTGCCAGAGAAGAGTCGGGGCTTCCCCTTGTGGACATAGTCTGGACATGTAAGGTGGGATCCCCTTCTGTTTTTTCTCCCCTCATGTTCTTTACAGGGAGTATCAGTGGTTCAAGGTGTTTCTGGATACCTGTTGCAGTCAACAGTGCAATGGGGTTGCTTGCTAATTTTATCTCACACAACTTTTGTGAGTGATGGTACTCTACTAGGTTTTCTTTTTCTCTTTTCTTTTCTTTTTTTTTCCTGGTGTTGCTTGCAATTAATTGCTGTTTCATTGGACTGATCAGAGGAAAGCCAGTCACCCTGACCTTTTGTAGATTAATTCCCACCCTTGCTTTAACATGTTAATCCTGAAGGGAGTACAGAAGCCCGTTGGGGTTATAGGAGGCTATCCTATGGCACAAATAAGCAAACAAAAATAAAGCCTGGTTTGGTTTAGTTCAGTTTAGTTTATTCTGTGTCTTGCTATACCACCCTTCATATTGCTGCTTTGGATTGGTTTACAAAATTAAAATTATAGGTTTTAACAAAAACAAATAACAAACCTGTAGGCAACATAGCATATTTACAGGGTAGAGGGGAAAAGGGAAAGCCAAAATAAAGGAAAAGCTTATCACAAATTAGTCAATCGAACCCAGCATATCTCCAAAGCTTTGTCAAAAGGTGGGGGTTTTGACCCTTTTAAAACGTAGGGGCATGTTTACTAAACCATGCTAGGCTTTTTCAGCCAATGCAACATGTTAGTGTAAATGACACTATGTTAGCTGCAACAGCCACATGTTATCTGTTGGGGGTATGCACAGCGTTTCCCAGTAATTAACATGGCATAAAGGCAGAGAACATGTTGCAGTAGTATGGCGGGTGCAGCTAATGCCATGTATTGAGATGGCTTTAGCTAGCTAAGAACATAAGATATGCCATACTGGGTCAGGCCAAGGTCCATTAAGCCCAGTATCCTGTTTCCAGCAACAGCCAATCCAGGTCACAAGTACCAGCCAGATTCCACATTATCCTGGGATAAGCAGTGGATTTCCCTGGTCCTGTTTAATAATGTTTTATGGACTTTTCTTCATGGAACTTGTCCAAACCTTTTTTAAACCCAGCTACACTAACAGCTTTTACTACATCCTCCAGTATCGAATTCCAGAGTTTGATTACATGTTCAGTGAAAAGATATTTTCACCTATTAGTCATAAATGGGATATATTGTAACTTCATTGCATGTGCCCTAGTCTTTCTACTGTTTGAAGGAGTAAACAACCAATCTATGTTTGAATGTTCCACTCCTAATCTTTTAAGCCTTTCCTCATAGGGGTATCCCTTTACCATTTTTGTGGCTGTCCTCTGTACCTTCTCTAATTCCGTTATATCCTTTATAAGATATGGCAACCAGAATTGCACACAATATTCAAGGTGTGGCCGCACCATGGAACGATACAGAGGCATCATAATATCCTTTGTTTTATTCTCCATTTTTTTCCTTTGATTCCTAGTATTCTATTTGCCTTCTTGGTTGCCACTGCACACTGGGTGGAGGGATTCAATGTCCACAATGATGCCTACATTCTTTTTCTGTGTGGTGGTTCCTAATGTGGAACCTTCTATCGTGTAACCATAGTTTGAGTTGTTCTTCCTGAAGTGCATAATTTTGTCCACATTAAGTTTCATCTTCCATTTGGACACCCAGTCTTCCAATTTATCAAGGTCCTTTTTCAATTTTTCACAACCCTCTGTTGTTTTAGCAACTTTCAATATTTTTGTGTCATCTGTAAATTTGATCACCTCACTCATTATTCCCATTTCTAGTTCATTTATGAATATGTTAAAAAGCAGCAAGCCCAGCACAGACCCCTGTGGTACTACACTACTTTTCTCCATTGGAAAAATTGGCCATATAGCCCTATTCTCTGCTTTCTATCTTTTAATCAGTTCCTGATCCACAATAGTACACTGCCTCCTATCCCATGACTTTTTTTTTTTTTTGAAAGCTTTATTTAGTCCACCATAAAATCCAAACAACATATCAACAGACGGCCCCACGGGGAGGGTTAACTCTTCGCCCCCCCGGGTGCCAACAGAAAGATAATACAATAGGTGGGCATTTTACATTATATCCCAACCCCCCTTCTCCCGTCCCCCTCCCCTCACCCACCCACCCACCCTCACTCCATTGCCGACTGCATAAGCCAATTATCATCAAAAGCTGTAAAGCAGCTATCGCCTACCCACTACTCAAGACCTCCATCATTCAACTCCCCCCTTGACTTTTTAATTTTGCCAAGAGTTTCTCATGAGGAACCTTGTCAAAGGCTTTCTGAAAATCCAGTTACACTTTATCATCTTGCTCACCTTTATCTACCTGTTTATTTACACATTCAAAAAAATACAACAAATTAGGAAGACAAGACTTTCCTTGGCTAATCCATGTTGGCTTTCTCCCAATAAGCCATGACTAGTTATGTGTTCAATAGTTTTATTCTTTATAATTGTTTCTACCATTTGGCTGGTAATGTCAGGCTCACTGGTTTGTAGTTTCCTGGATCACCCCTGGAACCCTTTTTACAAATTGTTGTTACATTTGACATTCTCTAGTCATCGGGTATTATAGATGTTTTTAATGATAGATCTCACAATGTCTGCAAAACATGTGGTTGCCATGTGCTGTCGACCCCATGTTACAGGCATGCCCACTCTCTGTCCACTGCATTAATGCATTTGGCCTGTGTTCACTGTTATTTTCAATGCCAGGGTGCGGATGGGGCGGGGGGGGGGGGGCCGGAGGACATTTCCTGCAGCCCGACCCTGGCCTTAGGAAGCCATATCAGGGGTCGGGCTGCGGGGAATAAGCTTTTTTTTTGGTGGCCAGAATGGTGGCTCTTCAATGGATCATCAGTGCCATGGCAACATGATGCCATTGCACTGCAGCTCCATTGAAAAGCCTTGACTGAGTTAGCTGGGAAGGTCCTGTATGTGCAGGCTGGACTGAATTGCAGTCCTGACCTGCACGTTCAGGACTGTTCATGATTCTGATCCTGCGGGGCTAGACATGCCCCACGGGATCAGAATCGCGATCCCCTTTGTACGTCTGGCTCAAACTGGACATTCAGAGGGGATCTATGTCTGGAACAGAATGAGCCCTATAATGAAAGAGTTAAAAATTTAAAAGAAACTAAAAATTGACAAAGGAAGAAAGCATTCAAGGAATTGTGGAACAAAGTTAATCAACAAATGCCATCATCGCACTCCCTACAACAAATCAACATAGAAAGAAAAGACAATATCACACGCACCATGACCAACCGCAATAGAGAACAATTTAACATAAAACTTTCAATGCCATAATGGATGACTATCAATTTATAAAATTACAAATGGGATAAGACAAACTAGCAAACAATGGATACATTTACCGACACCAATGAACACAAACCAATAATCACTAGTGAAGAAGTGACAAACTACAGGCCAGTAAGCCTTACCTTGTTGGCGAGAAATGTAATAGAGGCGCTCCTAAAAGAGCAAATATTTGACTTCCTCAAAACCAATAGGTTGCATGATCCAAGGCAACATGGTATTACCAAAGGATGATCTTGCCTAACAAATCTGATTGAGTTCTTTGACTTGTGACCAGAGAACTAAATCAAGGGCTTGTGATCGATGTGATCTACCTGGATTTCAGCAAAGCCTTTAATATTGGTCCTCATAGGAGGCTTTCAATAAACTCAACAGCTTGGAAATGGGTCTCATGATGGTGAACTGGATCAGAAATTGGTTGACTGACAGACGACAGAAGGTTGCAGTAAATGAAACTCACCCTTGGATGAAAGGAACGTGATTAGTGGTGTTCCCCAGGGTTTGGTCCTGGGACCAATACTGGTCAATATATTCATGAGTGATATTGCCAAAGGGCTGAATGAAAAGGTTTGTCTTTTTGCAGATGACACCAAAATTTGCAACAGAGTGGACTCCCCTGAGGGAGTAGAGAACATGAGGAAAGGTCTACAAAAGCTGTAAGAATGGTCTAATGCTTGGCAGTTAAGAATTAATGTGAAGAAGTGCAGTGTCATGCACTTGGGAAGCAGAAATCCAAGGGAATTGTATGCAATAGGGGGCGAGAGATTGGTGTGCATAGTCCAGGAGAAGGACCTCGGAGTGACTGTTTCTGACGATCGCAAGGTGGCAAAACAGTGTGACGAGGCAGTGGCAAAAGCCAGAAGAATGTGGGGTGCATATGGAAAGGAATTACCAGCAGAAAGGAAGAGGTACTAATGCCACTGTGCAAGTCGCTGGTGAGGCCTCACTTGAAATATTGTGTTCAGTTTTGGAGACCGTATCTCACAAAGCATATAAAAAGGCTGGAAGCAGTTCAGAGGAAGGTGACCAAAATTATTTGGAGTCTGCGTCAGAAGACTTATGAGAAGAGACTTGAAGACCTAAATATGTACACAATGGTGGAGAGGAGGGCCTGGGGATATATGATTAATGGACAAACAAACCTCTTCTAAAGATGGGGAAGCTGTAAAACTAGAGGGCATAACATGAAGCCATACATTGCCTTCTGGCTGGATGCTGCTTGTGCATCCTGATCCCTCAGTGTACGTGGCTATACAGATTTCTTGCATTGCTTTGACAGCTGCTTCTCTTTACTGACTCTCAAAGGATGGTGCCCTAGGTGACATCATCATGATAGAGCTGATCAATTTGATGGTTGGGTTGGCACTCTATGTTAGAGAGAGCATTGAGTCACAAAGCATTAAAGTTTTGCAGGAGAGAAAATTTGCTGTAGAATCTCTATGGATTGAAATTCCATGTAAAAAGGGGAAGGCGATGACAGTGGGGGTGTACTATCGACCGCCTGGCCAGAATGAACAAATGGATAATGAAATGCTCAAAGAAATCAGAGAAGTTAACAAAAGTTACAGCACAGTAATAATAATGGTTGAATTCAATTACCCTGTTATTGACTGGGTCAGTGTCATGGCAGAACATGCTAGGGAAATAAAGCTTCTAGAAGAAATAAATGACTGCTTCTTAGAGCAGCTGGTTCATGAACTGACCAGAGGGGAAGCCATTTTGGACTTAGTCCTTAGTGAAACACCAGATCTGGGGCAAGAGATAAGGGTGTTGGGGGCCACTTGGCAATAGTGATCATAGCATGATCGTGTTTGATTTAATTAATGGAGGAGGGATGGTAAGGAAATCTACAGTACTACCTTTTAACTTTCGAAAGGGAGACTATGATAAAATGAGGAAAATAGTACAGAAAAGACTAAAAGGAACAGTTGCAAAAATCAAGCTTGGGTGTTGTTTAAAAACACTATCTTGGAAGGCCAGACCAGCTGTATTCCACACTTTATGAAAAGTGGAAGGAAGTCCAAAAAACTGCCAGCATTGTTTAAAGGTAAGGTCAGAGAAGCTGTTGTTGTCAAAAAAGCATCTTTAAGGAAATGGAAAAAAGAGCCAAATGATGAAACAGCACAAACACTGGCAAGTTAAATGCAAGGCACTGATAAGGCAGTCAAAAAGAGAATTTGAGAAGAAGCTTGCTGTGGAAGCAAAAACATATAATAAAGACTTTTTAAAGTATATTCATAGCAAAAAAAAACATGAGAGAATCAGTTGGACCATTAGATGATAGAGGGATAAAAGGGGCAATAGGAGGAGACAAGGCCATAGCGGAGAGACTGAATGAATTATTTGCTTCGGTCTTTATTGAGGAATATGTAGGGATGTTACCCATGACTGAAGTGGTATTTAAAGGTGATACTGTGGAAGAATTGAAAGAAATATTGATACACCGGGTTGATGTATTACAACTATTTGACAAAACTGAAGAGTAGCAAATCACCTGGACTGGATGGTATACATCCAAGGGTGTAGAAAGAACTGAAATATGAGATTGCAGACCTAATATTAGTAATCTGTGAACTATCATTAACATCATCTGTAATACCTGAAGATTGGAGGATGGCCAATGTAATGCCAATTTTTAAAAAGGGTTTCAGGGGTGATCCGGAAAACTACAGACCAGTGAGCCTGATGTCAGTATTGGGAAAATGGTGGAAACCATCATAAAGAACAAAATTACTGAACATGTAGATAGTCATGGCATAATGGGAGACAGCCAGCATGGCTTTAGACAAGGAAGATCTTGTCTTACTAATCAGTTATTTTTTGAAGGTGTGAATAAACAGGTAGACAAAGGTCAGTCAGTTGATAAAGTGTATCTGGATTTTCAGAAAGTCTTTGACAAGGTCCTTCATCAGAGACTTTTGGCAAAACTAAAAAGTTATCGGATAGGAGGCAGTATACTATTGTGGATCAGGAACTGGTTAAAAAATAAAAAGCAGAGGGTAGGCCTAAATGGCCAATTTTCCCAATGGAGAAAGGTGAATAGTGGAGTACCCCAGGGATCTGTGCTGGGTCCGCTGCTTTTTGACATATTCATAAATGACCAGGAAATGGGAATAACGAGTGAGGTTATCAAATTTGCAGATTAAAGATGTAAGATTTGGTCAGTTATTCTTCTGTAGGTCCTGGGTTCATTTCACTTCACAGAGGCAGTGGGGCTTGTAATAAAACAACCAAACAGGTGTGGCTTGGAGAAAGGTTTTTATGTAGAAATAGGCTTAATACATAGGTATTGAACAGAGGTATATAGTGATTGTTACAGAGCTGTTTCAGTGTGCATCAATGAATCTGTGTGTGCATGTGCATGTGTGAAGTGTGAGAGAGAGATAGGCCAGAACATGTGTTTCAGAGCCTCATGGCAAGGGAGAGAGAGAGAGAGCGGGGGAGGGGTGAAGGGAATTGATTATCAGAGCCTTCTGTCCTTCATTTCCGATGAATGGTGAAAAAGAGAGAGAGACAGGAAGTGTGTCTGTCCTTTATAGTGAATTGAATCCTCTCCAGCCCTTCCACTTGAGGTCTGCTAGCCACTCCCTTTAAGGTCTGCCATTCTTGATTTAGCAAGGAGGGGCTTCAGACAGGCCTTGGAGAATGAAATCACCAGGGGGTCAGAGTTAATCTCATCTTGTGATGGGGGTTAGGACTGGAAGTTGATTGACGGGGGGCTAGGACTGGTAATGGGTTGGGGGGTTGCTAGGACTGGAAATGGGCTGAGTGGAAGGGGAGACTTGAACTGCAAATAGCTGATGGGGAGGGGGCTTGGAATGGAAATGGGCTGTGAGGGAAGGGAGCTAGGACTGAAAATGGGCTGATGGAACAGCTAGGATAGGACTGGAAATGGGCTGTTGGGGGAGCTAAGATTGGAAATGGGCTGTGGTGGGGGCTTGAATTGAAATGGACTCATGGAGGGGCTAGAACTGGAAGTAGGCTCATGGGGGGGCTTGGACTGGAATTGGGCTGAGTGGAGGGGAGCTATGATTTGACATGGGCTGATGGTGGGGCTAGGAAATGATTAGAAATGGGCTGATGGGGGGGCTAGGTTTGGAAATGAGCTGATGAAGGGACTTGGACTGGAAATGGATGGGGGAGCTAGGACTGGAAATGTGCTGATGGGGGGCTAGGACTGGAAATGGGCTGATGCAGGGACTAGAAGGGAATGGATGCTGGGTGAGACTGGAACTAGAAGGGAGCTGATGTTGGGGGAGGATTAGAATGGGATGGGGCTGGGAGATTAAAATGGAGAGGGGAAAAATATTTTGTGTAGGAGGGATGAAAAATCTACAATTGGCCAGGTATTGGGAGAGTAATTGGGGATTGAGGATGGAGGGGTAAAATTTGTGTGGATGAAATAGGAATGAGGAAAGAGCAAAAGGAGAAAGATTAGTATGTTAAAGCAGATGTAGAGAGAGAGAATGGAAAAAAAAACTAGAAGAGAGAAGAAAGGACAAATGGACAGCAGACGATGGAGAGTTAGCAGAAAACATGAAGAAACCAGAAGAAAGTGGCTGGACCAATTGCAACTGAAAAAAAAATGCACAAAAGGTAGAAAGATATCTCTTTATTTTGAATTTATTAACTGGAATATGTCAGCTCTGGGAAATGTGCATCATTAACATCTGCGCTTTGTTTGGTACAAGAGGAAATTAATTTATAGTTTTATTTCTACAGTGTTGTTGTACATTCCAAGTTTGGCTTTTGGGGTTCCCAGTTTAATTATTGCCTTCCTGTTTCTAAATTGTGATTCCTTGTTTGGTGATGGTCTATGTTCTGCATGTGTAACTGAGCTGAGGTATTCTGTTTATGTAATTCCTATTTGACGTTGCCACTTGTTCTCTTTTTCCCCAGTATTCTCTGAAATGTATTGGTTTAATATTTGCAGTGTTGCCTTTTGATAGGTAGGGTATGGTGCTTTGTGAGTCCTGGTAATGCTGTCAGGATACGGCGGGTTTGCTATGGGTTCTAAATGGGCAGCGTTTGTAGTAGTTCCTAATGTGCCTGGCGGTTGGCACTGGATTATAGTAATGTAGAAATCTTTTAGTCTTTCTTTATCCATACACTCATTAAGAGACATGTTTACTAAAAGTTAGTGAATGGTAACATTATGCAAATATTTATGCAAATAAGACCACTTATGCAAATGAGGTCCCGCACCGAGTCTCCGCACATGGCCCCGCACCCCCCTTGGGCCGCCCCTGGTACTGTCTCTAGTGTTCTAGAGATAAACAAGTCTCCTTATGAGTCCAAACCTTGTGTCTTAGGTAGAGCAGCCACTACTGGGGGGGGGGGGGGACCCAATATGCTACCTCCGTGCCCATCTTAGAGAGAGTGAACAGTGCATAAGGTCTGCAGGAATTTTTGAGGAGGCTAAAGAAAAAAGGTACCAGGATGCTATGAGTGAAGATAGGAAGCAATACTAGACTGCAGCTGACTCTGGTATTCAGTGTAATAGGAAATGCCAAATTAGCCAAATTAGCAGGCCAATTTAGCCTGGAAGTAGGGGTGGATGCTGGAGAAGTTCAGTGTAACTACCTTAAAATGTTGTGGTTCTGTATGACATGTGCTGCAAGGATATGTACATTTGTTTCATTTTACAACACAGGAAAATTACGATAATGCATAGAAATATTTGTACAGCAGTTAAAATAATAATAGGGTGAATAAAAACATTAAAGGCATGATCAGCAGTAGGTGAGTAACCAAATAACAATCAGACACAAAAATATTTAAAGTTGTTAAAACCCATGAGGATTGTGGAAAATTGCAAGAGGATCTTGATAAATTGGAAGACTGGGTATCCAAATGGCAGATGACATTTAATGTGGACAAGTGCAAAATTATGCACCTAGGAAACAACAACCCAAACTATGGTTACAAGATGCAAGGTTCCACATAGGAACCACCACCCAGGAAAAAAATTTAGGCATCATCGTGGATAACATGTTAAAACCCTCCGCCCAGTGTGCAGCGGCGGCCAAGATAGCAAATAGAATACTAGGTATCATAAGAAAAGGAAAGGAAAATAAAACAAAGGATATTATTATGCCTCTGTATCGTTCCATGATGCGACCGCACCTTGAATATTGTGTGCATTTCTGGTCGCCGTATCTTAAAAAGGATATAGCATTATTAGAAAAGGGTCAGAGAAGAGTCACCAAAATGGTAAAGGGGATGGAAGGATATGTTTATGTTTATGTTTAATTAAAACTTATTATACCGCCCATAACATGAGCTTCTGAGTGGTTTACAATCATATAAAAATGCAAGGTTGCAGGAAAGCAGAAAAGGAACGCCATTAAAATCAAAAGAATAGGACAGAGAAAGAGACAAGGCATAAAGAACAAGTAATCAGATGCCCCTAAGAAGAGAGGCTAAAAAGGTTAGGGCTCTTCAACATGGAAAAGAGACGGCTGAGGGGAGATATGATAGAGGTCTATAAATTAATAAATGGAGTGGAATGGGTAAATGTAGATTGATTGTTTACGTCATCAGAATATAGAAAGACTAGGGGACATGCAATGAAGCTACAGGGAAAATTATTTAAGACTAATAAGAGAAAATATTTTTTCATTCAATGTGTAATTAAACTCTGGAATTTGTTACCGGAGGATGTAGTAAAAGCTGTTAGTGTAGCTGGGTTTAAAAAAGGTTTGGACAAGTTTGTGGTCCATAAATCATTATTAAAAGGGCCCCAGGATATCACTGCTTGACCCAATACAAGCATTGTGGAACCTGTGTCTTTTGGTGAAACTGCTAGGTACTTGTGACCTAGATTGGCTACTGTTGGAAACAGGATACTGGGCTTAATGTACTTTAGTCTGACCCAATATGGCATATATCATATTCTTATGTTCTTATGTCATCTTGCCTGCTGTTTGGCCCAGCCTTAGGTACTCTAACTTCCTTTCTGCAAGTAACTGGGTGTCCCCAGTAAGACATGCATATTGATTTTCAATGGTTGCCTCACACAGATGCTTTCCCAGTTCTTCCATATTGTATTTACTTATTATAAAAAAATTATATTCCAACACCTAAGCGGATAACAAAAAACGTACATAAAATTTACACTAAAAGAGGAGGAAGTGACATCAGCCAAGAAGATGGACAGCTGAGCCATGAGCTCCACAGTCTTCCCCATATAAAAATCTTAAAATACCCTCTGAGAGTGCAATGAGAAGCAGGTGAGTGTTCTCAGGCTATGCAGATGGTGGAGAGATGCCAGGGATGATGCCAAGATGTAAAACCGCTGATCTTCATGAATTTGCATCCCAGCCCGGGATGTCTGAGAACTGAGAACATGCTATGATGGTCTCTCAAGACATAGGAAGTGGAGATGTGGGGGAGAGGCCCAAGGATGAGGCCCTGCTGGAGGCAGCCACCGTAATCCCCTTTACCAAGGCTGAGCTGCTTAAATGGTTTTCAGAGCTTAAAAAAGAGCTGTTGGAGGTGAGAGCTGATATGAGCATCTGGTGAAGGAATTGAGAGTGGAGGTGACGGAGATGGGCCTTCGGGTGGAAGATTGTGAGGAGCATATGGAGGGCACCCAGGATGAGGTGGATGGGTTGAGAAGGCAGGTACAGGAACTGGTGCATGATAAAGAGGAACTGTCACTAAAGCTGAGGATATGGAAAACCATATGCGGCACAGTAATCTCCACATACGAGGGGTACCAGAGTGCCCGGAGTACGGTGATGCAGTGCACATGGCACGTCCCATTTGAAGGCCATCCTGCAGCATGGAACTGAGAGGGTAATGGAGGAAGATGTGAAAAATGATGGAGCGCACAGAACTCCAGGCTCCCCGAATGTGCAGTGACCATGGGGGTCATGTTCCTCGACTGTTCGTCTGTGGGTTTGTTGAGTTACGCAAAGTTCTGCTTTGTCCTCTACTCTTTTTAATATCTTTGAGTCCTATTGGGGACATTTGTAGGTGTTATGATTTGAAGGTGTTTTTTTTGTATGCCTATGATATTCAACCTGTGATTTATGTGAAGGTGGATGAAATTGAAGTTCTCTGGTGTACCAACCATTATCTCGAGGATATTGCTTATTAGTTGTGTTTGCATCGTTTGGTTCTTGATATTTCAAAGTCGGAGGTATTGCAATGTGGGCCTTTAACTGAGGATAGTTTAAAGGCTGGTTTATCTATCAGGGATTAATTTGTCCTGGAAGGATAGCATTCGTGACCTAGGAGTCATATTGGATGCAGAACTGGGACTACAACAACAAATTTTGAAAGCAGTAGAGGTGGCGTATGGGTATCTACTCCTGGTTTGTCAACCGCATCCTTATTTGGATCAGAATGAACTTCATCAAGTTTTTCAAGCATTAGTTCTCTCTCAGCTTGATTATTGTAATGCCCTGTATATGGGATTACCAGTGTATTCCATTAGGAAGTTACAGGAAGTCCAGAATTCAGCAGCACGAGTCATTTTTGGCCTTAGCCTTAGAGATTTGACTACAGAGTTGTTAATGCATTTACACTGGCTTCTAATTAAGTAGAGATGTTTCTTCAAACTTATAGTGTTAGCAATTAGGCTCTTCAGTGCCTGGGCCTTGATAAGGATTTACTGCAATGGTATGCGCCTGATTGGACTTTTGCATTCTGTAGAAGCCCAGTTATTGCAAGTTCCTGAGTTTAGTCAGACCCGATTAAAACGATGGCACAAACATTTATTTTCTGTTGTTGCTCCTGTTTTTTGTAATTCTCTACCTCTGGCATCACGTTTTGAGTTAAATCTTTTAACCTTTCATAAAGATCTAAAACCTTTTCTCTTTCCTTAGTTTTTTGTCTCCTTAGGGGGTTAAGGATGCAGTGGCAGTGAGGCAGATATGAGGCAGAGATGGGATATGAGATTGAATGGGATGTTTTTAATTATTTCAAATTTTAATTTGTACTTGATTGTTGTTGTGTTATTGATGTTTGTATTCTGCCTAGAATTCTTGATGGTTGGGATAGGGTTCTTTAGAAGTCATTGTTTATTTTTTTGCCAAGCAAAACATTGTTATTGAGTCAGAAAATGAACTTCTTGGCCACATTGTTGCCTCAGTTACACATGTAGATTGTGAGCCCTTCAGAGACGAGAGAATATATACAGTACCTAACATAGTAACATACATAGTAACATAGTATATGACAGCAGATAAAGACCAGTATGGTCCATCTAGTCTATCAGGCAAGGCAGCAAGAGTAGGTGTACCTGCTACTCCAAGCAGGTTACCCCTCCCCATGCCTTTGCTTAGGGGTGTACCCACGCTCTATGTAGATCACTACTATTTGTTGAGATATAAGAGATAGTAATGCTTATTTTGATTTTATCCTGTTGCTATAGAGGGATCCACTGTGTCTGTCCCATTGCATTTAGAATTCTGTCACTGTATTTGCCCCCACTGCTTTCATCGGGGGGTGGGGGGCATTCCAAACATCTACCACCCTTTTGGTGAAAAAGTATTTTCTGACATTGCCTTTCAGTTTACCTCCTTGCAGCTTCATGTTATGCCCTCTATCTTTACAGCTTCCCTGTCTTTGGAAAAGGTTTGTTTGTTCATTAATGCTTTTTAAGTATTTAACACTAGAAGCCCCAAAGTGTGTCAGTTGATGCAAATGCATCTTCAAAGTTGTATACCAGCGCCACTGCTAGAACCATGTCAGTCATGTTCCATGACTTTGTTAGCAAGGTCAAGATGTTCAAATATGTGCATCGAAAATTAATGACAGATGCACCGCTTAGCAGCAAAATGAATTTATACCTAGAAGCCCTAAAGTACGTCAATTGACACACTTAATTGTCTTGGATGCGTCAATTGACGTACTTTGGGGCTTCTAGGTATAAATTCATGTTCCCACTAGGTGGCGCATCTCAATCACTGTTTACAGTTTTACTCCGACATTACAAACAATAAACACACGATGACGTCATGTAATGACATCACATACTGCACGCATTTAACAAATAAGTAACTTCACATTAATTCACATCTGCATTTCATGCTAAATGCAGTCGTCGTGGTAATGCATCAATTGACGTACTTTGGGGCTTCTAGGTATAAATTCATGTTCCCACTAGGTGGCGCATCTCAATTACTGTTTACAGTTTTACTCTGACATTACAAACAATAAACACACAATGACCTCATGTAATGACATCACATACTGCACATATTTAACAAATAAGTAACTTCACATTTATTCACATCTGCATTTCATGCTAAATGCAGTTGTCATGATAATGCATCAATTGACGCACTTTGGGGTTTCTAGGTAAAATTCCTTTTGGGGCTTCTAGTGTTAAAGGTCTGAATCATATCTCCCTTGTCCCTCCTGTCCTCCAGAATGTACATATTTAGGTCTTCAAGTCTCTTCTCATAAGTCTTCTGATACAGGCTTCAAATCATTTTGGTCGCCTTCCTCTGAGCCGTTTCCAGTCTTTTTATATCCTTTGTGAGATATGGTCTCCAAAACTGAACACAGTATTCCAGTAACTTATACAGTGGCATTAGTACCTCTTCCTTTCTGCTGGTAATTCCTCTTTGTATGCAACCCAGCATCCTTCTGGCTTTTGCCACCACCTTGTCACATTGTTTTGCCACTTTGAGATCCTCAGAAACAATCACTCCGAGGTCCTCCTGGTCCATGCACACCAACCTCTCACCCCTATCGCATACAATTCCCTTGGATTTCTGCTTCAAGGGTGCATGGCACTGCACTTCTTCACATTAAATCTTAACTGCCAAGCATTAGACCATTCTTCCAGCTTTTGTAGATCTTTCCTTATGTTCTCCACTCCCTCAGGGGAGTGCACTCTGTTGCAAATTTTCATGTCATCTGCAAAAAGACAGAATTTTCTATTCAGTCCTTCAGCAATGTCACTCAAAAATTAATTGAATAGTACCAACCCCAGGACCGAACCCTGCTAATCACCTTCCTTTCATTCGAGTGAGTTCTGTTTACCATCACCTTCTGTCATCTGTCAGTAAACCAATTTCTGATCCAATTCACTACCTTAGGACCCATCTCCAGGTTGGCCAGTTTATTGATAAGCCTCCTTTAAGTAACAGTATCAAAGGCTTTGCTGAAATCTAGGTATATCATATCCATTGCATGTCCTTTATCTAGTTCTCTGGTCAACCAGTCAAATAATTCAATCATATTTGTTTGGCTAGATCATCCTTTGGTAAAACCATGTTGCCTTGGATCATGCAACCTGTTGGTTTTGAGAAAGTGCATTATTTGCTCTTTCAGGAGTGCCTCCATTACTTTTCCCGCCACTGAGGTAAGGCTTACTGGCCTGTAGTTTGTCACTTCTTCCCTATTACCACTTTTGTGTAGAGGTACCACACAGCTCTTCTCCAGTCCTGTGGAACTTCTCCTTTCTCCAAGGATCTATTAAAAGCATCATTTAAAGGCCCTGCAAGAACCTCTCTAAGTTCTTTCAGTATCCTGGGATGTATCCCATCCAGTCCCATGGCCTTGTCCACTCTTTTTGCAAGCTGTTCCAATACATTATCTTCTGTGAAAGGTGTGGTATCTACTCCATCCCATTTGTGTATTTCTCTATCACAGGTGTTCCTTCTCCAGGATTTTCTTTAGTAAAAACAGAGCAGAAGTATTTGTTTAGCATTTTCGCTTTTTCAATGTCACTTTCCACAAATCCGTTCCCGGTACTTTTGAGTCCTGTAATTCCACCTCTGATTTTTCTGTTCTCCCAAATATACTTGAAAACTGTTTTGTCGCCACACTTCACATCTTTAGCCATCTTTTCTTCTGCCTTTCATTTTGTTATCTTTATTTCTCTTTTTGTCTCTTTTAGTTTGATCCTGTATTCTTTTTTGTGTTCCTCTGTTTGTGAACTTCTGAATTTTGTGAAAGCTGCATTTTTGGGCTTTATTTCTGCAGCCACTTTTTTGGAGAACCAAATAGGTTTCCTTTTCCTCTTGTTTTTATTTACTTTGCTTATATATATATCTGTTGCCCCTTGTATTGCCTCCTTTAGTTTTGCCCATTGCAATTCCACTTCCCTTATCCCCTTACACCCTGCCAACTCCTCCTTCATTTTACTGGTCAGTGTTTTTGAAGTCTAGAACTTTGAGCTTCTTGTGATTGGATTCCACCTTGGCTTTTATCTCAAACCACACCGTGTGATGATCGCTGCTGCTCACATGGGTACCCACCTGGATATCTGACATGCTATCTCTGTTGCGAGCACTAAATCCAGCACGGATTTAACATTTGTCTAAGTAATGCGTCTTGGAAGGCATCCATAATTCTTTTTACTTCTTTTCAGATTTGCAAAAGGAATACTCCAATCCACATCGGGTAGATTAAAGTCACCCAGAATGATCATTTCCCCCTTCATGGCTATCTTTGTAATATCAATAATCAATTCATTATCCATTTCTTCAGCTGTTAACTGCCTAAAATGTGTTCACAGATGGGCAGTATAAAAATAGACTTAATAGAATAGAATAGAATATTTATTTATTTCATTTAACATTTTTTTCTATGCCGCTTTCTCATTAAATCAAAGTGGTTAACATTATAACTTGCATGTTACAGGGAACTTTTATAAAACACACATTTACATAAAACTTGTAAAGAGGAATGGGGGACATGCAGGAGATGCACTGAGGCATAACTTATTTACAGAGAGTGCAATTTACAGAGAACATATTTACATAAGTATTGTATGAAACCTCCAGTATTAAGTGGTAGTTCAGCTGTTCAAGAGTTAAGTGGCTTCATTGAGTTGGTTTGAAAATAGGAAGGTCTTTAGCTGTTTTCTGAAGTCCTTCATGTCATTGGTGGACCTCAGTTTCCCAGGGAGAGTGTTCCATATAGCAGGTGCAGCAAAGGAGAAATAGAATAGAATAGAATTATTTGTCTACATGACTATGCAGTGAAAAAGTGCATAGCACAGAAAATGAAGACTCTTTCTAAAATGGACTACAAGGTTATCAGGTAATGATGCACAATGATCTGTTGACTTGCAGGAGGGCATTTCGTCTAATCACGCTTAAGCTGCAGCAAAGGGAGTGTCGCTACTGCTGATTGCACCATGTAGGCATTGCATTTACTGTCAATGTGATCACCAAGAAAGCAACTACTCCTCTTGAGGCTGTCCAGGAGTTGAGAAAATTGGGGATTGATGGTATCCTTTTGCAGGACGCCAGCATGGAAGGGGCACCCCCTAAGCATCAGAGATGGGAAAAAGTGTTTTTGGAGGTGGAAAGGAAGAAACAGAAGGGAGTAAAGACTGTGACAGTTACTTGAATTTGTGCACATGGCCACAGTGGGACTGGACTGAGGAGTGGCTAAGGATAATGTCAAGGTGCTTGTTTTGAAGCTCTTATTTTGGACTGCTGTTGAAGTGTTACATGTTTATTATTGGAGAGGGTATATGATTTGTTATGAGGGTGGGGTAGAGGATTGGTAAAGGAAGATGGGGGTGTGAGGTTCATAAGGGAAAAGGTGGATGTTATGAGTATGGATGAGGGGTAGGAGGGATGGAGGACATGTTGAATGAGATGAAGGAGAGACAGTGAGCATGTGAGTGGGTACTGGTTGGATGGTGTAGGGGAAGTTATTCAGTAGCAGATAAATACTCAATATGTCTAGGGGCATTTGCTACTTTCCCACTTTTCCCTAAGGTTCTATATGTCTTTCGGGAGATAAACCACATGATTAAAAAAGATTAAAAAAATCCTGTGTTTGTATATAAATTAGACTTTATTACTGATAGAAAAACAGTGCAGATATAGCATAAATTAAATTCATTTTCTGAGGTAGCAGGTTATGGAGCCTTATGACTACTATTACCAAGATAATTAATCACTGTTTTAGCAACCAACATCATTGATTCACACTGCACTCAGACGTACAGTACATTATCTGTCTGTCTAAGCTAGCCCCAACCTCAAAGGGGGGGAGGGGGGGTGGAATTAAGTGCCAGTACCTTAGCTCTTGCCAGAATGTTTGTGGCTGAGTCTGAGAAATTGTTTCAGGAATGGCACAAAGTCAAAGTATGGCAGAGGTCCAACACCAGCTTCATGCAGTGGCATGGTGATTGGTTGGTCCCAGATATCGTATGTCATCTTCAGAGAATCCTGTAATAATGGTCAGGTGGTCCTTCCTGAAAAAAGGTCTATGGTGCAGGAAAGATGCTGGTATTCAGGTGCATACATTGTTGCAAATCCTAGGCCCAGTGGCACAATCTATGGATGAGAGTGAGTTCTCTAGCACGTAGTGTGATAGGGCTGAAGCTAGTGAAGCTGTGAATTTGAAAAAAAACACTGTTTTTCACAAAACAGCTGACTTGCGGGAGCTGCAATTGCATAGCAACACAGCTAGAGGGAGCAGGCACGGACCTGCAGAGGCTGAGTGAACACACCCAAGTACTGATTATGCAGGGACTAATCAGATGCACCTGAAGAACAGGCCAGGAAACTCAAGAGGAGGATGGCTTTATAAGCAGAGAGCTGCAGCCAGACTAAGGAGGGGAGAAAGAGGAGAAGAAGCCAGGATCCAATTGAGAGAGACTCCAGGAGAAGCCAGGATCCAAGGGAGAGAGACTCCATGCCTAGAGGGAGACCCGAGCTCACCAGAAGGATTGAGAAATGAACACTGCAGCCCAAACCCTTCACCAAGCCTCTAGAAGGGAGCACATCACCCCCATCCTGAAAACGCTGCATTGGCTCCCAGTACGCCACAGGATCACCTTCAAAATCTTAACAATAACTTTCAAAGCCATCAACAAATGCACAGCCAGTGCCCTCTCTGAACTTATTCAACTCACTCCACCCAACAGACTGAGAAGATCTGCCGCCACCAACTCCCTAATACTCCCGAAACCCATCACCAAATGTACTAAAACCACTAGAGACCGCGCCTTTGCTCTATCAGCACCTTCATGCTGGAACAACCTACCAACCATCATCCGTGCCATAAACAACCTTCACCAATTCAGAAAGGCTTTGAAGCACTACCTCTTCCTGCAATGCTTTCCCAACTTAGAAGACATTACGTAGCCACACCTCATCCTTACCCAACATCCATCCAATCGCCCTCTCCGACCCTCCATCCCTCCTTTCCCGGTTAGTCACCTGACCGACCTCAACTCTACACCTCACAACGACCTTTAAATACATGCATAGATAGATTGAAGAGTGATGTACATAGTTTTACCTGTTCTCCAAGTTCAAATTCCTGTTTATTGTAAGTCCAATGAAGACTTCCCACACTGGACATTTGTGTTACATGTGAACCGCGCTGATGTTAAATAGTACGGTATATAAAAATGTTAAAATAAAAACTTAAAGGTACTGGAAGGAAAGTTTCTGACAGTGGAATCCCCAATACTGAGAAGCAGAGGGGCCTGGATTCGTTACCTGGCCGTCCCAAGCTTCAGGGATGACAAGCAGTGCCCAGGAGACTCACAGAAACAGTCTGTAAAGGAGACCGTATCCAAGGAAGGGTACCTGATAAGGAAAATACCAGCAGCACCGACTTCAGGAAGCAAAGGTACAGTGGTACTTTAATTCTAAAAAGAGACTTAGCTCCTAGAAGGGCTTTTGAATCAGATAACCATTCTGAGAGGAATGAAAGAAGGCATGAGTTCTGGAAGCCACGCCATAGAGGCCTAAGAACAAGCCATGCTTCCTACTTGAAAAACCTTGAACAGCCCAGCTGGAGGATAGGTGAAGGAAATACTCATTTGCACACTATAGCAGCCAGGGAGAGCTCAAATACAGGAGAAAGCACAGATGAGCTGGAACCCATGCAAGTGGAGCCTGAGGATTTAGAAGCATTGTCACAGGAGGAATTAATGGACTGCTCTATTTGTGTTGCGGGAAGCCTTGAGTCACTCCCAGAGCTATAGTTTACCAGAACATGCACTAACAATGATTTTGCTTACATTGAGCTAAAGGAGAGCCGGTTTATTTGTTTCACTCTGAAGTTTAGAAAACCCTTTATATTCTACAAGGAACTGTGAAGCCTGTAACAGTTTTACTTGTTTAATAACACTTTGGCACAAAACTGAAAATAAGGAAAACTTTACTTTTGTTACTTAGCGAACCTCAGTGCTAAAAAGGGAAATACAAGCTTTTTGTTTACCCTCTACTTGGCATCCACAACTCATTTCTATAAGGAGAAAGGACTACAAGGACCAAGGTGCATCTGGCCCAAAAGAGTCTTTTACTTCTACAATTGATTTAAATGCACAACCTGCCCCTGCCAGCCACCGGCCACCGGGGGGGAGGGGGGGTGACAGTAGGCATGAACAATGATTCTGCTGAATTGCTTGATCTGAAGGGTTTAATGTTGGCACAGCAGAAAAGAGTTCCATCTTGTTTGGTTCATGTTTCAGTTTCTGAGCAGGCAAGGAATCCATCTTATTTGGTCCAGAACAATTCAGAACAGATCCCATCTTGTAACAGAAAGCCATGTTGCATGGTTCAAGCTTCAGTTTCAGAACAGGCTCCAGTCCTGCAATGGTTTAAAGATAGGATCTGATTAGCAGGTTATTACTCCATTGCTCAGGAGGAGGAAGGATGAAGGAGGGGAAGGGGGAAGGTTAAAAGGGAGGGGAGAGGGTGGGGCCACTGGGGCTGGGTTGACATGCTACTTGGAGATGATGGGTTGGGTGGGTGAGTGCGTTAAAGAGTGTCAGTTTGTCTCCTTGAATGTGAAGGGATTGGGGTCCTGGCAGAAAAGGAAATTCACCTGGCAGGAGGCAGCTCGACTGAGACCCAATGTGGTATTTCTCAGGAGACCCATTTGAAGCAAGATCAGGCATTTATGTTGAAATGTAAGTGATACCCTATGGTTTTCTTGGCTTCTAAGAGGGTGCACTACAAGAAGGGGGGAGTGGGAGTTATCTTTTCCCAGGGGCATACTGTGGAGGTGAAAAAAAGAGTACTGCGATGAGGTGCAGAAGTACTTATGGTTGGAGGTAGTGCAGGATGGGTCAGAGGTGGTACTGGTCAATATCTTTATCTTTATCTTTATCTTTATTTCCACACTTGATAAACCGCTTACGTCAAGACATTAAAGCGGTGTACAAATAAAATAAAAGGTCAACACTGCAAACTACGGAAAAAGGAACGCCAAAAATGACAGGAAAGAAAGAGAGAGAATAGTGCAAAATAAAAGACCATAAACGTCAAACAATAATCAGAACCAAACACAACCAACACAGACAAACAGGGGAATGACAGGACCAAACGCGGCTGGAATGGAACAACAACCTACGGCTGCATCAGGGAGGATGGTCAGGGGGGAGGTCGAAGGCTTTTTAAAACAGATGGGTTTTAAGTGAAGCTTTGAACTGGGAATAAGAGGGTTCCAGATGAAGGGATGAGGGTAGTGCATTCTACAACCAGGGACCAAGGAAGAAGAAGGCAGAGTGACGGGTCTTTTCAAGATGTGCGTGGGAAGGGGATGGTAAAGACAGGCGATTAGCATGGAGGGAACGAAGTTGACGATAGGGTGTATGAAGAGAAACCAGGTCAGCCAAGTACAGAGGATTATTAGTATGAATAGCGTGATGAGTGAGAATGAGAATTTTATAGTGAAAACGAAAACGGAGGGGTAGCCAATGCAAGCGAAAGAGGATGGGAGTGATGTGATCAAAGCGGCGGGCAAAGGTGATAAGGCGGGCAGCGGTGTTCTGAATAAGCTGGAGACGTTGGAGTTGGTAATTGGGAAGATTGGCCATAAAGATGTTACAATAATCAAGTCGACTAGTAATTAGGGAAAGAACGAGAGTAACCAGGGAACCAAGAGGAAGAAGTGAACGGACAGCCCGAAGCTGACGGAGGATAGCAAAAGAGCGCCTGGTAAGGGAGGAGATGTGGTCATGGAAGGAAAGGGAAGAGTCAAGGATCACCCCGAGATACCGGAAAGAAGACACGAGAGGAATGGGGGTGGAATCAATCATGGGGGCAACGGAGGGACACGCCCACTCAGGGATATCCACATAGCAGTGGACTTAGAAAGATTTAGACGCAGAAAGTGTTGAGAGAGCCAAGAGGCCACATGAGAGAGGCAGACGTTGAAGGGGGAGAGATCCAGAGAAAGTGGAGAAGTATGGTAAAGCAAGATAATATCGTCCGCATAAATGTATGAAGACACTGGGTACTGTTGTAACAAGAGGAGCAGAGGGGCCAGGAAAATATTGAACAACAAAGGGGACAATACAGAACCTTGAGGGACACCACAAGTGAGGGGGAGAGAGGCAGATGACTTACCATTTACGGTAACAGAGAAGGAAGGGCTGTGAGAAAGGAGCGAAACCAGAGGAGAACCGCACCACGTAGCCCCACCTCGGTGAGACGAGCAAGAAGGAGCGTGTGGTCAATTAAATCAAACGCCGCGGACAAGTCAAGGGAGACCAACAAGGTAACATCACCACGATCGTGCGCAACATGTAGCTCATTTAGAACTGCCAAGAGGACAGTCTCAGTGCTGTGGCCCTGCCGAAAACTGGCTTGCCGAGGGTGGAGAGTATTGGTGGACTCGATGTGGGAGGACAGCTGATTAAATACAAAACGTTCCAAAATATCTATGCTCCTAACAGTGGGCAGGGAAGATTTTTTGAAACAGTGCAGGAGAGAGTGCAGAACTTCTTCACAGTCCCTTTGATAGTATGTGTGTGGGGGGGTTCATTTGACTAGGGAGCCTAGGTTGGGTAACTCAAAAGGGCACAGTATGGGAGGCAGGGACTACAGATTGAAATTGCTTAACCTTGTGGAGACCCTTAGCTAGGTGGATAGCTGGAGAATGTGTGAGGGGAGGAAAAGGGCTAATACATTTTTCTAACATCTGCATCAAAGTTTTAGCAGGATTGATATGCTCTGGCGGACTGCACATGGGCTGTGTTCCTTACTGGAGTATAAATTGGGAGGATAACATGTTCAGACCACACACCTATTGGGATGATGGTGAAATGGGGCAAAGAGATCCTGGGCTGAGATTTTGGTGGATGCATGAATCCATCTTAGAAGAGGCTGCTCCAGTTCAGAAGGTGGAGGACACTATTAAGGATTATTATATTCACAGTGGGAGAGGAGGGAGGGAATGTGATGGGATGGTCTAAAGGTTGTAGTAAAGGGGGGGTCTTGATCTCAGAGGGAGCCCACCAGAAAAAAAGATCACCAGAAGGTGGAGTGGGACCTGAGGGAGGAGTTGCGGCATCTGGAAGCTCAGATAGCGAGAGGGGGAGTGCAGGATACATCAGAATGGCTCAAAGACGCAAGATAGCAACTGCTGATGTTCTTGAATAGGGATATTGGAGTGCTGTGAGGGTTTGTGTGCATCAATGAAGCTGAGCACTAAGCTATTGGTAGTTTAACTACTGGTAGGGTTTCCCAAGATGGATAGGTCGCAGCTGAGGTGCCAGATCAAGACAAACCACCCATCTGGGCAGAAACAGAATGGGACAGTGTTGACAACGGAGGATCACATTTCTGTGTGTGGAAGAAAGGCCTGAGAATCTACTTTGTATCTTGCCTTGAAAACCCAATGGATAGTCACAACAAAAGAAATTGCACGATAGTGCTGGAAGATGAGCCCCCAGGTCGGAAGGCACTCAACTGGCTACTGGAGAGGAGCTGAAGACTTTTCAGAGTAAAGCCAGCAGGATGTCTGACTGCTGATGTAGCTGTGCATGAAACGAGAGTCAGAAGCTGCAAAAATGTCTTACATATTGGGACATGGAACGTACAAAGCATTAACCATGGGAAGTTGGAGGTGGTCAAGAATGAAATGGAACACATACAACTCAATCTGTTGGGTGTCAGCAAACTGAACTGGACTGGCATCGGGCACTTTGCATCTGATGATCACATGGTCTACTATGCTGGAAATGACAGACAAAGAAGAAATGGTATTGCATTTATAATTAAGAAGAAACTTGCAAGAACTATACTGAAATTCAATGTAGTCAGTGAACACTTAATTTCTATTTGTCTATGAGGAATGCCTATCGACAAACTATAATTCAAATATATTCCTAAACAACAGATGCAGAAGAGGATGAAGTTGATGAGTTCTATGAACAAGTACAAGCTGAAATTGACAGAACATGCAAACAGTATATCCTGATAGTCATTGGTGACTGGAACGCAAAACATTTGCAACAAAGAAGAAGGCAAAATTGTTGGAAAAGATGGACTTCACAACAGAAATGAAGCTGGAGAAAGACTGATAGAATTCTGCAAGACCAACAATCTATTCATCTCAAACACCTTCTTCCAGCAACACAAAAAAAAAATCAAATTGACTACATCTGTGGAAGTCAACGATGGAAAAGCTCTATAACATCAACAAAGACAAAACCTGGAGCTGACTGTGGTACAGATCAGCAACTACTAGTATGCCAACTCAAGCTAAAGTTGAAAAAGAGCAAGCCACTCATGAATCCAGCAAAATTACCTTGCAAATATACCACCAGAATTTAAAGACTGCCTGCAAAATCAATTTGCTACTTTAGATTCAAATGACAGAGCTCCAGAAGAGTTTTGGGATGACATCAAGAAGGTTGTGTTGGAAGAAAGTGAGAAATCTCAACAAAAGGTGAAAAAGCAGAAACAGCCAAAATGGATGATCGAAGAAACTCTGAAAATTGCCAAGAAATGCAGAGAAGCTAAAGTCAGAGGAGAAAGAGAGGCAATCACAGAACTCAACAGATTTCCAATGTGTAACAAGACAAGACAAGGAGAAGTAATACAATGACACATGCCAGACAATAAAAGCAGAAACTATTAGAGGAAGAACAAGATCAGATTTTCTAAAGCTATGAGAGTTAAAGAAAAAAAATCCAGCCTTGATTTGGAATTTTACAAGATGCTCAAGGATCCATGTTGAATGATGCTGAGAAGATAAAGAAAAGGTAGCAAGAATATACAGAATTTTTATATGATAAAGATCATGTTTCCCAACAGCCATTTCAACCTGTATCTTATGATCTGGAGCCATTGGTGATGAAAGAAGCTGAAGCAGCATTGAAAGCCTTTTCAAAGAACAAAGCACCAGGCATTGATGGCATTCCCATAGAAGTATTACAGCAATTTGATGCTGTTGTTTCCATACTTACAAGGTGCTGCCAGGAAATTTTAAGACAATATCATGGCCAACTGACTAGAAAAGATCTATGTTTATAGCAATATTAAAGAAGGGTGATCCAAGTAACTGTGGAAATTATCGCACAATCGCTTTGATCCCACATGCCAGCAAGATTATACTCAAGATTATTCAGCAGAGACTACAACCATACCTGGAATGAGAACTACCTGAAGTGCAAACAGGGTTTAGGAAATGGTAAGGAATGAGAGACATCATTGCAGATATGAGATGGATCCTTGAAAAGACTAAAGAATACCAAAAGGATATTTATATGTGTTTTACTGACTACAGCAAGGCTTTTGACTGTGTAAACCATGAGAAACTCTGTGCCACATTAAGAAGCATGGGTATACCAGAACACCTGACCGTTCTCTTGTACAGCCTTTACATTGATCAAGAAGCAACAGTTTGAACAGAACAAGGAGAAACAGAATGGTTTAAAATCAGCAAAGGTGTACAACAAGGTTGCATACTTTCCCCCAACCTGTTTAATTTATATGCAGAACAAATCATCAGAGAAGCAGGACTGTATGAAGACAACAGAGGTGTGAAGATTTGTGGAAGACTCAACAACCTTTGCTATGCTGATGATACCACATTAGTGGCTGAAAGTGAAGACGATCTGAAATGTTTGCTTCTCAAGATTAAGGAACATAGTCTTAAAATGGGCCTGGACCTTAATGTAAAGAAAACAAAGATCCTGACAACTGGCAAAATCAATAAGTTCATTGTTGATGGAAAAGAAATTGAAATAGTGGACAACTTTAACTACTTGGATCAACTATCAATAAAGAAGCAACAAGCCGTCAAGAAATCCGACAACACATTGTTCTTGGCAGAATGGCTATGAAGGACCTAGACAAGATTCACAAGAACAGAGATGTCTCTCTCCATACAAAGATTTGACTCGTTCAAGCCATGTTTTTTTCAATAACGTCATATGGACATGAAAGTTGGACAGTGAAAAAGATAGACAGGAAGAAAATTGATGCCTTTGAATTATGGTTCTGGTATACCATGGACTGTCCAAAGAATAAACCAGTCAATACTAGAGAAGATCAAACCTAAGCTTTCTTTAGAAGCTCAGATGACAAGACATTGACTTTCATACTTTGGAAATATCATGCGATGAGAGAGATCATTAGAGAAAGACATCATGTTTGGCAAGGAGGAAGGTCAATGCAAAATAGAAAGGCCAGCAATGAGATGGATTGATTCAGTAACAGCAGCTATGGATTACAGTCTGTCAACAATGAGCCACCTGACTGAAGACCAAATATAATTTAGGACAACTATCCAGAGGGTCGCCATGAGTCGACACTGACTCGATGGCACTTAAGAACAATAACAATATGTTTATTTATGTTTATGTTTATTTTGAATTTGATATACCGCTCAGGCCAGAGGCATTAGAGCGGTTTACAATACTATATCATTTGAGGAAAAAAGGAAAAGAACGCCATTTAAATGATAGGACAGAAAAGAGGACAGAGACAGTTAAACAGATAAGAGAAGAAGAGGAACATGGAACAGCGAGTTACCACAAAACAGCAGCACGTCACCCCAGTCCAAATCATAACATCAATGCTACCCTCAGCAACAGACGCCCCGGACCAACGCCTAAGGACCACGCCAAAGGGCCCTCTGGCGATACCCTCAGGCGCGGGCGCGCCTCCGAAGCGACAGATTTTGAGCCGTTGACGTGGCAGGTAGGGGAGATGAGGAGGAGGAGTTCCCTCTCAACTCCCTCCGTGATGGCTGCTGCTCCCGTTCTGGCCGCGCGCCTCCGAAGCAACAGATTTTGAGCCGTTGACGTGGCAGGTAGGGGAGATGAGGAGGAGGAGCAGATAGGATGAAGCAGAGGTTCATTGAGTGGTGTAATAAGGTGGGGCACCTACTTTCCACCAAATTGAAGTCCCAAATTAAGCAACAGCAAGTTCTCAAGATTAGAGGTGACTCAGGCGTGACAAGCTTTGTAGAGGAGGAAATATGGGAAGTGTTCTGCCAGTTCTATCAGACGTTATACAAAAGTGAGCAGCAGGCCACAGAATCAGCCATTAAAGCTTATCTTCATGAATGTACTTTGGGCTGGTTGACATGCCAAGAGATGGCCAGAATGGAAGAGGACATATTACAGGTGGAGGTTAGGGAGGCCATATCTACATGAAGAAGGGAAAGGATTTAGGCCTGGATGGATACACAGCCTAGTTCTATCAAAAGTATCAGGATTTGCTAGCCAATAAACTGGTGGAAGTGTTCACTGACGTGCTTGAGAGAGGGAGAGTGCCTAAATTTATGTATAGTGCCACAATCATAGTACTTTTGAAACTAGGGAAGGACCCTGGATGCCAAAGTGTTGGCCAACTTCCTACAGAGTGTGATTGGGAAGGTGGTTAAAGAGGATCAGGCGGGATTAATTACAGGTAGGCAGGCTAAAGATAATGTAAGGAAAGTTCTGAATTTGATATGGAAGGCAAGATTAAGAGGAGGTACTGGTGGTTGTTGACGCAGAGAAGACATTTGAATGGGTGGAGTGGGGGTTTATGATACAGATCTTGGAACGCATGGAACTTGGGGAATGCTTTATTGGGTAGATACAGGCCATCTACACCCAACCATGGGTGAGGGTATGAGTGAATGGAGCCTACTCTGAGGAGTTTGGCTTGGGACGTGGAACATGGCAGAGCTGCCCCTTGTCACCTCAGCTTTTTGCTTTAGTGCTAGAGCCATTGGCCAAGAGAGTACAGGCTAATGCTAGTATCAGAGGGGTACAGTTGGGGTCATGGGAATATAAGATTGTTTTGTTTGTGGATGACGTCCTATATTCTCTGACATAGCCTCTAACCTCACTCCCAAATTTGTTGCAGGAGATTTCTGAATATAGTAGATTGTCACATTACAAGATGAACCTGACCAAGTTAGAAATTTTGAAGATCCACTTGGATAGCTATTTAGAGGAGTGGCTGTGAGCTGCTTTTCCCTTCAAGTGGGTGAAGGGTGGCAATAGGGACCTGGGCATCCAGATAGGGGCCAGGTGGGAGGAACTATACAAGCTCAATCATGAAAAGCTGAGGTTGACCATTAGAGGAGATTTACAGAGGTGAGAACATGTGCCCATGTCATGGATGGGAAGAATAGCCACTATAAAGATGAATGTCCTGCCTAGGCTGCTTTTCTTATTTATGGTGCTGCCTATTCCCATCCCAGATGACATTTTACGATCTTGGCAACAGCATTTTTTTTTTTATTTTGTTGGAGAAAGCAACCACCGAGGGTGGCATGACAAGTGCTGAAAATACCTCAGCTCTATGGTTGTCTGGCTCTCTTACACCTTCATCTATGTCTCCATCCCTTGATGGTATCAGTATACTCACTGTTCAAATGCTTAAATATCTGGGAGTCACCCATGACTCCACTCTCTCTTTCCAATCCCATATTAACACTGTCATCTGTCGTTGTTTTTGCTCCCTTTGCCAAATCAACGCCATCTGTTCTTTTTTCTCCACACTTGCCATTACCATCCTTCTACTTTCCCTGATTATTTTGAAATTGGATTACTGCAACACCATCTTCTCTAGCATACCCCAATACCAGCTGAAGCATGTACAATCAGTCCAAAATACTGCCATTGGTTCGATCACATAGCCCACTTACTCATTAAATCTCACTGGCTTTGTTTACCATACTACTCACAATACAAACTCCTTACCATTATTCATAAGATTCTCAGCTCTGGTATCCCCGCCTACCTCTCTTCCACATTATTCCATATGCGCCTAGTCGTTCCCTCTGTTTCTTGCATGCACACTGTCTTTATCTTCCATCCCCATCACAGGTCTGTCTTGATAGTACCCGAAATTCTGCTTTCTTTTTTCTAGGCCTTCACTATGGAATTCTCTTCCAGCACCTTTACATCTTGAATCATCTTTCCCCATATTTAAAACAGCTCTTAAAACATATCTATTTCAACAAGCATTTAACCTCCCCTCTGATACTACCTAGGCTATAATGATCATGAATGTTAGCACACATCTAGTTGCAAACTTGGAACCTCTGCTTTCCCCCCCTTCCAATCCCTCTCCTTAATGTACCCAACCTTTGTATACTATATATTTTAACTGGCTTTCTTTTCTTATTTCTATTATTTTTATTGTAAACCACCTTAATATATTATTGAAAGGTGGTATATCAAGCCTTTTAATAGACCATAAAGGGATATGTGGGGATACTATGTGGGGGTGATGTTGAGTGGAGTGGTTGAGTGGGGACAGGAGGATAGAGGCAAGCAGTGGGCAATAGTTGAACAAGAGTTAAGTGGGAACAACCCTCTGGATGGCTGGATCTGGCTGGAGGGCTATGAGAGGGGAAGAGAGCTGGAATCCCCATTTGTGCGGCATACTTTGAAAATGTGCGAGAAATGGAGAGAGTGCTTGTGTGGGACAAAAAAGTTGTATCCAATTTACTGACCAGTTTAGGCCATGATAGTTGGGACATACAAGGAATGGCTAAGGGTGTGGTTGGTCCGGGAGACTGAAAGGATTCAAGGAGTTGAAGTGGAATTCAAGCTAGGCGAGTGCCATGAATTCCATTATAATTTATTTTTTTTTTTTATTTAACAGGTTTTTATAATGCTTTTTCATTTTAGTCAAAGCAGTTTACATTGTAACTTAAACTTAGTAATATACATTAAACAGGGACATTGATAACTTGGATTTGTCTTGATTATATTCAAGTATGACACTACGTGCAGTCTGTGAGGAGCAGCAGTATGGATGTGGGACAAAGGATGGGATTTGAAATGGTGTTCTCCAATGGGAGGGTTTCCGGGGGTTGTGGTCTGGAATTTACAAGCTTCTGCTTCAAACTTACAAGGTGCAACTACATTTTTACCAGAGGTGGGAGAGAGATTTGGGAGGTGAACTGGGTGACTGGGATGGTTAATGTTTTTTGAAAACATCCCAAAAATATCTGTGGCAATGTACCTATTGAAGCATGCCTATAAGGTCTTATATTTATTTATTTATTTATAAAGCTTTTGTATACTTCCAGAGATCAGGGACAGTTTGCATTGAACATAACCAGTTACAGAAAACACATGAGATTACAGGATGTACTGGGACCAGTGCTGCTTCATAGGATGGGTCTACTGAAAGAGGGGCTGTGGATTAGAGAGGAATTTCTTCCATATGTGGTGGGATTGTCCGGAAGCTTTTCAATATTAGGGGAGGGTTGCAGACCTGATAGAGAGTATGGGGGGGGGGGGTTGGGTAGACCCTGAACCAGGCTGCTATTTACTAAATCTGCCCTGAATGGGGGTGTTGTGAGGGGTCCAGAACCCAGCCAGAATTTGTATGATGGCGGCTCAAATTAGCATAGCCTAACACTGGTGAGATAAACTGATATCCAATATTTCTGAGGTGATTACCAGGTGGAATAGGATTTACTGTATTATATGTCTGAAGCAGTTGCTTGACATGGCACACAACTGGAACAGTTTCATGTAAAGTGGGAAGTGTATGAGAAGCAGTGGCAAAATTGTTAAGTAAATAATGTAAATAAGATACTGCACCATATATTCTTATAACTACTGTGATAAGGAAGCTTATCATAGCTCAGGGAGGAGCTATAGAAAAGATGATGGGACTCTGAACAAGCAACCTGTCAGTTCTGGTAGAAATAAGAAAACAGAATTTTCCCACAAAAGACTACCAGTCCCAGAATGCACCAGGTTTCCAACAGCCATTAGAGGAGCTGAAGTGGGGAAACGTGTGTTCAATCAGGAGGGCTATGAGGTAATCCCTAAGCACTCATCTCAAAGGGCAGGGCCTGATTCAGCACAGCTGCGCTGTATTAGGGAGGAGCACTCATCAAGGCAGAATAAGAATAGAGTTTGTTCTACAGATGACAAGCATCAGCTCCATGATCATGATCTTCATGATCACCTTGGATATGCAGAGAAGGATCATCAGTTTCATCTGAAGAATCAGCAGAAGCAGAAGCCCAACCGGACGGATAGAGAAGGAAAGAAACCCTCTGGAAGGAAGAGGAGAAAAGCCTTTGAGAGGTCTAGAAGAGTCCAAGGCAGTACGTATACTGGGAGGTATTTCAAGGGCCAGCATATACCATTGGACTGGGGAAAGCCAGAGGAATGGTGCTGCAGAACAAGGAATCACCAGAGGCTACCTGTGAGGGAGACGGCTGCACGTGGAAGGGACTCTAAGACCTATGCCAGAAGGTATGTGAAGAGAGATCCAGTGTCCAGGGATCAGGACTGGAAGGCTGGACATAAGAACTGGACTACATACTGGCCAGGCTATATAGAGAGGAACTATAGCAACAATGGAAGCTCAGGTATGAACACTGATCTATGCCCTAGCTATAACCTTGGAAGACAGCAGGGAAATAAGTGTTCTCCTGAAAGTGCTCCATTGAAAGATTCATCTGTGCCAATTCCTGATAGTGACCCTATGCTTGTTGATGAAGGGGAAATAATAGCAGATCAAGATATTGTTTATATGGACTGCTCTCTATCCAAACTCTGTTGGTAACTTTCTGTGATAAAACACAGCAGTCATCACAAAGAAATATAAATTTGTTCTTTATTCCACTAAGAAAAGCTCCTGAAGCAGGATTTGACTCACACAGTAGAAAACCAGCCAGCTAAAGGGTTTCAGCTGGATAACTGATAGCAATTGAGCTGCACCTAATTGCTTGTGAGCTAGGAGAGAATTACTTCTGGATCTGTGTGGAAAGTAATCAGAAGTTAACCTTACAAGAACAGTTTATTTCTTTCTTTGTGGCTTTTCGTTTGTTAGAGATATGCTAAGAAAACATTAGCTAATTGCCTGACAAGTTTGAAGGTTGTTTTCCTGATTTTGATTTTTGACTTTGTTTTACCAAGTTAAACACTGCAAGCAAGTAACCTAATTTATGTGCTACCAAGCATATCTGTGCTGGGAGAAATAACCCCATAAATAAAGAAGTATCTTATTGGCTTTAACACTTGTGCACAACTAAATTATTGTCAGCAGCTGTGTCTGGTGTGAATGAACTACATTACCCACAATACCTTGCAAAAATCATATAAGTATATGCATTGTCAAGACTGTGAAGATTCTCACCCAGGCAGCCGTCTGACACTACTATAACTATAACTATAACTACTATAGTTACTTACTACTTACTATACTACTACTTACTATAACTACTAAGATTCACACAAGGTTGTTTGTGTAATAAGTTTATTGTTCATTGCAAATAGTTAATTGACACAGTTTCATGTAATGTTGCCTGTAAATAGTTATAACTGCTGTTCCATGTAAAATTGTTGAATTGTTCCCTGTAAACCACCCTTGATCTCTGGAAGGGGCGGTATAGAAGAAAAGCATAAATAAATAAAAATAATAAATAAAATATTCTTGGGGCAAAAGGGGTGTGTGGGGTATTGGTGGTGGGATGAACCTGTTGAATATTATGTTGTTGTTCTGAGATGGGGAATGTTGTTTGTAATTTAAAATATTGCAAAATAAAAAATTGTAAAAAAATAAAATATTATACCTAAAAACAATAACCATAACATAACATGTGGTGGCATGTGCTATCCTGGTGGGCACAGGACCTCTCTATTGGCTAGGACAAGCCTGCACTGCATCAGTGTTTCAGCCCTGGAGAAATTGGGCTACCTCATCTTTCTGCACAGGCAGAGCTTGATCTGCAGACTTTCCATGTAAGAGGGGCACATGCTGTGCATGCAGGCACAAATGGGTCGGGCATGCACGTAGACACTAGCATCAGTCACTGCATATGCACAGATTGCGCAAATGAATAACACATGTGTATCTTCATTTTGGAATGCAGATGGCCGCTGCCACTGGGGACTGTGTATGGTGCAGTGGCTCATTTTCCATCATGCACATGTCTATATCCCTGCCACACATTTTTTCCCAATGTGTATACTAAGGGGCGAAAACGTGTCAATTTTAGAAGGCCTATGCATGGCACCTTTTCTAAAATCGCCTTGGATTTTCCCACATTTTGCCTTGCACGCTCCTGCCATCGCCTAAACAGGCGTTCTAAAATGTGCCTTCACATCTTATATACTGCAGATCTTGTACATTCTCCGTGATTCACAATAAAACATAAGAAATAATACAGCATGATGACTACAAATATTAAACTCAATAAAAACAAATTAAAGCAAACATAAATAGACTTTTTCAATGCAATTATACTTCCATTCATAAAAAGCAAACTGAAAGAAGTGATGTGCCTGCTAAACCTGTTCTCAGCAATACTGTATTTTTGCTGCAGCTTTCCTTAATGTCCTTTTTCCATAACTGAAAAAACACATTCCTTGTACAACTGGAGTTAAAGCCCAGACTCAGACTCAGTCAGAAACATGCCTTGTCTACCTATATCCCTCCTCTCCTCCCATATAGGTACCTGTAAATGTTCTGGAAAATGTGTCATTAAACCCTTTCTTCTGTTGAACTCGGCTATTTATACTGTTTTAACTGGAAAAATATATATTTGAACTGGCCGATGAAATTGGTTAAAGATACTCTATGCTTTAGGAGCTATTAGCCAGACTGGAATAAATGGCCTGTTGCAACAACTCTATTTCAGCAAGACGAAAATTAGCATAGCAAATATTTGCAGGGCTCTATTTTTCTGTTCTTTATCCTTTTTTGCTACCCATTGCTATATTGTTCCAGTTCACATTGCCACTAATAACCGCAGTATTCATAGTAGGGCAGCTGAGGTCACTTTCATGTATTTTGAGCAAAAAATCCTACTATTCACCCTTTATAGTCTTCTAGCTTGTAAGCTATGGTGAATGGATTAAGAAGGCAGAATATTCTCTCACTATGAAATATAGATTTGACCTTGAATTGTCCTCTATGTTTTTGATTGTGATCTTATCCACACTACAAACAAGGTAGAACTGTCTTAAGAAACAAGAGAGTGAGTTTTCTTGTTGAATAAAATGAGACCTATTCTGTATACATTCGGCAAATGGATCAACTTCAAACAACTGAAATGTGTTTCAACCCTGGACTGCAGTCTTGGCTTTTCTAGTAATTATAAAAGACCTGGCCAAAGTTCAGATTTCAAAGGGGAAGACACTTAGAAAACTGCTATCACAGATTTTGAACAGTTTGTTTGTAGCTTGCAATGTTGTTTTCTTGTCCTTGTAATTTTAACCTTGATACTCAGATAAATAAATGGATATTTTTGTCAGTGGTGATGACAAAGGAGTGTAGTTTCCCACACAGCTCCTGATGTTTAATAGGGCACATAAAGCATTGCTTGAGCCTTGCACTGTTTTCCTTCTTACACTGTTTTCCTTTTAGCTGTGAGCTGCCTTTGGGCTTCTTTTCCCTTAGTGTAGTTAGCAAGGACGCTTTACTTTTGCTTTCCAAATAGCGCAAAATTATGCCACATCATCTTGTTGTGCATATGAGTTGTAAGTATGGTTTAATATATTTCAGATGGCTGGTTTAGGACCTTATTCACTAAAATTCTTACAGCAGGGAAGCCAGAGTTCCAATCCAACTGGTGATCCTTGTGACCTTAGGCAAAATACTTCACCCTCTATTCACCCTCTATTCTCTCAGGTACAAACTGAGAAGGCAGTTTTATAACATACCATCTGTGAGTCAGGAATGGGCATAACTTGGACCATTTTTAAAAGAGAAAGTATGCCCATACTCTTTCTTTTAAAATTGTTCCCTGGTGAGTACTTGGACGTTCTTATACCTGCTCTCGTGCACTGATACATTTGACTTTTCATTCTATACAATTATGTGCATGTTTCATAAAATGCACACATTTGTGCCAACCTCACCCAAGTCATGCCCCCAGAAATGCCTCAGACCAGGTCAAACACATTCAAACACCTAAACACCCCTTCCCCTCCCCCATCCTTTTAACCTCATACCTACCCTAACTAACTGTATAGATTTTATATATCTCCAACATGTATTCTCTAGAAATATAAATGATTTCCCTGTTTACTTCCATGTTAATTTTCCTGTTACTTGTAATAGGTCTGTTATATCTGACCAATTGTTGTATTGTTTCAATGTAAACCGCACTGATGACAAATAGCGCGGTATATAAGAAAATTAAATAAATAAATAAATATATATAGCCCAATATTCAGAGTGATTAATATGGTTAGCAGACCTACACGCGGTTGTATGGCGTACTGGCATCTTTTTCATCGCCTGTTAAAATTGACCCAGGTATTAATGAAAGAACCCTGCTATGTGTACCAGCACCTTAATTCCTAGGAAAAATGCACCGTATAAAAGAAACCTTGAACAAGAAGACGGTGTGAGAAAGCAACTAGACCCCAGAATCAGGGCCTGCCTGAGCATCAAGAAGCCTAAGCAATTCTGAGGGGCAACAAAAAACAGCAGCTGTCAAAGCAAAACAATACAGCCTGATAGCCCCAGAAACTCAAAGAGCCACCAGCACATTCTTTTATCTGCAGAGAGAGTGAGCACACACATATATACAAAACAAAGTTAATACAGTATTTATAGTTAAAGTGTGATGTCCAGGATTGGGTAGTGGTAGGTTTATCATTTTCATTATCAGTGAGAGGGTGGCGGTGTAAGGCTGAAGGATCACCTAGGTTACCCAAAGTCCTTATACTAGCTCTGCCCAGAAAAGGGGGCGGAAGGAGAAGAAAGTAGTTCAAGAGAAGAATTAAAAACATCTGAGTAACCTGTATCTTACATACTTTTTGTGGGGATCTTTTTATAAAGGTTTATCCATATGTAGAGCCTATTTTACATATGGAAAAAGCTTTTTATAAAATTGCATTGAGTGGTGAGAGGGGTGATCAAATATGTAGATGACACAAATTATTTACAGTTGTTAAAATAGCAGAGGATTGTGAGTATTTGCAGATGGTTCTTGTGAGACTAGGAGATTGGGCATCTTAATGACTGATAGAATTTAATGTCAACAGGTGCACAGTAATAAATACAAGGAAAAACAACCCAACTGCAGGTACAAAATGCTGGGCTCCTGAATTAGGAGAAAGAAAATGATCTTGGAGTGGAGAACAAAACTGAGAATATTGTTATCTTCTGTATAGGTCCCTGGAGTGACTGCATCATGAATATTATGTGCAGTTCTGATTGTCCCATTTCAAAAAGGATTTAATCAAACTAGAAAAAGGAGTGCTCAGCATTTGATATTGTGGTGCTCCATTTGTTTAGGGCATCATTAAGATCCATTGATGGGTTGTTTAGTTGAGGTAGAATGTCTTTAAGAAAGTTTTCCTTATTGAAGTGTCTAAATTGTTTTTTCTGAGGTGTTTCATTGTGTTGTTGGGGGGAGTGGAGTAGCATTGGTAGGGTGAATTGTATTATGTAATGATCTGACCATGGAACTTGAATTGTTTGAGAAGGTGAGTATAGTAAGTGGTTTGTAGTTAGTTTCGGGAGGAATACTAGGTCAAGGGTATTACCATTAGTATGAGTTGGCATATTTACTATCTACTGAAATCCCATGTGAGCCATTGAGTTAAGGAAGGGGGTGGATTGTGTGTAGGCAGTATGAAGGGAGTGGAGCCTGTCTACATACTGTTTTTGAATGTTTGTGGGCTTATACGGGGATACCAGAATTTAAGTATTGTTTGCATGTTTGCATATTTGTGGGCTTTCATGTTGATATCAGCAGCTCAGTATCTGTTTTTGTGTTTGGATTTTGATTGGCCACTGGAGGTTTTTTGACCTATGATGGTGAAGACTGTAAACTTGCTGGTATACTGCCCTGGGGGGCGGTGAAGGGATTAGTGTTACAGAATCTGTTTAGAGCCTTTGTTTGGCTTTATGTTCTGAGGTCTTTTCCTCCAGTGGTGATTGTTTTGTTTTATTTGTGACTCTGAATTAGCAAACTATGCATTGGTTTGTTTGAAGATCCAGTTTTTTTGTGTGCCATTTTTGTCTTCTGAATCTGGAGAAGCAAATGTGTTTTTGGATGACTTCCAAAACTGAAAGGAAGCTTGTCTGTACAGGGCTGTGTACACTGTGAAGGTACTTAATAATTCTATATTACTGAAAGCCCTCAGAAAGAGTTAACACCACAGATTCAGTAGCTCAGACATTACAGGGCCTATTACTTAGCTAACGACCTTGAGAGACTCTACTGAAAAACTATGCTGAACTTTCACATAGCAGAGAAACTAGGTTTGTTTATAATACAGAAAGTGCAGCGAAGAACTTTCTCTTCAGTCTTTAAACAAACATGTGAAAACTGCTTGTGTTAGATTTATTGTTTAAGAAGTTATGCCTGGGAATACATGTATGTCTCCTCCTGATGCAGTCCAACTGGGAGCAAAACGTCACGTCAGAAACAGTCCACAGTAGAAGAACGTGATATGTCCAAGGATAGGAACAAAATAAATATGTTTAAAAAGAGGCTTTTATTACAATACCAATGGATGCTGCATCCATTGGTATTGTAATAAAAGCCTCTTTTTAAACATATTTATTTTGTTCCTATCCTTGGACATGTCTCCTCCTGATGACCTATACTAATAAGATCTGACCTATGACATAGAGATGCACATTATGAATATACGTGATGCATGACGTAGAATAATAAGGTGGAAATTATGCTGAGAAATGGAATTTTGACCTAAGTAAGTGTGGTCAGAGAGACAAGGTGCAAGCTTTACTCTCTCTCCCAAAGCTTTGTTTTTTTTTTTAATATAATACAATTGTGCGTTAATTGTGTTATTAATTGTTATTGCTTTCTTCTCATTGCTCTGAGTGTGGAAAGCCATCCCCAAGAGCCCAGGTGCTGTTACCAGTGAGGGGAGGAGCAGAGTGCATTTTCACAAACCTGGTGCAAACAAGAAGTATTTAGACATATAGTCGACTGGGGAACTATATGGATCAACAAGAGACTATACTGTACTGATGGACTACATCTCTCTGCTGCAGGGAAAAGGATCCTAAGTGAAAAATTCAGGCAGTATGTGGACAGGCATTTAAACTAGGGAAAGGGGGTGATGGATGGAGAAGGACAAGTTCAGTACGTCACTCCCAGCAAAAGCAAAACAACACTGGAAACAGCCACACTTTTGAACAACACATCAATGGCAAACAGGAAGGGGCATGTAGAACAAAATCCATGCAAAAGACAGGCAAGCCATTCAATAAATGCTGAAAAGCAATAAGTACAAATGCTCGAAGCCTAGCCAACAAAGTTCCTGATCTGGAAGCCCTAATGGCGGAAATGAACTTGGACATAGTGGACATTACAGAAACATGATTTAATGAGTCGCATGAATGGGATATAGCCATAGCTGGCTATAATCTATTTAGAAGAGACAGAGAAGGTAGAAAAGGAGGAGTAGCTCTGTATGTCAAAAGCAATATTAAAGCTGCTGAAATGCAGGGGACATGGGAAAAGAAGAAGAGCTGTGGATTGTGATGGAAAGAGGGGATGGCACTGTCATCCATACCAGTGTATTCTACAGGCCTCCAACTCAAACCAAAGAAATGGATAGCAAATTGATTGTTGATATTGCAAAGATAGCCATGAAGGAGGAAGTGATCTTATTGGGTGACTTTATTCTTCCCAATGTGGACTGGAGTGATCCTTTTGCAAATCTAGAAAGAAGTAAAAAAAATTGTGGATGCCTTCCAAGAAGTGTTACTTTAACAAATGGTGATGGAACCAACTAGGCAGAGCTCCATGCTGGATTTAGTGCTCACCAACGGAGATAGCGTGTAAAATATCCAGGTGGGTGCCCATGTGAGCAGCAGTGATCATTACATGGTATAGTTTGAGATAAAAGCCAAGGTGGAATCCAATCACATCAAGTTCAAAGTCCTAGACTTCAAAAACGCTGACTTCAAAAACTGACCCAATACAAGCATTGTGGAACCTGTGTCTTTTGGGGAAACTGCTAGGTATGTATGACCTAGATTGGCCACTGTTGGAAACAGGATACTGGGCTTGATGGACCTTGGTCTGACCTAGTATGGCATATCTTATGTTCTTATGACTTCATTAAAATGACCAAGTACATGAAGGAGGAGTTGGTAGGATGGGAGGGAATAAGGGAAGTGGAACTGCAATGGGCTAAACTAAAGGAGGGAATAAAAGGTGCAACAGATACATACGTAAGGAAAGTAAATAAAAACAAGAGGAAAAGAAAACCTATTTGGTCTTCCAAAGAAGTGGCTGCACAAATAAAGGCAAAATACACAGCTTTCACAAAATTCAGAAGCTCGCAAACAGAGAAACACAGAAAAGAATAGAAGATCAAACTAAAAGTGACAAAAAGAGAAATAAGGATAGAAAAATCAAAGGCAGAAGAAAAGATGGCTAAAGCGTGGTGATACAACGTTTTCAGGTATATTCGGGAGAAGAGGAAGATCAGAGGTGAAATTGCAAGACTCAAAACTGCTGAGAACAGATTCATGGAAAGTGACGTTGAAAAAGTGAAAAAGCTAAACAAATACTTATGTTCTGTTTTTCTAAAGAAAATTCTGGAGAAGGACCACCTGTGATTGACAAATATACAAATGGAAATGAGGAGATACTACACCATTCACAGAAGATGATCTGTTTGAATAGCTTGCAAAACTGAAACTGGACAAAGCCATGGGAGCGGATGGGACACATCCCAGGATACAGAAAGAGCTTAGAGAGATTCTTGCAGGGCCTTTAAATGATGTTTTTAATAGATCCTTGGAGACAGACGTTTCACAGGACAAGAGAAGGGCTATGTGGTACCTTTCCTCAAAAGTGGTAATGGGGAAGAAGTGACAAACTACAGGCCAGTAAGCCTTACCTCTGTGGCGGGAAAAGTTATGGAAGCGCTCCTGAAAGAGTGAATATTTGACGTCCTCTAACCAACAGGTTGCAAGATCCAAGGCAACATGGTTTTACCAAAGGACGATCTTGCCAAACAAATCTGATTGAGTTCTTTGACTGGTTGACCAGAGAACTAAATCAAGGGCATGCGATGGATGTGATCTACCTAGATTTCAGCAAAGCCTTTGATACTGTTCCTCATAGGAGGCTTATCAATAAACTCAACAGCTTGGGAATGAGTCTCAAGATGGTGAACTGGATCAGAAATTGGTTGACTGACAGATGACAGAAGGTGGCAATAAATGAAACTCACTCGGATGAAAGGAAGGTGATTTGCGGTGTGCCCCAGGGTTCGGTCCTGGGACCAGTACTGTTCAATATATTTGTGAGTGATATTGCCGAAGGGCTGAATAGAAAAGTTTGTCTTTTTGCAGATGACACCAAAATTTGCAACAGAGTGGACTCCCCTGAGGGAGTGGAGAACATGAGGAAAGATTTACAAAAGCTGGAAGAATGGTCTAATGCTTGGCAGTTGAGATTTAATGTGAAGAAGTGCAGTGTCAAGCACTTGGGAAGCAGAAATCCAAGGGAATTGTATGTGATAAGGGTCAAGAGATTGGTGTGCACGGTCCAGGAGAAGGACCTTGGAGTGACTGTTTCTGAGAATCTCAAGGTGGCAAAACAGTGTGACAAGGCAGTGGCAAAAGCCAGAAGGATGTGGGTTGCATATAGAGAGGAATTACCAGTAGAAAGGAAGAGGTACTAATGCCACTTGAATATTGAGGCCTCACTTGGAATATTGTGTTCAGTTTTGGAGATGGTATCTCACAAAGGATATAAAAAGGCTGGAAGCAGTTTAGAGGAAGGTGACCAAAATGATTTGGAGCCTGCATCAGAAAACTTAGGAGAAGAGACTTGAAGACCTAAATATGTACATAATGGTGGAGAGGAGGGACTGGGGAGATATGATTCAGATCTTAAAATACTTAAAGAGTATTATTGGACAAACAAACCTCTTTCAAAGATGGGGAAGCTGTAAAACTAGAGGACATAACATGAAGTTGCAAGGGGGTAAACTGAAAAGCAATGTCAGGAAATTCTTTTTCACTGAAAGGGTGGTGGAATGCTTGGAATGCTTTCCAGATGGAAGTGGTGGGACAAACACAGTGACAGAATTCAAAATGGCATGGGACAGACACAGTAGATTCCTTTACAGCAACAGGATAAAACAAAATAAGCATAACTATTTCTTATATCTGAACAGATAGGGGTGACCTACAAGGAGCGGTGGGTTCACACCTAGACAAAGGCATGGGGAGGGGTGACCTGCATGGAGCGGCAGGTGCACCTACTCTTGCCGCCTTGCTGGGCAGACTAGATGGACCATACTGGTCTTTATCTGCCATCATATGCTATGTTACTATGTTTCACAGGACTGAAGGGGGTGGGTGCCCTTGGAGGATGACTAAGATGGGGGGTGCCCTAGTCACCTGCCTAGGTTGGGGTGGGCACTTTTGGAAGGTGCCAGGGTGGGCAGACTAGGCTGATTTGTAGGTTGGGGGTAGACTATGATGTACAAGTTTGATGTAGTAGACTGTTGAGTGTAGAACTGTGGAATCACTCTCAATTTCCGATAACCAGATCCAATGCAGTTATGCCCTGAGATGAAGATTATGTAGGGAACAGTGATTAAACAAATACAATATAGTGATATTCTGAGAATAACAATCACAATAAATGTAAATATGCTCTGAAAAAAATGAGTGTGGATAACTATTATCAGTCGATAGAGATGCATTTATGTTGGTGTATCTTTCAAGGTGTCTGGCTGGTAAGTTGTCGATCCTGGGTGGGGGTAAGACAATACGGACAAGGTGTATTGTGTGACCATAGGAGTCCAATATTGTGGGCAATTCATGTGTGTACATAGGGTTTAGGTGCCAGACTTACCTTCCCTGGAGTGGTGGCATGCCAATTTCCCTTTCTTCTATCGGAGCAGGTTTCTTAGGGGTACAGCATCAGGTGTCGTGTGCTTCCCTTTGTGGTTGTGGCATCTGAGAGCAGGCTCTGAGTTTTTTATCTTGTTTGGACAGGTTGAAACCCTCTCTTTTGTGGTTCATTGAAGTCTGCCTTCAGACCACGTATACTAGGGTAGTCAGTTGAATGCGCACCTTTTGATTGGGTTTTAGCAAGGGGGGCTCTTGGCCTTGATTGGTCTTTGTTGTCAGGCTGTTGCGATGCTGCTGGTGATTCTTGATGTTGTTGTTATTCTTCTTCAGTTTCCTTCATTAGTCAAGGGGGTTTTATTTGCGGGTAAAATTTTTCAGTGCAATCTTCCTCTTATGGTCCATGCCTAAGGGCCATGCCAAAGGGCCCTCTGGCAAGTCTCTCAGGCGCAGGCCCACCAGGCATGGATGCACCTAGGCACACTGCTGAATTTAAAGTCTTGTCTTTGCAGGTTTCTTCACCTGATTGGTCTGGTCATGAGGGGAGCATGTAGGAGCTCACCTGAGCCCACTCTCCCGCGATGATGCTGATCAGGCGAAGTTGGTGGAGAAAAAACTGGTCTCAGGCATGCTGCTGGATTTAAAGTCTTGTCTGTGCGGGTTTCTTCGCCTGATTGGCCTGGTCGCGAGGGGAGTGGGGAGGAGCTCACCTGAGCCTGCTGTCCTGTGATAATGCTGATTGGGCAAAGATAGTGGAGAAAAGGCAGGTCTCAGGCATGCTGCTGGCTTTAAAGTCTTGTCTGTGCAGGTTTCTTCATTTGTTTGGCCTGGTTGTGAGGGGATCGGCGAGGCGCTCACCTGAGCCTACTCTTCCATGATGATACTGATCGGGCGAAGTTGGTGGAGGTGATGTGGTTCAGTTAGTTTGAACTCTGTGGTGAGTAAATTAATGGAAACGATGATAAAACAGAGGATAGAGAACTAAGATGGCAGCAGCATGCAGGTTGCCCTAAAACAGCTTTCCTCTAATGGGTAAAATGAAAGGTAAAATAGGAAGAAGCCCTCCTGTCCCCCACAACCTACCTTTACTCCCACAATGGTCAAGTTCCTGGTTCGTCCTGAGGAACAGGAAGCAGGGTTGAGACAGGCGGTGTACACAGCAGTGTCAGTGGACTATGCGTCAAACTTGGGACATGAGATGCTTTTCTCCCCTGAGTTATGGTGGCCTCCTGCACAGCCATTACTGCCAGACTCGTACCTAGAAGGACCAGATGCCTCTCCCCCCTTGGAGATTTGGGAGGGGGGAAGTGCGGGAGGGCGCTTCACTGAGGAGCCAGGTCCTGGAGCTCAGGGGGGTTTCATCACTGCATCAGCTGTGGCAGACAGTGCACAGGCATGCAGGGGCTTGCTTGGTCAGCCCCAGGAGCAGGAGGTGGGAGTGTCAGCAGGTGCCTTGAGCTCTTCTTGTCCCACGGTAGCGGTTCCTCAAACCTCTTTTGTGCCATTTGTGCTAAGACAGGCAGAGCAGTTTTCCTTGGAATCTATCTGGGAGATGATTTCCTAGCTTGACTGTGCTCTGCAACTATAGATACAGTGTTTCTTTGAAAGCCCAAGAGAATGCTAACCAACATGAGGAGGTTCAAAAGGATATTTCTACAATGCAGTTTTCTATTGGAACTTTGGAGACCAGAACAGTTTCCCAGCAAGGTACTATTTCAGCTTTAATCAAGGATAATCTAATTTTGAAGAACATCTGGAGTGTTTGGAGAACTTTTCCAGAGTGGCTAACATTAGAGTTTTGAGCTTTTCTAAATCACAAGTTGTATCCCCAAGAGAAATGTTTAAGATCTATATGGATGAAGTGTTAACAATTCCCAGGAAACTATGCCGCCTGTTGCAAAAGTGTATTTTATTCCTGCTAGGAGGCGCTCTTCTGTGTCTCCTGCAGAAGGAGATGCTCCAGTGCAATTGGAATCTAGTCATTTGAATGTGACTGATCTGTTGGAAAGGTCTGATTCTGTGCTTGCTGAGTCTGGTACCTTCTTGGTTTCTTTTGCATTATCTGTAGACAGAGATTGTTTTCTAAGAATGTACTTCAAGAATCGGTTACATCCTTTTATAAGTAAAGTTATTCAGATTTTTTCAGATTTGCCTCCTGATACACAAAAAAAGAGGAAGGAGTTTCTGCTTGTCAGATCTGCGGTTTTATGCATGGGTGCTCTTTTCTTTTTGAAATTTCCATGTAAATGTCACCTATGTGTTTTTTGAACCTGCTTACTCACTTTTGAACCTGCTTACTCACTTTTGCAGGCTTCCATACTGTTATCTCTCCTATCTTAACTCCGTAAAATTATGTATGATTTACAGCCTTCACTGCTTAGTGTTTCCTATTTGTTGATCCTTTTAATTTCCTTTTCTATTTAACTTCTTGGTTTTTCCAATATTGTGGGCAGGAGTGGTGCTGTTTTTTTTTTTTCTGTTAGATTTGATTTATTTTTCCTCTTTTGTAATTTCTGAACTATTTCTGTACAAGTGTTCTTTAGTTGGATGTTAATTTTGAAATTAAAAATTAAAAAATAAAAATAAAATAAAACAAAGGTTAGTGAGGTTTCTGGAGTCCAATGGATTACAGGATCTGAGGCAGCATGAGTTTACCAGAGGTAGGTCTTGTCAGACAAATCTGATTGATTTCTTTGACTGGGTGACCAGAGAGCTAGACCAAAGAAGAGGCCTAGATGTGGTATACTTGGATTTCAGTAAACCTTTTTACACCGTTCCACACATGTGACATATAAATAAATTGAACACCCTAGGGATGTTACCCGTGATGTGCCACAGGGATCTGTCCTGGGTCCAATTCTTTTTAACATCTCTATTAGTGATATTGTGGAAGGGCTACTGAGTAAGGTTTGCCTCTTTGTGAATGCTATCAGAATATGCAAAAGAGTAGACACCCAGGAAGGAGTGGATAACATGAAGAGGGATCTAGCTAAGCTTAAAGACTTGTCAAGGATTTGGCAGCTGAGATGTAATGCTAAAAAATGCAGGGTCATGCATTTGGACTGCAAAACTCCAAAGGAGTGGTTCTGTCTAGGAGGCTAACTACTTCTGTCCATGAAAGAAGAGTGGGACCTGGACATGATTATTTCTGATGATCTTAAAGTGGCTAAACAGGTAAAAAAGGCAATGGTGAAAGCCAGATAAGTGCTTGGGTGCATAGGGAGAGGAATGGCCAGCAGAAAAAAGGAGGATGATAGTTCCTCTGTTTAAGTCTTGGTGCGACCTTTCTGTGCAATTCTGGAGACCACATCTTCAAAAAGATATAAACAGGATGGAGTCAGTGCAGAGGGTGGCTACTGAAATGCTCCGTGATTTTTGTTATAAACCATATGGGACAGACTTAAAGTTCTTAATATGTATACTTTAGAGGAAAGGCGGTATAGAGGAGATATGATAGAGATGTTTAAATACCTCTTTGCATAAATGCACAAAAGGAGAGCCTTTTTGATTGAAAGTAGGCTCTGCAATGAGGGGTCATAGGTTGAGGGTGAAAGGGGATAGACTCAGGAGTAATATGCAGAAATATTTCTTTATGGAAAGAGTGGTAGATGCATGCAATAGTCTCCTAGTGGAGGTACAGTAATAGAGACTAGAACAGTATCTGAATTCAAGAAAGCATGGGACAAACAAGAAGATCTCTAAAGGAAAAAAAAAGGACTATTGTATTTGATATGGAAGGGCAGACTAGATAGGCCATATAGTCTTTTTCTGCTGACATGTTTCTATGTTTCTATGTAACTTTAAGCTCCTTCTCATGACCTATTGGGTCTAGTATTCTGGGCTTCCTACTTACCTTGGTATCCTTTTGATCCCTTATACCCCACAAAGTACCCCAAGATCCTCGAAGTCCAACAACCTAGCACTGCCAACTAAAACAAGGGCGAAGTTAGCCTTTTTTTTAGAACAGTGCATTCAGCTATTGAGCTCCCCAGCACTGGAATGCACTTCCTCACGATCCTCAACATGAGAGCTTCTACAAGAAATATAAGAAGTGTCTAAAACCTGGGGGGCCGATATTCAATGCCAGTGGCTAGTGCTGCTGAAGGGGCTATTTACTAGCTCTGTACTTAAAACTTGGATATTCAATGCCGAGTACATATCCGGGCTCCAGCATTGAATATCCAGGCTGCCTGGATTGCGGTGAAGCTAATCAGACAGCAGCAATATTGAGCCGTTGCCTAATTAGTTTCTGCAGCAAAGGTTGCACCAGGGTTATGTAAAATAGTGATAGAAAAATAAAGTATTTCCCTGTTCTGGGAGTGTGTGGGGTCATCAGGACACAGTCCGGGGTCCAGAGGCAAACAGGAATGCTGAGAAGGACTGGGTAGTGAAGGAAATTGAGGTTGTGGTAGGCCACGATAATAAAACAGGCCTAGGAAAGTTCAGAGATGCGATCCACAGGAGATCTGAGGTTTCCAGGTGTACATCGGCTTTAAAAAGTTTAAAAAATGCATCAGGAGGGCTGCTATCTACAGCTGATAGTGTGTGCAGAGAGCCTGAATGGGGCTGGAGGCCAGAGCTGAGATGACAGGAAGTCAGCCGTTCCCAGTCTCACCATTCTGTGAAGAGCAGAGCTGCAGAAATAAAGCTGGTGTTAAAATTTAAGGAGGCCACATGCAATTTTTAATGAAAATGGAAAAAAGAGCAGCAAGCTGCTGATCATAAACAGGGAATAGGTAAGGGGCTGGAGCAGACTTGTGCTCAGTTATTAGTTTTAAATTTAAAGGCGCCATGCCCCAGAAAGGGTGAACGTTTGCTGGGAGTCAGTCTGGAATGGAGCTGGACCTCTGAATGTGATTGAGGGTTAGGGTAAGATATAAGGGAGACAGTCTTGGGGTTGGTTTCTGAAAAATTGAAAGGGACTGCATCATTGTAGCAGCAGAGCGCAGACAAACCAATGATACCAGGAGTCTGTTCAGAAGGTCCAAATCATTTATTTGTGCACAAGTCTCAAGCAAAGTCAATTTCAAAATGGCTGAGCAATGTTCTTTGGCAATACAACAAGTTTTATAGACTTTTGCTCCATTCTAGGTATAGGAAAACATTTCATTGGTCCCGGTAACCTTCCGTACCTCCCGTACCCCTTCTATTGGTCCCGGTACTGATATGGTTATCCAATTATGTTCTTTGGGTGGGCTCAGCACCTGCTAACCCCCCTTCTAGTCCCAATTACAATGGCTAGTTCACCAACTTGTTACTTTCCTTCTTTCAAGGCCATTGAGCTAGTTTGTACGTGTAGGGAAGCAGGGCTCTAATTTCTCTGTCAGCAGTTTTAAACACATTTCTCTGTATTTTTCCATCTATTCTGCTTGTCTAAGCTAAATCAATGCTTTTACTGAGTTCTAATTCTTATAGCAGCATGTTGGGGAATGTGCAATTCCTATAGGCCTCTCTACAGACTTCATTTACAGGTCAAGCTGGTTAGGCTTGCTTGCTTATGTCAGACACTGTGGATCACAGGCCTTCACCTGCCACATTATAAGATTTAAAACTGCATGACACTGTTTAAAAATGGGGAAAAGAGTATTGGTTTGCTTAAGGGCATGTAGCTGGCAACAATGAAGATAATTATATATAAGACAATCTGATAATGCTCAGAGGAAAAATATGAAATAGGAAAAAGCAGCAAAATGGGATAGCATAGTGGAAGAAAGGATTTTATTAGGGAAGATAAAATGAATTATTGATTTAGGGGAGAATTTAATGAAAATTGCAGTCTGCAAAAATCTTGGGGAACTAGAACATTTAAATTTATTATTTTACATAGGAAATAATGGTTCCCATAGAAAATAATAAAGCACATTAAAGTCTATGGGTGTTTCCCTGACAACAGCTGAAAATACCAAACATTCCATGATAGACCGTTACAGAGTGACTAGTTAGTCAAGACTCTTTTACTTGACACTCTATTGGCTAATCCATGGCAAAGCTACAGAAACACCAATAGGAGCATAGCAGAATGCCTCAGATAACCCAGGTAACAGGTAAATGTTTGGGGAGATCACTAGAAGCTGTTAATGAGCGTGAGCCTGCTTTTTAGAGCAAGTTCAGCCTTGGCAAGAGAAAAGTGTTAAAAGTGTAAAAAAAGTTTCTTTAACCGAGTGAGAAAATGGTTTAATAGTAATTATTGGCATGCTATGTTCTAGTACTGCCATAGGAAAGAGTGTGAAGTTTGCAAGGAATATTTAAGAAAATGTTCTGGTGCAGTTGTGATGCTACACTGACTGCTCTTATTGACTGAGTATTGCCATAACCAGAATGCATTGATAAAGCAGAAGTAAATATTTGCAACAGAGATCTCTGAAAGAGACTTCTGTAATAGATCAGAGAAGGCTTAGGAATCAAAGTCATTGAAAAATTAATACGAGTAGGTCAATGAAGAAGTCATTGACTGTCTCTGATTAAACTCATCTGAGACTTATGTTTAATGACAAGGGTTGAACACAGAGAGAGTGTTGAGTGTGTGCAAGAAACATTTGTAACTTTGTTTGCTCAGTTCTCTGTTATTTAGGGAAAATAATTATTCTTTATTTTCACAATAGACAGGGACAGTGCAAGATTCTGAGTCCGCTAATAGAACTGCTAACTAACTAGATTTTATATATATATATATACAGGGTGGCCCAAAAAAAAGTGAGAACATCTCGTAGCATGTAAGTTATTTAAAAATTCAAAAAGACAGATGTAAATGATTGACAAATTTTTAAAAAAGATGGCGACCGAAAATTGTCGAAATAAAGACATATAGCTAAAAAAGGTAAATAAGTAAACTATTTAAGCTTTTAATTTACGAGATGTTCTCACTTTTTTGGGACACCCTGTATGTATATATATATATATATATATATATATATATATATATATATATATTTATTTATTTATTTTATTTTATTTTTTTTTGTTAAAAGAAAAGAAAGGATTAGCTTAGTTAAGGTTTTCCTTTATTTATATTTTAAAGTGAGGTAGTAGGTTTTCCTCAATTACATCAGGTTCCAAAATCACAGCATATGTGTAGTGAACCAGAAGGAGTGATGTGACAAGAAGAGCATCACACTGAACTGAATGAAGTCGAGATAAGTGTACACCGACAGAGGTAGGTTTTCTTTAAGGACAGAAGCAAGCAAGACTAAAGCGTGAAGATTTTATTTCATAAATGTTTTTTTTGCAACATAAAGACAGACATATGGACATATAAATACACTTAACTGATTGTTGGGGAGCAGCATTGTAAAAGAGAAGCAACACAAAGTATCAATTCTTAAGTTACGCAGGTTATGAGAAATGTAAAATAGAGAAGCAGTTAAGAAAGAAAGGTAGATACTTATCTGAGTTCAGCTGAATATATCCAGAGAATGTATAACTGTGAAACAAAAGGAGAAACAGTATTATTGTTATACACTGTTTGCATTTTTTCCTCTTAGTGAAAGCAAACTGGTGTCATCTGTTGAACACATATCTTACCCACTCAGCCACTGACATAAACAAAGCAGGAGAAGTTCAAAACCAGGCTTGCTTACAGTTTCCTGTGTCTGACTTCCACTGCATTTTGCTAACCGGGCGGCAACTCAATATTACCACTGCTCGGTTAGTGATGGGAGCGTGAAGTGACGGCAACCACAGATATTCAGCGTTACTGTTAGTGCTACTGTATATCCCGTAGAGTGGCATTTACATGGTTTGCAGGTTTGCAAACCATGTAAATGTCTTTGAATATCCCCCATGTTTTTTTGTTTTTTTTTTACCAGGACCTTCTGTTAATCCTTCATGATACCCATTGTAGCTCAGCCCTAATCTGGCCTTTAGTACCAACGAAGTAGCAGTTATCCACGTACCAGGACAGGAAACCAGACAAAACCGTGGATGTATTAGGAAGAACTTATTTATTGGTATTTAACCAGCCAGGCCCGACACAGGCCATGTTTCGCAACACCTTCTTCAGGGGCTCATTGGCTAAACATACAAATATTAAAAACAAATAAAAATGATAATAAATATGACCTTTACATTGGCATTATAAATAATATAGTTAATATAAAAGAGGAGTTAAGAACGATAAATAGAACCATAAGACAATGTAAATCATAAAATTATAAAACCAAATTATGAATTACTTAAAAAATATGTGAAACCAAACAAGTAAACACTAAACTATAGATGGAACATATTGAACATGTATACCAATAAGTGCACTATGGACCACTGAAATTAATAAAAATGCATTTATAAAATATAACATAATGTTGAAAACACATAAATAAATAAATACCATATTGTTAAATTAATAATACATCATTAAAAACATAAAAATGTAAATAATCAAAAAACACAAAGGGAAACAGCCAGGAGTGTGACAACAACCAAGGGAACTAATCAAGGACCCAAGAGGGAGAGGGACCAAGGAAGAATAATGGTGCAATCATACTAAAAAATGTGAACATTTATAAATGAAAGTATTGTTTTACTCAAAACATTAAAACCATAAAAATGATGATTAAAAGAACGCAACAGTGAAATTGAAGAGAAGAAAAGAAGAACCAATTGTATGTATACATGCCTGTTCTGGGAACTTATTTGTGATATCTTGATGAATCTCCAGATAATCTAACCCTAAAAGTACAAAAGATGATGATATGTATATTATATATCAGGTTGTGAGACCAATAAACAATCAAAGGATTTTGTGTGTGAATCACAAATATAATATGAGCGAAACCCAACAATAAATAACTATAATGAATAAAATAGATAACTAAAATGGCTCTTAATTGTGTTACTTATCATTTAAACTGAGGACCCCCATGAATATCGATCCTAATACAAGGATTGTTTGAATCAATATGGACCATTCTTTTATCTGGGGCACGTCGCTGTCAGGGCACGTATGAGAACCACCTTTAAAACGTATTATAAGGTTGTGTATTTGTGCCTACGTGTAAAGGGTTCTAAATCTTAAAAAAGGACCTTATGCTATGAAAAGAATCTCTACTAGATATCTTTCAGACCCAACTGAGGAGACAATTTTCTTTAAATAGACAGAGAAGGACTACATTAGACGAAGTGTAAATGAATAATTTGCAATTAAAATGTTTGTACTGCTTAAACATACCGCCCAATTATAAAAAATGCACTCACTAAAATCGCGTTCATCTCGGACCGTATTGTATGCTAAAACAGACTACAAATAAATATGATAAATAAGATAAATAACTAAACCGGCCCTTAAATATATAATTTATCCTGTGAACTTAAAAATCCATAAAAATAAATCCTATCATCCAGAGCACTTCGCTAACAAGCCGCGTCTGAGAGCCTTTTGCAAACCGCGTAAAAAAGCTATGTATTTATACCTGGGTAAAAGGTACTAAAAAATTTTTAAAGAGAGAACTTGATCAATGAAAAGTCTTCCTATGACCATTGATTATCGTTCGGACACTACTAAAGAAACAATTTAGCCTTATAATAAAAAATAATACAATAAAACGCGAATATAAATAAATGGCAATTTGGGTGTTTGTGCTACACAAATGAACCAACTGATTATTAAAATTGTACTTACTGGAAAAATCTGTATTGGTCTTGTACCAAATGCTGCTAAATGACCATAGCTTATACACTATTCCTTCATTCTTTTCTCAAAAAACGCCGACGCCTGCGCCCTCAGGTTCATATAAGCACCGTAGGTGGACGTAACTACCGTGATATGCAAATAGTGATTATGCTGATGAAAGAAAAAATAAAATGGTGTGATATGAGGGGAGAATTCAACTCAAAAGAACGAAACATGAACCTAGAAAATGAAAATGAAAAAGATATGAACCTAATAGAAAGAAAATAATTATGATATACGATCAAAGAAAAACAAATTGATCTCCATAAATAAAATAGTTTTTGTATCATGGACCTATATATGCCTGAGATTAACTGGCTCTTTAATGGAACAGGGGAGGAAAAAGAAGAGGGATACTTTTTTGATCTTTCATGAAAACTAGACCATCTAGTATCATGTGTGAGGAACTTTATTAATAAAATTAACATGTCTGAGAAAATCTTACAATTTATACAAATCATTAACAGATTCTATCCATCTAAGGCATAGCCATGGATAAAAATGAAAATCTAACTCGGGAAAAGGTGTTAAGAATACCACCACCAAATGTAGTATTATCTAAAAAATGTCCCGGCCTGCCATAAAAAGAAAAAAGGAAAAAATGTTTTATTGAGTTTAAAAAGGTTGTGTCCAATGATGTGTATTAAATTGAAAACATGAAACTAACCTGGATTGAGAACCAAGCTTGCACAAAAACACCCCAGAGGGAGAAAAATATATATTCATAAAAAGACTGTAAAGTCGCGATCTATATTTAATCCATGGGGATGTAGACTGTTCATTTTAAAAATGTACCGTTGTTCTAAACGTAAAATCGTCCGGTCGACATCACCACCTCGCCAGTTCAACTTAATTTTCTTAATAATAAAAAAACGTAAATCTGAAACAGTATGTTTAGCTTCTTGCCAATGAAGCACAAGCGGCTTATCGACCACTTCTCTTTTTATACAGCTACGGTGTTCTATGATCCTATTGCAAATAGGTCGAATAGTCTTTCCCACATAAAATTTGTTGAAGGGACAAACAATAACATAAACCACATGGCTAGTGGCACAATTTGTAAAATCATCCAAATAAAATTTAAAATTAGTAACAGGGTGAATGAAGACATCTTTGACTGTTAATGATAAACTACATACTGAGCATTGCCCACATGGATAATGACCTTTATATTTTGAAAGAAACCGCCGTTCTGTAAAGGCTGAGGGTACGAGAAGATTGCGCAAATTGACATTCCTTCAATGTGCTGTAATTAAAGGAACATCTTGAAATCCTGGTAATAACTGTATCAAATATAAGAAGACCGCGGGCAGCATCCCGGCGGACGCCGGTAACCAGCGGTTCCAGCCGGGCGCGGGCCCATCGGTTTCGGGGGGGGTGAAGCGGAGAGCGCATCATTTGAAGCGATTGGATGCTGGCGTCGCGTGAGGACCAGCATCCAATCGAAGGACGGGAAGGGCCATGTGCTCCAGCGACACGGGTGCGCGCAGGGCACATGGTCCGGGAGCTGAGAGCCGGCAGCGTGGAGCAGCATGGTGGTCCGGGGAGCAGTTTGCGGCCTGGTGAGGTGCTGGGGCTTCGGAGCGTTGGGAGCTGCATTTTTTCAGCTGCGGTTTTGCCGCGTAGGGGAGCGGGGGCTTTTGGGCTTTGGCCTGCCATCCTATTGCAGCGGCAGCACATAATCTCTTCATTCGCTGCCCGCAATTGCTGCGTGGTCCTGGAGTGCCTTAAGGCCAGTGCGGTTTGTCCCGGAGGGATTTCAGAGTAGTGCGGGTTGTTCCGGGTATGGCGGGAGGGGGCAAAGGAACGAGGGGGGGCAGGGGAGGCATCAGGCAGCCCCCGGGTGGCGTGCGGTGGGTCGGAGGGGCACTAGGGGAGCCAGAGGGCGCCCGGTAGGCTCACGGAGTCACGCGAGGGGAGTGCTAGGTGTGGGAGGCGAAGGCCTGGCTGTGGTGCAGGGAGGTGTGGGCCGGGGGTCTATTGTTCCGGCTTGGGGGTCTGGCAGGGGGAGGGGGCGCAGAGCGCGTGCTCCTGCCTTGTTGCGGGGGGGCCAGGGCGCTAGGATGGCATCAGTGCTGGGGGCTGGTGCTGGGGAAGTAGGGGAACAGCTGGGAGGCGAGCAGGGAGTTGGGGTGCAGCCCCGAGAGAGTTTTCTGGCCCGTGGGGATGGACGGGGCTCTGCGGGGGCTGGGGTGGGGGTTCCGCCAGGTTCTCAGAGGGGTGCAGGTTCCCCTGGGCCCTCGGGTTGGGAGCATTGGCTGGGCGGCGGGCTGGGTTCCTCTTGGGGGGATTGGTCTGGGGCTTGGCCATCGGTGTGGCCTGCGGTGGTTCCGCCTGCTTTTTTCCCTTTCTTTTCTCCTCAGGTTCCTTTCGGTGAGACTGCTGGAGCTCTGCAACGTCGGACTGCAGTTCCTGTGATGTCGGTGACCGATGGGGCCTCTGGAGTGGAGGCGGCATGGTTCAGCGGCGGAGAGACCGGGTCCTCGTCCTGCGGGGACCAGCAGCGGGTGGCTCAGCCGTCGGCTGTGGAATCGGCTTCGGGTGAGTTGTCTTTGGCGCTAGCCATCGGGGCTGCGGGCAGAGTGCGTGCCGTGGGGGAGTTGCCGAGGGAGCCAGCCAGTGGGGCGGGGGGGGGGAGTGCGTGCCTCGAGTGCGTCGGCATTGGATCGAGCTGGTCGGGCTGGGAGTGGCGCGCGGGCAGAAAAATATGGTAAGGCAGCCGGGAAGTAGAAGCATGCTTGCCGGCGGCGACGCGGATCTGGGTCGTCCTCGTCCACTTCCTCCAGTTCGTCCACGGGGTCCTCGGCCGAGGGTAGGATGGCAGCGGAGGGCGGTACGGCGGGTGGCGGTTCGGCTGCGGTGACGGTTTTGTCTGAGTTGTGGGAGGGCGTTCCGAGGAAGTTGAGGAGGAGGATACGGAAGAGATGGTATATTGATATCTTTAGGCTGCTGGAGGGTCGTAAGCGCTCCGGGGAAAGCAGGAAGAAGCGGAAGGAGGATGAAAAGGCTGGTAGGGTTAGGAAGGTGGCGAGAATGGTGGTTAATTGGGTAAGGGCTTTCCTGTGCCTGGCGAGTGTTTGGGGATGTCATTATCCGGAGCAGTCTGGGATGCTGTTGTCCTATGCTGACGCGATTCTAGAGGCTTCTCAGGTCCATGACGGGTGGTCATGGCTCAATTATGATGAGAAGTTCCGGGATAAGATGGAGGAGAGCAAGTCGCTGTCTTGGGGTACACAGGATATCAATTTGTGGCTCACCCAAATATCCGTCAGGTCGAGTGCGGTGGGGATTGGGAGCAGCGGCGTGAAAGTTGTGGAGGCGGCACTTCCGGTGGTGAACCGGCCCTTTCGGAGGGGCGGGGGGGGGACCCCCGGCAAGCCGGGTATTGGGGCAGGGGTTGACATGTGCTGGAGGTTTAACAAGTCCTCCTGCCCGTTCCTGGATTGCAAGTTCTGGCATGCATGTTCCATTTGCGGGGGAGGGCATGCAGCCACAAAATGTGTGCGGAAAGGTCCCTTGCCCTCGGCCAAGTGATAGTGCAACTTTTGCGTTGGCCCCATCGCCCATTCGGCTTGAGGTCTTGCGAGAATGGTTGCTGTATTATCCTAGGGTGCGGGACAGACGGGTGCTGCTTGGGGTTTTTTCGCATGGTTTTGTTATTCCGGTTAAGGGGCGGGTGGTTTCTTTCGCTGCACGGAATGCTGCTTCCATGCAGCATTTTGCGGCAGTCGTTCAGGAGAAGTTAGATGGTGAATTGAAGTTGGGCCGGATAGCGGGCCCGTTTGCCGACCCCCCTTTTAAGGAATTTGTGGTTTCTCCTTTGGGGGTGATCCCCAAGAAAGAACCGGGCAAGTTCCAATTAATTCATAATTTGTCTTACCCTGAGGGAGCATCGGTAAATGCTCATATTCCGAGAGAGTGCTGCACAGTCCGTTATGCTTCGTTCGATAAGGCGGTGCGGTTGGTTAGGAAGGCTGGGTATGGGGCACTGATGGCGAAGGTGGACATTGAGTCCGCGCTTCGTTTGCTACCGGTTCACCCCCCTCTTCCTTTCCATTGCTGGGTTTCAAGGTCTCTGGTGAGTATTATTTTGACAAATGCATGCCCATGGGTTGCGCAGTGTCGTGCGCTTACTTCAAGACTTTTAGCACCTTTCTGCACTGGGCCGTTGGGGAACAGGTGGGGTGTGCTGATTTGGTCCATTATTTGGAAGATTTTTTCTTTGTGGGTGCGGCCCGCACTTCTCAGTGTCGAAGGTTGTTGGATGGTTTTGTTTCCGTGGCAGGTGAGTTGGGGGTTCCGTTGGCGGAGCAGAAAACGGAAGGTCCGGCCACTACCCTCACTTTTTTGGGAATCGAGTTGGACTCCATTGCTATGCTGGTGCGCTTACCCATAGCGAAGGTGAGTCAGTTGCGGGTGTTAGTGGCCAATGCGTTAGTATCGGCGAAGTATACACTGAGGGAAATGCAGGCTCTGCTGGGGTCCCTGAACTTTGCCTGCAGAGTGATTCCTATGGGGCGAGTATTTCTCTGCCGGTTGGCGATGGCTACGTGTGGTGTATCCAAACCGCATCATCGTATTCGGATTTCCAAGTGCCTGCGTGAGGACTTGGCAGTCTGGGATGCCTTTTTGCAGGACTTTAATGGATCGGCGGTTTTGGTCGAGGAAGATTGTTCGAGCGACGACTTGCAGTTGTACACGGACGCCGCCGGGGGTGTGGGTTTAGGTATTTACTTCCAGGGATCGTGGTGCGCGAGCCCCTGGCCGGCAGCCTGGGGGGAGGCAGGGCTTCTGAGGAACATTACCTTCCTTGAGCTGTTCCCTATTTTGGTGACGTTAGAATTGTGGCCCGATAGGTTGTGTAACAAGAGAGTGGTGAGGTGGTGTGATAATGAAGCCGTCGTGAGTGTGGTCAATAATTATTCGTCGCGGTGTGCAGACATTGCTGCTTTGATGCGGCAGGTGGTGTTAGCCTGTTTACGTTTGAATGTGACCTTGAGGGCTCGGCACATCCCGGGGCATAGGAACAGTTTCGCTGATGCTCTGTCTCGTTTGCAGTTACAGCGTTTCCGGCTACTGGCCCCGGAGGCGGATCCGGTGGGAGCGGAGGTCCCATGGAGCTTATGGAGCAGTGGGCAGCGGAGATGACAGAACTGCTGTGGTGTTCTCTCGCGGGCGGCACGTGGAATGCTTATTGCCGGGGCTGCCGGCGCGTGGTGGCATTCCTACAGGAGCTAGGGTGGCGGGGGGGGGGGGTTGTGTCAGATGCATTGTTGGGTGGCTATGTTCTCAGTGCCAAGCGCCTGGGTTTATCCCAGACGGCTGTTCGGCAGCACCTGGTGGGCTTCTCTTTTTTCGCTAGAGTGCTGGGATGGTCCCAGGCGGGGGGGGGGGGGGGCTTGCTGGTGCGGCAGTTGATGCAGGGTTGGCGACGTGTTCACCCCCCGTTGCCAGATGCTCGTCGCCCTCTCACGCATGACTTGCTGGCTGGGGTTTGCGATGCGTTGCCTGCTGTGGCCGCATCGGCCTACGAGGCCACCCTTTTCTGGGCGATATTCTGCCTGGCCTTTTTTGGCACATTTCGAGTGGGTGAGTTGGTGGCCGATTCCGGAAGAGGTGGTGTGCGTAGGTGTCTGCAGACTCATCAGGTGCATTTGGAGAGGGATTCCCTGAGGGTGTTGTTGCAGCAGTCGAAGACCGACCCGCAAGGCCGGGGGCGGTGGGTGGGGTTGCGAGCGATAGGTGGGGTCACCTGCCCGGTGGCGGCGACTCGGTCGTATTTGGAGGGTCGTCCTTGGGCAGAAGGTGGGTTTTTTGTCCTTGCCGATACTCGGCTGGTCACCCGTTATCAGGTGACAGCGGTTTTACGATTGGGGCTGCAGCGGATGGGGGAGGATGCCCGACAGTTTGCAGCGCATTCTTTCCGCATTGGGGCGGCCACCAGTGCGGCCGGTGTTGGATTGTCACCTGGGCAAATGCAGGCGATCGGGAGGTGGCGGTCCAGGGCTTTTCAAACTTATGTGCGGTTATGATGTGTGGGCATACAAGGGGCAGATCATTAACACTGTGTTTTCCTTGCAGACTGGGGCAGTGTGGTGCGGGGCTGTTGGATGCTTGGGCATTCATTTGTCTTCTGGGCTGGCAGACGTGCGGCGGAGAGGCCTATCGGGAAGAACCTGCGATTGGAGCCTTCTGTGGTGACGCTTTCATGGCTGGGCGAAAGAGGACTGAGGTGGTCGCAGTTAATGCCCTTGCTTCGTCATCATGCGCGTCTGCAGCCACAGCCCGGGTTCCTTCTGTTGCATTTGGGGAGTAATGATCTGACTTCTTGGACTTGTAAGCAGTTGATTAACGCTGCCAAGAAAGAATTTTCTCGCATTCTGTTAATGTTTGCTGGGGTAGTGTTGCTTTGGTCTGATGTCATCCCCCGACCGGTGTGCGCGGGGCAGCGGCGCTGGTCTCGGGGGTTGACTAAGATCAACCGGCAGATTGGGAGGTGGGTGGTTGAGCACGGGGGGTGCCATGTGCAGCATGATTGGGTCGATGTGGCCTGTGCAGGGTTGTACAGGTCGGATGGGGTTCATTTGTCCCCGGTTGGCCTTGACCTTCTTCTTAATGACTGGTAAGAGGCATTGGAGAAGGTGGTGGGGAGGTCACAGCTTTTGCCCGGTTAAAGGGGGCGGCAAAGCCACATAATTGTGTCTATGCCGGTGGCGGGATCCCGGAGGTTTCCAGGGTCCGGAGACATAAGCTACTTGGGGCGGGGGCAGGGTGCCCACGACCCGGAGAACCCTGAGCTTACTTTTGCTAGTGATATGGCGAAGTCGAGCAGGGGTGGTTCGAGCTGGACCGGTGGTTGACCGGACCAGGGGCGGAAGCGACGTCACCTTGCTAATAGTATGGCTGGTGACGTGTCGCTCTGCCGGGGGTGGGAGGGGGGGGGGAATTCCTGGTTAAGTTGTTGTTGGCTGTTTAAAATGTTAATTGTTATGGGGCAATAAAGCTGCGACCTGGTGTTTTTTCCAAGCAATATGTGTCTGTGCATTTTGTGGGTAATGTACGGGGGGGGGAGCATAATTTGAGCAGAGCCGGGGGGGGGGAGTTGCAATATATTTGTGCATTTATAAAATATTTATAATTTTATAAATAAGTTTTAATGTATAAATGGCCACTTATAAAATTACCCTTGGTAACACACATAAAAGAATGCATGACAACAAGGAGGCAAATACTTTTGTGTGACCCATGTGTAGGCATGTTCAGAGGTAGCGTTTGAGCAAAGTGGACTGAGACACCAATATACATATGCTTTATAAAATATTAAATAATGCAAGCAAGATGGCATTGCGCTAAGATGCTCCTCTGGGATGCTCTTTGCTGAGACTCTGACCTGCCTCTGGTGCCACTTCTCGACATGCCGTTGAGGAAGTGGAAGTCCAAGAAGCTCTCCTTGGCATCTTTGGTGATTCCAATGGCTGCAGTCCAGAAGCTCCTTGATGAATTCATCCTGTGGGGAAGTGCAGGTGACCTTTCAGCCAGTCTGGCGGTAGTGGTTTCACTGGAATCGATTAGCAGCGGGGTCTCTCTGAGCCCCAATGAACGCCCTGCAAAGCCATGACCAGGAACTCCTTGTGGGGGGAGCATTGAGCAGTTCCAGGGTAGTGCTGAAAGAGGAAGCCCCTGCTGCTGCCTCTTCAGGAGTTTTTGCAGTCTGTAAAGGATTATCTGGCAGATGGAAGGAGGAAGAGATGCCCTCCAGTGATTGGGTGTTATAGAGCTCCAGCAAGCAGCAGCTGAAAATCTGCAGTGTAACTTTAGACCTCCTTTGGGAGTCATCGCTGGTTTAGACTCCTCTATTAGATCAAGTCTGGCTAAAGTTAAAGAGAACATATTACTTTACATTTGTCTGTGTACAATCTGGCAAGTGAGCAAACCCAGCAGGGGGTATGACTGGGCCTTCTTGAGGTCCGGGCAGCAGAGCAACAGGACTTTGGGATTTTTGTGATCAAGGAGAAGATGCTGGCGGCCCGTAGACTGGAGAGACAGAGTAGACACAATAACTGGTGTTTCCTGAACTTTTCAAAATCTCTGGTCGTGGCACCTATGGAGATGCTGTGCAAGTATTTGATGGAGGTGTTAAAGATTCCCATGGAGTCTCGCCCTCCATTAGTTCAGGCACAGCATTTATCCTTGAAAAATCTTTCTTTGCTGCCGGGGGAGGGGGGTCCTGAAATTCTAACTGGATTTAACTGGATTCTTAGAAAATTTGCTACGAGATTGTCACAGAAAGATCTACTATGCTGGTGACATTTGTCCTCGAGCCAGATTGAAACATGGTCTTGTGATTATATTTTCATAATATGGATACCCTGTTTCTTGGTTCTAAAATTCAAAATTTTCCTGACTTTTCTCAGGAAACACAGCTGTGACACCAGGAATTCCAGGCTTTAAAACCCAGGGTCCTTGCTTTGGGGGCTATATTTAATTTGAAATTTCCTTGTCAAGGTATTATAGTATTTCCTTTCAATCTAAAGATTTGTTCTTTGAACCAAAGCAGTTGCTGAATTTCTAGTTTCTAAAGAAGGGCTAAGCCTGATGATGTAGTTAGCTAGGCTGCATTGTATCGCATAAGTGTCTTGACTGTTTAAATTTGTTTTCTGCTTGTGGTGTTTAATTTTTTCCTATATCTTGCTCCCCATTTTTGTGAGCAAACACTTTTTCCTGTTTTATTTTCTATTTATATGGAGAATATTAAATTTGCTTAAATAAAAATATAAAACAAATTCAACTGCATGTATACTTTATTGGCATACATTTATAGCTTTTTCTGAACCAGTGTAAAAATATGTGGATTTTAGTCATGATTCCTGCTGCATTTGTGAGGCTATTTTATAGGTTCCTATGTTGCCTTTATAGAATAACCACAAATTGGGCACCTATCTTACCTTTCAGTTTAGCAATCTACCCTCCACGAGTGCAATGCACATTTCCATTTCATCCTGCTAGACCAGTCCAGACAAATGCTAGACCAGTCCAGACAAACGGATTGTGTTCCCCCTCCAGCAGATGTTGGAGACAGAAAAAGATTTCCAGAGCCCTGATTGGCTGGCCACTAGCATATAGTAACATACCCACCGGGGTTCTCCTCAGTATTTTCTGTCTCCAGCAGATGACGGAGTGTCTGGCTTTTCTCCTCACGTTTAATTTAATTTGCTTTGTTTTTGCTCTATTTTCTTCCTTTCATTTGGTAACTGTTTTTTATCTGGATTCCTTGCCCTCTGGAGGTATCCAGGCTTCACACGAGGTGTTGCCTTGGATTTTCCCAGTCCGTAGTCACATCAGGGGTTTTCACAGGAGCTCCTGTTTGGATCAGTGCAGCCCTGTCCTTCCCCTCGCCCTGGAAGACCCCAGCCCTAGCCAAGCGGGTTAGTGAGTGGGGTTGCCGTCTGCAATGCTCAGGGGATCGGATCAGATGTGTTCGGCTCTTCAGAACTGTAAGTGACAGCCTTTCCTGAATTTCCCGCCTCCGCGGCAGCCGAGCAGGGAGAAATTCTTGATCAAGCCCTCGGGAGCGACGGCCTTAATAGTTGCCTTGGGGTCTCCCTGACTGCCTCTCCCCATTTCGGCTGGGACGCTGATTTTATTAGTTTGCATTTTTTTCTCAGTCTTCGGCGGCTCCGTGTTTTTGCGCGCTTTTGGGCCGGTGGCCATTTTCGCGGACGCATGGTCGCGCGGACGGTATCCATTTGTGGTGCCTGTTTTCTAGCGCTACTTTTTATTATTCGCTGCCTTCGGGGGTCCTTCTACGCTTGGGGGCACTATTTCAAACACTACCAAATTTAAAAAAAAAAAATCAGAGGGCGAATCTCCTCTAACGGTGATCATGCCTGCTACGGGGCAGCGCTGCCTGGGCTGCAGCAAGAAGAACAAGGAGCTGTCAGATCACATGTGCTCGGCCTGCCTTACTCATCCCAGGGAGATCTCTAAGTCTTTAGATGTTCCCCCGAGTCTCTTCGCTTCTAGTCCTGCCGCCCTGCCCGTGCTAGCTTCACCAGCTGTTCCACTGGAAATCCCTCAGATCATGGGCCTACAGACAGACTTTCAATCGCCCTCAGAAGCCCAGTTTTTGGCGCTTTTTCGCCAAGCTTGGTCTCTCTGGAACTCAGACTCCCTGGTTTTGGGATCCAAGCAAGTACTGCCTGCGGGAGCTGCTTCTGAAGTGCCGGTCTCTCACAAGTGCACACATAAGACCTCCACCCGCGAATCCGGGTGCCCCTCCAAAAAGGTTACGGCTTCCTTATCAGACGGGACTGTGGGCCTTAATGGTACTGGATCCTCGGGGGATGTCAGCCTCTCGGGCTCCGAGCAGGAGGATGGCGAATATTCACATTTGGATTCTGCCATGCTGACAGCGGATGATTCTCGAGATATCCGTCTCTTCCGCAAGGAGGAGTTGACGCCCTTAATCGAGCAAGTGGTTGAGGCTCTGCGGCTTTCCGATCCTCCAACCTCTGACGCGACTCCGTCGCAGTCTCAACTGGACCCGATCTTGCAGGGTATTCGGCAGCCTTCCAAGGCATTTCCCTTCCCGGCGGAAATGCAACAAATGGTGTCTCGGGCGTGGGATGCTCCTGATTCCCTGCTCCGGGTGGTACGCCGCCTTGGCAACTCTATCTCTGGCCTCCATCTGAGATTGACAGATGACTTACCTATCCTAAGGTGGATGCCCTGGTCTCGGGTGTGACCAAGCATACCACCATTCCAGTGGAGCGCGGTGCTGCTCTCAAGGATCAACAGGATCGCAAGGTTGAAAATCTTCTCAAAACGGCCTTTTCGTCCTCCACTATGGTGTTACAGGCGACGGTCTGTGGAGCCTTGGTGGCCCGAGCGTTGCTACGCTGGCTTCAGAGGCTGCCGGAAGATCCCGCCATGGCTCGTTTGGAATCTGCCACTGCCTGTCTCGCCGATTCATTCTACGACTTACTACGTCTCTCTGCTCGTTCCATTGCCTCCATTACAGTCGCACGGCGGTGGCTCTGGTTGCGTTAGTGGGTGGCGGACGTTACTTCTAAGTCCAGACTCTCCAAACTTCCCTTTAAGGGGCGGTTTTTGTTTGGTGAAGACCTGGACAAGTTGGTAAAGGATCTTGGGGAAGTCAAACTGCAACGGTTGCCTGAGGATCGCCAGAGAACTTCTCAGCGGCGCTCCTTTCGAACTTCTTCTCAAGGCTCTCGGCGGTATTCTCGGTCTGGCAACTTTCGCAGGTTTCGGTCTTACAAGCCCCCGGTTGCTTCGTTTCCCTCCAACCGTGGGCAACAGCGGGGTCAGTCCTTTCGTAGGGCACGGAAGGGCGCTGACTCCTATTCCGGGACAGGGAAGTTTCCCGGATCCGCTCGTTCGTCACGCTGACGGGACGAGCAGCCCACTCGAGTTCCTTCCTCCGGTAGGAGGACGGTTGGCCCTTTTTTCTCATCAGTGGACAGCAATCACCTCAGATCAATGGGTGCTCAAGGTTGTGACCTCCGGGCTGTCTCTCGACTATTGCCAGCCTATTCCCGATGCCTTCCTTCTCTCCCCGGCAGGTGCGTCCGCAAAGAGACGAGCCATTCAAACCACTTTGCGATGGCTTCTCCTGCTCAATGCCATTCGTCCCGTCCCGGCTCCAGAGTGGGGATTGGGTCATTATTCTATATATTTCGTGGTGCCCAAGAAGGATGGTTCCTTTTGCCCAGTCCTAGATCTCAAAGGGGTCAACCGCAGTCTCCATGTGCCTCATTTTCAAATGGAGACACTCCGGTCGGTTATTCAGGCGGTCCGCAAGGGGGAATTCCTTGCTTCACTGGATCTTGCCGAAGCTTATTTTCACATTCCCGTTCGGGAGGAGCATCAATGCTTTCTGCGTTTTGCGGTGCTTGGCCGACATTTTCAATTTCAAGCAATGCCCTTCGGCCTGGTGTCAGCTCCACGGGCCTTTTCAAAGGTGATGGTGGTAGTAGCCGTGGCTCTGCGGCAGCAGGGAATACGGGTACATCCCTACTTGGATGACTGGCTTATTCGAGCCGATTCCCATCCGGAGGCATGCAGCACGGTAGCAAAGGTCGTCTCCTTTCTAGAAAGTCTGGGTTGGATTATCAATCATCCCAAAAGTTGTCTGCATCCCTCTCAGCGAATTGACTTCCTCGGAGCCACATTCGACACAGCTCAAGGTCGGGTTTTTCTGACGAAGGCTCGCTTCCTCAAATTGTCGGCGCAGCTTCGCCTGTTTCTGCTTCAGTCCTCTCCTCAAGCATGGGACTATTTACAGCTTCTGGGGACGATGGCTGCTACCATCGATCTGGTACCCTGGGCAAGGGCTCATATGCGCTGTCTGCAGAGAGCGCTTCTTTCCCGCTGGTCCCCGGTGTCAGAAGATTACCAGCTCCGTCTCCCGCTCTTGCCAGACCTCAGGGACAATCTTCAATGGTGGCTCTTGCCACACAATCTTCTTCGGGGAGTCCCGCTGGACATTCCGTGCTGGGTGTTGGTGATGACGGACGCGAGCCTCTCCAGTTGGGGAGCTCACTGTCTGACTCACACAGCGCAGGGTTCCTGGATGCCTCTCGAGGCGACTTGGACCATCAATCGGCTGGAGGCTCAAGCTGTTCGCCTCGCCTTGCACAGCTTTCTGCACGTGCTCCGCAATCAAGTGGTTCGAATCCTCTCCAACAATGCCACCACGGTGGCATACCTCAATCTCCAAGGGGGGACAAAGTGTCTGGGAGTATCAAGGGAGATGGATCGTCTGTTTCCGTGGGCGGAGAAACATTTGTTAGCCATTTCGGCACAGCATATCGCCGGGGTCGACAATGTCACGGCCGACTTTCTCAGTCGACACACTCTTGATCCAGGGGAATGGGAACTCATCCCAGAGGCCTTTCAGGGCATTGTGCGCCGCTGGGTAATGCCGGCGATGGACCTCATGGCCTCGGGAAGGAATGCCAAGGTGCCCGTCTATTTCAGTCGCTGGAGAGACCACGGCTCCCACAGGATAGATGCGTTAGCTCAGCCTTGGCCGACTCACGTTCTTCTATACGTATTTCCTCCATGGGCCTTGATCGGCAAGGTTCTCCATCGCATCGTGGAGCACAGGGGTCCGGTAATTCTTGTAGTGCCGAATTGGGCTCGGCGGCCTTGGTACGCGGATCTGGTCTGTTTATCTCGGGGGCGTCCGCTACCCTTGTCCTCGACTGCCCCCCTCCTTCATCAGGGCCCAGTGTTCATGGACAACGCAGATCCCTACTCGCTTATGGCTTGGCTCTTGAGCGCTGCAGGCTAGCATGCAAGGGCTATTCGTCTGAAGTCGTCTCTACCCTTCTCCAAGCTCGTAGATCTTCCACGTCTCTTGCTTATGCGCGGGTGTGGTGTGTTTTCGAATCCTGGTGTTCGTCCCATCAGATTTCCCCCTGGCACGCAGCGGTTCCAGATGTCTTAGCATTTCTACAGGATGGGTTCGGGAAGGGTTTGGCCCTGGGTACGCTGCGGGTGCAGGTATCTGCCTTAACTTGTTTCCGTGGACCTGTGCGGGGCTGTTTGTTGGCGTCGCACTCCGATGTAGCCCATTTTCTCAAGGGGGTGAAAGTGTTGCGTCCGCCTTTGCAGGCATTAGTGCCTCTTTGGGATTTGTCCTTAGTCTTGAAGTCTCTCGTGGTTCGTCCTTTTGAGCCCCTCAAAGAGGCTTCCTTGCGGGATCTTACCTTCAAGGCCATCTTTTTTACCAAAGGTCCTTACGTCCTTTCATCTTAATCAACCACTTTTTCTTCCCGCCTTTTTCCAAGGAGCAATGTGCGGGGAAGCATAAAGATCTCAGAACCTTAGATCTCCACAGAATTCTTCGTCGCTACTTGAAGGTTACTAATTCCTTTCGAGCGTCTGATCATCTCTTTGTTCTTTTTGCGGGGCCTCGGAAAGGTCTCGCGGCCTCTAAATCGATGATTTCCCAGTGGCTCCGGCAAGCCATTGAAGCAGCTTATATTGGACAAGGCAAGCCGGTTCCGGCGGTTCTTCATGCACACTCTACTAGAGCTCAGGCGGCTTCCTGGGCTGAACGCTTTCACGTTGATCCGGTAGATATTTGTCGAGCGGCGACATGGGCATCCTTGTCGACTTTTGTGCGTCATTACCGCCTAGATGTCCAGGCGCGTGAAGGCAGTCAGTTTGGCACCAGGGTGCTTTCTGCGGCTATCGCTTCCCGCCCGGGGGGTCATTAGCTTGGGTACTTCCCGTTTGTCTGGACTGGTCTAGCAGGATGAAATGGAAGGAGAAATTTTCCTTACCGTTAATTTCCTTTCCTGGAATCCTGCTAGACCAGTCCAGTTCCCACCCCGCTGTCTGTTGCAGTTCTGGAAGTGATACGCCGACCATCTTGGACATCCTCCAAGGAAGTTATTATGCAGGGAGGTCCGAGGGTCGGCTCCCCCTTTTTTCCGCGCCAGTGATTCATGTATATAGTTGACCATGTTTTTTCCGGTCCTGTTGGCCGGGTATGTTTGGTCTTGGCTTCCTTATCTTAGCTATACGAACTATACTGAGGAGAACCCCAGTGGGTATGTTACTATATGCCAGTGGCCAGCCAATCAGGGCTCTGGAAATCTTTTTCTGTCTCCAACATCTGCTGGAGGGGGAACACAACCCGTTTGTCTGGACTGGTCTAGCATTTGTCTGGACTGGTCTAGCAGGATTCCAGGAAATGAAATTAACGATAAGGAAAATTTCTCCTTACGCTTGCCTCAGAGCAGTGTGTTTATCAGCATTTGTGCACTATTGGAGCTGGATCTGGGAGCCAATTTTATAAAAACACAGACGTGTCTATGTAATCTTAAAATAGACTAACACAAACAGTGATAATTTGTTTTGTCAGAGTACATCCCTTGTTCTCCTTTGTGTCTTTGTACCTTTCCCAGCTGTTCCCTTGTTCTCAGCTATTGTATTGTCTGTCTTGGTTAGATTGGAAGTTCTAAGGAGCAGAGGCTGTCTTTTTTTTTTTTTACATGCTGCATATGCCTTGTAAAGCTATATAAATGATTAATAGTAGTAGCAGTAGTAGTGAGTTCTACCTTGATTGAGTGGCTATCTTAAAATAAACATCATTTCCAGTTCATACTGCTAGACCAGTCCAGACAAGTGGGTTATGGCTCCCAGCCAGCAGATGTTGGAGACAGAGAAAAAACTCCACAGCTGTGACTGGCCAGGATCTGGTTGGTATAGGTATACCCCTAGTGGTCCTAGTCAGTATTTTCTCTGTCTCCAGCAGATGAAGTTGTTATTCAAGCTTGTCTCTTACCTGGATGCACTCAGAACACACAAGGGGTGTTTCTCTGAGTTTCCCAGGTCCCCTCTCTTATAGCCGTATTACTTTTAAACTTTAGTTACTAACAATACAGCAGGGTCTGAGTTCCTGATCCCTAGATCAGTGGAGCTCCCCATTCTAAACAGCTCCTAGCCTCTGCCACAGAGCCTGTGTAGCTGGGGGTTGATCAATCTATACTATTTTTACCATCCAGTCACAGTTATAATTTTTACAGTATCTTCAAAGCATTTCCCTGCAAGCCTCAGCTTCTCTGCAGCACAGAGAGTACCTGCTTTGGTTCCCTCACAGCAATTTTCTTACTTCTGTTTTTTTAACGGCACGGAGATCACCAGGTCTGTCTTTCTCCAGTTTTTGGCAGCACTCCTCTCCTCTCCCCCAGCAATTTTGCCACATTTTTGAGGTTTTTAAAGCTTATGGAACCTTTATTCGGCAGTTTTTCTGTGCCGGCAGCCATTTTGAAATTGGGAGAAATTTCTCTGCAGCGATTTTTTGTCTGGAGCAGAGTTGGGCAGCCTTTTCAAAGCATTTAATATGCTGTGAAGGCACAGGGAGTTTCAAAAGTCCTTTTTTCCTTGAAGAGTCTTCTGTTTCCCTATGTCTACATCAATTTTTGTTAAAAAAAAGTTTTAAACCTCTGCAATGCCTGTTTCTCTGCACAGGTGCATTGTATGTAATAAGAAGCAAAAGGAGTTAATAGATCACTTGTGTTCCACCTGTATGCTGCATCCAGGAGAATCTTCTTCCTCCATACCCAGTGCGCTGCCAGCTGGGGACATCAGCACCTTAACTCCTCCCTCCTTAGAGCCCCTGCAGCTGGGTCCAACTGCAGAAAGGACTCAGTCAGCTCCCCTCTTGCTTCCATAGCCACTGGAAGCCACAGCAGCTTCGACTGACAGTGAGTTCCTGACGCTCTTCTGCCAGGTATGGCACCTGTGGAATTCAGAGTCTTTTGGAATACCTTCAGCACCCGCCCCAGTAGCAGACAAAGATATGGCGGGGTCTCGCAAGTAGTCCCATAAGATCTCACACCTTAAAGCAGTACGTCCTCCCAGGAGCATTGCATGTGGCTTGTGGGACACTATGGATATCCAAGAAGACTTTAAATCTTCGGAGGTGAGTCCGGATTCATCAGAGAGAGAAGATGGGGAATATTCTCCGTCTGATTCTTCGCTGACAGTTCAAGAGGACTCTCACGATATCAGACTCTTTTGAAAAGAGGAGTTGCCGGCCACAAAGGTGATAGAGTCGCTACGCCTAGCTGACACACCTGATCCCCAGTGTTCTCAAACCCTTTTGCAGCCGGATCCCATTTTACAGGGCATTCATAAGCCTTCCAAAGCTTTTTCCTTTCCAGTCGAGTTACAGCAAATGGTATCTTGAAAGTTGGACTCTCCAGAGTCCTCTCTACGTATGGCATGCCATATTGGTCAGTTATACCCTTGGTCTCCCTCTGAATTGGACCATTGGCTGACATACCCGAAAGTTGATGTGTTAGTGACCGGGGTCACCAAACATACCACAATTCCAGTTGAGGGCGGAGCGGCATTCCATGACCAGCAAGACCAGAAAGTCGAGAGTCTGCTGAAGATGGGTTTTTCGTCGTCCGCTCTTTCCCTTCAAGCAGCGGTATGCAGAGGTCTAGCAGCACGGGCATCTCTTCGATGGATTCAGCAGCTTCCAGATGATCCCGAGTTGGCTTGCTTAGAATCCATCGCTGCATTCCTGGCAGATGTCTTCTATGATCTCTTGTGACTGTCAGCTTGCTCCGTAGCAGCAGTGACAGTGGCTCGGAGATGGCTCTGACTGCATCAATGGGCAACGAATGTTGCCTCTAAGACACGGCTCTAAAAACTTCCTTTCAAAGGGAGACTCCTCTTTGGCGAAGATCTCGATAAACTGGTAAAATATCTGGGGGAGGTGAAACCACAACGCTTACCGTAGGACAAGCCAAAGGCATTCTCCCATTGCGGGACTCGGTCCCAAGGCTTTCGATGGTTTTCTAGAACTCGCGACTCTCGGAGATACAGATCCTTTAAGCCAAGTACTTCATCCACTCCTACCAATCGCTTCAGACAAAGATCGCAGTCCTTTCGAGGAGCCCGCAAAGGAACTGACTCCTATTCAGGCCCAGGGACGTTTACGGGAACCTCCCGTCCTTCCCGCTGATGGGACGGGACACCCACTCAAGACACCTCCGCCTGTTGGGGGGCAGTTGGCTCTTTTTTCTCGGCAGTGGGTACGCATAATCTTCTTTAGAAGCCTTGGAATCTTTAGATTACAAGCAGTTTGTCAACAAGCCAACCTACAAAAGAGGAAATACGCCAGATCTCTTCTTTTCTCCCAAAAAGATGTTTGAATGGAACGTAACACCTCCACCCTAATTGGTCCATGTGTAATGATCAAACTATGATATAATCACTTTCCACCTCCTATACAAGCAATTCATATTTATCAATAGCCTCACTATGCCACAGTGCCATCGATTTTGACACTTTGATAAACAAACTTTTCTTGATGAAGTCATTCCACACCTAGATAAAGAAACACATGATCTAGAATCTATCATCAATAACTGGAGCAAGGTTATAAGTGAGAACACATCAGCACCAGAAGCCACCTAAGCAAGGAGCTACCAGAATTCCATCTGGTGCAATACAGAACTAGGAGACTTCAAGCGTGAGCTTAGAAGACTAGAACACAAATGGTGGCATTCAGGAGATGAACAGGATAGAAATAAATATGTGTTCAAATTACAGGAATATCATAGCATGATCAATAAATACATAAAGGAATACCACACAAAACTCATAATCATAGTAAAATCATTAGCGAAAGAAATTAGCCAAAACATAAAAGATAACCAAAACCACAGGAACTGGCAAACTTCTTCCATACTAAATTTTACAAAAGTTTCCCTGTCAGATAAAGTATAATACTCTAAGTTGTCAAATGCTTCTTTTCAGACATTCAGCCCAATCACCCTGGAAAACCTAGAGAGCATCATTCTCAGTCTAAATATCAAAACATCTTCACTTGATCAATATCTGGTAAACTGGATCAAGATAATCTGTGCTGAATTAGGCTCATTCCTAACCAAGAAACTACAACTGTCATTCATATATGGTTACATGCCCACCAGCCTAAAAAGTGCATCCGTCTGCCTAATACTGAAAAACACCACCTTAGCTACAAATAACCCAAACTCATCAGACCCATATCCAGTCTTCCCTTCCTAGCAAAAATGATCGAGAAAGTAGTGCAGCATCAACTACAGGATCACATTAATGCACATGCTCCACTAGACCCACAACAGCATGGATTCAGATCATGCCATGGAGTTGAAAATTATACTAACCTCACTGATGCACAGAGTCATAAAGATATTGAAAAACTCAAGCAGGTCTTTATCTTAATATTCTTTGATATAACAGTTGCTTTTGAAACGGTCTGCCATAACATCCTATTTTCACGACTACAAGCTATAGGAATATACAATACAGCATTAGAATGGTTCTGCTCATACCTAACTTGATGACAACAGGTGAAGATAGAGCCACACAAATCTGCTCCATATATGCAACAACAAGGAATTCCTTACTACTGTTTAATATATATATATATATATATATATATATATTGTCATGAGGTAGACAGCACAGACCCTGAAATATTAAGAAATGAAAAGGAAGAAGAGCTTACCTTGCAGCCTCAGGGGCAGTTGCAGCATTCACAGTACAGAGAGACAGGAAAAAGGAAAACAAACTTTCAACATGGGTGTAGTGACGCAGTAAGAATTAAGAGTGCCAATCAGGCTCACCTGGACTCAGACTCACGTTCCACGTTAGAGGAGCTGAGAGATAAAAGCAGGTGGGGAATCTCACAGAGACAGAGTTGGAGTGGGAAGCAGATTGGAAAGGAGAAAGAGAATTGGAAGCAGCAGAATGAACATTGGCAGTGGAAGCTGGAGCCTGGATTAGGGCGGGAGCCGGAGCTTGAATGCCAGGAGGAAAGCAGAGACCAAAGGAACTCTGACTGCTGTTTCAGGCAGGCTTGGAGAGAAGGTGAGAATAGAAATCCCAAGCAATTGCAGGAAGACATGTTATCTTGGAGAACCAGGGCTGGAGAAAGGCAGGCTGGCAAACCCAGGTGGGATAAGCAAAACTGCAGCAAGGTCTTCCCAGCCAGAGGAGTCCTCACACCAAGGCAAACTGTCCAGTTAACAGGAGGCAGAGGTCACATCCAAAGAAGCACACAGGAAGCAGGAAGTGAGTTTCCCTCAGCCAGACATCGTAACCAGGGTTCTCACAGAAGAGCAGGCTGCAGGGCAGAAAGAAAGCCTTGGCTGGAGACAGAGGAGTTTGAGACCATCTTCTCCAAAGGAAAAGATAAGTACCCTGTTTCTGCTAAGGGGAGAAAAGGGAGTCTCCGAGATAGAAGCCAGGCTTATAACCGGCAAGGGAACTCTTATTGGACCAAGCCGTGGGAAGAAATCCCCAGCACAGCTCCTGATATCTGGGACTTACAAAAGCAGCTCCAACTGGTGGCAACTGAGGTTTCCCCAGGGCTACATACAGAGAGAAGCTTCATAGGGGCTCAGTGTCCTTATACAGGGGCAGGTCCTAGCCCTATGCAATGGGAGAGCAATAGCTCAGAAAATATCCCTGAACCGATGGAATGTGCTGTATGCGTGACTGATGATATAGAGAGCCTTTGTTAAAGAAAAAGAACAAGAAAGAAACTGTATTTTGCACATTGAAAAGTGTTGGACTTTATTGCTGGAAAGAAGCATGATTATTATTGGTTAAACATCCTTTACCCTGGTGAAAACAACCGTTCTTTTATGTTGTCCCTTATTCTACGACATCCTCAAGGGAAGGGGAATAAAACCCAACTTTAATTTCATTTGGATCACGACTACAGTGTCCTTTATTTACCACAACTCCAGGCTATCCCGGGTCTAGGCAACTGCCTAGGACCGGCATGGTCTCACAATATATATATATATTTATATATATATATATATATATATATATATATATATATATATTGTGGAGAGCCCTGGCCTAGGCAACAGCCTATAAGCCTAGGGCTGCACTTGTTAGTCCTTTAATTAAAGAGTTTTCTTCCTCATCCAGCACCGGGGCTGCTGGGATTTGTAGTTGTGTTGTTTAGAAAAAACAAGTAATGTGGAGACCGAGGGTTTACAAGGCAAACACAGGAATTTATTTCTTTTTCTAAAGAGCATTAAGGCTCAATGCAAAACAAACAGGATTCTTTCTCCAAACAATAATCCATAGGCATTTATACCAAACAAAACAATGAAACTGCTTTATGTAGCTTTTTAACATGTGTCGCTGTTTTTCAAATCATTCAGCAATCAAGCAAAGCTTCTCTTCTCTTCAAACCCCCCAAAAAATATCCTTTCTTCAGCAACAGGGTTCTTTAGCATTCCTGGCTAAACACATTTCTCCCTGTTTTCACACTGCCTTCTAGGACATTCAGGTTATAGGTTTTTCCCTTCTTTTATCCACAAACTTTTTATTCTGCCTTCTGGCACAGAGAACAGTCCATTACTGAATCTTCAGACCCCTCATCAGATTCATAATAGTCTGCATTTCCTCAGGACCTGTGTCCGGTAAATCTGGCTTTAAGCCAACATGAAAAACTTCAGGCTTAATATTCTCTAAAAGTTCCAGAACCTTTCTCCACTGAGGTTTTTCCCTATGCACAGGGTTTCCACCAGGAACGTGGAGATTCTTTTCTTGCATCAAATGACACAATGCCTCTAACTGGCTTACAGAAGTTTTGGCTACCCTTTTATTTACGCACCTTTTTGGAAGTTGCAGCTCTTTAGCTGGTTCAGGAACGGTTGGCACTGCAGCCTGACCCTTATCAGCACTTCTCTCTGGCACAGTTCTCCTAGTTTTAAAACCAATTGCAGTTTCCCTGCAATCCTGGCTTTCCTTCTGACTAGGGCTTTCATCTCTGAGAATCCCTTGGAAGTCTCCACCGTTCTCCTCCATGGTGAACTCTCTGGGCCTTTCTCTGGTGCTTCTCTCCCCACTGAATTCTCCAGTGTTCTCCCTGGTCAGCTCTCTCGAGTGCTGGTTTCCAGTATCTTTCCTTCCAGTGTGCTGCTGCATGTGCTGCCTCATCCTGGTACTCCTGTTCCTGTTGCCCTCTCTCTAGCTGTTCTCTCTCTCTGTCATCTCCTCCAATATTTCCCTGGGTTTATAAGAGTGTCTCTGAACTACCATGCACTCCCCTTCACCCAGGTGTCCCTCATTAATTTCCAAGCCTGCCCTTGGATTAGCAGAGCTTGGGTGTGTCCTGTCCTCAGTAGCTGCGTGTTTTTTTCCTCTGCCTGCAGTTTGAGAGTTACTGATTCCTTGCCTGTCTCTTTCTTTAAAGGTAAATGTCTGATTTTCTTCCATTTCCATGGACTCAGCCATATTCTCTCCTCATCAAGGAGGGTGCAGCACAGCCCTGGGAAACAAAGAAAAAAGAAACTTTTTCTTCCATAAGGGGGATGGGCTCACCTAAGCACATGTTCCAAAATGAAAGCAGTGGAAAAACCCACACTTGCAAAGCTAGGCTGAGGCCACACCCAGACTCCAGGGCAACTATAGGAAGTGATAGGAGACACCTGTGGGTGGGGCCAGGAGAGAGAGCATGCTTGCAAACATTTAAGCACAGACAAACAGAGAGAGCAGGAAGCGTCAGCAAGATAGGCAGGAGAGAAGCAAGACACGGGAACAGCTTGAAAGACAGCAGTCAGGAAAGAGCCAGAATCCAGGCTAATTGCACTCCTTCCAGGAGAGAGGAAGCAAGAAGGCTAGCTGTGAGGAAGCTGGAGCAGGAGGTCTCAGCTCCATCTGAAGAGGAACAAGTCTTCAGGCTTGTAGAGCCTAGAAGGGCTAGAGACAAACACTGCAGTGATCCCCCAGGCAGCTCTGATTCAGAGGACGCTACTCCTAGGAGATGCCCTTGCTGTAAAAGGTCTACAGTCAAGCTCAGAGGTAGGAGGGGAAAGTTTGAGGGAGTTAATGTGTGTGACTCTGACTCAGAAATAAGTATACCCGATTCTGAGGAAGAAGCTGTACCTTATAGGATGTATGCCAGGAAGAATGTTTTTACAGATAAGGTAAAGCAAACAAAGCCTTTAAATGTTTTACTAAAGGGAAAGAAGTCTGAGAACACTAATATAATCCCGGGGAGAAGAAAGGAAGTTCAGTGGGAAAGACTGTTCAAGCTTCTAAAGGAAGTAAAACCTGAAATCCCTGAACCTGTCCAAGCCCCACAGTCATGTAATGCAGAGGAAGACATGGAGGTGGAATTCTGTGGAGAGGAACCTGACTCCCCAGACTCCCAAATGGAATGTTCTTTGTGCATAATCTCTGACTGAGAAAAGCTAAGGGTTTAATAGGAAGGAAACCCAGGAAACAGTTATCCTGATTATTGTAGCTAAGAAGCTTTAGAGAGAGAAGGAAATCTCATGGTTAAAGCTACAAGAACACTTGTGCTGAGTGAAAGTTTAAACACAGCAGTTTTAGTTTCTGTGCTGACAAGCAGATAACTGTTTTAAAGTTAAAACCTGAAGCAGCTAAGGGAAGCTAAAAGGCTTGCTGGACTCTGCTGTTAAATACTAGTTCAATTATGTTTGTTTCTAGAAGAAGAAATTCTTTTGTTAAAGAGCTGGAAGAAACTGCTCATTGATAACACTGCTGAAATACACATTTTGTAAAGAAAGTTTATTTGAAGAAAACATCCTTTTTTCTGTTGTTGTGGTTGAAGCCTTCTACAAAGGTCTGTTTGTAAAGCTGAAATTTAAAATGAAAAATTTAATAAATTTTCCTGTGTTGGCCAAAAATATCACTTGGACTGCTTTTTGCACGCAACTACACATTGTGATAAGGAAGCTTATCATAGTTCAGGAGGGAGCTATAATAGAGGTGAATGGGCTCCGAACAAGCAACCTGTCTTTGCTGGTAGAAATACTAAAACAGAATGTTTTCATAAAAGACTACCAGTCCCAGAATGCACCAGGTTTCAAACAGCCTCTAGAAGAGCTGAAGTGGGGAAACGTGTGTTCAATCAGGAGAGCTATGAGGTAATCCCCAATCACTCATCTCCAAGGGCAGGGCTTGATTCAGCACAGCTGCGCTGTGCTAGGGTGGAGCATCCCTCTGAGCAAGTTAAAAGTAAAACATATTCTACACAGAATCAGAGGAGGATCAGGAAGCAACAACAACGTGGAAGCAAGAAGAGAAAGACATCTTGGAGGTCTAAAGAAGGAGCCCACAGCAGTACGTGTGTTGGGAGTCATTCCAGGGGCAAGCATACTCCATTGGACTGGAGGAAGCCAGAGGAGTGGGGTTACAGAGCCAGGAATTCCCAGACGGCACCTTTGAGGGAGACGGCTGCATTTGGAAGGGGCCCTAAGACCAGTGCAAGAAGGTATGTGAAGAGAGACCCAGTGTCCAGGGATCTTGATTGGAAGGCTGGACATAAAAGCTGGATTACTTACTACCCAGGATATCTGGAGAGGAAACCTAACAGCAAAGGAGGCTCAGGTATGAACTCTGATCTATGCCCTAGCTCTTCAACTGGAAGACATCAGGGAAACAAATATTATCTTGATTGTGCTCCATTAAGGAATTCCTCTGAGCCAGACCATGATATTGATTCCATGATATTTGAAGAGGAAGGAGATATTTCAAATGATCAGTTAGAATACATGGATTGCTCTCTGTCTAGGCTTTTGCTTTAAAATACTTTCACAAATACAACAACCATCAAAAAGGAACTATAACTTGTTCTTTTATCTACCCAGAAAAGTCTGCAAGAAAGCTTTTAGGGTAGGATTTGAGTCACGTAGAGAAAGTGAACCAGCAAAGGGGTTTGCAGCTGGCTAATTGGTAATTGAGCCATTCACAATTGCACGTGAGCTCTGAAAGGAAACTTCTGTTTGTGTGTGTAAAGAAGAAAGTTATCCTTGATAAAGAACAGTTTTTGGTTACTTTTGGGTTTTGTTTTTGCTTTTGGAGCACTGCTAAAAGTTATTAGCAGGAGCCCTCAAAAAGACCTTTTCTGTTTCCCATCAAGGTCTTTATTGTTTGATTGATTAAGAAGTTCAGTTGCTTATATAATGATTTGTTTTTCCTAAGTACAATACTGAAGCAAGTGTCCTTTTGTGTTACCAAGTAAATCTGTGTGGGAGAATTAACCCCATGAATAAAATATATTTTTCTTTGCTTACTCTCGAGCAACACAACTCATTATTTTGTGAACGGCTGATTCTGGTATGAATGGACTACATCCCCCACAATCCTTTGCAAGTCATAATAGTATTTTGCCTTTGCCAAGACTGTGGACATTCACGCCCACCGCCCCCGTTTACAGTTGGCGTAGTTTTTTGGATTGCTTTTACGCAAAGGATCTACATGATATATAAGGATTACAACTGAAATCTGAAAGAAAAAAAGTTCAAGTTAAAAGCTGGAAAAAGGATTTTTCCCTTAACAACACTTTGGAGAAAAAAAGAGGTAGCTGTTCCAGGAGCTGTCCCAGGAGGAAAAGACCCTGTGTGAGCTGGATTCATCACTGGCATAAGGTAATAAGTACCTGGGCACGTCTAGTGGTGGATGGGAGTAAGACACAGGGGTAATTGAAAAAAAAATAGGAGAAAAACACCTGTTTGGAGGGTGCTGCTCTGTGTTTTTTTTTCTTTTGTTTTCTTGCAGGGATTCAAGATGGATCCAAGGGAACTGGCCAGCTGGATGGCAGCCCAATTTAGCAGGCAACAGGAGCTAGCGCAGCAGGCTCAGGACACTGCAATTAAAGCATTAAGGGACCAGCAGAAGCCAGTGCTTGATCTGGTGGAAGCCTTAGTTGCTCTTCATAACCAAAGTGGACCAGATGCAAGACCAGCAGTAACAACTGGTATACCACATGTGGACAATGTGGGACTCAATCAGGGAATTGGGGCATTTAGTTTTGGGAAGCTGACTCCAGATGATAATGTTGATGATTTCCTTGAATCTTTTGAAAGAGTGGCACAAGCATTATCATGGCCAGAGACCCAGTGGGCAGTAAGGCTGGCAGCCTCATTAACTGGGGAGGCGCTTGCAGCTTATAGGGCAATGCCAGCAGCTCAGGCTTTGAATTATAGAGATGTAAAGGCTCCTATAAGAGATCGCCTAGGGTTGTCTATTTCAGAGTATAGGCGAATGTTTAGAGCTACTGCATTAAGAGTGGGTGAAACACCCAGGGCTCTGAGTCAGAGAATCAGAGGATTGGCTGTAAAATGGTTGGAGCCTGAGGGAAAGACTGTGGAAATGTTATTAGACATTATTATGCTTGAACAATTTATGTCTGCTCTTCCTAAAGATTTGCACACTTTCCTTATACAGCAAAATTGCCAGAATCTTGGAGAGGCAACCATGCTAGCAGAGAGATTCTTGAAAGCCACACAGGCTTGCCATAGAATGGGTGGCCCTCTGAAGGTTGGTGCTGAGGCAAGCTGTGCTGTATCAGAAAAGAAATTGGTTAAAAATGTTTCTGAGAATAATTGTACTGTGCCAACCCAGATTACACAGTGGAGTAAAAAGAAATGTTTCAAATGTGGAAAATGGGGACATTTGGAAAGGGGATGCCAGATACACACTAGCTTGATGGGTGTTGATTTAAAACAGCCCAAAGAAGGATTCCTTTTGGTGATTGATGTGCAGGGAATTACCACAAATGCTCTGTTAGACTCTGGGGCAGACCAGAGTATGCTGTCAAAGAGGCTTTGGAAGAGGATAGAGGCCCAAGAAGGATTTGTGCCTAGAACCCCTGAAAGCCAGGTTCACATCAGATGCATTCATGGTGCTGCAACATCATATCCCACCTATAGGCTAATGCTTAAGTGCCTGGGGGAACAAGAGGAAGTTCTTTTAGCAGTGGTGCCTAGGCTTCCATTTGATTTGGTTCTAGGAAGGGACTGGCCAAGATTTAAGCAGGGACTAGTGAAAGGGCTAGGAAAGAAGGAGGGAGAAGGAATGATGGTAAAAGCTCCCGGGCCTTTGTTTGGAAGTCCTCAGACCCCAGCTAAAAAGATGGTTAAGCTTCCAGAAGACCAAACTACCCAGAAGCAGATATTTGTCTTGAAGTACCATAGGGTCACAGAGAAGGCCCAAGCTCCTAAGCGGGCAACCCCTCAAGCTGCTGGGTTTGACCTGTGCAGTGTGGAAAATTTGACTGTACCTAGCCAAGGGAGAGCCCTGGTTGACACTGGACTCCAAGTTGAAATACCCATTGGGTGCTATGGGCGAGTAGCGCCAAGATCCAGATTGGCCCTTAAGTATTTCATTGATGTGGGAGCGGGAGTGATTGATCCCGATTACAGGGGCAATCTTAAAGTTCTGTTATTTAATTTTGGACAGAATGATTACCATGTGAAGACGGGAGACAGAATCGCTCAATTGATATGTGAGAGACTGGGTTTCCCACCTGTGGAGGAGGTCACATCCCTGTCAAATTCTGAGCGTGGAACCAAAGGCTTTGGTTCTACTGAAGACAAAGGGGTTAAGAGCCTAGCTGCCACCTGTGCCCGAGAAAGGGAGGTGCATGAAGAGGAGGATTTGGGACCCCAGGTATCTGACTGTAAAGAAAAGTCAGAACCCCAAATAGGTGAGGACCTGACAGTGGTACAGCAGGAAGAAATAAGGAAATTACTTAAAGAATTCCCAGATGTTTTGACTCCCATACCTGGGGAGACACATTTGGTTGCCCATGAGATAATAACTCTACCTGGGAAATTAATTTGTTAAAGGCCATACCGCTTGCCTGAAGCAAAGAGACAGGAAGTAGTGGCACAAGTCCAGGAAATATTAGACATGGGAGTAATAGAGGAGTCAAAGAGTCCCTGGAATAGCCCCATAGTCTTGGTGCCAAAGCCTGATGGCTCTTTAAGATTTTGTATTGACTTCCGGCAGGTAAACGCAATATCAGTTTTTGATGCATATCCAATGCCAAGAATTGAAGAGCTGTTGGACCAGCTTGGACAAGCTCAATATTTAACCACCCTTGATATGACAAAAGGCTATTGGCAAATCCCTCTAACCAGGGAGTCGAAGCCGAAGACTGCGTTCAGCACCCCCGTTGGCCTTTTCCAGTTCAAGAGGATGCCTTTCGGACTGCATGGAGCGGCAGCTACCTGCCAAAGGTTAGTGGACCAGGTACTTCGACCCCACCAAAATTATGCCTTTGCCTATATGGATGATGTCATAATCCATAGTAACACTTAGGCGGAACATCTAAAGAGAATCAGGGCAGTCTTATGCTCCATGAAGCAAGCGGGGATCACTTTGAACCCAAAGAAGTGTGCCTTTGCTAATAGAGAGGTAAAATACCTAGGCCACCTGGTGGGAAGAGGGAAAATTAAACCTCTAATGAGCAAGGTGGATAGCATCAGGAAATTTCCTCCTCCAACAACAAAGAAACAACTGAGAAGTTTCTTGGGACTTATTGGATACTACCGCAGATTTATACCACAGTTTGCAGAGAAAAGTGCAATTTTTACTGATATGCTGCGGAAGAATTGCCCAAACAAGCTGAAATGGACTCCTGAAGCTGAAAAAGCATTTTCAGTCCTAAAAGGGAAGTTGTGTACAGGACCAGTACTGAAAGGGGTGGATTTCAGGAAACCCTTCTTGGTTCAAACAGATGCATCGGATGTAGGGCTAGGAGCTGTTTTATCCCAATGTCATGAAGGGGAGGAGCATCCTGTGATGTCCCTGAGCAGGAAATTGTCACCGGCTGAACAGACGTATTCCACAATAGAAAAGGAATGTTTAGCTATAAAGTGGTCAGTGGAGGCATTAAGGTTTTACCTTACAGGGAGGAAGTTCCAATTGGTTACAGACCATGCCCCACTTAAGTGGTTGCAACAAATGAAGAACCACAATGCCAGGCTGACACGCTGGTACATGGCCTTACAGGCATTTGATTTTCAAGTGGAACATCGTGCTGGGAAGTTACACAAAAATGCGGATGCCCTTTCCCGTATTACGGACTGTAAAGAAGACGTTTCACCAGTTGCACCAGTCCGTAATAACTTAAGCAGGGGGGTATGTGATAAGGAAGCTTATCATAGTTCAGGAGGGAGCTATAATAGAGGTGAATGGGCTCTGAACAAGCAACCTGTCTTTGCTAGTAGAAATACTAAAACAGAATGTTTTCATAAAAGACTACCAGTCCCAGAATGCACCAGGTTTCAAACAGCCTCTAGAAGAGCTGAAGTGGGGAAACGTGTGTTCAATCAGGAGAGCTATGAGGTAATCCCCAATCACTCATCTCCAAGGGCAGGGCTTGATTCAGCACAGCTGCGCTGTGCTAGGGTGGAGCATCCCTCTGAGCAAGTTAAAAGTAAAACATATTCTACACAGAATCAGAGGAGGATCAGGAAGCAACAACAATGTGGAAGCAAGAAGAGAAAGACATCTTGGAGGTCTAAAGAAGGAGCCCACAGCAGTACGTGTGTTGGGAGTCATTCCAGGGGCAAGCATACTCCATTGGACTGGAGGAAGCCAGAGGAGTGGGGTTACAGAGCCAGGAATTCCCAGACGGCACCTTTGAGGGAGACGGCTGCATTTGGAAGGGGCCCTAAGACCAGTGCAAGAAGGTATGTGAAGAGAGACCCAGTGTCCAGGGATCTTGACATAAAAGCTGGATTACTTACTACCCAGGATATCTGGAGAGGAAACCTAACAGCAAAGGAGGCTCAGGTATGAACTCTGATCTATGCCCTAGCTCTTCAACTGGAAGACAGCAGGGAAACAAATATTATCTTGAGAGTGCTCCAGTAAGGAATTCCTCTGAGCCAGACCATGATATTGATTCTAGGATATTTGAAGAGGAAGGAGATATTTCAAATGATCAGTTAGAATACATGGATTGCTCTCTGTCTAGGCTTTTGCTTTAAAATACTTTCACAAATACAACAACCATCAAAAAGGAACTATAAATTATTCTTTTATCTACCCAGAAAAGTCTGCAAGGAAGCTTTTATGGTAGGATTTGAGTCACGTAGAGAAAGTGAACCAGCAAAGGGGTTTGCAGCTGGCTAATTGGTAATTGAGCCATTCACAATTGCACGTGAGCTCTGAAAGGAAACTTCTGTTTGTGTGTGTAAAGAAGAAAGTTATACTTGATAAAGAACAGTTTTTGGATACTTTTGGGTTTTGTTTTTGCTTTTGGAGCACTGCTAAAAGTTATTAGCAGGAGCCCTCAAAAAGACCTTTTCTGTTTCCCATCAAGGTCTTTATTGTTTGATTGATTAAGAAGTTCAGTTGCTTATATAATGATTTGTTTTTCCTAAGTACAATACTGAAGCAAGTGTCCTTTTGTGTTACCAAGTAAATCTGTGTGGGAGAATTAACCCCATGAATAAAATATATTTTTCTTTGCTTACTCTCGAGCAACACAACTCATTATTTTGTGAACGGCTGATTCTGGTATGAATGGACTACATCCCCCACAATCCTTTGCAAGTCATAATAGTATTTTGCCTTTGCCAAGACTGTGGACATTCACGCCCACCGCCCCCGTTTACAGTTGGCGTAGTTTTTTGGATTGCTTTTACGCAAAGGATCTACATGATATATAAGGATTACAACTGAAATCTGAAAGAAAAAAAGTTCAACATTCACGCCCAGCGCCCCCGTTTACAACATTCAGAGGTCTTAGCCCTGAAGCTTAAGCAACATACAAGATATAAGATGGCCCGCTGTTTTCAATAGGCAACTGCCTAGTGGGGGCGCCATCACCACAATATATATATATATATCCCAGGGAGATCTTCCTCTGTACTTAATGTTCCAATGTTGGGACCAAAGTCTCAGTGCCAGGACTCTACTCATGGCACAAAGCTTAGCTGAACTTACCCCATTCCTATGGCCTGGATTTGTGCCACCTCTTCGGCTCTTGCGTTGGCTCTTCCCTGCTGTGTTGGTCCTCCTGGCATAATTTAAGGCAGTGCAGGTGATCTGGGTACGATGCTGTGCCTGGTGTTGTGCTGGCCCTCCTGGCATAATTTAGGACCTTGCAGCTGATTTGGGTGCTGTGGTGGTCTCCTTGACATTTTTCTCCTCTCAAAGAGCAGTGCTATGCTTATTCCAATTGTGGCGCTGCTTTGTCTTCACCTATCTGAGATGCTCACTAGGATCTTTGTCCTGCTCTGCCCTTCCACTGGTATTTTCTGGTACTCATCCTGCCACCATACATACACTTTGCACCTCCTGTGGTGCCCTTGGGGAGTTTGTGACGTTCTTGATGACTTTTAGTGCTGCTACAGATGCCTGCCGTCAAATCTCATGCAGGTATGATTGAAAATAGATGGCAAATCTGACTGTTGCGTTGCAAAACAGCTTCCCCATACTTCAATGTGGACAAATCAGCCAAATGAACAAATGTTTTCTTTTCTCAAGACTAACCAAAAGGATATATTCTGATGAACCAAAATGAGCCTGAAAACCTTTGGCATGCACATGTTTAATAGATACTTCTCTTTGGTTTAAAGGGTGAAAGACTGAGGGATTGAATAAGTGTGTGACTCTGTCCATCTGTCTTCTGTTAAAGTCTGAGCTTTACAGTGTGGAATAGAAGGCATGGGAATTATAGAATACACTGACTGTGAATCTGCATGGGAATGGAAGGTATGTGAGAGGTGACCATGAGGGCAGATGTAGCAAGGAGGATAGAGATGGATGGGAGTTTGAGCAGGAAAGTAAAGGCTGAAAGTAGTAGGCTTATAACAGTGCATGGGGAGGTAAAGAGAGAGGAGAAAATGCTGGGGTTGGGCACTGGAAGACAGTCAGACTGTAAGGATATAGTACTAAACTATCACTGTTAAAAAGAATCTATTAAAAAAATTATTTCCCTTAAAGCCAAATACTCAACTTCTAGTATCATATTTCCTGGGATACTATTCCAAAATTGAGGACCTATTATCGAAAAATAGTGAGGCCTGGTCTTTTTAGATTTCTTTCAGGGATGGAATACATAAATAAGCTTTCTTAGGATGATTTAAAACTCACTTTGGCTATTAGTACCTTATTAAATTCTTCAGATACAAAGGACCAATTCCCTTCAAAGTACTAAACACCAAACTGAGTCCTTATCCTCACAGGCAACAAATGAATTTCCTTGAAAACGGAAGAAATCTGATTCTTTTCCTTTTACATAGAATAAATTTTATATCTGTATTCTGTTGGTTGCCTTTTTTTGTAAACTCTTAAAGAGAGAAATACCATTACCTAAAGTCTGAGTAACCAGTACTTGCGCAAGCTGTTTTTAAATTATCATGATTGAAAAAAACCTCATGGTTAGATCCATGTGTTTATCTTTTTTGAAATAAAGAGCCCCAGATGCATTTGAAGGAAGCAAGGCATTGACTGATTAAGAAATCATATTTTATTGACCTGGATGTTACTGGCAGAAGGTGAAAATTGAATTGAGTAATTTAGAATAATTTAGAGAGGGCTTCCATTGGGCAGTTGGTAGATGACTGACAAAATTTATGTAGTGAGAAGATAGGTAGATGAATTAGCCCCTTGAAAATGGGGAGTTAAGCAGGGTTAGCTTAGGAAAAATGCTCTAAGGAATTACTGGATATTAAACAGAAACTGCAAAGGTGTGAACTACAGTGGCAGTTACAACTACTCAAGTTACCTTGCTTGGCAGAATAGATGGACCATACTGGTCTTTATCTACCGTCATATACTATGTTACTTTGTTAAGTTGGTGAAAGCATAAGTCAGATGAAATGAGACTTATGGTTTCAGTAAAATAAGGAATACAGTAAGTTCACACTTCTGATTAGGAGGGATATGGTGTTAGAATTTTGCAACTACAAACTGTTTAAGACTGTGCAGGATTTGATAGATTGATCAAGTCACAAGGGAGCTAATTGGGACCAGTCAGATAGTGAAGCCTTGGCCTCCTATTTTCAAGCAAAGATAACAGGAGTATTGGATGAGGTTCAAAAGCTAGTAAAAGATTTGGATATATAGCAGTACAGAAAAGATCCAAATAGACTGTTGCAGGGTCTAGGCAAACCTTCATCCAGATACCGCCCCCTCAGCTCATTCCCTTCCCTATCTCCCTCAGGTTGTCGAGCATCCCTCTCCTTCTCTACTTTTCAAGGTGTCTAGATTCTCTCTCCTTCTCTATATCCCACCCCCATAAACATAAACATGTCTCATTCCCTGATCCAGTGTCCAGCATCTCCCTCCTACCCAACCCCCTCACGATGTTTAACATCTTCTCTTCTTACCTCTCCCATCCCCACAGCTGTCCAGAATTTCCACATCTCTTCCCTATACTCACCAAAGGTGTTCAGAATCTCCTCTCTCTTACCTTCCATCTGCTGCCACTACTACTTCTGATTATTATTATTATTATTATTAATAATAATAATAATAAACAACATTTATGAAGCACTACAAGGCATACACAGAGCTGTACAAACACAGATAAAGACATGCCCTAGTTCTGCTGAAGCTGACTCAGCTCTGCGTAAAAAGCAGCATAACCCGGTGTCAGGCCTTTGAGCACCCATGCACACATGCTTGCATGTCTCACTCCTTCCAACAGGTGAATGTTGAAAGGGGCAGGGTATTCAAGCCTTAAAATCATGCAAACAGGTTTGCCAAGGCCCAGAACCATTCTGTACTGCCTTTAGGTAACATAGTAACATAGTATATGATGGCATATAAAGACCAGTATGGTCCATCTAGTCTGCCCAGCAAGACATTAAGAGTAGGTGCATCTGCCGCTCCGTACAGGTCACCCCTCCCCATGCCTTTGTTTAGGCATGTACCTACTGCTCCATGTAGGTCACCCCTATTTGGTAGAGCTGAGTCAGTTCTGGTGTAAGAAGGGTGGGCAGCAGCATGTGAATGCCCAAAGGCTCTCAATGCTTCTCTGCCTGGCCCACCACTGTGTGACACTCTAGGTGGATGCCTATTTCATCTAGTGGCTAGTCCAGCCCTGGGTTGTTGATTGAACAAAATGATATGTGGGATGTCTTTGAGAATCCAACAGATGAATAAGCAATGATTCTTTTGAATAGATTTGGTAGGTGTTCATGTATTTTTAATTCTTGCCCAACTTCTTTATTAAAGAAGGTACCTCATACTATATTGACGGTTTAACTAAGTTGATTAAGTCTTCTTTAGAACAAGGGGAATTTCAGATATTTGGAAGTGTGTAGAAATAAAACCTTTATTGAAAGGTAAGGAATTGGCACCATACAAGTTGGGAAATATCTTCTATCTCTCAGTACTCTTAAAGATTGCTGAAGCTTATAGGGTGAGTCAGTTACAAAATATTTTAGAGAAGAAAGCATGAACTCAGGACAGTCTGGTTTCAGAGCAGGCTTTAGCACAGAGACAGTTTTAATGGCTCTTGTAGATGATATAAAATAGATGATAGATCAAGGATATTTGAGTTTTTTGTTTCCCCTTAATCTATCAGCCACATTTGACTCGTGAAAAATCAAATTATGACTCAGTGTTTGACAGATTTTGATGTAGGGAGATAAGTTATATTATGGATTGATTTATTTCTTAAAAATCAGGGTTATGTAGGGATGCATGGGGTAAAAAATATGGAAGACAAGAGTTGCTGTAAGGATTCTATAGGGATCACCCTTTTTCTGCATCTGATTTAATAACTGTCAGATCAGTTGATATTCTCTTCTGACAGTGTGGTTTTATAACATACAAAAATGCTGATGATATACAGATTTTTATTTCACAGAAGAAAGATATAGATGATCTTAAAAAGATTATGAAACATGTTTGGATCATCTTAATTGGTTAACTCAGAATAAGTTGTTATTAAAAGTACGGAAACAGAAATATTATGTGTGAGTTACAGTCTTTCAGTAAAATTACAAGTCAAGAATTTGGAGGTTATATTGGCTTCTCCCTTATCCCTATAGCTGCAAATAATGGAAGTTGCTCAGCAAGCATGTAGTAAGTTGTATTTGGTTTAAAAGTTATGTCCTGTATTAAGATCACAAGATTTTACAGCAGTGGTTCAAGCCAGCTGATACAGTACCTCTGTCAAAGGCTTCCTTAACCCAGACCCTCTCAGTATCATCTTCTAATTCTCTTCTTGGTGGTATTCTTAATATAAGATTAATCTGCTGGGAATCTACCTTAGTCAAGTATCTTATTACTTGCATAAACTTGATTTTTTTTCTGTCTTACTGAAATGGTTAAAGGATGGGGATTCCGTTTTTCTTCAGGAAGCCTGTCCCTCAAATTACTCATTTTCTATCAGCTCCTCCGTTAGGGAGGTGTGGTGGGGGGATTGCCTTTATCTTTGTCTGGTCTTCTTTGTCAGATTGTGCCTCTTCCTTCTCTTATTATGAACTTTTTTTGTTCATTTTTGTTTGATTCTTTTTTTACTTTCTATAGGCTTCCTTTTTCCCATGCTCAAGATTTTCAGGAGATAGATGTGGTCCTTCTAGATCTTTCCAATCATTATTATTTTCTGTTTTATGTAGGACAATTTTAATGTCCATGCTAAAAATCCTTCTAAACCCCAGGATTGGAACTTTCTGGTCTTTTTTGATTATTTGATGTATTCTCATCTTATAAAGATCCCCACTCATTATGCCAGTCATACTTTGGATCTTTTATTTGTTCCTTCTAGTTTGTCTTCTCCTGTGGTATGCTCTTAGTTGCCATTATCTTGGTCTGATCATTCTTTTCTGTCTCTGCAGGGTTTTTTTTTTTTTGGGGGGGGGGGGTTTGCTCACAAGTCTCTCTGTTATTCCAATAACTAAAATGTTAAGGAATATTTCTGTTGTTTCTAAAGGTGTTGTTTCCATGTCTTCCAGCTTCCCCTCTGATCTATGATCCAAACCTGGAATGACAATTTAAGTAGTACACTGGACAGATTGACCCCTCTTAAAATAATCCACTTTAAGAATATCCATGATAATCATTGGTATCATCTGGGTCTTCAACTCCTAAAACAACATTTTAGGAGGGCAGAACATTTATTGTATGAATTCAGAACCTCTGATCTTTTGCATTGTAAAATTATTTATTTATTGAAAATAACTTATTATGCCTTCTTGATTTCTTCAAATGTTTCTCAGCCCTATACGTTATTTCAAATCTTTGCTTCTCTTATTGGGGATCAGAATCCTTCAATGGAAAGGAACATCCAACTCTCCGCAGACTCTTTGGTTATGACTTTCATTACTAAATTTAATGATCTGAAATTCTCACTTTCTTTGCCAGTTTCACTAAATGATTTCATTTTGCCACCAATCTTTCGCTAAGACAATTTCCATGAAGACTTCCTATACTCCTGCAGGTCATTTTCCTTCTTTGTGTGTTAAGAGGGAGGAGGCTGTTCTTCTCTCTTTACTTCTTTCTTTGATTAATAACAGTCTTTCTTCTGGGAAGTTCCCAGCTGCATGGAAACACAGAATTATGTGCCCTCTCTTGAAACCAAATTCTCTGGATCCCTCCATTCCCAATAATTATAGTCCTATCTTATATCTTTAGCCTTTCACTTGTGGGTAGGCAGACCGTGCCTTGAATCCATGAGCGGATTGAGAGTTTTCTTATGCAGTAAGACATAGATGTGAGTGGGCTGCCTGTTCAGTGACTTGTCACTATTTTATAGAAAATAGTGTGTCTCATTCTTAACCCCCGAAGAAGGCCCGGCTGAAACATGGCTGTGTAAGCTTAAGTATCAGGTATTTGTGTGACCTCATTGGTTTTGCCCTGTTTCTTAATAAATTTGTTTCTTATTACTCACCCTGGACTGGTGTTTCCCATACTCAAATAGTTTCTTTTTTAGAGAAAACTAATGTGTTTCACCCTTTCCAATCTGGATTTCATGCCAGCCATTCTACAGAGACCTCTGTATGTTGAATGATATCAAGTTTGGACCAACCTTCAACAGACTGCACTGATTCTCTTTGGATCTCAGTGTGACATGATTTCATTGACCATTCTCTCCTTATTCATCATTTGGCCATTATTGGTATGTCTGGCAATGTGTTGTCTTCTTTTATTTCATACTTCCAGAATCATAACTTCTCTTTTTCTTGGCAGTCATCTTCATCTGTTTCACATCAGCTTCTCTTGGCTCCCATCTTGTTCAACATATTTTTGGCTCCTCTAGCCATGCTTATGCAGAACTTAGGACTTCACTATTACATAGTTACTGATGATATCCAATTGATTCTTGCTCTCCCAATTTTTCAGTCTTATCTTCATATCTTTCATCAATTGATGAATGACTCAAATCTCACTGTATGACATTAAATCCTTCTATGTCTAAAGCCACGTAGATTACCCGTCTTTCTTCTCCTGCAGTAGTTGTCCCTATATTAGCAATCAATTGATTCCTTTATCAGATCACTTCATGATTCTTGGCTGTAGAATAGATTCATCATTTGCATTTCAGTCATATTTCTTCAGTTATCAAGTCATCATGCTTCTTCTCGAGGAAAATTTGGATTTACCTCACTTTCGGATCTTGGTTTTTGCCCTTGCTCTGAATCACATTGGCTACTGTAATTCTTTGTATTCTGGTCTCTCACAGTATGATTTAAATCATTTGCAATTATTACAAATCCCGCTGCTAGATCTCTAATGGATATTGCAAAGATTGGTGGAACTCATCATTGGTGGAAGATTCATCATTGATGGAATCTTCGCTATGCTTATAATATGACATTGCTGCCTGAAAGTGAAGATGATTTGAAACATTTGCTTCTCAAAATCAAGGAATTAACTGGGTAGCCAGACCCGGCGCTCACCCCTTTCTTATAACCATACTTTTCCCCCACCCAACCCCCTTTTCTAAACGCTTCCCATTTTAGATTTCACACAAATTGCACTGAAGCCAAGTATGGTGACAACTGGTCGCAGCTTTATTTTCAACAACTTTCAAACAATAACAGGAACAATGATCTCACAACCCCCCCCCCCCCCAGCAGAGCGTTGTGTCACCAGCCATGCTAATAGCAAAGCGACCTCGCTTCCGCTCCAGCCAAGTTCACACCACCGGCAACGTTCCGACTACCCCTATCCGACTTCGCCATATTACTAGCAAAAGTCTTCCAGGGGTAGTCCGGGCCGAGGGCACCCCGCCCCCGTCCCGAGTCGCCTAAGGCTCCGGACCCCGGAAACCTCCGGGATCCCGCCACCGGCACAGGCATAACCTTACCTGTGCTGCCCCCCCAAACCTACGGGAAGCTGCGACCAGTGTGTCACACCCCGACAACTCCCTCCAACACCTCCTGCCAGTCGTTCAAGAGCAAGTCCATCCCCACTGGCGATAGGTGCACACCATCCGCTCTAAACAACCCGGTACAGGCCACATCAACCCAGGGATGCTGCACCTGAAACGCCCCTTTCTCACAGACCCATCTCCCAATCTGCCGATTAATCTTGGTCAGTCCTCGGGACCATCTGCGCTGCCCCCAGGACGAAGGCCTCGGGATAATGTCCGACCAAATTAACACTACTCCATCCAACAAATGGAGCAGAGCCATCAAGTCCTTTTTTGCCGCCCTTATCAGCTGCTTGCAGGACCATCCGACAAATCGTTGCCCCCAAGATGCACCAGGACAACCGCTGGCTGCCCTCGAACCCGCAGATGATGACGAAGCAAAGGGAGCAGTTGAGTCCACCTCAGCCCCCGCTCACCCAGCCATGAAATCGCCACCTGCGCTGGGTCCAATCCTAAATTCGCTCTGATAGGCCGCACTGCCGCTCTCTGACCTGCCCAAAAGACAAAGGAGTGTCCCAGCATCCAGCAGTTTCTTGCAGTCTGCCCTGCACCTGCAACAGAAAATAACAGCATTAATACACCCCCCGACCGGAAAGTGCGTCTCATAGCCGCACATAACCTTGAAACGCCTTAGACTGCCATCGGCCAATACTCTGGATCTGTTCCCTCGACAGACCCGCCACAGCCGCACTGGTGGCCGCCCCGATACGAAAGGAGTGGGCTAAAAACAACCCCGGATCTGCACCGATCCCCCGCAGGGCCAAGCATAGCACTGCCGTCACCTGATACCTGGTCACAGATGACGAATTCTCGTGCAAAAACAGCCCTTCGCTACCACTCGGGCGCACACCCAAGTAGTTTTCGAGGGCCGCTACAGGGCAAGTTATTCCCCCAATCCTTCCCAGCACCACCCACAAGCCCTTACCCTTTTGATCGGTTTTGGACTTAGCCAAAAGCACGCGAATGCGCCCCTGCTCCTTCCACACGTGCTGCAGCCGCAAACAATGACCCAAACCGGCCTTAACTGAAGCAACTGCCAGTTCGCCAACCCGAAAAGCCCCAAAAAACGTCAAACAAAACACTGCCCTAAATAGGACTACCTCGTATGGAGATGACGCCACCCCCGGCAACCCGTGACACAAGCGCTGCAACAAGTCATGGGTAATCGGAAGTCGACGATCACGCCGCAGTGGCAGCACCCACTCCCACCCGTGCATTAACCGCCGAGCCAGGCGCCCCCGAACTGCGCCCTGCCAATCCACCGCCCTGGCAAAAAAAACCCCAGCAAGATGCCCCCGCACCACCGATCTCGTCAACCTGCTCCTTCGCCCAGCCAACATACCTCCCCAGCAGATACTCCGACACCTCACTTCCAACACACCCCATGCCACACAGATACTCCCACACGCGCTCAAACCCCCTTCGGTAAGAGTCCCATGTGCGCTCCGCCACCGAATTCTTCAAGAGGTTCTTCATCTCGGTGGGCCACAGCTCCACAAGTTCCAAGGGACCCTGAACCCTTCCTCGTCCGCCTCCGGCGCCAACTGCCGGAACCGCTCCAACTGCAAACGAGAAAGAACATCAGCGATTTCATTAGTACGCCCCGGAATATGGCAGGCTTTCAAATCCACGTTCAAATGCAAACAGGCTAGTATGACTTGACGCATTAAGGCCGCAACCGTACAGCAGCGTGGGGTATACCGGTTCACAACGGCCACCACCGCCTCGTTATCACACCACCACACCACCCTACGGTTGGCCAATCTATCCGGCCATAACGAAAGGGCCACTAACATTGGAAACAATTCTAAAAAGGTAATATTCCGCAAAAGCCCCTCAGCCACCCATTCCTGCAGCCATCTGTCAGCATACCAAGCCCCGTTGAAATACACACCCAGACCAACACCCCCTGCCGCATCCGAATACAGCTGCAAATCGTCACTAGAGATCTCCACATCCCGCAAAACTGAAGTGCCATTAAAGTCCCGCAAAAAGAGATCCCAAATCCGCAAATCCTCCCGCATCACCGGAGACACTCGTATACGATGGTGAGGCTTCCGTACCCCCACAGTCGCCGCCTCCAAGTGCCTAAGGAAGACCCTCCCCATGGGAATGACCTTACATGCAAAGTTGAGCGATCCTATTAAGGCCTGCAGCTCGCGCAAATTCAACTTAGACAATGCCAGGGCATTAGCCACCAGCACCCTCAATTTCTCCACCTTCTCTGCCGGCAATCGCGCCTCCAAACTTTGGGAATCCAACTCCACCCCTAAAAAAGACAACCTCGTCATCGGGCCTACCATCTTACTGTCCACCAACGGCACCCCCAACCCGCGAGCTAAACTATCAAAGCCAGCCAACAGCTCGCTACACCCCGCCGACCCCGCCACACCCACAAACAAAAAATCATCCAGATAATGGACCACCTCCCCCCTCCCTACTCTACGCACTAACAGCCAGTGCAAGAAAGAGCTGAACTTCTCGAAGTACGCACAAGATACCGAACAACCCATGGGCATACACTTATCAAAATAAAACTCCCCTTCAAACTGAAAATCCAATAACCTAGAAGGAAGCCGGATGAACCGGCAGCGAGCGAAAAGCTGACTCGATATCAACCTTTGCCATCAACGCCCCGTGCCCTGCTCTCCGGACTAAGTCCGCAGCCTTGTCGAACGACTCATAACGAACCATGCACAAATCTCGCGGAATCGAGTCATTCACGGAGTAGCCGACCGGGGAAGACAAATTGTGAATCAGCCGAAACTTCCCTGGTTCCTTCTTCGGAATAATGCCCAAAGGCGATACCACAAAATCTGGGAACGGAGGATGCCTGAATGGCCCCGCAATTCTACCCAACCGCAATTCCTCTGCTATCTTCTCCCGTGCTATCGCCCCCCAACGCCGGACACTGGGCGAGTTTCGTGTCGAAGAAACCGAAACTACCCCCTGTACCGGAACCACAAAACCCAAACTAAAACCCCATTGCAAAACTAACTTATCCCGCCTTCGCGGATAAGCCCGCAACCACTGGCACAAAAGCGGAACCTGAATCGGTGAAGGCGCGATCTCCAAGGGCCACCACTTACTTGAGCCCCGTCATTGGCTGAGCCCCGGGCACCTTTTTAACACATTTTGCTGCCGCATGGGGACCTCCACAGCCCGAGCACGCATGACGGAATTTACAGTCCGGGAAGGGACACGTCGACCTATTAAACCTCCAGCAGACATCGCCCCCTGTACCGAGGGTCGGCCTGGCCGGTCCTGTGGCGAGTCCAACTCGAAAGGAACGCGGCGCCCCCCCAACCACCACCGTCCCGCCTTTTCCGCCGCTACCCCCACCCCCCCCCGCCCTTGACCGACATCTGTTATAACCAAAGGTTAATGTCTTGGGTGCCCCATGTTAACAACTTATTCTCCTCCATTTTGTCTCGAAACTTCTCATCGTAATTAAGCCACGACCATCCCTCGTGCATTTGAGAAGCCTCAAGAATCGAATCAGCATAGGACAACAACAGCCCATACTGTTGAGGAAAATGATGTCCCCACACGCTTGCTAACCTCAAGAACGAGCGCACCCAATTAACTATGTTCCGCGACACTTTCCGAAGCCGACCCGCCTTCTCATCTTCCTTCCGTTTTTTCTTACTGTCACCGGAACGCTTCCGCCCTTCTAGCAAACAAAAAATATCAATATATTTCCGCTTACAAATCTTCCGCCGCAGCTTCTTTGGGACCCCCTCCCACAATTCCAATAACGTCACCATGGAAGCAGATCCCCCACCTGCTATATTTCCTTCAACCCCCCCCCCCCAAGGCCGCCCCACTCCCCCTCTCGGCAGCTTCCGCCGCATCAGATGACGATGAGGAGGACGACGACGAGCTGCGCCGATAGCGAGACCCATGCTTCTTCTTCCTGCGCGCCTTGCCTGACTTCTCGGGCCGCGACCCATGCTCCCCCAATTCACTCACGTCAGCCGCCCGCAACTCACCTGGCCTGTCCTCGACTCCGCAGACCTCTGACGAGGGTCGCCCGTCGCCTCCAGTCCCCATCGGCCGCTGCCGATCCTCCGTCCCAGAAGCCTGGACCCCGACTCCAGCCGACCCTGCTTCCGCGTGGGGCCTCGACTCCATACTCCTCTCACTGCAGGACGGCACTGCTGACGAACCATCACCCGGCGAAGCCATATAGGGAACCTGCGAAGACAAAATGGGAAAACCGAACGAAGAGAGCCCAGGCGCACTCCTCGGGGGCCAAGCCCCTGTCCAATCCATCCTGGATGAACCCTGCCCCCCTCTCAACCAGTGCTCCCACCCCGCCCGCTGCCCCGACTGCCCATACCACCCCGATGGGGACATACCCACCCCCGGAGGCACCAATCCCCCAACCGGAGACATCCACCCCCAACCATCCCCCCCTGTCACCCCAAAGCCCGGCCTAGGGCCTACACCCCATTGGCCCAAAGGGCCTAATCCCCAGCCCTGCCCTTGCTCCTGATCCATACTCGGCAGCCCCATATCAAAACCATCAGTCTGCCCCCCCCCCCTGTGCCCCATCACCACTACAGTGGTATCTCCTGAACCTGCTGCCATGGTCACTGCCTGTCCCCGAGGCCCAACACTTTCTGCCTGCCCTGCGCTGCCCTCAATGTGCCCATCCTCCATCCGATTGCCACCACGCCCCCTCACAAAACCCCGTGCACCCCGCACCCCCCTTCTTCCCCCCCCCTCCGCTGTACTGGAACTCCAAGACCCTGGCCGCACCGCTTTGCCCGACCCCTGCCCCTTATGCCCTTTAGCTTGCTTCCCCCTGTCAGCCCTGACCCCCCCTCCGTGCCGGCTGTTTTCCAGCCATGCCGCACCTCAGTAGAACCGATGGGTTCCTTCGGGATTGCTGCGTCGGTTTATTAGTTTTTTGTTTTTTTTTAAAGCCTCGTTGTTCCCCCGCAGCTCCGTCCAGTCACCCCTTCCCTCCTATCACCAAAAAAGCCCCGGGAAGCTTACCTCCCGGCAGACCAGCACTGCCTTGGCTCCTGAGCCCCAACCCCCCTCCAACACTCGCCTGTTCAGCAGGCTTCAACTCCCGCCGCGCCGCTCAGCCGCCGCCGGAACACTGCTGCCGACCCGACACTCAGACTGTGCCCCCGCTCCGACTCGCCGCCTCACTGCCCCGACAAACAACGGCTCTGCTCTCCGCGCCTCGATAAAGATGCTCCTGCCGGGCCTCCCGCACACTGCCTGTGCTCTGGCCAGATCGCACACGCCAGAGCACATGGCAGCCTGCCCCTTGATTGGCTCCGCTGCCTCACCTTCCCGAGTGGAGCCAATCAATTTAAACAATGCGCCCCGTGCATGGCTCGACGCGGCACCCACGATGCTGCCGTGCACGAGCAGGGTCCCACGCCGGGCAGAGCACCCGGTTACAGGCAGGCGCCGGGACCCTGCCCGCGCCTTTATACATATTTTTAAAATGGGTCTGCACCTTAATGTTAAGAAAGATCCTGAAAACTGGCAAAATCAATAAGTTCATCATTGATTGAGAAGAAATTGAAATAGGTGACAGCTTTAACTTACTTGGATCAACAATCAATAAAGAAAGGACTAGCAGTCAAGAAATCTGATGATGTATTGCTCTTTGTAGAATGGCTATGAAGGACCTAGACAAAATTCTCAAGAGCAGAGATGTGATTTGACTTGTCCAGGCCATGGTATTTTCAATAACATCATATGGATGTGAAAGTTGGACAGTGAAAAAGATAGACAGGAAGAAATTTGATGCCTTTGAATTATGGTGCTGGCGATGAATACTGTGTATATCATAGACTGCCCAAAGAACAAATCAGTCAGTACTAGAAGAGATCAAACCTAAGCTTTCCTTAGAAGCACATATGACAAGATTTTGACATTCATACTTTGGACACATCATGCGAAGAGAAAGATCATTGGAGAAAGACATAATGCTTGGCAAGGTAGAAGGTCAACATAAAAGAGAAAGGCTGGCAATGAGATGGATCGATACAATAACAGCAGCTGTGGATACTACTCTATCAACAATGAGCGACTTCGCTGAAGACGGAACAAAATTTAGGTCAACTATCCAGAGGGTCGTCAAGAGCCAACACTGACTCGACGGCACTTAACAACATTGGCTTCCATTACGATATTGTAATATTATTGTATCTAGTTTAAAGTTTGTTCTATTAATTTATAAAGTGTTACATTCCAATGCTCCTCAGTATATTTTTTCTATCATTATTCCCGTCTCCAGCTCAAGAACACTCTGTTCAAATAGAATTCATCAACTCATGCTTCTAACTGCCTACAATCTTTTCTTGATATTAGCTCAGAAACCACATTTGTTTGTTATGGTCCTCTTTTGTGGAATTCTTTGCCATCCCAACGAAGGGGGGGGGAGGGGACTAATTGCTTTAAGTGTAAGTCCACTTTAAAAACATATTTTTCTATGTTGCCCTTTCATTCCTCTCCAGAGTAACATTAAGACTGATTTGATTATTGGCATCCTGAGTGTCTGTTTTGGATTACTTTTCTTTCTTTACTCTAAATTATATTGTAATTTCTTTTCTTTTATGCCTTTTTTATTGTAGCCTGTTTTGAAATGTCCAACTGGGTTAAAAAATGGTATATCAAATTTTGAATAATCTAAACGAAACATTGTTATGAGTCCACTAATGCTCTTTATGTGGGCCTATATGTGGGGCTCCCAAAGAAGTTTCTTTAACAATTACAAATAATTCAAAATGTAGCAGCAAAAATTATACTGTAACTCACAGTGGAAGATGAGATAGGTTGCTGTTTGAGTTAACAAATGAATTCAAGCTTCTGTGCATATCATTTAAAGTATGCCCATGGATCAGGGCTGTTTTACTTGAGGGATGAATTGAAGCAATACCATCCAATTAAAGCACTGTGCACAAGCCAATTAAATACTTTTGTTGTCCCAGAGAAAAGGATATTAGATTGGTTAAGATAAACTATAGCACATTTTCAGGAGTAGTCCCCAATATGTGGAATTCCTTGCAACTAAAAGTAAAGATTATATGCAGATTATATGCAGTTTTGGTAAGCTATAAAAACACATCTATTTGGTAGGTTAGATGCAAAATAGTATAGACATAAATGTTGCTTATTATTATTGATTGTGTTTTTATGCAATGTTTTTATATATTTTATGCTATAATCCATTTTGAAATTCTATTAATGTGGACCTGAAAATTAAAAGATGAGTCTATAAACTCCCAGATCTTTTGCTTGACTTTGTAGCAGAAGTTTCCTTCTCTGTGAGTTAACGTCCCATTGTTGCATATCTTTATGGCCTGTCCATAACACTCTTGTCTTAACTCCATTCTGTTCCAAATTATTCGCTATCATTCATTACGAAGTGTATTCTTGCATCAAAAGCTCATGCCTCAATAAACTCGGTACTCTGTAAGGTGCTACCAGCCTCTGTCATTCTTGCTAGTCTAGACTAACATAGCCATTCCTTTGGAAGATTCTATTGTGTATGCATGGAGTGGTTGAAACCTTTTCTAGTCTTCCTATAATTATTTTGCAATAGTACAGAGATCAGTATATCACTGATCACAAGTTACAAATTTGTGCTAATTGACCCTCTTTTGGGCTTTTGGGACCTGATAGAGCTGAAACAAATAAGAGATAAAAACAGCCGTTCGATATAATTTTGAGAGACTGGCATTGACAAACAACTGCTCACAATGGCTACTTGGGGCTTTTAGCTCCTCAGACTGACAGTGGCAACCAGAATTAAAATGATTGAACACTCCTAGTAAACAGTGTTATTGTTATTTTGCTTCTTTGATTAACGTGTTTTGTGACATTACAAGACATTACAAGACCCGGACTTCACACCACCTACTCAGCTTAATGTGGGAACCACAAGCATTCAAATACAGCCACAAATAAGATACCTGGGCATTATCATTGACCAAGCCCTCACCTTAAAACAACAAATTACCAAAACCTCTGGAATTATATTTCACAAAGCAAAAACAGTGCAACGTCTCAGACCTCTTCTCGAACATCAAGACTTCAGGACGGTAATGCAAGCTATGACACTCCCCCATCTGGACTACTGCAACATCATCTACCATGGCCTTCCAGTCACACAGACCAACCCTCTCCGAACAGCATTGAACACCACTGCAAGAATCATTCAGTGCGCAAAGAAAACCGACCACATCACTCCAATTCTGAAAGACCTACACATACTCCCCCTCGAAGCAAGAACTAAATACAAAGCCTTCCTACTCACCACAAAGCCATCCATCGAACACAGAACACCCAGCTTCGCACCCTACTGTCTCGTCCAGCCCACGGCAGATCTACCAGACAAGCCTCCAGCAACTCCCTCACCGTCCCGCACAAAAGGACCAAATGCTCTCAACGGACATGCAATCGAGCCTTTGAGCTCTATGCCCCATCCCTATGGAACTCTCTGCCGAGCCATCTCAGAAATAATACTGATCTACTATCTTTCAGAAAACAACTAAAAAAACATCCTCTTCCAAGAATACTTCAATACGACTCCCATCAAAAAATGCCCTAACCCCTGACATTGCCCACCATGATCCAGTGACTCAATATGCCTCTAACTCTGTCCATGTCCAATGTTTATTTATCCCAGAATCATCAATGTTGCCCCCTGGTGAAGGCCCCACCCTATATTGTAATTCCCCCCCCCCTTTTTATGTAACGCCGCTTTGACCCGGTGAAAAGCGGGATATAAATACAGTTAAATAAATAAATAAATACAGATAGACCTAGTTAACTAGAAGAGAGCTATGCTGTGCAGCTTGCCACAAAAATTATATACAGATGCTAGTGAGGCTGTACATTATTCTCAGTACATGAGGTGGTAGCCACAAAAAATAATATCAGTAGTCTGATCAGAAGCAGCAAATCTAGAACGAGGGACTGAGAAGTGTAAGCTGGTTACATATCTCTCTGAATAATTATTCAGCAGTGCATTATTTGTATGGCAAGGGAAGTTATTAATAACAAAGAGCTGATTTTCCTGTGAGTAATTCTGTGGATTACAGTCCTGAGACATCTATTGAATTCAAACTTGGCCTATAATAAAGAGAATAATAGCTGTGAGTTATCTCTCTTAAGTGTGTCTACAAGATGAGAAGTATTTCTCAATTCAATAGGATTTAAGCAAGCCGAGGGAAGAAAGAGACATGAGAAATATCTCAAAATAGAAATTTTACAATAGTCTCCATGCTAATTTTGAAATCTTAAGATCTGTTTTGCTGAGCCACTGAGACCTGGTGAATAGACTGGCTGAACAGTAATAATTAAGCACACAGGTGAGTCGTTTTCCCAGTAAGGTAACTGATAAGTAGAATAAAGGAGTTTGATTATGAAAGCTGACAGTGTCATTTGCAACCCTCCTGTTAAGTTTTCTTCTTTACATTGGGAAGATATATAGATAGTTGTTGGCAAAAGCTGGGCTGTGTACTTTATGGAATAAGCTTAGGGAAGTGCTCATATCATTGTACAAATGTTAAAGCATGTCATGCTACTGAATAGCTCAAGCCAAAATTGGAAGGAATTCAGTAGTCTGCTCCAGATGCCAAAATGGCCACCACAGAAAGTTCAAGAGATTCTAAGACTATGCAGGACATTAGGCAGCAATGAAGAAAGCAGATTAATATTATATCATTGAGTTAAGAATACAAGCTTTAGAAATTAGAGATTTTCAGTACCGTTACTGATCCCAAGAATGAAATGAAGGAATCAAAATGAAATAAATACTAGAGAATGGGTTCATGCAATGGCCTATCTATTTATTTATTTGTTAAAAAAACACTAAAATACCAGAAAAGGTTAATAAGAAGATGAAAGACAAGTTGATCATATGAGCTGTCAGAGGAGGTCTAATATTAGAATCACTGGACTGCCAGGGAGACAAGAATGTGAATGTCATAGTCATTGTGAGAGAAATTTATAATATACGGTAGCTGTGGGAAAGAATGAGGAAAGCGAGAATCATCTGGATATAGTGTACAAAGTCCCTTACTTACTTGAATGTGTTAAAGATCTGCAGTTGCCAGCATGAATTGCCAAAATTAATATGTATTAACTGCAAGTCCTCTGAGTTAACAGTTGTGGGCTTCTTCCCATAGAGTTAACACAGAAAGAATGCACTTACCACACGATAACTGCATTGCAGACGAGATGTACTCAGGCAGAGTTTGTTTCCATTTTTTCCAAAGTATTTCTCCATTTTGGAAGTTGTTTTCAATACACTTACCATTCCTTAACAGCATTACAGACTAGGGATGTATGCAGGTAAGAAAAAATGTGTTTTTTCCCTTTTTCATAATTTTTTCTCATTTTATGGATTTTTTTTCAATTCATTTGACACATTTGTTTTAATCAGGAATTTTTAGTGTGAGCTAATTTGATTTAGGGGCATGTTTACTAAACTACAATAAGGGAGAGTGTGTTAAGTGCAAAAATTAGTGCGAGAGGTGTGAGGGACACACATTATCCACTGGGGTGTGTCCAGCATTTGCCCATGCAGTTACTATGGTGAGAAACACCTTGCACTTTGCTAAACTGTCAGTCACAATTAATGTGGGTGCACTTATTACCACCCACCGAGGTGGCAATACCCCTATGCTAACTGCAACATTCATGATTAGCTCACTAATGCCCCCTTCTGTAACCATAATGTGCCATCAATGCCCACTTTCCACTCTGCCGCATCATGAGCTAAGTGGTTTGCATGGATCATCCTGGCTGTTTTATCATGTTTAGTTACCATGTCTTGCTTAGCACAGGGTAAACCCCGTGCTAACGGCTAGCACATTTTTGTAAACATGCACCTTCATGCACAGCAATCCACTTAACACACATTAATTCATTGGTTAGTGTGAAATCAATTTAGCACACACAGATTTTTTAAGGTGCATTAATGAACCAAATGTCTACAACAAATGCATACCCTTAGTGTGGATGACATGGATGCATTTGACACCATCAACCGAGTTGTTTAAATTGCTTCATGTTATCTCCCACATTGACAATGTGTGGTAATATATCTGCATTAACTATACAGGGCAATCCCTGCCCAGTCCCCACCTTCTTCCTCAGTTGTCAAGCTGTCTTGATGTTAGGACAGACCTGTACAAACAGTTAGTGAACCCTCATTATCTGAGAGCACAAGCATCATATGCAAATACTGCATTTGAGCACTGTAGAGACTTGCAAGCCACTGATACTCACTCGGTCATGGAGAATAAAGTCAACATTACTTCTGTTTTCTACAGTTTATTGCCAACCCATTTTCAGATAACCGTGATATCACATCATTAAACTTTAAAAGCGCATTGCAAATTTACAACTAGTGCAAGTAAAAAATGGAGCAAAAATTAGGATGTCATCAGCGACTCACATGTGTCGAAGCAATTTAGAAAGTGGAGCCATATCAGTGCTGAATACTCACAAATAATGCTAACCCTTGTGGGACACCTTGAATCAACCATTGCCAAGCAGATAAAGCTGTTCCTACTCTGATCTGCTGTTGTCAACCTAATAAAAATGAGGCAAAAATCAAGCATGACAACACTGATACCTATTGATATAAACCTTTACGGAATAATAAAATCAATCCATGAATAACTGCATCAAAGGCTTCAGTGACAGCTATGAATACTAAACAAAATGTCTCTAGTCCTTTGAAAATTGAACAGTGACAGTAAGGGTATCTCAGGGTTATGCTCCGGCTACCAATCATGGGGGGGGGGGGGAGGGATATTCTAAGGCATTTACACAGTTTGCAGACCTGCAAATCATGCAAATGATGCTTAATGGGATATTCAGCAGCACACATGGTTAGTTCCTGTGAATATTTGCGGGTCCTGCTGCTACACGCCCTGATGCTAATACTCATGGGCATTCTGGGGCAGAGCAGAAGCGGCGCCAGGGGAGCTCTGGACAGGGCAGGAGGGGACACACTGGGGGAGGAGTATGGGCTGGCTGGATTTGGGACCCTGACCCTGGACATACATGGCTGATTCCGGTCATGGTCCTGCACATCCAGGGGCTGCAGGTTCGATGGGGAACTTATTCCACCTCAGAGGTGGAATAAGTCCCCCTGATGGCATGGGTCAGCCATGATGGGATCACTGTCACAGGTGAGAGGCACCATGGTCTTCCCTGCTGCCCAATCCTGGCCTTGGCAGGCATCTCCGAGGATCAGGTGGTGCGGAAAGGGAACATTTGCAGCATTGTGGCTGATCGAGGCAACTGCATGGCGTTCCAGTGCTATGGCGATGGGATGTCACGGCACCAGAGAGGGTGCTAGATGTACAGCGGGCCAGAATCAAGGCACGTCCTGCCTGTCCAGGCTTGGTGCACCCAATTCTGCTCCCATGGGAGCATCTAGCTCCTGTAAGTGCCCAATCAGGTGCACAGCTGCCCGTCCAGATTTTGGACATCCAGACAGACCACATTTGGAATTGGCCTCCATGCTTTTAGCCTTTCTTCATATGAGAATTGGTCCATCGTTTTGGTCTCCCATCTCTGTATCTGTTCTAATTCTGCTATATATTTTTTGAAATACAGTACCAGAATTGCACACAATATTCAAGGTGTGGTCACATCATGGAACAATATAGAGGGATTATGATATCCTTTGTTTTATTCTTTATTTTTTCCTAATAATTCACAATATATTTTTCCTTTAATTGGCTGCCACCACACATTGAGCTGAAATTGCATGATATTGTCTAAGATGATGCCTAGACCTAGTTTCTCCTCAGTTGCACATTTTTAACATAGGTTCACTGGTTAAAATTGGTAAACCCTTTATTGAGTAAAAAGGAAGAGTTGTCACGAGAGGAGTTTTCCTCAAGACAAATTTTCCAAAAATTAAAAATTCCAACAGTTTCTATTATAGTGCTCAACTATTACTGCTCTTAGTTTCTTTTTCAATATTTTTGAGCAGGTAGTGTTTGTTTTTGAGTACAAAAAATGAAGCAGATTTATGAGACAAGATTTTCCTTGGCTAAATCCATGCTGACTCTTTCCCATTAAATATACTAGTCTATGCATTCAGTATTCTTTATAATAATTTTACCATTTTGCCTAGTATTGATTCACTAGTCTGTGGCTTCCCAAATCACCATGGAACCCTTTTAAAAAATTGGCATTAAGCTGACCATCCTCTAATCTTCAGGTACCATAGAAGATTTTAATGATACGTTTCAAAGCACTACTAGTGAATCTGCCATTTTATTTTAGGTCCTTTCAGTACTTTGGAGGTATATATAATCTTGTCTAAGTGATTTGCTACTCTTTTATTTGTCAGTTTGGCCTATTGCATATTCCAGATTCACTGAGATTTATTTCAGGTTCTCTGAAGCATCACCATTAAATACCATTTTACCCCTTCCTCAGAATTTCTTCTACAGTTTTACATGCAATGGCTTACCAATCTTTAGTTTATCAGGACATACCTGAAGACCATTTTAAAATCAGTGTACCATACCTGATTTTAATGATAGGTCTGCAATTTCATTTTTAGGTTCTTACAGAACTCTGGGAGTGTATACCATTTGTTACATTTTAGTGTACCAGTTTGCAATAGAGATAAAGACCCTGAAACCATTGTCTAAGCTGTGAACATTAAGATACAACAAATACACTGGGATTTTCTCAGAAGACCCAGTAACCTCGTAAGCTTTACTAGACCAACCATAAATTTCAGAGTCATGAGATCTCTGATCACTATCAGAGGCCCTCATGCAAATGTTTGGTACCCAAAGGACCCTTTTGGATTCACTGTTGTGAAACTGGGACTCAGGGATGAAACAATCATTTGGAGACAGAACAGTGAGCTGACTAATTTAATGTTAGGCAAAATGGGATAAAAGGAGAATAAAAAGAAGGACTTCTGTCTTACCTGCCTGCCAAAAATGCTGATCCCCTGAAGTCCAGCTATGATCTCTCTCCCTCTCTTACATCTATCTCAGCCTGCATTCAAGTACCTTCCAAGCCCTGGCTCACCGTGAGATCACCTTCTGCTGATTTATTTATTTATTTTATTTATTTAACTATTTCTTTTATACCGCCCCTTCCAGAGATCAAGGGCGGTTTACATATAACAGGTTAACAGTCTTGTACACAGTTTGTATACATTTTACATAGAACAATAGAAATCAACTATTTACATTGAACATTGTACACAGTTTGTATACATTTTACATAGAACAATAGAAATCAACTATTTACATTGAACAGTAAATATAAGCTTTGTAAGTATTAAAGAAAAACAATAAGCAGAGACATCTTTTAAGTATTAAAGCAAGAACTTTGTAGGTATTAAAGCAAACACATCAAACTTTTTACAAATGTATATTTACAGTGTGTGGTGTGTGTGTTGTGTGGGGCAGATATTGGTGTAGGTGTTGGAATTTAGTTCCTTTTTTTTGTCGTCTTTGGGGCGTGTGAGTGGGGGGGGGCAGGCTTGTGTTTACATTGTTTGGGTTAAGGGAGTTTGTGCATGTGTGACCAGGTTTGTTGTGGAGCTAGCTTTGGGGTAGTAGGGGACTTCGAAGTGTTCAGTGAACAGATAGGTCTTTAATTCTTTTCTGAATTGGAAGAGGTCTCTTATGGTGCGAAGTTCAATAGGGAGGTCGTTCCAGAGTGTAGGAGCAGTGAATGAGAATGCTCTGGAGCTAGTGGTGTTCTTAGTTTTGCGGATGGTTTTTGGTATGATGAGCGAGTGGGCTGCGTTTTGTCTGAGGGTCCTTGTCGAAGTTGGAGATTGCAGTAATGTGGATAAGTGTGAGGGTGATGTCTGACTAAATGCAGCTTTCAGTGTTTCTCTGACATTCTTCACCAATGCACCTGCCAAAAAACTCTCTTTCTCTGAGCCATCTGACTCCCAGGTGCACAATAAATATTTATTGCCTTCCTTAATGGGATAGCTAGCTAGCTTGTGCATATTGGTTTGCCTATTTTGTGGAAATGATGATGTGAATGTTTGTACTATTGTCAGCTCTGATTGTAATTTGAGTATTAAACCTGAGCTGTGATTTATAACATTCTATGATCCTCCTGAACAGAACTGAAATAAATCGCAATGCAGCTGAGTCATTATCAGAGATTGCATAGATAGTGTAATTTGGGAGGGGCTGCTGGAACACCAGAATGCATATGTCAATGAGTTAGTTACATACTGCCAATAATCTCCTACAACCCACAGCTTGATCTTGGTCTGATCATGTACAACCTTGAATATCCAGCTTGTAACATGTAAACCCATCCTTTCTGTTCTGGGGACTCTTGTAGTTGTTGATATGGAAGGACAGACTAGATGGGCCATGTGGTCTTTTTCTGTCGTCATGTTTCTATGTTTCTCTTGCTATCCCTTTAAAACTATTCTGCAGCTAGCACTATGCCACTCTGTTAAACAAACTCAATTTATCCTTAAATAATGAGCCTTACATAGCAAATCATTTGTTTCTGTATATGCAGCACCCTTTCCTTTTCATTGTGCAAATTACTAAAAGCTCCCCCTTGCACCTCTTCTAGGTACAGAGTAGGATCAAGTGCTCCCTTTATCATCATCACCAGCACTGGAGATAGCAACAGACAGGGCACTGGCAAAAGTCCCACAACCACAACCATCACCACCACCACCACCACAAGAGGTAGCAGAAGTTGGGGTGCTAATCTTCCTCTACCTTGGTTTCCCCTCCCTCTATTTATATCCTAAGGGCCACATTGTGCTTCACCCTCATAGATAGTCCTCCATTTGTAGGCTCTCCTTTCTACTGGATGACAACAATTTACCCTTGACGATCGTAAAGTGTGGCCTCTCATAATCCGTACATGTCTCCAAAAGGCCACCTCCACCTTCATGGACCTCTTCTCCTTTGGGTTGTTTATGTTCACTCTTTTTGCAGTTCCTAGAAATTCCTCTTTCCCCAGTCTCACTCATTCAGTTAAGTTAAATAAAATATTTTTTATATTGTTTAGCAATTATGTCATGTGGTTTTTTTTGTAGGTGTGGGGCTCATCAGTCATCCCCCAGTGCTATCAAAGCAAGTGATTTGCCACATAGAAGGGTGATTTTCGAAAGGTGAAATTCTCTATGCCTTTTTAAAAGGAACCTCCTCCATGTTAGGCAACTGGGGTAAGGCAACTGGAAAAAACCTTTTGATTGCCATATCACTGCTCCCCGATTATCCTCGAGTACCACCCCCAGAATGCTCCCAACACGCCCTGATTAGTGGTTAGCATTGGGGCATATCACATCATTATTAAGGGATATTCAGCGGTACGAATCGTGTTAGTGCTGCTGAATATCTCACTTAGGGGCATTTACATGGTATACAGCTCTGTACAATGTACAGCCACAGTTTCCTGAAACTTCAGTGTATTCTGACAATACAACCATTGTACTATAGGCAGTCACTTCAAACGGCCTACCATAACAGTCATGAACCTCTCTTCTAAGCCTGGGTATGTGGAGTATGATCTTGATCTCTCAAATTTCCTGCTAATGTTCAGTGTAGTACTTGCATCATGCCAAAAAGAGCCTCCCTCTGGAGTTCGTAAGATGTTACATGTATGGGTAATTTATCAAGGTGTGCTTGGAAATTCCTTATAGTTAAGCCTGTGGCACCCTACATGATGGGAAATAATTTGGTATCTTTCTGCCACATTTCCTTGGTCTCCAACGGCATTCCTCGGTACTTGAAGATTTTCTCCTTCTCAACGCGATTCATAGTAATCGCTTGGAACAAACATCTCTATAACCAAACTTTCCCTTTTTGGAGTGATCAATAACTGTTTAGATGGTATGTAGGTAAAACATTTTGCCCTAAAGAGTGTCATAAAGGACTGGATGTCACACTGAAAACATTAACAGCAACTTTGAAGATACATTTGGTAGTTTATGTATCATCGCCGATGCTCCAGCCCGTGCTTGACTGCACCCATTGTTTATTTATCTACTCTTCACTTGGTAATTCAAGAAGGAATTCAGAACTATTAGTCTCTGCATGTAGCATGGTCCTGCCATCACTGAAGGAAACAGGCCTGAAAGAGTACAGGCAGATAGTATACAGATGTAGACCCTGCAGCCTGTGGCATTAAGAAGCAAGCCTATAAAATGCACAGCTGTTAAATCAGCATTCTATCTGGGAAAACTGTGCTGTCAAGACGGCCGTACTCCATGGATACTAAGCAAGCTAAATACAGCAGCACCAAAAAGGCTAATATACACACAATACTGGCCCTAAAGTGCAGATGTACGCCAAGATAGTTTAAACAGCTCTTTGAAGTTGAGATAAAAATCTGTTTGTAGGTTAAGGACATAGAATTGTTCGTTTTAACATTGAACATACATAGCAGTTGAAACACGGTAAAACAGCTTATATGTACAGGGAGGAGTGGCCCAGTGGTTGGGGCAAGTTTTCTTGGGCCAGGGGTTTGAATCCTGCTAGAGGATGACAACCTTCGGCTGGAAGAACTGGGGTTTCTAGTCCTACAGGAGTTCCTTGTGGCTTTGGGCAAGCCACTTAATCCTCTGTTGCCTCAGTTACAAAAACAGAGATTGTGAACCCTTTTGGGGACAAGGGAAACATGTATACCTGAATGTACACTGCTTTGGCTGATAGAAAAGCAGTATATAAGCCTAGTTACTGTAAATAAATGCAGTATGCAGTTTTATCCTGAAGCTTCATAGACCAATGCTGTGTCTAGGTTATAGAGCTTATTAGGATACATCACTACCAAGATAAGTAAAGACTCAGCCTGATGGAGTTCCTGTTTGTATGAATTTTGTGCTACTACTACTACTACTGATCATTTGTTTAGCACTACAGAGCGTACGCAGCACTGTATATGCTCATCAATTTATTTTATTTACAATTTCTTATATACCGCACTATTCGGCATCAGCGCGGTTTACATGGAACAGAAAAATCAGACAGGATGCATATGTCTTGAGTTTACAATTAACAGGACAGCAAAACTTGGATAACCAAGGGTAACTATTTACACACTGGAGTCATAGAATAAATGTAACATGTGAGTCAATGGTCAAGGACACCTTGCTAGGTGTGTTCTCCTGGCTGACTAGGTGTGTTGGTGTAGCTGCAAATATTTGAGTGGGGATGTGATTCAGTGTTCTCTGGGAAGTATTTGAGGAAAAGGTAGTGTTTGAGGGCCTTTCTAAACTGGGTTAGGTTAGTGATTGCTCTGATGTTTGTCGATAAGGCGTTCCAGAGTCTTGGGGTACAGAGTCTGAAGGCCCTATTTGCTGTTGTCGCTGTGCATCTTGTTAATTCTCTCGGAATTGTTAGCGTATTTATTGCTGTGGATCTTCTTGATCTATTAGGGGCTATGCATGCAATCTAGATTGCAAAGCATGCAATCTAGTCACGACAGACAACGCAACAGCTGGAGACTAGGATATGCCATGTGCTAACATGGTGTTTGGTTTCAAGAGATTCTCATCATTTGCCCATGCTGACTACCTCTAGTTGTGCTGGAAAAAAACAATGGCAACCTCACTAGTATTGTACATACCAGTAGGCCAGATATACTAGTGTCATGCAGAGCAGAGGAACATCTCCACATGTCAGTACTTCTAAGAAATAATATATGTATCCCTTTTTGTTTCCTACTCACATCAACTGGTCATGGTGGATGACTATATTGGCATGCAAATCAAAGAACACAAAAGTGCTCTAAGATGCTGCTGGCATTACATTCCAGACTACAGTGTTCCTTAAGCAAGGGTGTAAGAAGCTGGGAAAGAAATGGATATTCTGCTTGATACTCCATTAAGTGATGAGGACTTCCAAGGGGGCAGCAATGCATCAGCAGTGTGACCACCAACACAAGAAGATGCTTTGGATGAAATGTGTGCCTATTCCATGGTCACAAAGCCCTGGTAGAGATAGAACAGGAAGACCTAATAGTCATATGTGCTGAAAAACTGCTAGAGGAAACTCCATTGATGTGGAAAGATGTTTTGGAACAGTGGAACATTCCCCTAGCTCCAAGCAGAATACCTCCTCACACTTCCCCTGCTCACAGTTCCTCTTCCCTCTCCACAGTGGAGTCAGTGCTTTTTTAAGATCAGGTCCATTGCTGTCCTAGAATTTTTTAGTAGCTGCAATATGTGCCTATGAATGGACAAAAAGGTAAGGATCTCTTCAAATAAAAAGGAATTTGCCACTTTCAAATTTCTGAGAATTAAGCTATTCCTTGCTTCACTGCCTGTGTATGTCCTATCGGTTTCTTTGGTTCACATTGTTGGCAGCCTTCTTTTCCTCCATCTTGCCTGTTCATTCTGCTAAGTCTCCTCAGAAAGAGGCTGGCCTGTGAATGGGCCATGCAGCATTTTAGGAAAATCTTAAAGGCTTTGGAAAAGCTGTTTAGAAACTTCTCTCAGATCCAGCCTATGGCATGTCTATATATCTATTTTTTAATGTATTTATTTATACACATTTATTAATCGCCTTCCCAAGTCTTAACAATTTAGCCAAAGATATATAGAAAAGCAAAACATTAAAACAAAAGCATAAAATACAATACAACAAAAAGGACAAATTATATCTAAACAAAGATACTCCATCTCATTCTTCTTCAAGCACTAGAATTCAAATATAGATCTCAGTGCTCTCCTCATCTTACTTCAACATTGGCTTGTGATTTATCTCTCTGATGCTTCCACTACTAGGAGTGTACCATTCAAGCTTTTAACAATCAAAATCCTCTCCATGACTGCCCTTGTCTGCCTCTAGGCCAGCAATGTACAACTCCAGTCCTGGAGGGCCATAAACCAGCCTGGTTGTCAGGATGTCTCCACTGAATATTCATGAAATATATTTGCATGTGCTGCACTTATTGTATGAAAGTACATCTCATGAATATTCATTAGGGACATCTTGAAAACCAGGATGGATTGTGACCCTCCAGGACTGAAGTTAAACACCCTTCCTCTAGGCTATGTTGTAGTGTTCCTCTGATGTAGTCTGGAAGTTTGCAATGGAGGCCATAAGCCTTATTTTTTGGGCTTATTCTTTATTGTCTTTGAGGGAAAAAGAAGAGAAAAAAACAATT